>OY294067.1:236328692-237593723 GCA_958510875.1 Endomychus coccineus | reverse complement strand
CGAAGTTGTACACGGGTTCTACCTGTTCCGTTATGTTGGAAGGTAAATTACACGATTTCCCGAACACTAGGTCGTGCGGTTTGTACTTCGTTCCCGTATGAACTGTGTTGTTGTATGCAAAAGTCCAAAATGGTACCCATTCGGTCCATGAATCTTTAAATTTTGCCACTTGAATTCTTAAATACGCGCCTAGGTGCTTATGAGAATTTTCGAGGGCTCCCATCGTTTCATGATGGTAAGCTGTTGAATTTAGCTGTTTTATTCCTAACACATTACAAGATTGCTTGAACATTTCCGACAAATATTCTGTACCCTGGTCGTGGGCTATTTCCCGGTTAATCCCATACCTTAGTACAAAATTAGTGACGAATGCTTTTGCAACTGTGCTAGCTTCTTTATTAGGTATTGGATAAGCTTCGACAAATTTACTTAATTCACATTGAAGAGTAAGTATATATCGATCGTCACCGATTTCGTTGCCTATCGGACCTACTAAATCAAGAAACACCTTCTCAAAAGACGCTGATGCTGTGGTAGTCACTGTTAGTGGTTCTTTGGTAGGTCTAGAGTGTTTATATCGCTGACAATCGTCACAACGTTTTACAAACTTCTCTATATCTGACCTTAGACCTGACCAAGTATATTTTGATTTTATATTATTGAACATGCGGTTTACACCTGCGTGTCCTCCTGTTTGTAATGTATGAAAATCATTTAAGATTAATTGTCTACATTCTTTTTCATTAATTGTTAATACGTCTGGTATAACATTTATTTTTAATCCTATTACAAAACCGGCGGATTTGATTTCTATGATTTCTTCATTCAGCGCGCTTATTAATTCCTTGTTTTTGGAATTTTTCATGATGCATATTTCAGCAATATTGAAATCCTTACATAAATTTTTTACACTTCTCAACAATGCCCTTAGGTACAATGCCGATCGAAATTGTAGTTTTATGTAAATCAATTTTCTTTCTTCATCATAAGATAATGAATTGTTAAAATTTTTGTCTAGACATTTTTCCTTGTTTAATTCATCAAATTCTTCCTCAGATAACACTTCTAGTAACACACAATCGGTAGGACGTTTTATAAGTTCGACTACTCCCGGATGGCCAATCCTATTAGTGTCGTGATCGTTCTTATTAATTTGTCCTTCCTTTTCTGCTTTTACCTTTTGTGCTCTTGTGATTGCAAATATTTTCTCCGATGTTTTATTACACATCGTCTTAAGTTCTGATGATTCAATACGAATCCTTGATAAAGCATCGGCTGTAACATTATCCGTGCCTTTTATATAATTTATAGTAAAATCATACTCTTCTAGAGTCAGTCTAAATTTTGTCAATCTACTAGATGAGTTTGTCATGCCAAAAAGATATACCAGCGGTCTGTGATCAGTGTATATATCAAAGGTTCGACCATACAGATAGGGTCTGAAATGCTTTACGGCCCAAACTATTGCCAAAAGTTCTTTTTCGATTGTGCAATAATTTTGTTCTGCCTTGTTCAATGTTCTGCTGGCATATGCGACAGGTCGGTCATCACTGTTGGATAACACCGTTCCTATCGAATATCCCGATGCGTCACATTTCAAAACGAATCTATTTTCCTTTTCAAAATTTGGGTATTGCAGGATTGGCGTGCTCATGAGAGCTAGTTTCAGAGTTTCGAAAGATTTTTGACACTTATCGTCCTAATTGAAACATGCATTTTTTCTTGCTAATTGATTTAAAGGATTTGCGATTTTTGCGAAATTTGGAATAAATTTCCGATAGTAGTTTGCGAAAACTACAAAACGCTTTGCATCTCCGGCGTCCTTTGGGACCGGATATTGCTTAATAACTTCAATCTTTTCCGGATCGGGTGATATCCCGTCCGCGGAAATTAAATGACCTAAATATAAAATTTCTTTCTTTAAAAATTCGCATTTGCTTGGATTTAATTTCAAATTTACATCTTTTAATCGTTGTAAAATTTTTACGAGATTTACGTTGTGTGTCGTCAAATCTTTGCCAAAAACTATAAGATCGTCCAAATATATGAAACACGATTCATAATTTAATCCTGTCATAGCCATTGTCATGACTCTGGAAAATACACTTGGGCTTATCTTTAATCCCATTGGTAGCCTTGTTAGCTGATATTGACCTCTGTCCGTAGTGAAAGCGGTGCATTTCCTGCTTTCCGTATCTAATTCCACCTGGTAATATCCTTGTGACAAATCCAAATGTGAAAAATATACTACTCCTGATAATGAATCTAGAATTTCTGATATTGAGGGAAGTGGAAACCTATCATCTTCTATCTGTTTATTGAGTAAACGATAGTCTATTACTACTCTCCACTTTTTTACTCCATTTTTGTCTACTTGCTTCTTTGGTACAATTAGAAGCGGGGAAGACCATTCAGATATGGTTTCCTCAATTATGCCATCTTGCAGCATCTTATCTATGTGCTTATGAATTTCATCTTTCTGTGCGATTGGCAACCTATACGGTCTCACGAATACTGGACTAGAGTCCTTATTCAGATGAATTCCTTGTTTTGTGATATTTGTTACCGTGAGAGGGTCGTTTTCTAAATGAAAAACATCGGCATATTTTGCACAGATTTTTTCAATAGTCGTTTTTTCCTCTCCGTGTAACGTGTCCAAATTTACTTTTTCTAAAAGTTTCTCTACTCGCTCAACTGTCATGTAATCTTTTTTGAATTTACATACATTATAATTTGATAATCTATCAGTAGTAGGGGTAAAATTCCTAATTTTCACTTCTCTTTCATTCGAATTTAAAATACGTACAGGAACTTGACCTTGTACTGGTTTTACTATTGTGCCTGCAATAAAAACACCGTTGCATATTTCCTCATTCAAAACAACGCATTCTTCGCTCTCATTTACGTCGAAATATCGTTTCACACCTTGCAGGAATTGTTGTATAACATTCACACCTTGAATGAATTGACATTGAAATTTGTTCATTATTCAGCATAAAGGAAAACGTAAAAGTTTCATAATTTATAATTGCTTTATGTTTTAAAAAGAAATTTGACCCCAGTATTCCTTGAATTCCGTTAGTAAATTGATTTAAAACTATAAATTCTTGTTCAAAAGCTATGTTGTTTACTTTTAAATTTATGTTGACGGAGCCTTGTGACATTACGGAACTAGCGATTCCTTGTATGTTTACTTTTTTGTTTTCGTTTATCCTCTCTGAATTTTGAATAACTTCCTTGAAAATGACACTGACTGAAGATCCTGTGTCGATAAGAAAATTTAATTCATTCATTCCATATTTCATTTTCACACAATTCATTCCATTCGTACTTAGATTTTCATTCACTCTATTCGGAACAAAAAAACTGATTCTTAAGTGAACTTTTCACCTCTTCTTCTGAAGTGCTACTACTATTTTGATTACCTGCCATTTGAGCTGTAAAGCAACCTTGATTTTTGGGTTTGAACCCATTATTATTTTGAAAATTATTTCCAAACGGTTTTTGTTTGCGTTCAACACTCTGTCTTGTTTGACTTTGTTGAAAATTGCTATTGTAACATTGGTTGTTCCCTCTGAAGGGCTTGTATTGTTTTCTATAATTTTGATGCCTTGCGCCAAAATTGTTACCTTGCTTGACTCTATAGTCTCGCATGTGGAATGTTTCCACTTTGGTTTTCTCTGTATGTAGAGATCCATTTTCTTCCACTGCTCCACAAATAGCGTCGGCCAAATTGTCGTAATTTCTAGCCTTTACTATTGTGCGTAGGTCGTTATTGTTTAGACCATTAGCGAAAATATTTACAGCTAATCTTTCGTTAACCGACCTCAAGATATTTGCTGTTTCTTCGTTTCCTTTCGCTTGTGCCATTGTCAGATCTACCAATAAACCTTCAACAGTTCCTCCAAAGCTATCAATGCTTTTGATTCCTTGCTTTGCGCTATGGAATTCATTTGCGAGGGCAGCCTCCGATTTTCTCGTAAGCAGTTTACCTTTTATGTCCTGAACCAATGCCTCAACTGAGTCGTATGCTTTCTTGACTCTCAGTTTTGCATTTTGGCTGAGCCTAGTTTTTAAAACGAAATTTATTAAAAATACTCTTCCAGAATTATCTAGCATGTCGCTGTATAATTCGATAGCATCGATTAACTGTTTCGTGACGTCATTATTTCCATTCATTACTGGAAGTAAAGAGGTCGCGGTGCGTAAATCAAACTTTTCAGACATATTTGACGCTTGAACAACTGAACCAGTTAAATTTAATCTTTCGGTTAAATTAGTTTTTATACTTTCAATTAAATTCTCTATTGAACCTGTGTATTTCCTTGCCTCTGAAATTAAGTTTTGTTCATGTTGTTCTCTGTTAAATATATCCTTCTCAAGCTTAAAATTTTCGGTTATTACATTTAACTTATCTAATTTCCTCCTAGTAGCGGTTAAATCTGATTTTCTAACACTATTGTCTTTGTTAAGATTCCTATTAAAAACTCTTAATTCTTCTAAAATGTACTTAAAATTTTCTAAAATGCTCATTACTCACATGATGTTCGAAGCACTACACCAATGTTGGTTGACTTCTTCTGATCTCCTCTCTGATTCTCCTAACCATCATTTTCCTAACCATCCTGTGAGCTAGGTACACTATGATGATTATTACCAGTATGAGGGTTATAATTCCCAGTATCTCAGCTGTAGAGAGAGAAATCCCTGCTTTGTCCTTGATGCCCATTTTCAGCCCATCGCTGTTTGCAGCCTGGACGTTGATCATCTCTTCTGATGATTTTGCGTTTCCCATTTTGAATCTTGACTTCCAAAATTGTTAATATCAATTTAGTGTCTTCCTGTTAAAACCATGTGGGAGCGGTTCGTTTCTGTTTTTCCCATAAGAAAAAAAGACTGGTAGAGATCGCCATGTGGGGATCTTAAGTTGGGCGGTTAGCCCTAAGCTGACCCGTGGTCCTGGTGTGGGTATAGGGAATAGAAACACATCACTTTACAAAAGGGTTACACTTTACTTCAACTTAGAGTTCGACGCCATTATAGCTCAATGTCTTACTCTATACCCATTACAATAATTACAAGTATGGATTATTCACCATACCATCCATCCGTATCAATGATGTATGAATATACTATATCTTATTCTTAATGCTCTACCTAATTATATATATTATGTCATTACTGTTTATTGTTGTTGTTCTACTAAACTAGCCTAGAATGTCGAGGTATCTGTGCCAACCAAAATGTTTAATATATTGACGTAATGCTTGGTGGCCGAGATCCGCGATCTAAACATATACTTACATAACATTCAATATAAATAAGGTCATCTTCTATAATTCCGGGATTCTAGGTAAACTCGTATAGGGATGGAAGATTCCTATACTACACTTCAAAATGCAACAAACTATTGAGCTGCTCTTCTACAGTCAAAACATGACGACGTCTTATTTTCTCTTTCTTCAATGTTCCATTTATTCCAAATTGTTGGTATATTCTATAGAAAGTCTTTTTTCTGGGAGTCGCCTCAACGGAAATTTAGTTATATAATCCCTAAGACCCACGGTCCGATTTTTAGTGTTTGATATCTGCCTTTCTAACATGTCAATCTTTTCCTCTGTGATAAACATTATTAACGAAGCGAATAAACTGAATTAAAAAAATAAAAATAAGTAATTAGATGATATGTGCCGAAAGATTTTTTAAGAATGACAAAAAGTGACATTATATAGTATGGATTGTTTATTAAACGCCGTCATGGCCAATTTAAGAGTCATATAGCAGACTATAGCATTTTCACAATAGAAAGATGTTATATTTCCAATATTTCAAAAACTACAAAATAATGGAATAAAGAAAGTCAGCGCACTCCGGGAGTGCAGGCAGAAGTGAAAACTTGAGCTTATGGCGCGTTGGGCACTTTTTTGGGTGAGCATTTTTAGGTGCGCTCGCGACATGAGAAATTGTTCATAAAAAATCAAGTTTATCAAAGCAATGTGGGCACTTTTTGAATAGACATGAAGTATAATAATATAGAAACTATATTCGAAGGAAGTGGTTTTATTTAAATGAGTAAATATTAGTAAATAGTAAATACAAAATTTATCAATTCTCATCCATAATTTCAACAACTCTTACATCATCATTATCAGCATTTTCATCATTATTATCAGGATTTTCATCAAATTCTAAGACTGAAACAATAGGTCTATGGTAACTAAAGTATGAAATGAACAATTTTGATTCAAATCTATTTATATATCTTGTGAATACTGCATTATTGCACTACAACAATGTTTTTATTAATTCTATTTACACTTTAGATTTGTTTTTTTAACACAATACCATAGCAGCAACACAAGTCAAATGAAATATGTAAATAAATAAATTTTCCGTTTAATATTCATTTATAAAATAAATATAAAAAACTCTCAATCTTGTCTGTCGCGAGGGCACGAACGAATGCCCATGCAAAGACTGCGTATAGCATGCAGCGCTCTCGCATACCTATACACTCTGAGTATACATATAGGTATGTAATCTCGTCTGTCGCGAGAGCACGAACGAATGCCCATGCAAAGAGCGCGTATAGTATACATATATTATAAGAATACACGCGGAGTATATCTGTGTAAAATCTCATCTGTCGCGAGAACGCCTGAAAATGCTCTCCCACAAAAGTGCCCAACGCGCCATAAGAAGTTTTCACTTCAACAACTTTGCACAAACTCGCCCTCATTTTTAATGCTAAATAAGATGAAATTATGAAATTTGGGGTTTCCCATTTGAAAAAAATTATTTTTGGTAGTTTTCTCAATTTCATTTTTAATCTTATTTTTTGTACACAATTTTTTGTATTAACAATTTTCAAAACCTTATGAAAATCTAATGAAGTCGGTCCTCTTCAACAAGGAATCCAATCCAAATTAAATAATAAAGGCTTCCTTATAGGAAACATTGATAATTATTTTAGGGCCTGCAAACGTCATTTTTGACATGAAATTTTAAATATGTCAAGAACGGTTAGACTTAGGTATTAGGACATTATACAATAAATGCGTCTAGAATTTTGCGTAGAATCAAAATATGCAATAACATATAGCGCCGTGTTCTATTAAAATGTGTCCACGGAAAATAGAGTAACCTGTATATACAGAAGTATATAATTGATAAAATATGAATCAAACTAAGAAACTTTTATACAAACCCTTTTTCTCTACCTTGTTTAGTTTATGGGATAAGGTAGTGTCCCAAGATAAACGGGCCATCCTGTACACTCTAATTTAATAATGAAATATGATTAAACAGTTACTTTGGATGATACCAACGGATATTGATTTACACGGAATATAGCCAAGAATAGCGAAACATATTAACAGTATGACCTTGTACGTTTAAACCAGTGAAGGTATGGAAACGATACTCAATGCTAATAATCGACACTATGCTCTGTGGCAGTTTCGATTTGAAGAAGATGAACATGAAATGTATGTAATAGCTTCTGAACGGGTTGAAATTATTAGATAATAGGAAATAGGGCCGATGGAAGGGGGTTGAGTTTAGATGTTAAGTTTCCTAGCTGGAATAATTTAACAGCTCTATATACCACGACAGATTGTTTTCAAAATGAACACGTTTATGTATGTGACATATTACGCTCTATGAATATATCTTTTGTAATTATTGTCATACGAGATGCTACCTAGAGAACCAGAAATTATTATTATTTGCAGTTGCTTGTTGAAACATTTAGTAGGATTTAGAGAAGTGGATCAACTTCCATACATGGGTGATTCTTAAGTGATTGAATGTTATTATGGATTACTAATGAATAAAATATATTCCTCACACTACTATTTGCGATTTTCAATATTGCATCAACTGTCGCATTTTTATTGCAAATTAGCAATAAAAAATTGTAGCTCTCGATTTTCTCTCGAATGGCTGCTATGACGTGTTCACAGTGAAGTTGGCTTTGCCAATGGTGAAGAAATATTATTTGAATCTTAAATAATTCATTCATTGTCGCTTTTTCGTTGTCAATTAATTGTGCACTCGAAAATATGTTTTTTGTAACGGTTGATAATTCCAAGTTTAGTTATTATTTAAAAATTAAACGTTGAATTAATTGTTTTTATTTGCAAATTAATCGTGCTATGAACAACATTGAATCCTCAATGTTTTTTACACTGCTCGTAATGCTAAGTTAATAGTACAAAAATTCTCTAAAAATTCAAGGTAAAACTTGCTGAAATAAAGCTCAAATATTTTGGGGGTCTTTTGATGTCCCGAAGAACATTGATTAACTTGAGCACTACATTACAGAGCAGCGGCTTTGAGAAACAGGAGGTAGCGGGTGATTTACAATGATTCTCAGGAAAGGGTCGGAAATGTTTCTTCCAGAACCAGAACATTACCCCAGCTATAGTTTTCCAGGTTAAACATGTATAAATTTGAGTGAATTTTTTATTATCATTTGGATCAATACTGTTATTATTATTAAGATCTTTCTTTTTCATGTTTATAAAGTCTTTCAGATCGAGATTAAAATTTTAAATAGGTTCTCCACGAGTTTTTTATTCATATTAATTTTAGGAAAAAATTAATTTTCAATCCAATCAGTATTTTTTCAATTTAATTTAATTAGCATTGAAAAAGAATTTTTGGAAAATAAATATTACTTTATTAAATACAGTTTTGTTATGTAGGAAATTGTTTTTTCCAGACTTTTTTGGTGAAATCTCAAATGTTTCAATGTAATAAATTTTAATTTTGAAATTTTATTTATAAATAATTTTAAGGAAAACTTTATTCCTATTCATTAATTTTTTTCAATATTTACTATTATAAGTAATTTTATTAATAAATTTACTAAATTTTTATGGTTATTGAATATAGCAAATTTATTTATGTATTTATAATTAAGAATTCAATTTTAAAATTATCATCAATCTTTGATTTATTAATGGAATAAATAAAAATTTATTTATTTCATTATTTCTTATTGTGAATTCAAGAGAAATATAATTATTTATTATTTTAAAGAAAAAATAAATTCAATTATATCGTATTAGCTTTCAGATTAATTAAGTTTTCAGTCTTTTTCATTTTTGATTGCTTTTTCGCAATGACAGAGTTTATAATCTGTCAAATTCAATAAATATTTTCATATGAATTGTTTGTTATAGCAAAATTCTGCAAAAGTCCGAGTCTATAATAGAGTGATATAAAAATAAGGAATAAGATGGAATATTTTATATTCATAGCAAAGCAAATATTCAGTGATTTCACTTATTTACTGATTCATAACATAATTATCGGAATAAAATGTTTTCCACCCTCTTAGAATAAAGTTTTATTAAGTAAAAAAGCCTTTGTTGATTGAGGAAAATATAGCGTTATATTCATAATTACAAAATGAAAATCCCAAATAATGGTGCTGACCTTAGAAACATCAAATTCAGAATGAATCTTGTGGAACTGATTCTAGACGAGCATGTATATTTTTTCAGAGACTTATTCTATTTCAGTATATCATTAACACCAAATACTCTCTCCAACCAATACAGCATGCTCACCACGTTCGTTATGTCAATCAAATAAAAGGATATATATAGCAAATGTAATTAGATTTTTCTTTATTTCAGATACTCCTTCCTTTGCAATTTCCAGAGAACCGGGATTTGGTATTCCCATTCGAGAAGGAATGCCGGTGTCTCTCAAATGTGATGTGGATGCTAACCCTAAAGCCTTACCCGTCTGGCAGAAAGACGACTCTAGTCCACCCGTCCAACAAACACCTGACGGCTTTTTGAATTTTACCGAAATTCGCAGAGAGCACAGCGGATGGTACAAGTGTATAGCAAAGCATAGATTAGGAAGATTCTCCAGCATAGGATACTTCCTTAATGTCAGATGTAAGTTACTTAATGAAGATTTATTTGTTATTCGAATAGTTATTTATCTTGATATCAGAGTATCATCTATTTCATCAAGAATTTGATCAAACCAAATCGCAGATTCGGATATTACGTTATTATTCACAAATGATACGGTTATATGCTGATATACAGTACAATTCATTATCGATTTCACTTATATACTATCTTCATGATAATATTCAGAAAAAAAATTATGTTCTGTTTGTAACTTTGAGTTGCTCATAATTTTAATATTGTTCGAAAAAAAGAGTGTATAAGTAAATTACAGAAGATATTACAATAAAAGTAGGGACTAAATAACAGGTGAATTGCGGAACGACTGTTTTTCAGGCACAGGTAAATAGCGAACTAAAACATATACAGGTTGTCCCAAAATTGCTGGGGAATAAAACTACCACTTATTTTAGAGGTCAGAATAATTCGATTAAACTCAATTCATATAGTAAAAAAAAGTACTGTTTGTTCGTGAGGAGAGTTCAAAGTTATCTTAAAAAATCACTTTTTATTTCTATTCCCAAATTTATGGAACAAACTAGATGAAATTTTGTTGAAGTGCATTGTAGAAAGTTATCCTACTTTCAGTGAGCAAAGAAATTGAGAAGAAATTGTGGAAGGGTGAAACCACCCTCACCCCTCTGATATTTTTTTCCTAATTCTATTAGGGGTGATAATATGGTTCTAAGTTTTTTTTCAACAGAAAGGCTGATAACTGATATTCCTAGAACAAGTTTAATAAAATTTGTAGTACAAAATTTAGTGAACACAAGGACAAAATTTTTTATAAAAGGTGTTTAATGTGACCTCCACCTTCATTAATGCAATGATCAATTCGGCGTAAAAAATTGCAATGCACCCTCCTTAACACAACGTCGTTTTCTCGTATTGCATTTACAGTATTTTGAATTCTGTTCCACAGTTGTTCGGAATTATCAATTTGAACTTGTATACTCGTGTTTTCAACGCTCCCCAGATGAAGAAGACTGGCCTCAACTGAGACGCAGGTCAATCAATCCACCAACACGACCTATATGATCTGCCTCGGCTACGAGCTCCACACTCGTTTCAGATTCAAAAGAGGTATCTGTCTTCATTCCAGAAATGATCTACCATGCCACCGAGACGAGAATCTAGAACCACAAGCATTCGATATAATGTGGTTCAAGCTTGATAATCACAAACAGACACAGTGTCTCTATTGTCTTTATTTATCACCAAATGAAGCAGCTCATGGTGCACTGTCTGAATTTCTTGCATCGGATATTTTCAAAGCATTTGACAGAGTCTGGCACCAAAGACTTCTTGGAAAACTTCCGTCATATGGTTTCCTGCCTCAACTTTGTCGCTTACTATCGAGTTTTCTCTCAGATAGATCACTTCATGTGGTGGTTGACGGAGTACTTCAGATACAATGGCTATCAAGTCTGGTGTTTCACAGGGATCTGTCTTGACACCAACTTTGTTTGTTAGGTAACTTCGGAAGTACGAAATAGGCCAAATCTCGAAATTCTTGGGAAATGAACCGATTTTGATGAGACAAAGTGCATTCTCTTCGGAATTTCATCAGGAGCAAAGTCCACCTCGTCTAAAGTTGCGCTGAAATTGTGCATTGCTTATAAACAATAAATTGACAATGTAATTAAGGTATTTATGAGATTACATAAAATTCATCAAAAATGATCGGATGAAGACTATTTTTGATCAGTGAACATATGAAAATAGTTGAACAAGTAGTTGAAATAACTTCATTTGCTATAAACAATGCATTTATTAACAAATAGACGAATTCGACCAAAACTACGAATTTAGGATCGTTTTCGAATAATGTTAGCCTTCTGAGTTCGATTTTTTCATCAATATCGTGAAATCTATACATGCTAATCCATTGATTTGTTATAAACAAATTATATTTGCTTATAAATATACGAATTTGACCAAAATGTCGAGTTTATAGTCGTTTTCAGCTCTTGAGTACGATTTTATTGGTATTATATATAGTCCTTAGATGCATAGATACATTTTTAAATTGTTATAAATTATTTATTAATAATTATACGAATTGTGCCAAAATTCCAAGTGTAAAGTATTCTTAAAATTAAAGTATTGATAGTCAAATAAATTATATAAAAAAAAGAAGATATGTATAATACTAGAAAAATCTCAATCTTGAAACGAACGAATAAAAAATATTTTTTTATTCTTGTTCATCTTAGGGGTTATTATTCGTGATACGTTTGAATTGAACTATTTTTTTTCTTAAACGTGGCATTTACTTATTAATTAATTTGTTATTTCAATAAGACTTGAAACAATTTTTTGTTGATATAATTTATTTGACTATTAATACATTAATTCTAAAACCCTTTACACTCAGAATTTTGGCACAATTCGTATATTTATCAATAAATAATGTATTTATAACAATTCAAAAATTTATCCATGCATTTAAGGACAACGTAACAATAACAATCAAATTATACTCAAGAGGCTGAAAACGAATTTTTTTCGATCAAATTCGTATATTTATTAATAAATATAATTTATTTATAACAAATTAATAAATTAGAGGGTATATGTTCGACGATATTGATGACATAATCGAACTCAAAAGGCCAAAATTATTCGAAAACGATCCTAAACTCGTAGTTTTGGTCGAATTTGTCTATTTGTCAATAATTAAATTGTTCATAACAAATGAAGTTGGTCCAACTACTTGTTCAACTATTTTCATATGTTCACTGACCAAAAATAATCTTTACCCAATCATTTGTTATGAATTTTTATGTAATCTCATAAAAAAGCTTATTAAATTGTTAATTTATTGTTTATAAGCAGTCTCTCAGACGAGGTGGACTTTGTTTCTGATAAATTTCCGAAGTGAATGCACTTTGTCTCATCAAAATCGGTCCATTTCCCAAGGATTTCGACCTTAAATACCCATTTGACTGCACTATATAATCGACAAGGTGTAATCTCTTAGAATCTTAGAAAGAGATGTAATTATAGATCAGAATAGTGGATATGTAATCACAATCAGTTAAGACTCATAGTTATCAGTAATTAGTTATCATCAGCTGATAGTCTATTCAGTCTTATTATTTATTATTGAGTCTATCTAGGCTTATCTACGTTAGATTACGACTAGCAGTTATCAAACGTGTCTGTATTTCCAATGCACCGATATAACAACCTACGATGTTATAATTGCACGTTACCAATCACCACCAGTCACGAAGCTCTAGGACCTGGCACTTTTCAATAACATCAATCGAAAATGTTAAACAATAGGCTGTGAGGTGATTAACATCAGCGTCCTAGTCGAATATCTAAGGCATCTGACAAAGCTCGGAGCTCTAATGAGGTTGGAACAATTCCACCTGACCATACAAGGAACACCAACATACAGGATGTCCTCGAACTGCGTGGCTAAAATGCAACCGAAGATTCTTTGATTCGAAAAAAATTTGATGAGCCTTTTTACTTTTGCCTCAAGTGTCTTGTTTAGCCGGTAGAGGGCTTCAAATTTGCAAAAATAATTTGGTTTTTTCGGTATAACTTGAGAACGTGATGGAGGACTTTTACAATATTTGGCAGGTGAGTTACTGTAAACAATAGCCGTTTTTGAGAGCGGAGCATAGAGCCTTAGAGACCATTGAAATGGCTCAAACTTGATGATGTAACGGGAGAAGTGTCCAGAACTTTTTTGTGGTCAATGTAATTCACTCTATATTTTTTATGTAGATAGCTTATCTAATTTGAAAACTTTTCTTACTCTTAGAAAATTTTGATAAAATCAACGGATTAGCTTGAAAAAAATAATTTTCGAGTCTCTGCAATTTTGGCTTACTAATTTTACTTCATTAAAATACCTTAGTTGCCTTTGCTTTTCTAATGTCATTTTGGCATTTGGAGAATTTATTCTCAAAACTGTCAGTTTTTACTTTGCTTTCCGTGAAAATTTTATAAAATTATGGCTCAAAATTTCACTAACACTGAAATGGTTAATATCTCGGTAAAACACGAATAATAAAAACAATAGAAATGGGGAAACGATGTGATTATTTAAGAAAAACAAATGCTAAATTGAAAGAAACAACAAAACTTTTTGGGAAATCGCTAAGGCATCAAATGTTCGAAATGTTGCCCATTTTCCTGAATACACAAATTAATTCGTTTCGAGAAATTGGATTGAACTCTGGCTAGTACTTCAGGATCATTCTTCAATAAATCTGCTTCATAATTAATTCGTTGCAACAATTCCTCTGGTGTGTTTATTGGAGCTGCATAAGCTTTCGACTTCAAAGCGCTCCATAGAAAAAAGTAGCAGGGCGTCAAATCAGGGAAGCGGGCCGGCCAGTTCACTGGTGCATCGTGTCCTCTACCTATCCAGCGATCTGGATATTCCGCATTCAAATGTCGCCTCACAGCTAATGTGAAATGTGGAGGTGCACCATCATGGATAAACCAGGCCACGACGAATGTGTAAGGGCAAGTCTTCCAACAGTTCAAGTAGCCTTTGTTCCAAAAAGTTCAAGTAGTTCTCCCCGTTCAATCGATCGGGTATAACGGTAGGGCCAATAATAAAGTTATCCACAATTCCAACCCAAACATTGATTTTAGTTTTATTCTGAAAATATCTAACTTCCGTTTCATGAGGATTTTCATCAGCATAGAAATGTTCATTATGGAGGTTAAAAGGAACACATCTCGTGAAAGTTTCTTCGTCCGTGAACAGAATTCTACAAAAATTGGGGTTTGCGTTTTGTCTTTGGACAATAAGCCGACAGAAATCTAGCCGATGACGTGGATCCATGGGCAATAAGTCTTGAACTGTTTTAATATGATAGGGATACAACAGTTCTTCTTTCAGTACATTATGAACTAATGATTTTGAGGCTCCAATACGAAGTCCCAAACGTAGTGTGCTTATCCCAGGTTCAGTTTCAACCGCTTCGAGAATCGCTTCTTCGAGCTCTAACGTCCTTCTTGTCTGCGATTTGCTTCAAATTTGCCAGTTTCGCGAAGGTTTGCCGATTTGGAATTCTGCGATGCGGATATCTTTCCCTTCTCCGGCCATTGCAACGACAAAGTCCATAAATCAATAACATATCAACCATTTCAGTGTTAGTGAAATTTTGAGCCATAACTTTATAAAATTTTTACGGAAAGCAAAGTAAAAACTGACAGTTTTGAGAATAAATTCTCCAAATGCCAAAATGACATCAGAAAAGCAAAGGCAACTAAGGTATTTTAATGAAATAAAATTAGTAAGCCAAAATTGCAGAGACTCGAAAATTATTTTTTTCAAGCTAATCCGTTAATTTTATCGAAATTTTCTAAGAGTAAGAACAGTTTTCAAATTAGATAAGCTATCTACATATAAAATATCGAGTGGATTACATTGACCACAAAAAAGTTCTGGACACTTTTCCCGTTACATCCTCAAGTTTGAGCCATTTCTATGGTCTCTAAGGCTCTGTGCTCCGCTCTCAAAAACGGCTATTATTGACAGTAACTCACCTGCTAAATATTGTAAAAGTCCTTCATCACGTTCTCAAGTTATACCGAAAAAACAAAATTATTTTTGCAATTTTGAAGCCCTCTACCGGCTAAACAAGACACTTGAGGCAAAAGTAAAAAGGCTCATCAAATTTTTTTCGAATCAAAGAATCTTCGGTTTCATTTTAGCCACGCAGTTCGAGGACACCCTGTATAACCCCAACAGGCATATGTCAAGAAGACTTGTGGAAGGCGAAAGGTAGCCACACTTTATAACTAATTAATGGAAAGACACGTCCTGGTGGTTGGTTAGATAATAACAGCCAATCGGCCCTTCTCATCAATGGTGAATTCTGGTTCACCGATTGAGCCGGCAACCATGGACAGGCTTAAGGAGGGATATAGTGCAAACGCCCAGACAAAGATATAACAAAACATCTGAGCAAGCACACCAATATTTTCCAGACGGAAACGCAGGCTTGACTTTGCTGCGCCCAGGCAGCGCCCAAAGGCAGAATTCAAACCACAGCACATATGCACGAAAAGCAATTATATGTATTTCGTCCAAGCAACAGACGATGACCTAATGTTAATTTTGCAGAAATTAATACCTGTAAAAAATATGAGCGTATAGGAAATCAAATTTAAAGGTGAGTTTCTGTTTCGTGCAACTCTTTTCGAAATGGCGAACATAACCAACAAAATTGGCAAAGTTGCAAAAAGCGGTTTTTCTTAAATAAGTAAAAAGCTATAGCTCGGATAAAAAAAAGTTGAATGAAAAAGTTGTAGGTATCAATTAGATCTATCGATTTGCTCGCATGATAATTATCGATATCTTCCATACTTTAACGAGTTATTTTGAAGAAACCGTTAAAAATCGGGGTATCGAGAAATCGTTAGCTATTACGTTTCCATACTTGCTATTTGCTGTACCTACGTATAATCCATGGCGAATTTGGAAGTTATTTTTTTGTAAATTCAAAATATTGATAATTTTTCGAGATATCTCACTTTTTCGAAAAAAAGGCGCTCTCATGAATTGGCTAGATCTTCTCGGCGGATGGTCCTGGAGTAACAATTTTGGGCTTATTTTCTTCTTGAAGAGTTGTGCTATAATGTTGTTAGAAAAATATAGCGATACAGTGAAAGTAGTGGTATACAGCAGTCTTATATTAGTTTTCACAAGTGTCGCACAACATGCATAACGTCAGTATGATTCACTAAGCAAAAAAAGATATTCCCCAGATTAAATACAAAAGGATTTTTGTACATAATCCAAAAGCCGAGATAATGAAGATTTTGCAAGCATAAGCCACTTTGAACACACGAAATTTGTTTCCCCCACTTCGCCGCACGCTCCGGCAGCCGCGTACGCTTCACTTTGTTACTCTATTTCTAATACTATAAATCAATAAAACATATCCTAGTATTTTTCCATTGAAAATGTAGGTATTCAACATTAACATCCATAACGTACATTTCTGTAAAACGTTTATTGCGTCTTACAGATTTTTTTGAAATAAAAAAATTATTTCTGGTCCAGAAGGTCGTAGATGAAACATTTTTCTGGTAATTCGTGAAAAAATTTCAGGAATCGATTTCCGTCAAAGACGTTTCCCTAAAATGAAAATTGTAAGACTTATCTGAACAAGACATGTTCAAAAAAGATGCAATTTTTTCAAAGTCATTTTTTCATCCTTAAAATTCAAAAAATAGCTCAATTTCTCCCATTACATTATAGCACAAATTTTCAGAAAGGAAATAAGCCTAGAATCGTTATTCTAGGACGCTCCGCTCAGAAGATCTAGCCAATTTATGAGAGCGCCGTTTTTTCGAAAAAGTGGTATATCTCGAGAAATAACCAATATTTTGAATAAAAAAAAAGTTTTTTGAGTTTGCTATGGCCTATACGTACAGCAAATAACAAGTATGGAAACGTAATAGTTAACGACTTCTCGATACCCCGATTTTTAACGGTTTTTTCAATATAACTTGAGAAGTATGAAAGATATCGATAATTATCATGGTAGCAAATCGATAGATCAATTTGATGTTTACAACTCTCTGCTGCAATTTTTTCCGATCGGAGCTATAGTTTTTCATTTATTCAAGAAAAACCGCTTTCGTTCGTCATTTAGGATCGAGTTGCATGGAACAGAAACTCACCTTTAAATTTAATTTCCTATACGCTCATATTTTTTTCCAGGTATTAATTTCTGTACGCACTTTTGTGTATTGCATGGACCAATTACGTTTTCGGTATTCTGATTCTTTAATATGACTGAAAATAAAATAAAACTCTCTTTTTTGACGTTTCGACAATATTCTATTATCTTCATCAAAAATTGTTTTGTCAATCAGTGTTTCCATGTAATTTAGAGAAGAATAGATCATTTCGATTGATGAAATGCGTCTGCAAAAAACATTGTATCTAAAATATCTATGATTATTTTATAGGTGTTATTCTATGATTCACGTTTCATTTTTATTACTTACAACCAATCAAGTTTGAGATAATTCTATGGAATCTAACCTCGAAACTCTCACTCATAAATGTCACATTGTCTTTTTTAGGTTGAATTAAATAGACAATAGAAAGTAGTACTTCAAAGTAACAGAAGTTTGAATTAGATTATTACAAAGTTTTGAAACAAGAATCTATTTTGTCATTAACACAATTGTTTCTTTTAATTTGGATACTTTCCAATATCAAACGTTTATTATTATTTTTCCAATATTCAAATATCGGACCGAGTGTTAAGATAAGACTGGTTTCAGCAAGTGAGGAAAATGGTTGAAACCAAGCCAAATTGCTAACACAGATACTAATAAGACTCTGAGCACCCTTGTGCAGCTGGTGCGAGCAAAAGACGAAACAACAATTCACATCTTGTGCAGTTGCGACACTGATTCCCCTAAGGCGCCAAACACTAAGTAGAGCTACGCGGAAATTCAGAAACTGGACGTATGAGTTAGGCTAAACTTCTTATCACTAACAAATTATTCAAACATCCAGCTTTGACTGTTCGTATACACTGCGAGCACCAGGTGAATACTCCCAAGTGGGAACCGTTTGGTAATAAGGGGTGCAAGGAGCTCCGGCCTAACCATGAGAAACCTCACCTCCATCATTAATAATGATAATGAGAATAATTGTCCTCTTAATGAAGCTCTAGCTCATGCTCCACGGTAAAACCTAGTCTTCTGAATTCATGAAGATGCGCCTTTGCCATTATTTTTTATTCAGGACTGAATCTGATGATGATGACTGCCTGATGTTATAGGAGCTCTTATATTGACGGATTGAAGGTCAATATCTAGGTACATCCAGAGTGAGTTTCTGTCTCTTTCTTGCTGCAGTCGCCCCGAATGTATTTGATATAAATACCCTGGAACTCTGAAAAGTCTGTTTCATTCTCTGTGTATACTCGTACATACAATTAACCCCTTAAAGATTCATTGACAGGAGATTTCTTGAGGGAAGACATTTTTCTCTCATTTATTATGCCAGAAGCATTATTGAGGAAAAAGTGTATTAGCAGAGCATACGCAGCATTGAAGGAAGAGGTGGAACGGAATCTATGATCTGCATGATATAAACATAAGCAACTTTGATGTAGAGGTCAATTACACAATTCCGTAATGTACGTGAAGTATGAGTACTGAAAAATACTTCTGTCGAGTAGGTGATACTGCTATAAAAGTTGCCAATTTAACTTTCTGTAACTCCAAATCTTTCCAGCACTATTGATAGCATTGCGAGTTGAGATCAAACGTATAATTCGTCTTGACGTTCATTGGTCCCCACTTTTTATTACACTGAAATAGAATGGATGGAACATGAAACTTTTGTATAGCATATATCTAGTGAATCTATATCTAGAACTGTTTCGGAATTTGTGTACATTTTGTGTTAAATCAAGGATTCACATAAACAACAGAAATTTATTGTCTCCTACAATGATGTAGATGTCATCACTTCATCACATTTTCAGGGTAATAATCTAAAATCTAGGCATGTCAAAAATTGTTTAATGGAAAAATATAATCAAAATCACTGTTTCGACAGGAGAAAATATTGGAACATTTTGTTTCCCTATAACCTTCAGATTAATCTCCATCAAAATACGATGACGTGGTTTGAAATGTAGTTGTAGAAACAAATCGTGACTATTGTTTCGACACTAGTGTGCCATCTTCAAACGATACTAACTCATGAAAATGAAAATAATCTTGGACATTTATGGTACAATATAAGAAACAGGTAACAAGTGTGGTTCTGGTTGGGAAAATACGTTGTTAGAAGAGTATAACTGAAATTGAATAATGAGGTAGATTTATTATTGTGATAAGAAAATCTTAATGCGGAGGTATACTAGGAAGGTATAAGAGCATTATGGGAAATTTTACGTTATCAAGACGTAAAACAGAATGCTGTAGTACCACGGTCGTACATACAGGTCTGGAAACTCGGGGCTGTTTCCTATGTGAGAAGTGGGACTGCTAAGCGTCGTCTGTCGCGTAGTACCAAAAGACGTCACGTGAGAGTATTCTCTGGCAACTGTCATTCTTAAGTTGTAAACACAAGGAATACCTGCGTTTTTAGAAACAAATTATGAAACTGTGCATTGTGCCGAAATGCAAAACGTGGTACAAAAGTGTAAAGCAAAAAACTTCTGTTTTTAACGCCGAAAGATGCAAAAATGCGAAAAAAGTGGATGCTTGCGATTCCGGATAGAAATCGTTTTAACGAAGTCTTTTATGTGTGCGAAAAAGGGGAAGATATTTTCAAGGTGAGTAATACATTTTGACAAGAGTAACAGTTCTATTCCTGTCTCAAATCAAAATACTTAGTAACACTGCTTGCGATTCCGGAAAGAAATCGTTTTACCACTTCGAGATCCAAGCGCTAGCTAGTGGCTGAGCGAGGGACTACGAGTATGGCGACGCGTAAGAGACCCATGTCAAACATACGAGTCCCCAGACCTGTATGTACGGCCGTGTGTAGTACACATCTAATTGATCGTTTAAAATTTTATTGTCATTATTTTCAATTGCTTTGAAAATTTCTATGGGTGTAGTGTGTTTAATTTGAAACATCTACTCTGGTTATGTAAAATTTTTACTTCGCCTAAATTTAGAAAATTGTGCCCTGTTAACATGGTTAAAGAAAGATGAATCGATTTTATTAAGCGAAAAATATCGAAAATGTTCCTTATATCTAATTTCTATATTACGACTAGATCTATCGATGTAACAAACACAGTCCGATTTAGATGCAGATCCCCAGAATATAATGCCATAAGAACATCTTGAATAGAACTGTGCCTAATAATAGGATAGGAGTATACATCTACTTGTGAAACTGTGCAACCTCCTCAAAGCATAGCACATGTTTGATAATTTGCTAACATGTCAATGTGAGCATCCCAGTTCAAAGCGTTATCTAAGGAGCAGAAGCTCCGATTCATTGACCTCCACGTTCATGCGATTTCAATCCTTTGTAATACACAGTTTGGTCGTATGTTAAGGAAAAAGTCTATTCTACATCAGGAGTTGCAAGACAAAATTAAACGACACTTTTATGACCTCATAGCTGATCCTCAACCGTTTAGAACCGCTTAGTAAAAAAAGATAGAATTTTGTATTCTTGAAAACGAAGGACATTTTGAATACTTACTCTGACTGATTGAATATTTCATGTTTTTATTCCAATTTATTTTGATTTTTAGCATGATTCTTCGTTTCATTAATAACTTCAGCATTAGAATAATGTTATTGTTTTTGATTTTTAATAAATTGGTAATTGTTTTTTACTTATACCATCAGTTATTACTTCATTATTTTAAAATCAAAATATTCTGAAAACGGTACGCAGTATCGAGTTTTACCAAGAGTACCTTTCTGGTTTAAATTGAATGATGTTCAATTTCATGTGAAATTTGAATCAGAAAATCTGACCTCAAAAAAGTTATGATCAAAACTACTTGGTACGAACCGTGTAATCAGCGCCCTCTATGAGAGTCAGATATAGAGATAAATTCATGCGTTGTGCAGCTTCCAAAACATATTCATACCTAATTTCATTAAAATGTTGCCAGTAGTTTCGACATAATAGTGAAAAATGTCTTTAACATTTTTTTTACAACCCTGTATCTTGAATACGGATGCGGTTATGAACATTTCTTACATGGCAAAGCACTCATCTTCCAGTGTTCCACCTACCCTAGGAACGGAACCACCTCTCTTTGAAACACCCTGTACATAGCCCCAGAAAACTTACAGTCTGAACTTGCCTCAAAGAACGTCCGACAATTTTTAAGAGGAAACTCTCATTGTAGATTATTGCGCGAGAAGTAAAATGAATGAAAATAGTTTTTGAGGTATTCAGAATGAGTTGGTTCGCAGCAAACCTTTCTACGCAGGCATTCAGACTATTTTCGGTATTTTTCACCAGCAAGCGTGTGTCAGATGCGGTGCTTCACATTGAATTATCATCCGCAAACATCGTAAGAATTCCTTGCTTCAGTACCATTGGCGAATCATTGACAAATAACAAGTAAAGAAGGGGTCCTAGTATAGACCCTTGAGGTACACCATTCACAACCTTCAATCGGTTAGATTTTATACCATCAACATAAAATCTAACTAATCTAATCTAATTGGTTGCGTTCCATTTTCCATTTTTCTTTAGAAATTGAGTCATTGATCAAAGATTTGTCGTAACCATTGTCCAAGTTGTCCAAGTTTCTCAACTTCGTAGTTATAATTTCGCGACTCGAAGGGTGTTTAATAATCTATGAACAAGACCATTTATTAATGAACCCATTTTATAATTAATTGGTGTAACTGAATCGGCGGAAGTATACCTATTCGATTGAGTGGATTTTTTATATATGTTGAATTCCAAGTGATGGCCATCTTTGATAACGTTAATATCAAGGAAAGGAAGTTGGTCATCCGTTTCTCTTTCTACAGTGAATTTGGGTGAATCGAATTGGCCATTAAGCGTGTTCACAAAGCCATGTAATCAAAATATTCTCTTAGTATCGCCTAACTGTCATTGACATATTTATGCCAAGCTTTTGAAAACTAATTTAATTTTGATTTTAAGGAGGTTCCAAGTCCCTGAGAAAAATATTTGCCAAAAGGAGAGTGCACATCCGCTTGTTTGTTTATTGTCGTTTTTGTTAACTCTGATGATAGCTACTTGATAGCTGAAAGTTTCTCAGTACTTTAAAAGTATTTTTAGGGAATGGTAGTGATTTTTTCTTATTCATATTGTTATGTTGTCTCCACAGTTGGAACTGTTTTATAGTTTAACAGCATGTATGGGAGTTGTTAAAATCTTCACTTTTTGTGGGATCACAATACTTCCTCAGTCCATTGGAGCGAGTATAACTCAAATGAATGTAACAACCACCAAATAATTAGTACCGGTCCCGAATTCCCTATCATTATCACATTGATTTATGTAACAATTGACAAAATTGTTGTTTGAGAAATAGAATCAAAATTGTTCATCTTGGAATAGGAAGGTCATCAGATTAATCAAATTGGTGAAATCTATATTTACATAAAAGGAAAATTTCACTCATCACGAAATTTTGGAAACTATGAAGCTGACCAACTTGAAACTTGGCAGATATGTTCCTTGTACAACATAGGTACCCGTCAAGAACGGATTTTTCGAAAGGCCATCCTGAACGGGGTAGAACCATCGACATAATACATATGGACTGCGCGTGGCAATGATAAGCGCGGGTAGTGCCGGCCTGAGAGAGGGGAAAACGAATAGGACTAATACTGTCTTTATCTATCGGCTCGGGACGTAAACATACTAGCTACAGTCATGTTGCATTTCCATGGCAACGCAGCGGCCAATAGAAACGCGATAGATAAAGTAGATAAAGACCGTATTAGTCCTCTTCGTTTTCCCCTCTCTCACGCCGGCACTATACGCGCTTATCATTGCCACGCGCAGTCCATATGTATTTGTCGATGGGTAGAACCATTAGTTATATTTCGACGCTTGTGACTGCTAATATAATCACGTACAATTTACATAAAAGACAGATTCATAGATTTATGGATCGTTTCAGACTGTCTATGCTATGACAGATAATACATCAACTATCATCAAGACAGGTAACGTTCACATGATTCACATAATGTCCGTGATAGACCATTCCGTATCATAGATATCTCTTTCAATTCAAATAAACTTTCACATGACATAGAGTATAATTTTATGTCTTTTCACGCCTTTAGCAGTTTCATCTCATTAGAAATATTGTATGGTACAATTGAAACTCATTGGAGAATGACATCGTGGCGGCGCATTAGAGGGTATTAGGTACTTTGAACTATTAAAAAAAATAAATGGAAACTTGAAAAATCACGGAAATTCACGTTTTCAAATATTCTGGGAAATATTTTTTGAAAATAACCACTTGCTTCAACTTCTGAGATTGTGATTCGGATGACCATTGACGATAATCAATTTCAGTAATCTTGAATCTAATTATAGAGAGTAATTGGTATGGTAGGGGATATTGTAGAAATTCTCCTGGCTTTTCAAATTCATTCGTTCTCCCTTTCCTATTCAATTTGCACGTCATATCATGATAGAATCATTTTTAATTTATCGCTATCGAATAATTTGAAGATATGGTAAATTTTGGAGTTATAGGTACTCATTTTATGGAAAGCAATAAAAATAAATACTTGATTCATATCCGCTATTAGCTTATTCATCATAATATTTATTTCAGCTGATATGGAGGTCACACAAGAGCCAGATTTTGATATTGGGGAATTAAGTTCTACTGGCAGACAAGTGGAGGTTTCTTTGGGTGGTGCCGTCCAACTCGCATGTCCGCCAGGTGAGAAAATAATCACTTGTTGAAATAGCTTAAAACATTCATTGTTATTCAAATATATTCGAATACATGGTCGTTCAAAGGATGTAACGAACATTAGAAAGAGTGCTTGTTGAATTTGCAAATAATCTTGTACATTGTTGTTGTTCAATTCAGGCTTCTGAATTGTCAACGCTAGGTTGGAGATTGTAATAGGTCATTTTCCTAAATTCACCTAAGATACAATCATTTGGCAATACAATTTGTAAACAATGCATCATGAAGAACAGCTTGCTGCCAACCTCAATCTTAGCATTGATCCTGATAAATTAACATGTATTGCAAGTTAATATTCTTTTGTATTTCTTTTTATTCCCAATATCTTCTGTTCCCTTCTTCTACCCTTCTTCAATTGCAAAATGATTTGTCTGCGGAATTGTTGTTCTCTTCAATCCACATCACATGCTATTTAACATAAAAAGTTATCCTAGTCGTTTGTTAATTTAGAGCAATTCTATGGAATATGTTCCAATTATTCTAACCTCTTTGCGCAAATGATGCTTTCACTGAGCATGGATTTTTCACTGAAGAACTTGAGGTTTCAGGTAAGCGTTCTTCTTTCCACTTTCTGTTTCTGCTATCGCTGATTTCTTCTTCCTCTCAATAATTTTCACCACAATGTAACTTTGAATGAAGACGTAGCTTTTTGAATCCCCTATGATTCTATTTTATAGTGTATTTATGTCCATAGTTCAGCGATGAGGCTCAATATTCGAGGTGTAAAATGAAAGGATACACAATAAAATCACATGTGTTTTGTACTAAATGTCAGGTGCACTTATGTCTACTTATGGAGAGAAATTGCTTTTATAGGTTCCATTCTCTAAAATAAACTTATTTTTGCTTACGAAATTAGTTTTGAAATACAACCCAAAATGTTGGGAAAAAAGTGATTTTTTTGATGAAGAATTTCTATTTACATCTACCAGATTATTAAAAATGTAAATATGAATTTTTTTGGAAGTATTTTATCAAGGATACAGTGAAAAGGTTGAGTTACACATTCACTCTGTCAATAAACTTAACACAGCGACTAGTTCGGGCGACGTAAACACGGAAGAAATTGAATCTAACAAAAAATAATATGAATAATATATGAATGATATGAACAATATGAAATAAATTATTAATCATACTTTCTTCATATAGCGAAGATATACAAAAAATAGTTCAAGGGAGAAAATAACCTAATTCTATCGGGCGATTTGGGTTCTTCACAGTTTGATCCTGATACATTTTTCCATGGAACTCAACAAGTATTATGTAAATCATAATCAACTAAGGGATAGGCTATTGCGGAATGAGAGATGTTCGGTAATAAATCTTTCTCCTTATACACATTCAATGGATGGTTTGTGAGGAGAATATTATTGATACAAAATAGAGATGCACCCTGGCTAACTTCGTAGAGATAAGTCATAAAAACTGATATTTATATATCTATCGTTTCAGAGTTTATATAGTTTGAGATCATCCTTAAATTGAGGATTAAAGTTGGAGATAAAACTCAAATTTACACAAAAACATTTAATTCATAATTACTGCTAACAAAATGGTTCACCACACTATGGGATCCTCAAAGCTTGGACTTATCAGCTGAAGCTAAATGTAGAATTATTATTATTAAACCCAAAACAAGTCATAGAATTGAAATCTCTCCAACAAAATTGCAGACAAACATTAAACACTCTCTTGAAAATATCAAGAACACTCCTATAAGGTCCATTTATTCATATAGTAACTGCTTAATGTTCCATTTATTTCGCAAAAGTGAAAAATATTCATTCATTTCATGAATCAGTTATGTTGAACTTTTTTGTAATATCTAGTAGTGAAATAATGCATGAAAAAATATTCACATACAGAAAATATTCATTAAATGATCCTCTTGTGCTCACCCGAGCTAATTATAAAAAGTCATGACTTTCAAAATATCTAATAAACAAAAAATAGTGAAAAATGAACTGTCAAAGCGATAATATAGAGTTGCTAAAAGTTAAAGTTAGTATGGTAAAGCCTAAAACATGGAGATGCACATTGCACATAGTATCACGTCGCGATATATTGTTTCCATATGAATACGCGTAGCACTAAAGTAGATGTATATCACAAAATAATTGTTACGCTGCTATGAAACTTTGCACGTGTTATAGTACGATATTAATGAAAATAGAAAATTCGTGTAGTAGACCAGTCGGCGGGGACGAAATAATATGAAAACGTGCATTTTCTGGGCAGTAGCAATGTTTCGATTGATTCTTATGTATTTTTTGCCGCAGAATCCGATTATCGTTACCCGTACTTTGTAGAAGTTGTACTTCATTTTTTAATTTGACTATTTGTGAAAAAAAAAATACTTTTTACATTTTCCTTTATATCTCCTTTCCTGTGCATTTTTAGCATCATGCACCCCATAGTTTTTTGTTCCTTATATAATTATCTACAAAATGAGATCTGGTACGATATCCCAAGTGCCATTGTTAACCTGCAAATTACGTTGAAAGTTGAAAAAGCGTGTTTTTTTCAACATCAAATATTTCAACAATTAAAATAGCTAGGAGCTTGAAATTCTCAGAAAATGTTGCTATTACTAATATAAATGAGTGCACCAAATTTAAAAATGATCGCTTCCTAACCTTTAGAGTTATTAACGATCAAAATTTTTTTCGAAGCTTAGTTGCATAATGCGCCAAAGTTGCTGTGATCGTCTGATTTTGATCCCACTGGTCTCAAAAATTCAAATAATATTCGAATTTAATATCCCGTTAGAATTTTTAAGAAAAGTTGATTAAAACCGGCTTTATAAGTTCAGGTATTAAAAAAAAAATTATCTCAGCTCCTGTGCATGCCAGGACATTTTTTTTTGTGAAAAAATATCGGCTTCAAAGTTATGCAAACGAGAATCATCAATATTCATTTTTTTTTAATTCATATAGTGTTAAACAAATCGTTATAAAATCCGTTCTAATGAACTTTTGATTTAATTACAACAGGATATTGAAATTGAATATTTTTTTGAAACGTTGAGACCAGCTGGATCGAAATCAGTGGATTACTGCAACTTTGGCGCATTATGCAACTAAACTTCGAAAAAAATGTTGATCGTTAATAACTCTAGAAATTAAATTTGGTGAATTTATCTATGTTAGCAATAGCAACATATTCTGAAATTTTCATGCCCCTAGGTATTTTAGTTGTTGAGATATTGAATGTTTAAAAAAAACACGCTTTTTCAATTTTCAACGCAATTTGCAGGTTAAAAATGGCACTTGAGATATCACACTAGATCTCATTTTGTAGATAATTAAGTAAGGAACAAAAGACTCTATCAGTGCATGATGCTAAAAATGCACAGGAAAGGAGATGTGAAGGATAATGTAAGAAAAAAAAATTTTTTTTCACAAATTGTTAAATTAAAAAATGAAACACAACTTTTACAAAGTACGGGTAACGATAATCGTATCCTACGGCTAAAAAATACATAAGAATCAATCGAAACATTACTAACGCCCAAAAAATACAGGCAAAAATCTCCGCCGACTGGTCTATAGGTTGTGAAAACTATCGAATCGGAACAACATAAACAACCCACCTCACCTAACAGCGTACCATATGACTCGAAACAGTGTGCAACCCTTTTCCAATTTCCCAACTAATGTAACATGAATACATAAATAGGTATATATCGAAATAGGCCGGTCATGTTTAGAAACCAGCCACAAAATTCTCGTAAGCCCGAGTTATTACAAGTAAGCGCAAACAGAAACCCGTGCAAACCCGCGATAACACTGTAATAATCTGTTAAGAGTTATGGCGAAGAGATCGCCATATAATATCCCATGATTGCCAGGTGACAGGTTCGTTAGAGGTTGGAATTGATGGGATGTTGTAAGATGCAAATTATACTATCGTAGGTTTTATCTGTTTATAGGAAACACTTACACATATAGATACCGTTTTATAACTGAGAAAATCATGATTTATGATATCTTATCTTCTAATAATTGATCATGATAAGACATTTTCCACAGACCTCTCTGTACTGTGCGGTTTTTTGGTAGAAAAGTGTAGGTTTTGACATCTAAAAACTGATGTCACTGACGCGCAGACTGGCGCGGAGATGCATTGTGATAGGTATATAGATACATATATATGTATATATATGATTTATAGCCAATATCTCAAAAGCCAAACAATGTATCAAAAAAAGTTTCAAACAAAAGTTGTAGGAAATAAAAATTCCCACAAAAAATCATCCATATCATTTTTTGATTTTCCACGTGATTTCCGCGTAAAATGCGTTAAAAAAAATTAAGCTTTTTCTTGACAAATTTTTTGAGTAAAAGTTGTTCAAAATGTGTTTTCTTTCTAAACGAACGTTATTAGAAGAGTCAGATTTTCCACGGAAAATCGGAAAATCGTATTTAGGTATATTTTTGGCAAATAGTCGATAATTTGGCAGACCGTACGTCTTAAAGGAGAAATGTAATACCTCGTTGATGTGTCCAGAGATATGACTGAGTATAAAAAATGAAAATTGTGAAACATTCTTGGAAAATCATAGAATTTTCACCTCGATAACACCTTCAAACGTGTCATATCCTAGGTTTTTCTAGGTGTAGATTACAAATTTGACAACGTTATCTCAAAATAAGTATGCATTGGGTATATTTATACAGAGTATACTATATATTATAGCTCTTTCGCCTACATTAAATATAAATCATACCAACGTACGTAACTGTGAGTCTCTCAATATATGTACAGGTGAGTTTCCAGAGTGTGGGGGTTTAACCATGACAACGTAATGCCATCCACGCGTAAGATATTGGAGAAGAAATACTCAAAACTATAACGACTTAGATTTTGGATAGACGTACATAATGTAATTAAAAAAATAGTCATAATAATAACAATAATAATAATAAGAAATAATAATAATAATAAAAATAATGATAATACTGATAATAATTATAATAATATTAGTTATAATGAATCAATAATAATTAATATATTAATAATGTAATAACGATAATATATCAATGTAATAGAAATTAATAAATTTGTCATCTATAATTAAAGTTCTGAATTCGAAAGAAAAAAAGAAAAAATCAAATAAGAAAAATATAAAATTTACAATCACTTAAAAAAAACTGATGTAAAATTTGTAATCTACACCTACGAAAACCTAGAAAATGACACGTTTGACGCTGATATAGAAGTGAGAATCCTATGATTTTCCAAGAATTTTCCATAATTTTAATTTTTTATACTCAGTTATATCCTTGGACACATCAACGAGGTACTACATTTCTTCTTTAAGCCGTACTGTCTGCCAAATTATCGACTAATTGCGAAAAATATGCTTAAATACGATTTTACGATTTTCCGTGAAAAACCTAACTTTTCTAATATCGTTCGTTTTGAAGTAAAATATATTTTGAATAACTTTTATTTAAAAAAAAAGCTTAATTTTTTTAACGCATTTTACGCAGAAGCCGCGCGGAAAATCAAAAAATGTTATGTATGATTTTTTGTGGGAATTTTTATTTCTTACAACTTTTGTTTGAAACTTTTTTCAACACATCGCTTGGGTTTTGAGATATTGGCTATAAATCATATATATATACATATATATCTATATATCACAACGCACCCCCGCGCCAGCCCTCGCGTCAGTAACATCGGTTTCCAGATGTCAAAACCCACACTTCTTTATCAAAAAATCACGCCGCACAGAGAGGTCTGTAAAGTGAACTTTTTGCGTCGAATTTGCCTGGAGTATTTACATTGATTTTGATACGTCATTCCGTAACATTCTTTCATATCGATCTTGACATGGATGATGTATCAACAATAAGCTACACTTTCTTATGGTGTATTATTACACATGTGATCCACTTTGTATGTTATATCAACCGGTTTACTCTGCATGTTATATCAACCTCATTACATAACATGTAAACAATTAAACAAATAGAGCTATGTTCGGAATTTCCCTAATTTAATACTTATTGAAGATATACCGTTATTATTCCATTGCAACCACTTAAGTGGTTAGTGCCTCCTGTCAAAAAATAGCGAAGAAATTAGTCAACATAATATCAAAACTTACAAACATTAACCCTAAGTACAGTATAATATAAAAAATTAACAATATAAAAAAAGACAAATACCGAACTTGTTTCATTTGATGTCAAATTCTTTCTCCAAGTATTACATTCCATTAGTGTAATTGAAGAACTTTCAATCCGCAATAATACATTACCGATAATAGCACAAGGGATATTTAGTTTAATCTCACTTTGCACAGACCAAAATTACTTTACGGTCTACAATTAAAACTACGTATTTCCTTCCGGCTGGAAGACAGTTAGAGTCAACTTATGTCAAAATGAACTCTAATCAATCACTGATTTCCCCATTGTTGTTAACCAAATAGCTTTCGGGTTCTTCTGCGGATCAAATGTATGATTGTAGGAACGGAAAAAATATTTGAAATGATTCACAAATAGCTAATGAAAGACGTTAAATTATACTCTATGTTACATTGAAATTTGATCAAATTGTCTACATAATCTATTTTACCACTGCATGTTATATACTGACACCTGCTGTCAGGTTGAAATTATTCACACTATAATATGACCTTGTATTATACTGATAGCTGCTGTCACATGAACGTTCAAAACGTGCCTCAGAGTAAACGTACATAATGCAATAGGCTGTGACGTAACATCTCTTTAATCTTGAACTGAGGGTTTCACTTCTGCAGGTTAAATATTCTTGTGACATATGTATATACAAGGATATATCGAAAAACACGATAATTGGTGTCTCTAGGGGTCCAATTTTGAAACGAAATTCATACCCAAAACTTCACCTCCTTGCGGTCAGCAGCTACCCCTCATATTTTTTCGATAGCATGGAGGTCGAGTGATACATCATTTGAAAGGTCTCTTGTACTCTCTAATTTTTTTCGACATTGGTTCATTCATTATAGAGGAATTTGATGTTGAACGTTTTATTTATTAAAAAACTAAAAATTCGCTGTCGTTTCTTTCATTGACGAAATCAACAACAAACAAAATCAGTGGGAATACAATTAACAGATAAATTGCTCAAAAAGTAGATAGTTGGCCACTGTCACTTCATCACGAATTATTATTTATTCAGCTTTGTTTACTGGGTTCCAACATGGTTTTTTCTACTGAACAAAGAATAGAAATTTTTGCAACCTAATATCGATATAATGATTGTGTTAAAGCTGCTGCAAAAATTTATACCCCGGATCATCCAGACTACAATGTGAGCCATCAATACGTTAAGCAGTTAATAGATAAATTTAGAACTTCAGTTTCTGTTCGCAACAGAAGACATTAAGTATTTCATCCTGTCAGAGATGAAGCAGTTGGAGTTGCAATTTTAGGACATGTAGAAATGGATAATCGACAATCTATCAGACTAGTAGCTAGAGCGTCTGGTCTATCAGCTACTAGTGTTCTTCGAATTTTGAAAGCCCACAAATTCCATCCTTCATAAAATGAGGCTAGTTCACGAATTGAACGAAGATGATCCTGATCGTCGACTTCAGTCTTGGGAGGAGTTCAGCGAGAAATTGACCAATAACCCAAACCTACCATACAATAAATGTCTTTCAGACGAGTGTACATGTTGAATGATGAAATAAATGGACATAATTGTCGTTACTGGAGCGATGTGATACCTCATTTGGTGATGAAAACACATTCACAAACTTCATAAAAATTGAATGTATGGGCCGGAATTCTTGGTAATCATATTGTCGGACCATTCTTCATCGGAGGTAATCTCAATTGAGATACATACTTGAATCTATTACAAGAATGTGTAGATTCTATGAATAGGCAAATTTTAGAAAATGATGACAATTTACTAGAAAACGAAATAACGTTCCGGCAGAACGGTGCACCCCACATTTCGATGTTCGCGTTAGATAATTTTTGGACGAACGTTTCCAATGCGTTGGATCGGCAGAAGGGGTCCAGTTGAGTGGCCAGCTGAATCACCTGATCTCAAACCATTGAATTTACTTCTGTGGAGACACCTGAAGTGGAAAGTTTACGCTACTAAGTCTCCAAATCTAGAGAGCTGTTCGGAAATGCCGATTGCTGACCCCGAACATCTTGAATAATGTAAGGAAAGGTTTCGAAAGTCGACTGTATCATTGTATGGAAGTAGATGGAGGTCCTTTTGAGCAATTCATTCATTAATTGTGTACCCATTGATATTGTTTGTTGTTGATTTCGTCAATCGAAGAACCGACACCAAATTTTCAGTTTTTCTTAAATAAAACGTTCAACATCGAATTTCTCGATAACAAATGAACCAAGTTCGAAAATAATCCCAGAGGTAATAGAAAGAGACAAGACCTTCCTAATGACGTATCACTCGATCCTCCATGTCATTGAAAAATATATGGGGGGTACCTGCTGACCGCAAGGGGGTGAAGTTTCGGGTATTAGTTTCATATCAAAATTGGACCCCTGGAGAAACAAATTGTCGTATTCTTTGAAATTTTTGATAACACGTCCGTTTCTGACTTACAGGGGGGTCAAGTCTTCGTTGAAACGCCCTGTATAAAAAGACAAGCACCGTTGTCGTTATAGTTCAATGAAATACTATAATTCCATAAGAAAAATTGAAGATGTATGTCGAAAATACCTCTTGAAACGGGTCTACTGCGCTCAAGAACAATACAGTTTCCATTTTCACAACTTCATAGCGATTTCCAGAATGCCTAGTTCCTACGACCAATAGGAACCGCGCAATCATCTCTACAGTTTTCACATACATACACGCGTACGCACACAGACATCATCAAAACTCGCGTCAACGAAAGTATCCTGTTTCTCTTGAGTTGACGGCTCTAAGACAGATTCTATTATACCATGCCTTACCTGATGATGGTGATTTGTTGGTATGGGCTATGTAAGTTTCCATTCCCAGCTTAATAATCTCCGAAATCTCTTTGGCACATTGCGTCAAGTCTTCAGGTTCAAAAGATACGCTCACTCAAGGAAACTCGATTGAAAACATGCGAAGACCATTCCATTCGACTGAGTTGTAATGCCAAACTGTGCGTGTCAGTTCGTACCTTAGAGCAAAAAAGATAATTTGAGAAATGTATGAAAATAGCTCATGTATTTCTGTTAAAACGTCCTGCAGTGTATCTCCGGGGAAGGCAAAGGACACATCAGAACTTGATCTTGTACTAGATTCGCATTTTATTCCACGTATCCTTTTATCAATAACTTTCCACGCGTTTTATTGCATTACGATAGATTCTGTCAACACCCCTGACGAACAATATTGCAATCTCTCAGTAAACTTTCCTACTGAAATATACCGTTGAAAATCCAATTAGAGCGGAACTCTGAAGTACGAAACACAAATAATATGAGTGGAACAAACTTATCAAATAGAATGCGGGTAATAGATTTTGTTCCTACAATTCACATGAGAGTAATAAAGTGTAAATATAGAGATACAGCAATGTTACAGTCTTGTCACTTGAAAATGTAGAACAGGCAGAATGATAATATATTCTATTCATCTGGATTATTATACCGTATAGTACGGAAATGAATCCATTTGAATTTATCAAAATATCCAACGGAAAATCTCGTATTTTCTTCATCAGATTTATTTCACAATATGCTTAGGTCTTTGAAGAATACCAATGCGTAATATTTGATCACTACCAATTTGAAAAGATAATATAGGTTTCCAAACAGATTCTTCGTCGAAAGAAGCATAACTACGTTCCACCAACTATTACAGGATGCATCTTCAGGGCAGGTTATAACTCATTATGAGATTGATTTTTCCACTACATGGGACGAAAACCTATAATGTTCGATGAACATCGTGTGAGCCAGCGGAAGAGTGTGTAGGGTATAGGTATCAGGAAAGACCTCACTACTACTAAGCAAACTTCACCACTCCATAGAAAAATTAAGTCTTGTAGGAAGAAGTTCAGCACGTCTCGAGAGGTGACCAGTTTCAGGTTGTATAGTCCGCCTACCTGAAATCTCTCGTGGTCAAATAACAGACGAAATTTCTGATTAGCACCGACCATTTGGGAATATCTATAGAAAAGGAATAGATCGCCCACCTTTCTACGATGTTCCAAGGAGGTCAATGAATTTGTAAGTCTGACATCATCAATCAGACAAAAAACACTCTTCAGAATAGAATCTAAGAGCTTCAGCGTTTGTCGAGGAAATAAAGCATTCCACATTCCAAACCCGACGCAGTTGGATGGATATAGATGCAGTTTTCTGCATTCGATTCAGAAACTGATTTAGAAAATTTGTCCAGGATTTTTTTTTGCGGAAAAATTTATTGCATTTCTACAGCCAAAAAATGCATTTTTATGAGTGCATTTCTTTTTCGAATTGGTTTCTCGGAAGTTTTTGGGGTCGCTGAACACGAATATGCTATCAAGAAAACTCCCTGAGGTCCTCTTGGACCTCTCCCGGGGTATCCGGGCATCCTGACGGCCTAGATATCGATAAAATTGATTAAAAAATTATTTTTAATGTTTGTTAACTGTTCAAGAGGTGATATAAAAGTTGCTAGTGATGATTACGACGTGAAAAAAATTCTTCTACAATACCTGGTGTACCCTGACTTCGGGTAACCACGTCATCCTCTAGGAATTTCTTAATTTTTCTTAATTAAATGTAACAAATTCTAGCTCTCGGGGGTTTTCAAAGTCGCCGATCACGACTATGACACTCGCAATATTCTGCAAATTACCTGGGGGTGTTTCCGGGTCCCTGGAGCCATGTTTGTCTACGCCATCTTCTAGGAATTTGATAATTTTTCTTCATATAATTTAACAAAATCGGGCTCTCGGGGGTTTTCGGAGTTGCTGATCACGATTATGGCACTCACAATGTTCTGCAAACCTGGCGGTGTTTCCGTGTCTCTGGAGCCCTGTGTATCTACGTCATCTTCTAGGAATTTGCTAATTTTTCTTCATAAAAGGTAACAAATTCTGGCTCTAGGGAGTTTTTACGAAGTCGGCGATCACGATTATGATACTCAGAAAGTGCAGGCCTAGAAGATGACGTAGATACAAAGGGCTCCAGAGACTTGGAAACACCCCCAGGTGATTTGCAGAACATTTTGAGTGTCATAGTCGTGATCGGCATTTTATGAAGAGAAATCAACAAATTTCTAGAGGATGACGTGGTTACCCTTTCTCAGGGTAGCACCAGGTATTGCAGAAGAGTTTTTACCTCTCGAACAGTTAACAAAATTAAAAATAATTTTCTGATGAAATTCATCGATATCCAGAGCATCGGAACCCCGGATACCCTGGGGGTGGTCCAAGGGACCTCAGGAAATTTTTGAAAGCATATTCGTGTTCAGCGTCCCCAAAAACCCCCGAAAAACCAATTCGAGTCAGTTTTTTTTATTCATCTCAAAAAGTGCACTCAGAAAAATGCATTTTTTGCCTGTAGAAATGCAATAAATTTCTTCCGCAAAAAAAAATACCGTACAAATTTTCTAAATCACTTTCTGAATCGAATGCAGAAAACCGCAGCTCAATCCATCCAACTGCGCCAAGTTTGGAAGGTTTGGCCTATTTTAGTGCTTTATTTCCTCGACTACGTATGTTTGGGAGTTGAATTCCAAACATGTGAACAGTACTCCAGAACTTGTCGAATCTGTGCTTTTTAGATCATGAGGGGATGCTGGGTTGTAGAGTAGCTCTTGGAATATTAAACCAAGATTTTGTGACGTGGCTTACACAATTGACCTCACACGATCGTCCTATCAGAGGGTGCTGATGGTGGTGATACGTAGAAGGACTTCATAAGAATGGTTGTACCTGACATCATCATTGATCCCCACTGACGAAAACCATATTCTTGTTCTATGTCGATATTTACAGCTAGTGGTTTGCTTTGTTCCGGATACTGATATACTTTGTTACATGATCACGTGGAGAAGAATATTGAAATATGAATTCTTGATAAACTGCCAAGATAATCTCAACGGAAAAATAATGACACTGGAGAACAATTGTACATCGCATTTTTAAGTTTTTGAACAAAATAATTTTTTTAATGTTATTGTAGATATATGCATTTTATGAAAGATATTTGAAACTAACTTAGGAGGATATGTCAACAAATGACAATAATTCATAATAGAATTAGAAGGATATGAGGAACTAAGTTTTAAAAAGTGAAAGTAATTTAATCATTATTAAAGCACAACAAAGTCCTGAAACGGACCAACAAATGTCTTGAGGAACGAGGATGAGTTTTCGAGAACCGGTCCAGTTGCTGTGCAATACGGATTTTTATTTTTCCACATCTCTATTTTATAATTGATTTCTATGTTTTTTGGGGTGCTGATCACGAATATGTTAGTTCGAAAACCTGATGCGTTCCAAGATATTGGCCATTTTAAGTCAAAAAATGGTAATTTTTAGGAATTTTCGCCGTTTTTTTGCGTTTTAAACGAAAAGAACGCATTTTATCGAACTGCTAAGAACGAATTTGTAAAGGAAGTCAAAACGCATCGACCGGCGCTAATTAGAAGTCTATAAGTCAAGAAAGGCCCGATCTAAGGTTCATTTTTGATTTTTTGTTTGATAAAATTAATTTTAATTTTCTATTACATATTCTGCTTTGGGAACTTTATTTCCTGCTGAAAGATAGAATTTTATATTTACCTTCGACCCAGTTTTTTTTTCTCTATCTTTTTTTGCGCCAAAATCCGGTATCTTGGAAGAATCGTACTTTAACAATTACGGCGCCACAAAGGGCTCTTTTGACCCAAACCAAAATGCAAATTGAAGAGTTTGATGCCCTCTATGACATATCCATATCCCAACCACTTTTCTTGTAAACCAGAGAAACTAGGCCATTTCAAAAAAATTGTCCGACAAAAAATACAAAATTTCGAGGTTGGAAAACTCATATAAATTTCAAATTTTGTATTCAAATAGAGGATCATTTTATGCAAATTTTAAGCTCTTGAAACTCTGTTTTTTGATTAGTAGAACTCAAGATATCTTTAGTTGTATGTTTGAGCTCGCAGTGGGCCCATTGCTTGCCCTTTCTGGAAAACCAAGAATCGTTTGATAGAAAAGGGTTTACTCTATCTGAAACGTCGACCTCTCAGCTCCTTTCGAAAAAATTCTAGCACGAGTTAAATAAAAAAAGGACGACAAAACTGCAAACGCGCTCGAAAGTCGGTAATGTAGATTTCAAAAAAGAATGTATAAATTTTGAATTTTTGATTTTTTTCATAATGTTGGTTAAATCTCTTTGAAAAGTAGGAGAAAATGAGATACAATGTTATAATTGATAATTTAATCAATTATTTATTTATTTATTTCTTATTTTTATTAGTCCTGAAAATTAGACAAAAAATTATAACAAAAATATTCTTATATGATTATGAAAAAATTAATAATAATAATTTTCAAAAATTAAGATTCCAAAAAAAAACAAATACATTTCTGATTTCTTATAAATATAATATATAATTTATATAGATAAAAAACCTATACTATAATATATATTGTATATGATAGTAATATACATGTAGTATATTAATATATTTCATTTTTAAAATACTTCGCAAATAATGATTATCAAATGGACTTACCTTATTGGTATAAAAGTCCCTATTATTATTTATAAATTCACCAATCTCTTATTCAATTAATATTTTTAATAGTTCTGAATAGCACATAAAAAACAATAATTCTTGAATTCGTATACGATGATACTTCAACAGATTGATATGAAATAAAAGTGTACAATCCATTAATCTCCATGGTAACGATGAACATCTGCTCTCTAAGATAAAAGAAACTGCGTGCGTATAAGAGTTTTTTATTCCTGACTAGTTGCTTGCGTGATCACATTTTTAAACAAGAGCGCTGAGTATTCTTTTTTCTTTAATTTTAATCAGACATATTTCCTTTTTTCATAATAGTATAAGTTTATTTTTGTTATAATGTTTTTTCCTAATTTTCAAGACTAATAAAAAATAAATAAATAAATATTTAATTGAATCCTCAATTATAACATTGTATTTCCTTTTCCCCCACTTTTCGAAGAGATTTATCCGAAATTATAAAAAAAGAAAATCAAAAATTCATAGGATTTTTGTGAAATCTACATTACCGACGCTCGAGTTTGTAGTGTGGCTGCATTTTTTCGTTCTCTTTTTTTTTCTTTAACTCGTGCTAGAATTTTCAAAAAGGAGCTGAGAGGTCGATTTTTCAGGTTTAGATAGAGTAAGGCCTCTTTTTCAAACGAATCCTGCCTTTTCCAAAAAGGGCAAAAAATAGGCCTACTACGGGCTTAAACATGTGAATGAAGATATCTCAAGTTCTACTCATCAAAAAAAGGGCGACCAGGAGCTTGATATACGCGTAAAATGGTCCTCCATTTGAAAATTTTAGAATTTTTTCCGGACCCAAAATTTTTTAAATGGCCTTTGGACTTTGGATATGTTATAGGGGGCATCAAATTATAAAATTTGCATTTTGGTTTGGGTCAAAAGACTATTTTTGGCACCGCTCTACAACTTTGATCCAAACAGTTTATTCGATAAAACGCGTTCTTTCCGTTTAAAACGCAAAAAACGGCGAAAATTCCCATAACAAAAAATGTCGTTTTCTTACTTGAAATGGCAAATATTTTTTTTCGAATTTTTAACTAACATATTCGTGATCAGCACCCAAATATACATAAAAACTAATCATAAAATAGAGTTGTGGAAAAAATTAATTTTTATGTGTAACTCAATTGCACACCGACTGGACTAAACCTTCTCATGTAGAAATAACAGGCTCAAAACATATTCAATTCTACTTCGTTGCTTGATAATTAAATGACGTGTAGCATATATTTTTTAATTTAGTTTTTAATTCCTTTAACTCCATTATAAAGTAGGCGAGTGAAGGGGTATAACGTATACCTAACTACAAACATCATTTTCTTTGTGCCTATTCAGTATAAATAACTGCCATATACCTACCAAGTCACCCTAAATTCACTTTAGCTTTTAAATGTGCTAAGCATATTTGATTGAAACCACCATAAGGAGATCAAAATTGATTTTTATTGAATAGGAATTACGAAATTACCCGCGACTGACATGTTATTCCGATATCGAACTTTTAAGTCAGGAATATAATATTTATTGGTATTATTCTGCAAATAAAACTGTTGATTTCAATAGCATAAGTTTTTCCGAAATTTATTCGCATAATGCACACATGCAATTTTTTGCAGAATCCTCACCACAATTTATCCTCCTTTTATAATTTTACTGAGATTTTATTTTTTTAGCGACTAAGTAATTTTTTCCTTTGCAGGAGCCAGCTGGAGTAATAATTAATATTTATGTTATACAAATGAGTTGAGTGGGTAATATTGTACAAATTACGAAATAACCCGATGCCGAAGTTTTACTTTGAACGACCTACAGTTACCAAATTATACACGATGAAGTGGTACATCTGTCAAGCTTTGCTTCCCAAATAAATTAATTATAATACAATCATTACAGAATTAAGTAAAAATATGCACTCACTGCCTATTTTTTGAGGTTAGAAATGCGAAAGAAAAGGAAGTTGCTTTTTGTCCACCCACACCATTATTGCTATGCGGAATGACGTAATAACTTCCGTGAATCATATATCAGGGAGGCTTAATACACAAAATGAGAGAATGCGAAAGATACAAACATATATATTATACCCAATAAACACCGCTGTACGGTATAGCCTTTGCGCCCCTATTGCCATTTATTTTCATAAAAAGTTAATTTCGAATTAGCTTAGGACCTTATAACTTTGTCATTTTCCAATCTAGCGAAAAATGTATAACTATCAATCTTATTCTAAATTCCAATATCTTTCATAAAAAAATATACTACACAAGATCTATTATTTTGAAATTGCAATTTTTTCAAAACCTCAAAATACCATGCTCAACTGTGTTTCCGTTAACAGCATTGTAACCAGTGAAAAATATGACTAGTTTGCTAACTTGACCAGCGTCGTGGTTTGGAAGGCTTCATCGTCTATCTGTTCTATCTCATTGACTCCTAGGTTGAGCTTCTTAAGCTGTCTAGACCGGTGAAAGCTTCATTCCGTATCTCTTTGAGTTGATTGTTGTACAAGCTCAATTCCTTTAAATTGCTCAATCTGGAAAAGGCGTTAACGTCAAGCGTTCTCAAATTGCAACCTACAATGGATAGTTTCTCTAGTTCCCTATATGTTTTGAGTGTACGAGCTGCTATTTGTGGTACATAACTTTGTCGAAGTGACAGGTAAACTCTGTATTCACCTAAACTGTCAGATACGATTTATTGGAGGTTGAAACCCCTTCTTCCCCGAATTAATTTTTGAAAAAAAAATTTCTATTTTTTTTCAATTCGTGTGCTTATGTCATATCATTACCCAACGTAGCTGATTATTACGAGTTTCTTGTTTCATTAATCTGTTATATTAAAAACAAATTGTGACTCCATATGGAGTCATTGGGAGAAATGTAACAAAAACACTGTATAGTTGTTATAAAATATATGTTAGGAAATAATTATAATTTCATTTTATTTTTATTTTTTGTGAAATGTAATAAAACAGTTGCGGTCCTTCGCAACACACAAAGACATTTTACACTTCTCACAGGCCATCCTGGTGTAAGATTTACATTGACGACATCTCATTTTTGACTCAATATGAACAGGCCAATGTTCTATTCCATTATATCTAATGTCATCTATTGGCTTAGGAACAAATGAACGTTTTTTATATGGCTGAATTAGCGTGGTTGCCTCTCTGGACGGAGCTCGTTCATGTTTCACTTTTACATTTCGACATTCTATCAAGGCCCTACCAATTTCGCTTCTAAAAACTATTAGCTTCTTATAATTCGAAATATTTTTAATCTTGCAATGACGCCGATAGAGCAACCAGGCATTCACTATGGAAATGCCCATCAAGTGAAAAAATATTCGAAAATAATATCTTTCTTTACCCATTCTGGTTCTGTATAATGGAACTAACATATCGTTGAGGTTCACTCCACCCATATTTGTATTATATGTTTTCATTACTTCAGGTCTTGTAATTTGGATATATGCTTTTTGTAATTTGCCTCCATTTTGATTTTCTAATAGACCCATTAACGAACGCAACGTCATCACTTGCCGTGTCTTAATATCCAAAAAAAGCACGGAACTTTTTACATTTTTAGGATGGCGAGCTTGATGCGGAATTATCTTGTCATCATTATGTCAGTTTAAATGACAGTGTCGAGCATCAACAACTCAAGAAGAGAAAGTCATCGACGTGTCCAGTGGAAGAATTGATTTCAGCTAATACACAATATGGTTTAGATATTTGTACTAATAGTCGTTTTCTAGTGTTATTGCTCTTTCCAGTAGAGACGAAACTAAAATTACGGAAACAAAAGCGATCACAGAACCACTGAATCAAATTTTGACTTTCAAAATTAAGATGTTACCAACCACCATAAAAATCCCTAAATGGACTAAATTAAACATTTTTGTTTAAAAACGGCATAAAAAGGGCAAATTACAAAAAATAGTATAAACAACTCGTTTCCTAAGACCTTGAAGCACTCATTCTTTAAAAGAACTCGTGGCTTCGCCACTCGTTTTTTAAACTTGAATTCGTGCTTTAAGACGAGTCTTAGGAAACTCGTTCTTTAATATACTATTGTCTGTTTGTGATCATCTTTTCACCATTTCAGTTGGTTCAACGCCCTTATATGTTGAAATCATTGTTACCGATTTATTATCAAACCATGTCACTGCTACTATATTATTTAGCGTATCTGTGCGGTAGTCAAGTGATCCTCTTCCATTTTTTTAGAACTTTGTCATCTTTTGGTTCATTGCCTTTTAGTCTGTTTCTCCTTACTGTCCCGATTGAATGTATTGCCATATGTTTCAGAGTTGTAAACAATTTATATGACGTAAAAAAGTTATCTGTGTATATCTTGAAGTTTTGGTTTTTTGGTAGATTAGTGGCAAGTTTTACTACAATATCTCCACTGAAGCCCAGTGAAGATGTTTCAGCTAGTACTGTACCTTTTCCAATATAAATATCAAATTCGTAAACAATTCCACTGACGCCTGCTCGAGCAAACACCTTTATACCCCATTTATGGGATTTACTTTTTATGTACTGTTTCAGCGAGCTATGGCCTTCGAAAGGGATCATAGTTTCATCAACAGAATTGTGTTCTTCAGGTTAGAGTTTCCTAAAATTTTCTTTGACAGCATCAATGAAAGGGCGCACCTTGAATAGCTTATCATAGTCGGATTGATCACGTGATTTCATATTAGTATTATCATTTATGTGTAAATTGGATCGAATTTTTCCGAATTTATTTCTTGACATTACGTCTGCAATCGGAGAGTATCGCGTTCCTTGAGCCCAATACATTCTATAGCTGGGCATATAGACTGTTCCACTCATTACATGTAATCCCAAGTAATTACACATCTCTGTGTATGTTGTATTGACCGAAACTAACTCCATGTTTTTGCATAGAGTATAAATTAGATTTTGAATTATATTATCATCAAAAAACATTCTAAAATATTCGAGTGGCGTCGATATGTTATCTGGTTCTGAAAATGACACATTGCAATCTGAATTAACCTGATCATGCTTTCTCCATTTAGGTGTAAAATCCTTATCCTTTTTTTTTCATTTTTGGTAGAAATAATGTTGCTAACGGTATTTCATCATCACTTCCAAAGTCTGATTCTCCCTGTTGAACTTCTATTGCCATCTAACAATATTAGATTGTCATTTGTTTCATTGTTATCTTGTAGATTATCTAATATTTCATCATCTAAGGGTTCGACATCTGAAATATCTGCTTAAGCAAAAACAACAACTGCTCTTCCTCTTTTTTTGTTAGACCTACTCGAGTCTTCTAAATCAATGAAGAAAAATCAAATTATTGGTTTTTAACCATTGAATAACTGTTATATATGGTAATTGATTCTAATATTTAAAAATCTCAAATAAGCAATTACGAGATTACGAGAATAAAATAGATTTCAAAAATGAGTAACAAACTCCCGTTGACGCCATATGACATCACACCTTAATCTAACCCTAATTTTTGTACATTTTGATATCTTATCTAAATTTTATGATCACAGTATAGACGAATGGCCCATTAGATGCAACAAATTGTTTTATTATGATATCTTATAAATTCACCTTATTTATTGAATTCAGAAGAAACAGAATATATGACAAATTTCACGTTGCACGTTTTACAGCCAAGCAAGCAATCATTAAAAATTCAAGTGCCTGTGGGGTCTGTTCTGCCATCTATGAATGTAAACAAATATTACCACGTGCAATAAACAGAACTCTTACAAGTAATGTTGGTTGCACTTCGTTCTCAAAAATATGACTCCATGGACTCTATGGAATCTGTGGGAAAGAAAGGGTTTGTTTTTACATTCTGTAACAGCTTAACCGGTTTCTGCATAAAGGAGTGGATACTTGCACGAAAAATACGATTCCAGTAACGAATCGTATCTGCAAAAGTGAAACTAGTTGTTGATGGTTTCATGCATCATCAGAGTATGATAAACTAACTCACCATGACTAATTTGCAGATTGTGGAATGTGTAATTTGGAATCTTCACTAATATTTTAATTGAAGTCGAGATTTTAGGTTGTCGCATTTCAATACAATCTCATCAGTGGCGTAACTGATTTGGCGCTCTGTTTCTCAGACTACATTTATTCTTTTTCATACATTAAAACCTGGTCAGTTAACTGAAACTACTCCTCCCCGCCGGTCGGTAAGTAGCTTCAGGTTCCTAAATCGTCAATCAAGAGGGGACTCAAGGAGTTTCCTTGGAAAATCACCTCTTGAATATTACCGATTCTGTCAAGACACGTCGTGTGATATAAAAACGAGTCTTCCAGGGTGACAACAGATGTTCTATGCATCTCACTAGTGGGGTTGATAATGCAAGGCATTGGAGGAATTGTTTAGAAATTAAGTGATTCATTGTTATAATTGTGCCGGCTCAAAAGAACGTTTATTAAAAATAAATGTAAGAATCACGTATTTTGTGCAGTTTTTATCGGGGATATTAATATTTGAAAGCAATTCCTTTGGAATGTTTATCGACTCAGAGATTGGGATATTGGCAATCCTCTTTTGGGCAATATTTGTTCAAGCGAACTTGAAACCTCCTTGAAATCAAAATTATATTAGTTTCCGAATGTTTAGTATAGATATGTCGATAATATTTTCGCTATCATAAATGAAGAATTTGATTTAAATGGCTTCACTGCAGAAATAGAAATATGAAACCAGCTTTTCTTTGATATTAACATTATCAAAGATGGTCGTCACTTCGATTTCAACATATACAGGAAACAAATAGGATTCACTTGCACCAATTAATTAAAAATATAAATAACAACGTAGTTGAGAAACTTCAAAAAAATTCGTTGAACAATGGTTACGACAAATCTTTCATCAATAACTTAATTCCTAACCAAAAAAGGAAATGGAACGTAACCAATTAACCAAATTAGAGCCCCTATCTTCAAATAGTTTTTTATATTTATATTTATCGTCCTTCAGTTATTAATAAACTCCTTAATTTGTTTTCTAATTTAGCAATACAAGGTACCGGGATATCAAAAATTATCTTGGTCAAGGGTGGTTGTGGAATCCAAAACGTGTGTCTTACTTAACGTTTGAAATAATTATGTCACTGTCACACTGACATCATCAATAACCTACAAATTTCATACCTGTTTTTTTCAGTAGTAAAACAATAAATAATGAACTACAAATTAAAAATTATCTTTGTCAAGGGTGGTTGTGGAATGTGAAACGTGTGTCTTACTTTAAATTTTTGAATATATTTGGTTGTGTCAGAATCAGTTAAGTTATTTTGCTGAAATTTTCTAATCCAGTTTTTAAATCATGCCTCTCACCACACAGCACAAAATTTTCATGATTGAAGCCTATTTTGCAACGGGTGCGCTAGTTAATGGAAATTGGCAATACAGACAACGTTTGTGTTTGGACCATTTTCAAGAGCTCTTCCCAAACGTGGCAAAATTACCGGACAATTTTTATGCGTGCCATACAAATTGTGTTGAAGTGTTTCGCGAAACTAGTTGTGTGCCTCATAAAAAAGGTTCTGGTAGACCAAGAGTTCGTACAGAAGAAGTTGTCAATGACGTTCGTCAACGTATGGAAGAGGAGCCTGCAAAACCTTTGAAACGTCTTTCTCAGGAAATTGGACTTTCTTATGGAACATGTCAGCAGATTTCAGAGAAAGACTTGTACATGCATCCATATAAGATGCAAGCGCATCAAGTTCTTCGGTCCGCAGACCACCCCAGACGCCTTGCTTACTGCCATTGGTTTGTCAATAATTTAATGAATGACGATCTTCTGGACTTACCTTTTTTTTCTGACGAAGCGTGGTTCCACCTTTCGGGATACATCAATTATCAAAATATGCGAATGTGGAACAATGATAGCCCTCATGTTTTCACTGAAATGCCACTACATGCTCAAAAAATTTGGATGGCAGTTTCTCGCAGAAGAATAATTGGGCCAATTTTTTTCGATTTCACCGTCAACGGAGAATAGTACAGACACAACGTTTTGGCTGAATTTGTGCAACAGTTAAACGATGTTGAATTTCGATACGGTTATTTCCAGCATGACGGTGCAACAGCACATACTACACGAGAAAATATTGCTTTTCTCCGCGAGTTTTTTGATGACCGGCTGATAAGTTTGCATACAGAAGTTGAGTTTCCTCTGAGATCACCTTGTTTAACAATTATGGACTATTTTATATTTCCTTACTTAAGAAACAAGATTTTCGCAACTCCGGTGAATAATTTGCAAGAACTTCAACAATGAATAGTTCAGCAATGTGCAACCATAACGCCAGAAATGCTGCAAAACGGTTTTCACAGCATGAGGATGCGCGTCAACTTGTGCATCGAACAAAACGGGGGACATTTCCAACAATTACTGCAATTTAGTTTTTCTTGTTACTAAAACCGTTATTTCATAATTTGTAGTTCATTATTGTTTTACAACTGAAATAAATAGGTATGAAATTTGTAGGTAATTGATGATTTAAAACTTCAATTGTTCCAGAAACCTTTAAAAAAGCGATTGTAATTCCCATACACAAAACATAAAAAGTAAATTTAAAGTAAGACACACGTTTCAAATTCCACAACCACCCTAGACCAAGATAATTAATTTGTAGTTCATTATTGTTTTACAACTGGAATAAATAGGTATGAAATTTGTAGGTTATTGATGAGGTCAGTGTGACAGTGACATTTCAAACGTAAAGTAAGACACACGTTCTAGATTCCACAACCACCCTTGACCAAGATAATTTTCGATATCCCGGTATGAAAATGTATAAAATGTAAAGAAGTTAACAATGATACGCCCTTAATTTGGATCTTCCTGTATACCTACTATACATTAACCAAATAACTAATTACCTTCAACTTCTGTGGGATGGGCTTGGTATTTGTTTTCTGGACACATGCCACATTCTACAAAGCTGACGTAAGTACAACTGTAGCCAGAAAACATAATTCTAATTTCAATGCACATAGTAATACTAACCACCGGTTTATATTCGACTAGGTACTGCTATGCATAGACAAGTGTATAGTGCTGGCAATCTGATGGTTATTACAAAAAGGAGCGAATTCCTCGAGCACTTAACTTTTTGTAAAACCATGCATATGTAAACAAGAAAACTATAAAGTTTCAGATGAGTTTACTTTACCGGTCTTGTTTATAGTTCCACTAAGATGGTCGTAGCCTGAATTGAACGTGTTTGTGGTATTCAAGTTTTTCATTTGAATATGCTGTAAACTTTGCTCACGATCTCATTTCAAATAACTTTTTGAATATCGATGCTTTGTATTCAACTTTTATTCAGCTGACTTTAAATTTATTTTGAACTTTTACTGCTTTTCACGAGTACGTAAGATAGTCTACCGATATCTACGCGCATCGGCAAATAATTCTTAATTGAGAATATCAAAAAAAACTTAATCAATTTTTGTACATCATGAAAGGCAATAGCTCAACACAGAATATACGCAAGTATGACGATTTATTTCTTCGAACCAATCTTCTGATATTTTAAATTTTGGATAATTCTTTGGGTTTTAGGTTCAGTTTTCAATAAATTGTTACTTGGTTAACGTTTTGGTTGTAGCTCTCCACCTTTTCCAAAACTTTTAATATAAAACTTAAGATTTCATTCTGGATTATTTGATTTGTTAAAATACTAAAAAATGTATATTTTGCCTTGGCGAAATCAATCCTTCAGTATGGAATTATTGGTTGGGGCGGGGCATATAACAATACTCTGAAACTACTATGCATTGTACAGAATAAACTTCTAAAAATAATTTTTAAAAAGGATCGGCTCTTTTCAACACAACATCTCTATAAAAATGCTAAAATCTGTAATATAAAACAATTATTCATAAAATCCATTATACTTAAAGTAATGCAAAAAAATATAAATTTAACTGAAATTCCCCATACTCATAATACAAGACAAAACTTGATTACTCCAGTGGCAGAGAAAACTGTAGGTCAAAGATCTAGCACTTACTTAGGGCCCCGATTCTTTAATAACCTACCAAAAGATTTACGCGAACACAAAAATAAAAACACTCTAAGGAAAAAAATAAATAACTTTTATTAAATAATGATATATCATCATTCTTGCAATATCTGTAACATCACTATGTCTAAATAAACCTATGTAACATAAAAATTTTATCTTAGTTTTTAGAGCTATATCTATCAAAGGTCAATGAGAAATTACTCTGAACGAATTAGGTTTGAAATCTGCAAAGTTCATAAATCTTGCATAAAATGTATAATTGTTAAAATACATATCTTTTCTTAAATTTAATTCGAAATATGTAAGTATATATGTAGTGCTATGTGTACTGATATGTATAATGTACTGTCTGTATGTGTATATATAAGAAATTTTCCATTGAAATTGCATACACTTTTTCATATAAAATACTCCCAGCAATTGTAAAATAATACATTCACTAAAAATGGAAATATCAATAACTCAACCACACTACTGAGTCACATAAAGCTCTATCCATGCGCAAGCATTTGCCTAGATGGATATTGCTGTATGAACTAAGTTTCAAATAGATTAAGTTTACTATAAATATATAAATATATCTATTTTTCTGTACCTAAAAATATTGAATTTAATTTTCTAATTTATAGAAGGAAAAAATTAATTTACTTACTATTTACTTACTACATCTTCATTCGCTATACTTTTTCCTTGATTTCCAGTTAAGAATTATTCTACATATTATTTTGAATTTATACTGTTATATTATAATTATTTGAATTTTAATATGTCACATTCATTCTAATAAGGTACATAAATGATTATACATAATCAGCTTTTTAAGTTAGTGATTTTTCACATTTGAAATGGGTGAAAAACTAATTTTGGTGAAAAGTTGCGGATCGGAAAATTTCTTATTTTTATATTGCAAATACATTTTTTCCTGAAATAACGCTGTACCACGCCATAGAAAGTGCGCGATTATAGATCAGCTTTTGAAGAAATTTTTTCATATTTTCAGTATGAAATACTAATTTGGTGAAAATTGTCAAGAGAGCAAAGTTGGAGAACGCAAAATTTGCAACTTATGTTTGCCGCTAGAAGATGCCAATGAGATATATATATATATATATATATATATATATATATATATATATATATATATATATATATATATATATATATATATATAACTTAAGAGATATAGAATTAAATTTTCTGAATTATGAAGATAACTTAGATAATTTAACATAGGATTATAAAGATGAATAAACGTAAAAGATTGAACCATAGGCGGGATTCGAACCCACATTTCTGGATTTCTAGTACAGGGTGTTTACCAATTACACCACTTCGGTCCTGTTAGATTTTTATATTTTTGTAAATATAAACCTCTGAAAGGATAGTAGATCATTGATGAACACAATGCGATTCGATGCCCTACCATAGATCAACTATTCACGTACATTCATCGAATCGCATTGTGTTCATCAATGATCTACTATCCTTTCAGAGGTTTATATTTACAAAAATATAAAAATCTAACAGGACCGAAGTGGTGTAATTGGTAAACACCCTGGACTAGAAATCCAGAAATGTGGGTTCGAATCCCGCCTATGGTTCAATCTTTTACGTTTATTCATCTTTATAATCCTATGTTAAATTATCTAAGTTATCTTCATAATTCAAGAAAATTTAATTCTATATCTCTTAAGTTACATACACGATAGTGGCCAATTAGGCAAAGAAACTTTAAACTTGCTTATATATATATATATATATATATATATATTGTTTGAATTTCGAGTATTTATTTTTCTTTTCAACTTAAAGCTTATAGCAGGAATTTTTCTAGTGCCAAAAAATATTTTTTTTAACGAAATTAATAACTTTTCATTAACATACTAAATAATCATACTTTTTTTTATTTTTTTATTGTACATAATAATAATACATCACATTTTTATGCAGTTTTTGCTGTTTTCACATTCATATATTTAATCTCGTCGCTACTCGCGATATATACTTCATCCTCCGACGATGATGCTTCAAGTGGATTATTCAGCAAACTCATATCAATATCAGGGCAAACTTCAATCTCTTCTACTAAATCATCAGCATAATCCAGATCAAAATGTGACAAATCGCTTAAAAAGCTGATTATTTATAGCCGCAAAGCTTCTAGAGAGGAAAATACGCAATTTCAGAAAAAACTTTTGCAACATAAAAAGGGAAATTTTGCCTCTCTTAGTAATTTTCACCAAAATAAGCATTTCACTCTGAAAATGTGAAAAATTTAGAAAGCTGATTATCTATAGCCGCGCACCTTCCTAGCGGTGAAAATACGCAATTTCAAAAAAAGTCTTGTAAAATAAAAAGACACAATTTACTACTCTACAACTTTGATTTCTTGATAATTTTCACCACAATCCATATTTTTCACGTAAATTGCAAAAAACGGCCAAAACCGACAAAAAAATGTATGTGGGTTTTCAGCAATTTAAACGATGTATCTCAATGGAACAATCTTCTCATTTGACACGTTTCGGCTTTCGCCTTCTTCATAAATTTATTTATTGTCTACATTTGAAAGTGAGTTGATTTTACGGAAGGGCACACTCATCATTTCTTTGAAATTCAATCTGAATTTCAAATGTAAGCAATAAATAAATTTCTGATGAAGGCGAAAGCCGAAACGCGTCAAATATGAAGATTGTTTCATTAATATACATATTCATTTCCAGTCATATTTAAGAACCTGTAATAATCCGACGGATTATTAGTTTTTGGGGGCCTTTAAATAATTTGATTTAATTCAAATTGAAAGTTTTATTATATCTAGAAATAAACATACGATATGTTATATATGTCCATAGGCGACTGTGATCTGAAGCCCTATTTCCTGTAATATTGACTCCATGCTTAGCAAACGTAGCAAAGTATGCGGTCAACGGTACTTGTTTTTCACTGAGTCAGGAGTAGTCCACGTGGATTTGAGACTAGCTGTCATTTACGATTCTTTTGCCTAGCGAGATTTCTATTGGCTGTGTTTATAACTTATGGGTGAGCCCTGCTCCCGGTAATCTAAGTTAAACATATTTTCTAAGCTTTGCGCGTGGGATGGCCCTGTTTCAATGGTTTCATAAAAACTAATTACTTTGAAGAAAAAAGAGCAGTTCTTCACCACTCACTTGTTCGGCAAGTCCAGCTTGCTTTATGTCCACAGGGATGCTCCATTGTTGCATTTAGTCAAGTCATGTATCAATCAAATCAATTAATATAATGTTTGTCAAGACTATACAAATCAAGTTCAAGAAATTCATAGAGATTAAGTTAACTTATCAAATTGTGTTCATTGCAACAAGGGTTATGCATCCCTAGGGCTGAAGCAGCGCTGTACTTGATCGCGTCTTTCGCGTTTCGCGGAAAGTGTTTGTTCCTTCGAAAAATCATTTTGTGACAATTCCCTATCATACCAAATTTAATCCGACGTAGAAATCGAGTGTTTGAATCCTTAGTGCCTTATTTCTACAAGGGGTTCGAGAGGAAATTGTGATATTAGACCAACAGGGTAAGTGCATTTTGATTGCCAAAGAACAACTGTTATATTGACTTCAACCTCTGACTCGACGATATAATATGATGCGGTTATTCAACCTTCAAATCACGCTCCACCCGCCAATGTTTATTTTGTTAATGTATATTTTTTTCCAGTCATTCAGACTAGTTTGAGTGTTCTATACAAATTCCGCTTATCGGAGATCACTTAGGTGATATGATCGAGTATCAGGTCGTTAGGCTTACCCCAGGTTACCAGAAAGAGAGGAATCCTTTAATTTGAAATATTATCTATTAATTATCGGCGTGATCGAGCGCGAAACCGATCACTGTTCGGATAATTAGTCTTTCATTTATTTCAATTCTCTAAACAGAACAAGGACAGGAACTCGCTCGCTGGCGGAAGGGGTAGAACTCACGACATTGATAACGGTCTCCCAGGTTCCCACTTAGGATCAACCTGAACTTGACGTTTTTAAATTCATTTCATCCCCTTTTTCCAAATTTTGGATTAATTTTATATTCGTTTGCTGTGTTGTAATGGATCAAATTTTGTTTACTTTTATTCAATATGTATTTATTATTTAATTTTATTAACGAGTTTAACTGGTAATTTCTAATCACCTCTCAGCGAATACGACCTTCAGAATTTACGCTTGAATAGATATAAAGATATTAGTATAAGTAATTGTAAGAGGCGATCCCTTGAAAGAGATCAGGGCATCGTAGTCAAAAACAGCTTCTTGGTGGGCTGAAATATACATCTAGTGGTAGCAGCTTCAAAGAACCTTAAGGGTACACGGTTCAACTAAGATCTCTGATATCCGAACAGGTTCCAACAAACAATTCTCACATAACACGTCGATGAGGTATTACCGCTACCTGAAATAATACCCAGCCGACTGTTACAAGTACAAGTATTACTAGCAGTGAGATAAACTTTCAAACCTATTCACTTATCTGGAAATATTGAATCTGGAGTAATTTCAGTTCAGATTTATTATGAAAACAATACGCTCGGCTCACTGTTACAAACCAATATACCAAGAAAACATAACATACATTCCGAAATGGTTCAAGAATATAAATAAAAGAATATATTACATGTATATTATATATCTTAAAAATCACCCCTTTGTTCATCTTCTTCAGTGTTCTAGAAGTAAAAGCTTCCCAAAAAACCAGGTCTGTATGCTACTCAAAATTCTTACGTTCCAGTCGATTTTCATGCATAACTCCGGTATACTAAGATCCTCTCAATGGGTATTATCTAAACATGATACAGTCACATTAAACACTGTTACATGTTCATCCTCATGTCACACTGGAACCGGAGCAGTATTAGCTGAAATATAGCAGGTTCAAGTAAGTTGTCAAGGTTTTTTGTTGGTGATTTTCATTGTTGGAATTTCGTGATAATGAGTCGATTCAACGTTCTTACGTATATCTTACATGCGTAAAATTGATTAGAACGGCAGTAAGATGACTGAATTCAGACATATGGGCTTCCATGGCGGATTGCCCCTTCTATTGTCCCTGCATTCTTTGTCAGTAGGTTTTCGAATCTTCTTTATACATTAATCAAGAGTAAAAACACGACGTCTTTATACATCACTTGTTACAAACGCGCGTTTGTTATCATGGTCGTCGTGAACTTTCCTTTGCCGCTGTGTTCCGGAACGTATTTATTACGTTAATCATTCTTTTTCTCGAAAACGGCTTGAAGTGGAAATTTGAGATTTAGCACGTTTTTATGCAATACTTGAGGGCAGTCGACGGCTATTTGTTTTTGGCGGTCCGATTTTCCGTTTCCGAGTTGACGTTTTAGGATTAGATGAAGTAGGGCCTTTTTTCAAATGAATTTTGGCTTTTTCAAAAAGGGAAAAAAATGGGCCTAAACATACAAATGAAGATATCTGAAGTTCTACTAATCAAAAAAAAAAGACGACGCTCAAAATAGTCCTCTATTCGAATACAAAATTAGAAGTTTATTACGTCAAATGTGCGATTTTCAAAATTTACCTTTGATGCAGACAAAATCTATTACTTTTGATGAAACTTTCTGGACACGTTCAGTTTGACAGTCTCACGAACCCCAAGGAAATTGACCGGAATCGAAAAATGGCTAGTATTTTTTTTTGGGTGTGTATATTTTAGTAAAACTGTGTTCAATTGACCACGTGACTTCCCTCACTTTTGTTTATAAACTAGCTCTCAGACACTTCTGCGGATTAAATGTATATGATTGTAGGAACAGAAAATGTGTCGGAAAATGAAATTAGAAGTGAAAAAATTTCATAACGACAAGCTTTTATTCTAATGTGTGCCAAAATGGAATAAAAATCATGATTTCCGACCCAAAAATCCCCATACACCAATTTTTAATAAAATCGAACTATGATCCTAAAAATCGTCCGCCATCTTACCATCCATAAAGATTTTTTGAATTTTGACTGATAAATCATGATCTTCGACCTCAAAAATCTCCATATACGAATTTTGTTAATCGGACCAAATTATAATCTCCAACCCCAAATTCGCTTCATACCAATTCACAAAACTCGTCCGCCATATTAGCCAGTTTCTTGATTCATCAATTTTGACTAAAAAAAGCATGATCTCCGACTCCAAAGACCCCAATTACCAATTTTAAATAGAATTGGACCTTAATAACAAGACTCGTTCAACATCTTGGATCCACTATCTTTTCATTTCTCTTATAAATATTTCATAATACATTATCAGCAGAATGATGAACACTTGCCAAATTTCAAATTAATCGGAAGTCACATTGAAATTATAAAGTACTTCATACTCTATGTTTTATACTGACACCTACTATTATAATTTCGAAATGTCCCCTTGTCTTATACTGATATTTTCCGTCACATGAACAATCAAGATTTTCCACAGTAAACACATAATGAATCTCAAAATGAGAATTACGGACACTTCTGCTGGTTAAATATATAAGTGTGTCCGATGAAATACTATAATCCCATTTAAAAAACCGAAGATGGATGTCAGAAATACCACTCGAAACGGGGTTACCGCACTCTGAAACTATTCTCATCACTTCATAGCGATCTCCAAAATTTCAAATCGATACGACCGATAAGATCGGCGCAATCATCTCCATTGTGTGTTACACACAAAGTTATCAATACTTCTTACACTATGATACTATACTAGTATAGTGAGGGGAGTAAAAAGGGCTCACTTTATGATTGAAAAAATAGAGTCTACAGTTCGATATGGAATTTAGAGGAGAAAAACTCTTGTTTTAAACTTTTCGACATCTCGTTATTTGACACGACACGTCAAAACATAATATTTCATTACTGGAAACTTTCCCGATTTTCCGGGGTAATGTCCTCGGATTCGTGTTCAGCGGAAAAATCCCCCTGGAACCCATTTTGGAGGCTTAATTTTCATTTTTTGATAAGTTAAAAATTATCTTAGAAAGGGAGTTGAAAAAAGGGTTAATTTGCACGAAGGGGTGAATTGGTGGAGATTGAATAGTCGCTCAGTAGTCACGAACGACCTTCATAGTCCATAGAACATTATGCGAAAAGAATTTTTCGGAATCGAGTTACTGTAAGAAAATTATAAATTCGGCCTATTTTCCCACCTTATAAGACTGGACTGTAAGATTATGGAAGAAACAGAAGTGTTTAACAGTCAAATGAATATTTATCACTTACTTTCCTCTGCATGAACCAAAATGTTTCTCCTTATTATGAGAAATTGTATTTGTAGTCACATGGAACTGCTATGGGAAATCTCCCATATTGACATATCTTCTCCTGAGTAAATTGGAAAAGGTTCAAACTTATTTCCTGAGGTTTGGTTCAGATGAACATCCTAAACAATCAATATCCCTCTGTTAAATATATCACCGGATCAGAAGTTAACAACGCAATACCTTTCCTGGACATTAAGATAATTAATACAGCTAATGCTTTAACATTTAATATCATATCGCAAACCTCCTCATACCGACCGATGTATCGTGTCCGCCTCTGTTTCATCTTGGTGTTGCAAAATGTCTTGTTTTTACAGTTTTATAAATATATATATATATATATTATAGAATATTCAATATTCCTCATAGTGAAGCGAAATATAATAAAGAACTCAATAGAATTTAATTTATTTTCAGTTCTCACCAATACAATAATAAATCTGTAATAAACAAATCAATAAACAAACAAAAACGAAGAATTCAACTAAATACATTCACTTATTCTATCTTAGCTTATAAATTAACTAATACGTTCAAGAGATTTTAATGTTTAACATGCATTCAAATGCAAATCTAAATTAAAACACTTACCGAGACACGCTCAGTGAAATTTCATATCTTGATAAATCAGGTATATATAAAATACAGCGCAATAAGTGTAATAAATTATTATTATATAATTGTTATTACTAAGAGCATTTTTATCAAGCACATACAACATTGATAAGTTGGCCGTAGCAAACCATGTCTTACAAGCCGGTCTTGCAATTACAAAATCGGGTCTTTCTCTTTCAAAACATAGCAGGCAGAACTCATAACGACGAACTGTTTCTAGGTACATAAGAAGCTTATAGAAATATTTAAACGTAGAGATCATTTATTGAATTTTGATTCATCACCTATCGGAAAAAATCCACGGAACACGTTTTTATAAGTAATCATTTGTTTACTAAAATGATTTTTGACTAACTGGAATGTTTGATTTTTCTAGCCGAGAAGAACATGTTGTATTCATTAGAATTAGCATAATAGCAGCTTTACTACTGGTTGTAATTAACCCGTTACTATATTTGAACATTTAATATTTCGGTTCCTTTCTTATGAAAGATTATTCTTAGCTCAGTCTTTGTCTTTGATAATGGCTGAATCGCAGTTAAAAAGTGCTTTAGATAAGTTATAATTTTAAGTGGAAAAAACTAAATTATAACTTAGCTTTCGTCGGTAGAAATCAACAGAAGATCTGCTTGCCTATGCAACACATATATGGCAGACATCTGTTGAAACATATTGGGAATCTACAGCTGAAGCATTGGATATCTCCAAAGCATTTGACCAAGTCTGGCAACAAGTCCTTGAGAAACTTCCGTCATGTGGATGGCCGCCTCAAATTTTTTGTTTACTATCGAGTTTTGTTCACTCCACTTGTTGACGGAGTCTCTCTCTGGCTATTAAGACTGGTGTTCCACAGGGATCTATTTTCTCAACAGCTTCGTTTCTGCACCATATCAACGATCTGTTGGGAGCAACCTCCTGTCCCGTCCACAGCTTTGCAGATGGAATAGTTCATAACTCTCTCTAATCTAAACTATCTATATCATTCAATGAAGCCATATGAGCGAGACAGAGACATATCAATGCAATGATTGAAGATCTGCCAACAATTTTCGAATGGAGCTCTGATAATCTAGTGGAGTTCAATGCAAACTAAACTCAAGCTTGTTTTCTCTCCAGGAAGTCGGATCTCACAATCACGTATACGATGATTTCAGGTCCAACTATTCCTTCATGTCCAAGATCGGTATCATAAGCAACAACACCCTCTTATGAGATGATCATTGAACTTGATTCTCTATTCGGTGCCAAGAGCTACTTCAGATCCCAGAGGTCCTCATAATCTATAGCGCAAAGATACGACTTGTCCTGAAAGACTGCTCACATGTTTAGAGTTCAGCTTCCAAACATATGCTGAAGCTATTAGATTCTGTTCGGAAGATAGTTATTCGTCTGAATTGGTGATGCCACTCTTATCGTGCGAAGCTGGGCGTTCTCTCCACTTTCTGAAGATATTTACTTGGTCGCGGCTCCTCAGAAATAGCGTCTGCTATTCCACTACGAGAGATTCCAGGTAGGCGGACTGGATGAGCTCAAGCTGGTCATCCCTTCCGAACAAGTTTCAATCAGACTTCATTTTTCCATCGACAATGATTAGCAAATGTACATACCATTTACGATGTTTGTACACGTTGTAAACCTTATTCCTTAATACTACTACTTATAAAAACTAATAACATACTTTATATTTCGCTCAGATGATCTGTCAAAATTAGTGACTAACAATCAACCTTACTTTCATGGCAACACGGAGTACGAAATTATTCTTGAAAAGTCTACAGCGTTGTGTCCTTCTATGATACCGCAGAGTAATTAATCGAATGAAACTATCTGGTGTCATGCTTCGATGTCGTAGTGTGTAATTCAAATCGCAAAATAATAATTTTTAACACTTTGGCGTATTAAATTTATGCGTATGTAATACATTAATAACCAGAAAAACCCTGTATGATAATTATGGTTCAATGAAATTCTATAGTTCCGTTTGAAAAACTGAAGATGCGCGTCGATCATACCACTTGCAACAAGGCTACCACGCCCCAAATAATACAGTTCCTATTTTCACCACTTTAAAGCGATTTGCAAAATTTTAAATTCGTACGACCAATAGGAACGGTGATATTGTGTCTTTAGTGAGTTAAATACGCACGTACATTCGCACTCACAGAATTCATCTTAGAAATGGCCTAGATGAATTCAGAAAGGATCAAAGCGGACATTTGCGTGAAAATCTGGGTAATATTTTTCAAACCGATTCTAATGCTTCCCTTATACTACGTATATTGAGGGAAGTGAAAATTATAATATACATAAAGGTTGACTAGTAATAAAGAACAAATGGAGTTATATAATGATGGAATAAACTTTATATTTCAGGTACCAGTGGATGTTGGGCGAGAGTTGAGCCAGGATCAGGCCGCCTTCAACCGATGGGAGCATCCCAAGAATTACGCTTAGACAAAGTCCTGTATCAAGAGGCAGGAGAATACCGATGCGTGGCACCAAGCCGTGATTTAACGCGTCGTCTGGATTCCCTACGTAACTCCCTTTCTTTCCAAGTTATCGTCACAGGTAAGAAATTCAGAGTGCCTCTTTAAATTAATCCTGTCAGTTCCATGTGCTGTAAATTATAATGACAAAGACGTTCAAAGACAGAACGATAAATTTTGCGATTACGAATTTTGTAATATCTCTCGTGCGCACAAATTATTCTAATTAATGGAAATTGAATGGAAGCTTCAGGCTCACTTCGAAAAAGTGTTAAAAAGTTAATATCATTAATATCGGCAGTTTAGAAAAAGGGTGTGGAATATTTTCCGTTCCCTTTTATGACTCCTATTTGTTAGATTAATATCAGTCTGGATTCAACTTTACTATTCGTGATATACCGAAATTAAGTCGGATAGGAAGAGGTTCGGCAAATCTCGAGCTTGACAATGAAGGGGTGACTAGACCGAGCTCGTCTAGTCCGCTACCTGGAATCTCTCGTGGTGGAATGATGATGACGAGATTTCTGATGAATAGCGACCATGGAAATATCTATAGAAAATGGCGAGGTCGCCCACCTCTTTACAATGTTCTAGAAGAGGTCACTGAATTCGTAAGACGAATGTCTTTCGTCTGAAGTGAATCTAAGGGCTTCAGCGTATATTTGGGGGCATGTAGAACATGTGCCTTGTGGAATTCGAGGAGATGCTGGGATGTGAATCAGCTCTTGGCACTGAATAGGAAAGGAAGTTTATGTGAAGCGATCTTCGCAGTGCTACCGAGCATGAACATGGAAAACTTCATACGAATTAGTTGTATCTGACTCGACCTGTCGACCTGTCTCTGTCTCGCTCCTCTGGCCTCATTGGATGATATAGGGATTCTAGATGAAAAATCGGTATGAAGTGAACCGTAATTTGCAAAAGTATGGACGGAACAGGAACCTACTCCAAACAAATATTTAATTAGGAGAAGATATAATATTTTCTCCAAGACAGATCCCTGTGAGATACCAGCGTTAATAGTCATATATCGAATGAAACTCCGTCAACCACCACATGGAATGATATAATGTGAGATGAAACTCGATAGTAAGCGACAAAGTTGAGGCCGCAAACGGTATGACGGAAGATTCCCAAGAAGGCCTTGATGCCAGACTCGGTCAAATGTTCTGGAGCTATTCAATGCTACAGGTACAGATTCCTCATATTTCTCCTGCCATACATGTGTTACGTAGGTAAGCAGGTCTCCTGTTGATCGGTACTGATGAAAGTCATATTGCCAACCATTCACGATTTTGGCGCTCTTAAGGTATTGGAGGAGCTCGATATTGATTGCTTCCTGCATCACCTTAGAGATCAGAGATAATAGTGCACTGGGTCTATAATTATTAAGAAGAGTCTTCTTCACTTTTTTTGGAATTGGTTTGACTCAAGCTATCTTCCAGGTGGAAAGGAACACGCCATAATGTATGATAAGGTAAACAATCTGTACAAGAATGGTGTTAATTCTGAGTCACATTCCTTGAGAACAACTCCATACCCTTTTTGATATCAAGATCCAAGTATAATGCGCCTTATTGTGCTCTGACGGAAAATAATTTCAGGCTGTCGATGGTTGCAATTTTGGGAGGGTCCTCCCTATGTGGATCTAAAGTGTGATTTGCTGCAAACATTTCAGCAAAAAGGTTAGCTTTTCTGGTGTGTCATCATCTTTGGTTAGGGGAGGGAATGAGCTGGAAATGAAATTTCTCTCAATTGCTTTGGCGAAAGTCCAAAACTAGCGGGAGCCAGTTGGTCATTCGATAGGCTTTGATCTTATCATTACATAATTCTTGGTAGTTACACCATGATCGTTTGTTTCTTAAGGAAGGGCCGGGAGACAATATATGAGCTAAAGATTATTTCCGCCATACCTTTAGTTAAAGCTATTGATAACATCCCAGTTTCTCATTAGAAATGGATTCTTACCTCATCCTGCTGAGGAAAATTGAGGTCAATGTGGTTTCCATTCTAGATTTATGTTATCGGCATGGTAGAAGATTTGTGAGCAAGTCGGAGATATAAACACTAAAGAGCGAAGGATCAATAACAGGATCCTGGGGAACTCCACTGATACCAAAAAACTCTTCATACACCAAATCACAGTAAACTAAATAAGTAAACAAAATGTGGCTGTTTAAATAGCTACTATTTCTGAATAATAAAGCAAACAAGGGGTTACTCTCAGCTGGAGATGAATCTGAATAATAATCTAAATTTTTGTTTATACATTTCCAACTCTTCAACTACATACATATTTGTCCATACTGTGTTTTAAAAGTGATGAACTTTCTCGAGAAACGGTGTGACCTGTATCTGAGATATGTGCTGCTAAAACTGATTTTCACCTATTATTCTTCTTTATACGGGCAAAATGTTCTTTATAAGGAGTAAAGATGTTTCTTCTAGTTTGATCCACATGGCATTTTGAATACGACTCACAATCAATTTAGTAGATTCCAGATCTGTCGAAATCGGTAACTTTATCAAAGGTATTGCCTAAGCTCGTTCTTGCATCTGTAGGCCGGTTTTACTGCAAATTTAGAAAAAAAAATCATAGAATTTATTGATTACTGAAGGATGATGAGTCAAACTTTCGAATTTCATTGAATTATTTCGAAGTAATGGATCTAATTTGGTTGATTCCGTTCAATTTTCTGTTTTTCTTTAGAAATTAACTATCAAAGATGTGTCGTAACCATTGTCCGTCGCTGTTTGCTGGAGTTTCTCAACTTCGTTGTTATAATTTTTCTGGCTCAAATTTCAATAGTGAATCATCTATTTGCGTTGCAAGATATGGACTTTGAATTATAAGTTGCTCACTGTAGGTGTTGAATACCTCTTTTGAATATTCGAACGTAGGTACTCGTATTTTTAAAATTTAAGAAGGCGTTGCATTGGATACGTTCCTAAATGAACTCACAGTTTATTGTATTATTCATATTCCAACATTGAGTGGATTATCGAATTCGTTATCAAATTTACCTGTTTGACGAACCAATTGTAAGCAATTATCAAACTTTGTAGTGCGTGTAATATGATTCAAAATGAATTGACATCAAGTAAACACAATCCATACAAATATAAAATTTTCGTTTTATCGCGTCTGTTCCCCGTTGTTTACCAATGATAAATTTGCAAGGGCAGTTTGTCTTATATCTGCTGCCGAAGCTATATCGCGTAATATTCGATGTTTTTATGGAAATCAAGAAGGGAACAATATTACGCATAAACAAACATAACTGTAATCTGCAAACATGCTTTCCAATCAATTTAATGCTTCCATCTTGTTTATCTTCTATATTAAGTTATGCGAATATTTACGCATGACTTCCTTTAATATACTCTCCATCATATAGAACCGGGATATAGCGAAAGAACAATATCCGATATTGCAGCAGTTGTTTTCTGTTAAATAATTGCCAACCTGAAATGTTACAACTTTTCTGATCTTCCGTATACGGGATAATATACCATGTTGACGTCATCTATCCAATAGTGGACAGAACATATAGATTTATCATAATATTTCAAATCAATATAGTCAAGAGCAGGGCCGTCACTATGATTTGCGGCGGGGTCTCTCAAGTAAAACCTTTTACAGTTAGTACTAAAGTGAAGGGAGTGATCAAACATCTGATCGAGACAGCTGTGACAGTAGTTATCACGTGTCAAAGTTGTAATTTTATTTGCAGCTCAAACAGGAGCAGATCCAGACATTCTTTCAGAGGGGTGAGGTTAAAAAATGCCTATCACAATCAATTGCGACTTGAAATTTGGTTTCAATCCAATGATTTGACATTTCACCGAATAAGCTAATACATACATAGAGTATAAAACTATACATTAGATTACTTTTGTCAAGCTGCAGCATAGAGGTATCATATAAATAGAGGTTAGAAGCGTTATGCCGAAACAGATCATAATTGAATTAGAAGTCTCCCTCTACTCCGGTTGCTCCATACGTTTATCCTCATTCATTTGTTGTCCCCTAGCGTCATTCTATGCGGTGAACGGTGTCAATCTATGGTGGGGAAAACCTACTACTTCCCTACCATCGACATATAGAATGGACTGCGCGTGGTAATGTTAAGCGCTGATACTGCAGGCGAGATAGAGGAAAAACGGAGAGGCCTAATTCTAGCTTTATTGCGCGCAGGGTTGTTTGTTATGTTATGAGCGCCTCGTGTTGGCGGAACTAGCTACAACCGTGCTGCATTTCCATGGAAACGCAGCGACCAATAGAAATGTGATAGATAAAGACAGAGTAGGCCTCTTAGTTTTCCCTCTCTCTCGCCTACAGTATCCATGCTTAACATTGCCACGCGCAGTCCATTCTATATGTCGATATTCCCTACATATGAATTATATGATGGTATTCCACTTTACATTATATTCAAACTTGTAACTACTTGTAACATGTTTCTAAATCTTAATCGTGGGCTTCCGTCAATAAATTAATAGTAATTTTTGTGCGTGAAATGAATGTTTTTTAATGAGTCATTAAAACACGGATTCAACAAACAAAATATTAAGAACATTTCTTGTACATCTCTATACATGTTCACGACATTAAAGATAACTTGCTCTGACGTCACTATAGAAACGTTTCGTTATTGTGAATAAAAGAATGGGTTCCCGTATCGAATGTCAACTTTTTTGACAGTTGTACAAACAAGTATGTTTTTACTGCTATATTCTATAGTAATGACAGATCAACTTGGCTGAGAGTATTTATTTATAACATAGTAGTTTAGCCGATTAAAAGTTACAGTTGTACAAAATTGTTGTTTGTATTTCGTTTGTGAAATTCATGTTTCAATGACACATTCGAATGAACTGTTGGCCTCTACCTCTAATGCAGTCAAAAGTGTTAAAAAATAGGGGTCATTACTAAAATTTTATAGAAGAAAATGCAACATTCTTCAGCATCGTGTTGAGGATGTCTTACACATCGTTATTCCGAAGAAGGAAGGTTGCTCGTGATTATTAGTATTCTTAAACATTGAAAAATCATATTCAATCAACAAATGGAATGTCTTTTATTACAAATGAAATATCTTGCGTTCTTTTTTAATCCAATCTATAAAATTTTATGTTTTTTTCTCACTTTTGACTGGACTACACTCGTTTCACAAACACAAATATAACTATTTTGTACCGCTGTCAATAATAGTATATTGTACAACAAGAGAGAAATATGTCGTTTTATCACGAATTGTACATTGTACTTTTTCTACGGATGCGTTGTTTTCAAGTATTGAAAATTAAAATACATATACAATAATACTTGTATGTCATTAACTCATTTTTATATTTTATTTAAAATAGTAATTAACAGTTATATTTGAACTATTTTGTAAAGTAATTGCTGGTAGGTTGTTTTGTTTCAACATGTTTTCGGTAATTCAAATATTAGCTGCGGTCGAAGTTGAAGTTGATGGGGAAACGTACTGAGCTTCCACAGCATTGTTGTGTTCAGGTTCTAATGGCACTGGAGGCTGAATGGATTCTACTATACTTTTTGAAATTTTCATTTTGTTAGCTATGGAGTTGTCGATATAAGATTCAGCAACATTGCTGGATTTCCAACCCTCATGGCGTTTTAAACTTAAAAGATCTGCCCCTGCATTAACTAAAATAGTCGCAGATGACCTTCGAAAACAGTGGCCAGTATATAATTCAGGGTTCGGTAATTGCAAAAATTTCGCTATTTCTTTCGCCATGGTGCCAAATTTATTTATCCCCACAGGCTGTTTCGTACATTTGCTATTTTTGTAATTTAAAAAAAAAACGTGTTTCATTTGTGCATGGTCGAAGCTTCACATATTTTTTGTAAATTTGGTAGAATTCTCCTGTGACTGTGAAATTTCTAGGAACCTTGGATTTAGTATCGGGTAATTTTATTAAAAGGGCCGAATTAAGATCTTCCATGTCATCAATTTTTAATTTTCGGAGTTCATCACAACGGCATGCCCCTGTAAGGCCAATAGCTAAAGCAGCCTGAAATCAAAACCAAACATTCATTTTCCGATAACAATTTAAAAATTTTCAATTCATACCTTTATCAGCAAATACTTTTCATCAGGTGCATCTTTTAAAAATTGTTGAATTTCTTCAGAAGTTAATGTTTTTGACTGTTTTGGAACATATTTTCCAGATTTGCGTTTTAATAATGCACATAGTTTTACGTATTTTGATATATCAACACAGTTTTTAATCATTAAGGTACTCCTTAGCATCGAGTACTGAGACCATAATGTTGATGATTTCAATCTTCTTGACAACTCTTCAAAATAAACTAACAAGGTATTTTTGGAACAAGAATTCATCTTGGCTTTCATTTTCCAGTCCATAAAGTTTCTGTAAGGGATTTCATATTTTTCTCGTGATGTGCTTGGTAGCAAATTATTGCAAACATCTATTGCTTTCTGAATAATTTCTGGAGGTGTATTTTCCGACTCTAAATCTTCGTATTCCATTATATTCAATATTTAATGAATCTGAACTGTTTATATTATAACAAATAACAATAAAACTATTTTCGTTGGGTAAGTTGACAGCAATAATTATCCAGTGCTTCGGTTTTGTTGTTATAGAAACGCCAACAATGGGCTACTTGGATATTGCACGCGAATCGTCGGCGTAGCGTTGTCAACGTAGAGAACGTGTCATATCAATCTGACATGTAACAATTCATGACTGACTTGGGTTATCGTGATAACAGTGAGAAATTATTTCTCACTGTGAGAAATTATATCTCACTGTATTGGCGGATATTTCTCACTGCGCGAGAAATTTTTCGTTTTGAACGTATGAAAGCGATGAGAGAAGTGGCACATTGTATAGCATCCGTAGAAAAAACATTTTTGTAACTCTATCGATACGTGAATTTTTTCTGTTTTCACTGAAACAAACCGTTTCTATAGTAACGACAGAGCAAGTTATCCTAATGCTGTGAAATTGTATAGGGAGTATATTAGTAATATATTTTCAGCCTATTAATTGCAAGTTACAGTAGTACAGAAAATGTTGTTTGTATTTTGTTTGTGAAATTCGTATTTTAATGATACATTCGAATGAATTAACATTCTTATATGCCATTAAAAAACACTCATTTCACTCATTCAATACAAAAATAACTATTTTGTACAATTGTCGAATTGACAGTTTTTCATCTCTATCAATACGTGAACCTATTCTTTTTTCACTGTAATCAACCGTTTCTATAGTAACGACAGCGCAAGTTAACTTGAACGCTGTGAAATTGTAATCAGTATGTATTAGTCTTTATTTAAAGCACAGTAATTTACAATAAATTCAAAGTAACGGTTGTAAAAAAATGTTGTTTGTATTTTGTTTGTGGAATTCGTGTTTTAATGACACATTTGGGATACTCTCATATGCCATTTCACGCACTCAATACAAAAATAACTATATTCTACTTTGCATTTGTTCGAAGGTTCATTCGATACGCTAATTCTCAAAATTTTGTTCCATCCGTGGTATAAAATACCATAGACGAATGGTCTAGCTAGAGTAACCTAAGATGTTCTAACGTCATTTATTACAAATAAATAGATGTCCCACTAAGAATTATTTGCAATACAGCGCATTGACTACAGATTTCTTGCGCTTCGATGAAGGGATGGTGTGTAAAATAACTTAAGTATCTAATAATGGTAAGGCTACTCATATGAACTAAAAATAAGGCTGTTAATAATAGTGCAAGTAAATCAGTGGAAGTTTTTCTTGCACACCAAACATGTTAGAAAATTGGGTAAGACACGCTGAGGCAATAAAAAATGAATAATAAAATTCCCGGAAAACGAATGAACATTTCAATCTTTCTAAATTTATTTTGAAAGGAAATTGAATTCTGAACTGATGTGCACGAGATATTTCCACGAGAAATGCATACTTTTTGTGATATCCAAGGTTTTTGGCCAAAAAATGCGAAAAATACTGATACATATCTATTGCTATTCTGACACCAACTCGCAAGCCCTCACGTTGGTGGCATATGTTTGCTGACACCAAAAACTAAACTTTAAAAAAAAAAAAAAACAGCGACTCGACTTGTTCCTGAAATTTGCCCAATTTGACAGGACTAAACTTGTTTACTGTGTTTTACTAATATTATTCTTCAAATAATATTCAGTTCTCGTTTATACGGATATTGCTTTTATTTCTCAATATCAATTTATTCTCACATTCTAAGATATTTGCTATGTTGGAAGGTTACATTGTTTACGGAAAAAACGCTGTACGCAAACAAATTTCCTGAACATGAGGTGCTGGATAGGCGATATTTCTTGGGATTGTATAGAACATTTAAAAGTAACGAGGTTTTCTAGAACAAAATCAAGCCTAAACAAAAACTGATATTAAATGCAAATGCGGAAAAGTTGCCTAAAAAAGAACTGATATTAAATGCAAATGCAGAAATTAATATTTTAGCGTATTTTGATGCAACATTCTGATAAATATGGTTTTTCTAGTCTAGATAGGAAATAATTTTACTAGAGATTTGGTAAGGGAAAGTAATTATCTACTATTTGGAGAGTATTAAAAGAGCATAAGTGTCGCCGTGTTTATACCTTAGTAATTGAAGATACCGATAGACAGTTGACTTTCTGTCAATGGCTAGTTGAATCGGTAAATAGTAACTTATAGCTTTTAACATTTTAGAGCGTCGAAGCGAATTTTCCAAATACGGTTCAATGGAAAGAACATGCATTATTGGTCAAGAGTAAATTTTTTCTTACACATTCCGAAAATTCACAAAATCGATTTAGTATAAAAGTTTGACCAGTTTTTCATGAAGGTTGTTTGAATGGTGGAAGATATGTTAATTTAATATTGCCATCAGAAGTTATAGGGAGAAGGGAGAATATTAGTTTGGAAACACACAATGTGCACAAATGCACTTCCAATAGAATGATGCTCCTCCCCATGAGTTCCACGAGGTTAAAGGGATGCTAAAGAGAATGTTTCCAAATAGATGGTTGCCAACAAATAGACCAATTCGTTGGCCACCGAGATCTCCCGACATAAGTCCACTAGATTTATACTTGTGGGGTTATGTCATAAATCAGGCTTACAAAAGAAGATACGAAAACTTGAACGAACTTCGAAATAGTATTGCACAAATTGTGGCCTGTATAGTGTAAGGGAAGTATTGTAATCGACCCAAAAAAATTATGAGTACGCACGCAGTCTATTTTATGCGTTTACTCTGTGGCAGCAGTCATTTGATAGTGGGTATCAGTATAAAACAAGGTTATATTGTAGTGTAAAGAATTCGGAAGTCAACCTGGCAGCCGGTGTCAGTACTCTTATAAAACATGAGTAGTAAATAGCTATTTCCACATTCATTTGCAAAACTACTTTACATCGTGTTTATACAAGATTTTTGGTAATTCAGAAAATTTTCGGAACGATTCATTTCCATTAAGATAGTATCGAAGCCATATTTGTATGTTTCAATGGAGATAACAATGCAAAAGTCGTGATATAAGAGTTACCATGGAAAAGCACCAACGACAAAATATCCATATTTATATCTTAATTTCGTGTTAAAGAATGAGCGAATCTGAAGAGTTCCTACCTTCGGACGTTGAATAAGTTGCAAAAGTTGTAATAGCAAAAGTTGTAGTAGCAAATTCCCTGCCATGTAAGTCAAAAGCAATGGGTGTTTGTTACTGAACTCATTTTAACACTAGTGCTAAAATAAACTCATTTTGGCACTTAATGTTGAACTAAATTCATTTTAGCACTAAGTGTTGAAATGTACCTCTTTATACAATAATAATCACCTTCAGAAAGATGACTTTTCGTAACTGAATTTCAAAAATACATTATGTAGACTATTTCAATGAACTTTCCACGTAACATAAAGTATATCTTTACGTCTTTCATTAGCGGTTTCTGAATATCTTTCTGTTCCTAGAATCATACATTTGTAAGGTTCTGTGAGGATCTGTAGTGTTTAATGGCCCCAACTAGCTCACTAGGTTTAGTTACTCTCAGGGCTCGTAGTCAAACGTGTCCTGAGACTCGTGACTGAATGGATTACCCTGAGCGCCAACTGCTTTAGCACAAAAAAGATAAGATAGAATCCACAATCAAGAATTTCAGGCACTACGAGGCGGATAAATATTGATGGATATTTCGAAGAAATAAAGAGAAGTTCAAACTTAACAATTTTTTTTATTCCTGGTAAGGAGTTTGAAATTTTAACATCTTATTCATAAACAAATACAATTATTGTTAGAGCAAAATTAATATAATATTTGGAAATATTGAAAGTAAAACAATGATGAATTAAATACAAATTAATTTATATGATTAATAAAAAAATGTAAATTATGAACCTACAGGTCCGACCTCAGAAATTAAGTGAAGTTAACGATTAACAACAATTCTGGTCAGATAACATGGATCAGCGAAATGGAAATTGTTACCGTCCTTTGAACTTGGATGAGATGGATGTAGGGCTCTGCCAGGAAATTCCCTCTACACACGTCACGGGAAAAAGGATAGAGACGTCACGAACGTTCAAACCCTGTAATACAACAGAACGAGCAATACCTTGGCACAAGTTTGAGGGACAAATAACTAAATCAGCAGGAATAACCAATATTATTCCACGACTCATTGTGCTATCTTCCCAAATTGTATATACAAAATGTTATAAAAGATTCGAAATCTTGAAGAGAACAATAGTTACAATAATTGAATCTGAAAGAATATTTGGAAATTAAATTACTCATTGGAGTTACAAGAATTCATAATATCAGGTATAAAGATAAAGGTAGTAATAACCGTTTCGACGGCGTGGGCTTTTTTGATTGAAGTTTGTGCGATATAGACGCTTGTGCTACAAATAGTTTTAATAAACCCTTCTTGACATAATAAGTCTTCTGATGATGGTCGTGAGACCGAAACGTACGTGAAGACGAAAATTTAAAACAAAGTGTTGATGTGACCTATTTCTCGAGAATTTTTAGATAAAGGTAGTCTAAAAAATTATGATTGAACAAGTTTGAAAATTGACAAAGAGCATTCAGATAATAATTCATGTGAATTGAACCAGTTTGAAAATTGACAAAGCACAATCAGATAATAATTTACATGAATTGAACACTGAAATGGAAATCGCACAATTTAAATGAATAATTCGATCAGGTATAACAGAGGTTTTGCTCTTAGTTCTCATAAAGCAGTAAATGAGATCTTATGCTCCAATATCGTCCACCTAGATCAACAACTAAATCACCCACCAGTCTACAACGACATAACCATTATAATAGAATAGAATAGAATAGAATAATTTATTCATGCTAAATACCAAGTATTGGCTTACATTCGTCAAGATACATGAAAAAAAAACAAATTCAAATTATGATACAACAAAGAAGAATAAAAACTTAAAACTATTAAATCAGAACTGAAAATCTAAAAATTCCTTAAATGTATAAAAACAATGTTCAGTAAGAAAATTTTTAATGACACTTGAAAAATTGTCGAGTGGGAGCTCTCTAATCATTAGTGGCAGTTTATTGAAAAAAGTTGGACCCCAGTAATTAACGCTATTTCTGCTACGTTTTATGCGGTGATAATTAATGTGTAAATTACATTTCGCTCTAATGTTGACATAGTGCAGATCACATCGAGTTGAATATTCGTTGATATGTGTTTTAACATATATTAGACAATGTTGAATGTAAATGCAAGGAAGAGACATAACTTTTAGGTCCTTGAAGGCATGCTTACACTCTTGTAGGTAAGACAGGTTTTTCATAATCCTAATTGCTTTACGCTGAATCTCAAAACATGAGACATATTTGCTGAGTGACCCCAGACTAAAATGCCGTAACTAATTTTCGAGTGTATTACACCAAAATAAGTTGTGAGCATTACATTAACAGATACAATTTTGTTTAAGTATCTTAGCACGTAAATCCCTTTAGCAACTGATGAAGCAACTTGATCACAATGTTTCCTCCAAGTTAATCCTTTATCTAATAGTAGTCCAAGAAATGATATAAATTCACAATTGTTTGAGTCCGATATTTGTCTCAAGGAAAAACAGAAGGTCACAGTTTTTTGATCATTAATATTTAATTTATTATGTGTAAACCTGTTAAGCAAATCAGTTCGAATCTCCATGAGTGAATTGTGTAAGTCAACTAAGTCTGTACTAACTCTTGATGCGGTTGTATCATCTGCATATAAGATTACTTTGGATTCAGGAACTTGTAACGGTCAATCATTAATATCTATCAAAAAAAGTACAGGTCCAAGTATGGAGCCTTGAGGTACCCCTAAGGTAACCGGCAACATAGACGAGCTGGTAGAATGCATATAGACAACTTGCGTTCTACCAGAGAGATAAGACCGTATCAAAGACAATGATGTTTCAGAAAATGTATAGCTGTACAGCTTAGACATCAGAATATCGGTAGAAACACAATCAAATGCTTTTGTGAGGTCACAGAAAATTGAGCCGAAATGCTCACCATTATCAAATGCTTCACAAATTGCTTCCGTCAGTTTCAAAAGAGCAGATGTTGTGGATTGGTTTTTTCGGAACCCAAATTGTGCTCCCGTGAAAATATTATTATCTTCGAAGTGATTTATAATTTGACAGGCTAGAGTTTTTTCAAATATCTTTCCAATTATTGTTATGATAGATATAGGTCTAAAGTTATTCAACTCATTTTTTGAACCTTTTTTATGTAACGGTAATACTTTAGATAATTTCAAAGATTTTGGAAATGTGCCAGAGTTTATGCAAGCGTTAAAGAGTTTTGTCAAAGGATACACTAAGTAATGAGAAATACACTTGATAATTTTCGAATTTAAGTTATAAATATCACGACAGTTAGATTTATTTAATTTAGAGATGCATTCCCTTACTACATAAAAAGAGAGTTCTTGGAAGTTGAAAGTTGGATGGTCAGATGGAAATACTACAGGTTTTTTTTTCATACTTGCAACAGGCAGCGCGTTGGATAGATTCGAACCAATTTCAGTCAAGTATTCATTGAATTGATTTGGGGTTAATTTCGTTTCATCATTCCTATATTTATTCGTCCTATATTTATTAATTATATTCCATGAGGCTTTGGAAGGATTATTTGATTTTAATATATAATTATCATGTGCAGCTTTCTTGGCTAAGGTAATAGCTTTTTTATACTCACAACGTTTGCGTTTTATTTCATTTAGAAGATTGGTATTACTGTTCTTCTTATAAATTTCCATCAAAAGGTGTAGTGACTTATCTGCTTAAGATTGTCGTCGAACCAATTGACGACATTGAACTGTTTACTAATATCAATTATTTTTTTTGGAAATTGAAATCAACACATTCCGTTAATATTTTCAAGAATCGATCCAACTTTTCATCCAAAGAAGGAATATCGTCAAGAAATCCCCAATTAATTTGTTGAATACGTTCGTTTAGAATAAACAAACCGTGATCTGAAATGGGTTGAACTACACGGGGACAAGATCCTGATAGTGGATAAGTTATTACAAAATTTATGGCAACAGCCGAATGATCAGATATGAAAGGTTCAAATATAAAACTATCAAATAATTCTTGTGATACATTAACAAATATGTTATCAAGACATGCATTTTTTCTTGTATTTTCATGAATTGTTGGTATGAAACCATACGAAGACATTGAATCGATGAGTTGAGAAGATTTACGATCGTTGCTGCCGAGAAACTGAACATTGAAATCTCCTAACATGATTATAAAGCGTTTAGAAGTCGTTAGTTCATCAAAAATATTGTTAAGTATTTCAAGAAATAAGTCAAAATCACCTGAAGGCGAACGGTAAGCAGTTATCAAGATTAGATTTAAGTTTTCAGATTCGAGAGCACACACTTCTGAAGTCATTTCAAGGGACATAATATTGATGTCTTCTCTTACTGAACATAATTTTGCAACTTGATCTAAAACAAAGATGGCAACACCTCCATTAATATGAACAGATCTACAGAAATTTGACACTAAGGTATAATTAGAGATATTTAAAATATCAAGCTCTGTTTCTCTCGCCCAGTGCTCCGAGATACATAAAAAGGTGTATTCTAACTGCAGATTATCAAGTTCGTGAATTTTATTCCTCAAGCATTGCACATTTAAATGCATACATTTGCATTTTATTATCGGCAGATTGGAAATTTTGGTCAGGTTGTTGGTATCATTCCTTCTGTTGATGGAAAATTCAAATCATGGGATTTTTGTTCAGGGATATGGAACTTATTCACATATGTATCCGCAGGCCAAAAGTTGGTATTTCTGAGAGTATTTTCCAATCTCATCGGGGCTGTTATTTTGAAAGAACATTTGGTGGTGTTTGGAAACTTTGGAGTGTTTTTCTCTACTTGAAAATTGGCTGTACCATCCAATTCCTTGAGGACATCTATAACATCTTCAGTATTAGTTTCATAGCTTAAATTGCCAATGTAAATAAAAGTGACGCGCTCCACCGGTTTTAACTTAGCTTTCGCACCTGTTGATGAGTTATTACTTTTTGATATAAATTTGTCATAATTTCTTCTGTAATTAGATTTACTGTAGTCCTTGATCTTATATTGAGTATCATCAGCATTATTTTTGTTATTGTTCGATAAATTTCCAATTTGTGACATCTGTTGATCGAAGGTAGAACTTGTAGAAGGTCCTGTATGGTTTGAAACATTAACTTTTCCAGACGAATGATTTCGATCGGACACTACATCTTTATAACTTGGTTTTTGTGAAATAACAGGTGCCTGTATCTTTAATTGCGACGAGTCAAGTAGAAGAATTTTCTCTCGCAACAAATGATTATTTTCTTTTAATATTTCTTTGGATTCTTCAGATTTGAGGTAAAATTTTTTCCATAGATTTAATTCCTTCATTAAGGCATCTACTTTGTATTGCAACATTTTATTATTATTGTTATCCTTATCAGCAGACGAGTCTAATTGAAAGATGTCAACAGCACAGCACATGATACGTGAACTATCCACAATTCTGAAGTTTCTCTTTTTAATACACCCGATATGGTAAACATTACCGCAATTCATGCACGTAACACTCTTGAAGGATCTATTTTTACAACAACGATAATTATAATTATCATTAGGCTGAGAAATTCGCGACTTTTGACTAGAGCCGCCATCGGAATCATCATCCTCAGACGGTGCCATATTAACTTTATATAACCAAAGTTAAAAAAGGTGATTCGAAATACTACGTTAACGTAGGCACATGGATTATTGCTAGGTTAAACGAGCCATAAAAATACGGCAATACCTATCTGTCTACAAACTTGACAAATTTATTCCGAAGAAAGATAAGGAAAAAAATGTTATGATGTAAATAATTATCTTCGATACAAACAAATTGATTCCATTTGGACGCCTGAGCACATTGGATATAATTTTCACTGAAAAATACTGTCATTCAGGGAATGAACATATCTATAACAGAACAGATTAATCGGTTCCTGATGACAATTAATTTTCAGTGAAACAAATTAATATGACATAAAGAAAAATAAATATATTATTTTCCAACTTACTCAGTTCAACGTCCAATTCACAAATAAATGACTTTCGTTTCCGTTTTCGCATCAACCCTTCAACGCGATTCTTGCGACATCGTTCGCGCAGGATTAGTTATCGATCGACTATTGAAAGATATATACCACTCAGTCAATACAAGTTTAAATCTAACATTCCGAACAGAAACCGTTATTCAAATCATTACAGCGATCTTTCTGTTGAAAATGACAAGGAAAAAGGAATCGTAACTGGTAGATTCATGATATATCTGAGTTTAATTCAGGACAAAGGTGTGGGAATTGCATTGTCAATGGAATGTGAAGAAGAAAAGTCATGAGTATTGTTTAGTGAAGACGTCTCTTGTTATAAATTTGATCTCAAGCTACGTGATTTGTCAACCTGCAAGTTGAGACAAATTAAACTCAAATTTGTAATAAAGCTTGAACGCAAAGCAAGCTCGTTTCTTTGTGAGAAGCTGCTGAAGTTTCTTTTTCTAAAACTGTTTAATTATTCGCACAAACGCGAGAGTGTATTTGTTCTCTTTCGTAAGCTGGTAGGAAAATCCCTTCAAAGGAAAATTACATTACACTTACAAAACCCTTAGTTCCCTTGCAAACTAAAGACACTTTTGGTTTATTTATATGGCCATTAAGAGATACCTTTCTCGCTTGATCTAAATACAAATCCCCTTAAGCAGGATACAGCAGAATCGAGATCAAGTTTTATCAATTCTAGACGATTTAGTTCTATCTCCTCATGGTGAACTGAATACGCACGACGCAATTTCTTGTCGTAGTTTCTACCAACATTATTGTTATGAGAAACTTAAAACATTTTAAATTTCAGAGGCACGTAACACGCTTGCAGTTATTTGATTATCTACGAATACACTAACTATTGATTTTATGGCTCCTTTCAGAAATGCTGCATCAACGAAAAAATAAATAGAAATTGTGCGACGTAATACAGTTCCCCATTTTTGTAGTTATAACTTTACAAATGATGATTATCCATATCTTGATCTGGAAACATAACGCAAATGGAACCTGAAAATGTGCTGCCAATGATAATAAAAAAGCACAATTCGTCAAAGCAAGCTGCTGTATCATGAACCTCACATTCACCTAATATTTATATGTCAGCTTCAAATTACCATTGTTGAATGATGTGACTAGATTTTTGGCCGATACAAAAGAACGCCCAAAATAGCAGAAAATTAATAAATACGATATACCTGCTTCTACCTTCCCACACACAATGCCGAATAGATCTCCCTGCCTCAAAATCATCAATCACCAGAGAACGACACCTTCCGAGAATTTATGTAGAATGATAACATACTGCGATGACTGTACAGCTGCCGCTATTATAACATAGATGCCTGACTCATCCGGACTTATTTATTCAAATTAGTTACCAATTCAAACAAAACTAAAATTAAACCCTGCAACGGAACTCACACTGTTACAGAATGACAATAATGCTCTCAACAGCAAGATAAGAACAATTTTTCTGGAATAACAGTATCGTGTATCCTCATCCAGTTGTGAATTCAATATCTTCATTTTATGTTTGCGATTCGGTTCACATTCTCAAATTTATAAAGAACAATTGGCGAAATCCAAAACCCAATCAAATTATGTAGTATCCCAACTTCAACTAGGGAGGCAAGGACATTGCTTTATTCGGTTTATGCTTTAAAAATGCATAACTAGAACTAGAAAATGATAAATTGTTAAAATTTGGATATTCTTTAAATTTGGGAGTACTCTATCCTATAAATTTGGAACGTCAAAATGTTGAGGTAGGCCTGAAGGTATTCAATGAATATGTTATATTAATTTACTGGAAAATAATGAATGCAAAAACCGTCAAAAGGCAACTATTAAGGGATATTTTCCCGGAACGTGAAAGGTAACTTAGAGGTGATTCAAAATCAAGTTTTTGAGAAATTTATTAAATTGATTAGATACTTGGATGTCTAGTTTGGTTTCAAATGAATTAACAACATCGACACATCTGCATGGTCAAACCACAGTTCACAGAATTTTAAATTAGATATTGTTAGGAAAATTTCAAACAAATCCATTAGAAGATTTTTTGCAATAAAAAAGCAAATGGGGTGCAACTAAGGATTCAGTTCACGTCTGGCAATCCCGTTTAAGCAGGAAGGTCTTATACAGATTGGGTCAGATCGACTGGGATATTGAAGGTTAATAGTGAGATAAAGAATCGGTGCAGATAAGAATAGCTTGTATCCCCAACCTGAAACAAAATGAAAGTGATTTATAAGGCGCATTTCAGTATATTTACTAGAGATGGAGAAAACTGTTATTTCTAAATAAAAATACCATAATTGTAATACCAAGTGACATCACTGCTATTTCTAGCAGTTTTCTAAATAACAACAGATCGCTGAGTAGCAACCCATCTATAATTCTTACTAACTAACATTTCGACTTGTGCAATGCACACTCCCCTTTCCCCACTCCACAACAGAAGTTCTTCTCCGTCTGACTCTCTCATACTCTCACATTATAGTATTGGAATTGAATGCATAAAATGACCCAAACCTCTTGATTTTTATTATATTGATAGATTTTAATGAAACCTTCTGCATTCGCTTCATTTTTTGATTAATAAAAAAAGTCACCATTTAGATTTTGGCTTGAAATTTATTTACAAGGGGTTTTAGGGGTCGCTGATTACGAATCCGTTGATTCCAAAATTCAGAATGGCGGCTACCAAATGGCGGTTTCAAATATAAAATTACATTTTCTAGCCTTACATTTGATTTTAGAGAAAAATATGAAAAGTCAAAAACTATTTAGAATTCCATTTTGTATGAGGATACCCTATTTTTAATATCATTCAACAACCACCCCTTACCCGAATCATTAATCACCACCATATCGGAAATCATAATTGAAATGGAAAATGCAGTCAGGCATTTGGTTTTGAGAGAAAAATTGAAAAAAAAGGGTTACAAATTCAATTTTTATGGGAATTAATTACTACGCCTCATTTCCTCCCGCCTCCAATTACCCACACCACGAATAATATGTTAAAATGCATTTTGCAACTGGATTATTGGTTTTAGGAAAAATTGTCCAGATACTAAATATATTCAGAATTAAAATTTACGTGATGCAAGTATATTTATATGATCATTCTCAAACCCTTTTTTACCCTTAAAGGGTGAACACCCCTCTTTTGTCGATTATTAAGCCGGATGTCTGCATGATAATTAGTAAATATTATATTTAAAAAATATCCTAATATTTTTCAAGAATAATCCTTCTTTTTCAGCCTCATCAACGCGGAATCTAGGGGAACGTAGTACATGGAAAATGTATATACAATATATATTTATATATGAAAGATGAAATTGAAGAATTTTTTTTCCAAATATTGTAGAAACATTTTTATAATAAAATGATGCATAATATGTTCATTATATATTTATACGATTATATTTATAATATAATTATACTGTACACAGTATACACATATATGTAAAAGTTTATATTAATAGCTCGGGAAACATCATCCCCACTTCGTACATTAATAAGACGAATTTCTGTAAAGAAATGAGGAAACATAAATATGTATCAAGATCTTTATTCATTTCAAAATGGTATTAGCAGGTATGGAATACCTTTTCAAATATCCTACATTGACATATACATTTCCATGGTCCTGCGTAAGTAGTCAGGTATACGAGAACGCATGAATACTAGTGTAATCATGCTACAATCGGTCGCTATAATAATCATAAGCAGGTACTCGTTGATGATGCATTCGAACCAAAGACTCTCTGATCCGCACACGTGGCTTCTTTAATTTCATCTTTCATATATAAATACATATTGTATATACATTTTCCATGTACTACACTCCCCTTGATTCCGCGTTGATCAGACTGAAAAAGAGGGTTATTCTTAAAAAATATTAGAATATTTTTTAAATATAACATTTACTAATTATCACGCAGAAATCCGGCTTAATAATCGACGAAAGAGGGGTGTTCACTTTTTAAGGGTTAGAAGGGGTTAGAAAATGATCATATGAATATACTAACATTATGTAATTTTTAATTCTGAATATATTTTGTATCTAGACAATTTTGCCTAAAACCAATAAACCAGTTGCAAAATGAATTTTAACATATTATTCGTGGTGGGGGTAGTTGGAAGTGGGAGGACGTGAGAATTAATTAATTCCTGCAAAAAATCGAATTTGGAACCCTTTTTATACCCTGAAATTTTTCTCTAGAACCAAAGGCCTGACTGCATTTTCCATTTCAATTATGATTTCCGATATGCGGGGTGGGGGTGATTAACGAGTAGGGTAAGTGATGGTTGTTGGATGATATTAAAAATAGGGTATCTACATACAAAATGGAATTCTTAACACTTTTTGACTCTTCATATTCAATATCCTAAAAAATAAAATAAATTTACACCCCCTCCCCTATGCGGAAACCCGACTAGTACAGAGGGATGTTAACCCACTTAGTGTGTTGAGGGGTATGTATGTGACCGTACAAACGTATTTATATTGTACAAATAACTCAATACAGAATAATTTGTATCATATATAAACTTTATAAATTATTATGAGGCATTTTTCGTGATGAAATGAAAAAAATAGGCATTTTATTTCGTCTTAAACATAGCGATGTAGCTTGTGGCTAAGCCCCCCACTTCTTGGAGTTCTATCTGATAGGGTGCTTAATGAAGGTATTTACTTCAAATACAATTTTCACGTGTTTTTATGTAATATTTCCCTATTTCCATGGAAAAATCCGATTTTTTTACAAAACCAGTAGGGATGTTCACCCTTTCAGGGTAAAAAAGGGTTGAAAGTGACCACATAAATATACTTTTATTATGTAAAATTGAATTCTGAACACTTTTTGTGCCTTGTCAATTTCTTCCTGAAACCAACAGAATTGCCAGAAAATGCATTTAAAATTTTATGGGTGAAGGAAAGTGGAGGGGGTAGTAAATGACATTGGAAATGGTCAATTCCTACAAAAACCAGAATTTGGAACATTTTTTCTATCTTGAAATTTTTCTCTAAAATCAAAGGTCTGACTCCATTTTCCTATTCAATTATTATTTCCGATATGCGCGGTGGCGGTGATTAACGAGTCGGGTAAGAGGTGGTTGTTGAATGGTATTTAAAATAGGATATCTTCATTCTAAATGTAATTCTAAACACTTTCTGACTTCCCATATTTTTTTCTAAAATCAACTGTAAGGCTAGAAAATGTAATTTTTTAGCCGCCATTTTGAAATTTGAAAATTGTTCAACGGATTCGTAATTAGCGACCCCTAAAACCCCTTGTGCATATATTTCAAGCCATTCGGTTGAGAACTCAGCGAAATACAAAATAGGGGTGCTATCAACCCCTGTAGCAATTACAGGGTGTGCGACCGCCACAATTAGTCCAGGAAATAAAGGTTTTGAAAAGAAAAATTTGAGGTAAAAGACCGATTTTGATGTGTGAGGGCTCATTCGATTCGTTTTGGCCTCTAGATCAGAATCTGCCACAGCTACATAGGGGGAAACGTCTCGGATTGTTAATAAACAATAAATATTGACCAAAAAATAATGTGTTATAACAATATATAAAAAAAACTAAAAACGCTATTTTCCATCAATTTTCAGCGGGTAAAGTAGAAAATTGCAGTTATTTGACCAATAAACAATGCAAATTTAAGGTTTATAATAATTTGTGAGTTATCTATTTGTTAATAAACAACAAAATGAAAATTTTCAAAATAATCAAGATTAGATTTATTTTCAGGTAATTTAAGGTCGCCGAATACGGATTCGATGTTATTTTTTTGATTGGCTGTTAATCTAATTAGTTGATTAACAATTTGTTAATTAACAAATTAACCCAAAAATGGAAATTTTCAAAATAATCAAGACTAGAGTCATTTTCAGGTAATTTGAGATCGCTGAATACGAATTTGATGTTTTTTTGATTAAATGTTAATTTAATCAAAAGTAATTAATTGATAATAACTCAGTTACCGAATTAACAAAAAAATTCAGTGTCTCAAAATAATCAAAATTAGAGTAATTTTCGGGTAATTTCGGGTCACTAAAAATGAATTTAATGTTATTTTTTGAATTAAAGGTCAATTCAATCATTCTATTGATAATTACTTAGTTACCGAATTAACAAAAAAATTCAAAGTCTTAAAATAATCAAGATTGGAGTCAATTTCGTATAATTTAAGGCCGCTGAACACGAAATTGATGTTACTTTTTGAATCGAATGATAATTTAATTAATTAATTCACTTGACGAATCAACAAAAAATATTCAAAGTTTTAAAATAATCCAGATTACAGTCAATTTCGGATAATTTGAAGTAGTTAAATTTGAATCTAATGTGATTTTTCAATAAATTGTTCATATTATTAGTTGATTGATAGCGTTGCCATGGTAACTGAGAGAAGTACAGGGACGTATGAGCTGAATTCAGAACCAGTAATTCAACCTACAGGGCCGTAGCCGTAAAGGGGAAGAGTGGTTTTTCATGTTATTGATAAAAAATAGTTTCCCAGCAATTTATTCAAAAAATAACATCAAATTCGTACTCAGCGACCTCAAATTATACGAAATTGACTCCAATCTTGATTATTTTGAGACTTTGAATTTTTTGGTTAATTCGGTAAGTAAGTAATTATTAATTAAATAATTATTCTAACATTCAATCGAAAAAATAACATCAAACTACTCAGCGACCTCAAATTACCTGAAAATGACTCTAGTCTTGATTATTTTTTAAATTTCCATTTTTTGCGTTAATTTGCCTATTAACAAATTGTTAATTAACTAATTAGATTAACGGTCAATCAGAGAAATAATATCGAATTTGTATTCAGCGACCTCAAATTACCTAAAAATGAATCTAATCTTGATTATTTAGGAAATTTCCATTTTGTTGTTTATTAACAAATAGATAACTGACAAATTGTTATAAACCTTGAATTCACATTGTTTATTGATCAAATAACTGCAATTTTCTACTTTACCCGCTAAAAATTGATGAAAATAGCGTTTTCAATTATTTTTTTTCATGTCAAAAACATGCCATTTGTGGCCATTATTTATTGTTTATTAACAATAGGACAAATTTCCCCCTATGTAGCTGTGGCAGATTCTGATCTAGAGGTCAAAACGAATCGAATGAGCCCTCATTCATCAAAATCGGCCTTTTACCTCAAATTTTTCTAATTAGGGTCGATTTTGTACTTTATTTCCTGGACTAAATCTAAACGATGACGTTTTTTATTAATCAAAAAATAGAGCGAATGCAGAAGGTTTCATTGAAATCCATCAATATAATCAAAATCAAGAGGTTGATGAATTCATTTCCTCTACTATTTATTCTATACACCGCTCGATCTGACTCAATCTGTATATGAATGAAATTTTTGTTTTACTGTCGGTATTGCAGCATTATGTCCTAACGTACGGGTGACCAGCTGCAACATAGTCCCTGGCTTGTTACGTCAATTGGGTGCCAAGGCCTTGTGTATGTTGTATTGGTTACGCACGCATACACGTACACACATACATCATCTCAAAAATAGTCGAGATCGCTTCAGAAAGACTTATTGCCGATTCCCTTATACTACGTTTAGTGAGAGGAGTAGAAATGATTGAAACACAAACTGCTTCCATAGTTGTCTTTCTGTCAATCAAATATATTGAAAAATTCAAAGTATTTCAGTTCCGCTTTCTCCTGCTTCAGTATATAAACAGTTGAATTAATGAAGTGAATAAATCAAAAATCTAAGCTGGAAAGAACAATTACGTTACCACTTTTATTCAAAATTTCGATTTGAATAATTCGTGACCAACTTTGATTTACGGTGTCAAAATAAAAATGCAAATATCATTGCCTTAAGCATAGCTTTGAGTATATTACGAAAGGGTAGTAAAATCGCAAATATATTGAAGCCTGATATATTCCTATGCCTGTACAATTTATACAAAGAATGGAATTGCAAATTCTTTCCGACGACAAGATTATTTGGTTTGTAAATTTTTGCAGCCGTAAGCACCGTTGTACGGTGATTTTCTTTGACGAAGCTTTATTGCTATACTCCTCTATTATTTGGATAAAACGTAATGATGGCTCTTCTGATTCAAATCTACATATTTACTGGACGGTGTAATATATGTTATAAGAAGGAGATTCAATTATTCCGAACCGGAAGACCATGCCAGCATGCAACTTTATAGCTTTCTGAAAATAAATCGTGACTAACTTATTTGCGGTAAGCGTTTCTCGATAATGACACAAATCTCATTTATGTTAAGAGATACACAAATACGATATGTTCCGTTGAAGATAGATGTGTTAGTCAATCCCGTTTTATCATTCAGTAGTATTAGAGTTTAGCGAATCAAATTAATGAATGTGGCATTTTATACAGAAAAGTAATGTAGGTTACAAGAAACCAATCAGAAAATTTCCATCTCACCTTTCAGAAAAGTGAATTGTTTCGCAAATTATGAACCCACTGTTAATGAATTTTTGGGAAAAAGGAGACATATATAAGTAGGAAATAGGAGACTCCCCAATTTCATATAATGATTAGTACATTGTTTAACGAGTAGGAAAAGCCTAACATTCCTGGACGACTGTGATGATTGCTAAGCCAAAACTTAGCAACACAGAGTCCAGGAATGTGGCTTTTCCTACATGGTAAACATACTATTTTTCCGCAAATCGTTTAAAATTCGATATTTATTAATTAATTTTGAAAAAATTGCGAATAATGTTATTCACAAATAAATGGTGCTTCGAAATTCGTAATTAAATTACTTGGGCTGCTATGGGAACGTATTAAGGTTGAATGGTCAAACTTGACGTATATAAATTTAATTGCTGGTGTTCTCGAAAATGTTGTAATGGCATACTTTCTAGACCTTTGCTTAAAGATGAAATCTTCAACATTATGGGCCAATTATTCAATGTTGAAGTCAACCCTTGCAATTAAACACAATGTAGATATATCTACATATTCAAAACTTCGTTCTTTATTGAAATGGCAAGCTCAAGGTTATACAGGATGTCCTCGAACTGCGTTGCAAAAATAAAGCCGAAGATTCTTTGATTCGAAAAAAAGTTGATGAGCCTTTTTACTTTTGCCTCAAGTGTCTTGTTTACCCGGTAGAGGGCTTCAAAATTGCAAAAATAATTTTGTTTTTTCGGTATAACTTGAGAACGTGATGAAGAACTTTTACAATATTTAGCAGGTGAGTTACTGTCAATAATGGCCATTTTTGAGAGTGGAGCACAGAGCCTTAGAGACCATAGAAATGGCTCAAACTTGAGGATGTAACGGGAAAAGTGTCCAGAACTTTTTTTTGGTCAATGTAATTCACTCGAAATTATGTAGATAGCTTATCTAATTTGAAAACTTTTTTTACTCTTGGAAAATTTTGATAAAATCAACGGATTAGCTTGAAAAAATTAATTTTCGAGTCTCTGCAATTTTGGCTTACTAATTTTACTTCATTAAAATACCTTAGTTGCCTTTGCTTTTCTAATGTCATTTTGGCATTTGAAGAATTTATTCTCAAAACTGTCAGTTTCTACTTTGCTTTCCGTAAAAATTTTATAAAATTATGGCTCAAAATTTCACTAACACTGAAATGGTTGATATGTTATTGATTTATGGACTTTTTCGTTGCAATGGCCGGAGAAGGGAAAGATATCCGCATCGCAGAATTCCAAATCGGCAAACCTTCGCGAAACTGGCAAATTTGAAGCAAATCGCAGAGAAACTGGACGCAGACGGACAAGAAGGACGGTAGAGCTCGAAGAAGCGATACTGGAAGCGGTTGAAACTGAACCTGAGATAAGCACACTACGTTTGGGACTTCGTATTGGAGCCTCAAAATCATTAGTTCATAATGTACTGAAAGAAGAACTGTTGTATCCCTATCATATTAAAACAGTTCAAGACTTATTGCCCATGGATCCAGGTCATCGGCTAGATTTCTGTCGGCTTATTGTCCAAAGACAAAACGCAAACCCCAAGAATTCTGTTCACGGACGAAGATACTTTCACGAGATGTGGTCTTTTTAACCTCCATAATGAACATTTCTATGCTGATGAAAATCCTCATGAAACGGAAGTTACATATTTTCAGAATCAAACTAAAATCAATGTTTGGGTTGAAATTGTGGATAACTTTGTTATTGGCCCTATCGTTATACCCGATCGATTGAACGGGGAGAACTACTTGAACTTTTTGGAACAAAGGCTACTTGAACTGTTGAAAGACTTGCCCTTACACATTCGTCGTGGCCTGGTTTATCCATGATGGTGCACCTCCTCATTTCACATAAGCTGTGAGGCGACATTTGAATGCGGAATATCCAGATCGCTGGATAGGTAGAAGGCACGATGCACCAGTGAACTGGCCGGCCCGCTCCCCTGATTTGACGCCCTGCGACTTCTTTCTATGGGGCGCTTTGAATTCGAAAGTTTATGCAGCTCCAGTGAACGCACGAGAGTTGTTGCAACGAATTAATCATGAAGCGGATTTATTGAAGAATGATCCTGAAGTACTAGCCAGAGTTCAATCCAATTTCTTGAAACGAATTAATTTGTGTATTCAGGAAAATGGGCAACATTTCGAACAATTGATGCCTTAGCGATTTCCCAAAAAGTTTTGTTGTTTCTTTTAATTTAGCATTTGTTTTTCCTAAATAATCACATCGTTTCCCCATTTCTATTGTTTTTATTATTCGTGTTTTACCGAGATATTAACCATTTCAGTGTTCAATTTTGAGCCATAATTTTATAAAATTTTTACGGAAAGCAAAGTAAAAACTGACAGTTTTGAGAATAAATTCTCCAAATGCCAAAATGACATTAGAAAAGCAAAGGCAACTAAGTTATTTAATCAAGTAAAATTAGTAAGCCAAAATTGCAGAGACTCAAAAATTATTTTTTTCAAGCTAATCCGTTGATTTTATCAAAATTTTCTAAGAGTAAGAAAAGTTTTCAAATTAGATACGCTATCTACGTAGAAAATAAAGAGTGAATTACATCTACCACAAAAAAGTTCTGGACACTTTTCCCGTTACATCCTCAAGTTTGAGCCATTTCTATGGTCTCTAAGGCTCTATGCTCCACTCTCAAAAACGGCTATTATTGACAGTAACTCACCTACCAAATATTGTAAAAGTCCTTCATCACGTTCTCAAGTTATACCGAAAAAACAAAATTATTTTTGCAACTTTGAAGCCCTCTACCGGCTAAACAAGACACTTGAGGCAAAAGTAAAAAGGCTCATCAAATTTTTTTCGAATCAAAGAATCTTCGGTTTTATTTTAGCCACGCAGTTCGAGGACTGCCTGTATGGCGAAGAAATCTAAGATTTCAACGAAGGGAGTTATTGAAAAATTCATCCAGGAAGCTCCAGATAAAGGAAATTTTATGATTAAGGTAATTCAGAAGGTTTTATATTCTATTTAGATTACACATTCATTTATTTTTTAGGTGGCTTTAATATTTGGTATTTCTGGGGCCTGTAGAATGGATGAGTTAGTCCGAATGACTAAACGATGTAGAAGACCTAGAATCTAAGCTTTTGGTTAGGATACCTGATTCGAAGACCAACAAACCAAGATCATTTGTAATTAATCAGATGTGTTTTCAATCATTTATGTAGAACACTAACAACTGTAAGGAAATATCATTTCCTTACAGTAAAGAAGTGAATAGGAAATCTTGACTTTTTCTCTTAGAAATTCTGCCTGGAACGTCAAAATTTCCTATCAATTTGCGGGAAAATAAATTTATTAATTTTATTAGTCATCAAGTTAGTTACACGACTAGTCCATATATACATAATAAGAGGTGAAGTAGTGACATAATCACAGAAACCAATCCGAAAATTACCAAATTGCTTCCTAAATTAAGAACTCACTGTTTTTTTGGAAAAAAGGAACCAAATATAAGTAGAAAATATGAGATTTCCCATTTCCATATAATAATAATAAATTCATTAAGTCATCAAGTTAGTTACATGACTAGTCCATATATACATAATAAAAGGTAAAGTAGTGATATATTCACAATTAAAATTTAAATTATAGAATTCATATTCTTCAATGCAGTAAAATGCTCTTTCTCAATAAGATCTTTCTCGACACACACATTAAATTTGTTTATTAACTTCTTTTTAAAATTACTTTGCAGCTCATTATATAACATAGTTCTCCAATAACTAACGAATTGTTTGGTGACTTCCTTTACATGTGAAGGCTTGTAGAGCATTGCGATTGCGAGTATTGAAGTTGTGATGTTCACCATTAGTTTTAAATTAATCAAATTATTATGAGTATACTTTAAGCATTCTAAAATATATATAAGGCAAAGTAAGGTAAGTATCTTTCCAGATTAAAAAATTCTCTACACGAATGTCTTTGTCCATTGTTACACATTATCCTAAGTGCCTTTTTTTGTTGGATGAAAAGTTTATCTGCATTTGCTGAAGTATATTGGAAAAATAAGCTGACTTCATAACTTCATCAGTAGTCAATGTTTTCAATTTTTTCAACAAATAAACTGGAACTTTATATTTGCTGACAGGCTGCTTCTATATGAGTTGCCCAATTGAGTCTGCTATCAATATATAAGCCCAGGAATTTAATATTTTGTGGAATAGATTTGTATCCAAAAGTAATTTTGTTTTCATTAAATTTTAATTTATCAGTATCAAACCATATTTTAGCTTCTAGGATAATATTATTTATTTCGGATTTCACTTCTTCTTTATTCTTTCCAGTAGTTAAAGCTGATATATCGTCGCAGTACTGCTGTTTTTGATATTTAGCTGCTGTTGTGCTTCTGTTTGTCCTATACCCATGCTGTGTGTTACTTAAAACCCCTTATTTTTCTAAGAATTGTACCATTCTGTTTTCAATAACTGTTTGGAAAACTTTGGTAGGATTGAAATGGGCCTATAGTTTCCGCTTACCTTTCTCCTTGTATATTGGAACAAAATACAATACCTTATTTACAATTAAAACATCGACAATCCGTTTGTGAAAATGTTCGACTACTCTGCGGCACAAATCAGGTTCCATGTATTACTTACTTAGAAGCCCATATTTTTCTAAAAATTGTACCATTCTGTTTTCAATAACTGTTTCGACATGGCAGGTTCGCTTTCATTTTTGTCTCCTTTCTTCTTGTATATTGGAACCACTCAGTCTATACTAGTCATGTGAAGTTGACCGCTTTTCATAAGATTGCAATTGTTTTAGAGTTCTCAAAGGAGCATGCATAGTTCTGGAATTATAATTCAAACATTTCACGGGTCCCGGAGAAATAGCTTCAAAAACTTACGGATTTTCCAAATAGTTACATTCGCGAGATCTAAGCAGAGTTCTGAGTAGCGCCACAAGAGTTCTTTCATAATCCGCAATCAAAAAACAGTTTTGCGATAATTATTAAAGATTTCTTTGGTTTTATGCAAATTTCCCCCTTCAAATTTCATATTTTCTTCGCGAGTTCACATCCATACGGATGGAAAGGATACTCAATAAATATTATTTACTTTTAAAATTGATTAACCAATTTTAAGTATAAAACATAATTTGTCTTATTATGCATTGCATTTGATATTAAAAATTTCTTCATATGTTATGCTCTGACTGTAACAAAATCTTCTTAAGAGAATTGGAACACAACTCAGAAGAACCCTTCTGGTGCTACTTTGAAGTGGGGACATTGCGAATAATCGAAGAAATATGGACTACTCTAAAATATGGCTTCACTCGAAACACTCATAAGAACTCCTGAAGAAACTATGATCGGAATTTGAAGAAACTGTTAACAACAATCGCAAATTTGTTTTTGCAAGAGTTCTTGAAACGTGTTTTTCGAAACTCAATCCCAAACAGAGTAAAATTGATACATTTTGACGAAATAATAAATAAAACTACTTTGTTTTACTATCACTGATATTTAATATAATCGTTACTATAGTTTCAACACTAACGGTGTCATCTTCAGACGAAAAATGAATCTAACAAATATCTAAATCTACTATATATAGGTTAAAGAAGGATTTCAAACAAATTTAATGGTTATAGGAAATAGTTCTAGGAAAAACCAGAGAGGGCTAAGGTGATTAGGTAATTCCGTGAGGACATTAGTGGTGCGGGTATATTTAGGTACTAACAGACTTTAAATACTAAAATCAGGTTATTAATACATTGAAGAGATTACTGTAATATAAATCTAGTTGATCGTTTAGGATCTTATTATCATACATCTTCATTCCTTTGAAAATTTCCATTGACTCTAATATATTTAGTTTTGAAGTTTTATCTTGACTATGTAAAATTTGGACATTATTCAAATTAGGAAAGGTATGGCCTGTTTATAAAATATGATTTGCAAATGAAGAATCGGTTTTATTATTTTTAAAGGAACGAAAATGTTCTTTATATCTAACTGCTAAGTTACGGCAAGATCTACCTATGTAAAAACTATCACACTCTGAACAAGTTAGATTATAAACTCCGGGTCTTTTAAATTTGTCAGTTTTATCTTTCGCATTGAACAGAATATTAGATAATTTGTTTGGGGATTTGAAGCTGATGGTCAGGTTATGATGGGATAAGATGTTTGCAATTTTTTCGCTTATAGGACCAAAATAAGTTAAAGAAACATATTTTAATGAGTTATCTTTGTATTTTATAAAGGGATAAATGCTATTGTGAATTAATTTTTGTCTTTTTCTATTTATTAATTCAGAAACTACTTGAGGACCGAAACCGTTATTTGTAGCAATGACTTTAATTGTATCTAGTTCTTTACTAAGATTTTCTTGAGATAAGGGAAGGGAAAAGGCTCTATGTATCATTCAATGAAAAGCAGCTAATTTATGACTATAGGGGCTATGTGAAGAGGTACAAATTACTGTATCTGTGTAAGTAGGTTTTCTGTAACTGTCGGATGAGATGCTATTATTATGATGTGATAATGTTAAGTCTAAGAAATTTATTTTGTGATCCTTTTCTGTCTCTAATGTGAATTTTATGTTGAGGTGAATATTATTGATGAATGATAAGAAAACATCTAATTGTTGTACATTTTTAGAGACTACAATTACAGAAGTAGAACTTACCAAATACCATTATAACTAAAGCAAATATTAACAAGATCCTTTCATCTAACAAAAATTCCGAAGTATATAACACAGATTTTTCTTCTATTAAATCAATCAAAGATAAAATAAAGTCTAATGATCTGGTCCTTACAAAAGCAGACAAATCGAATGCAACAGTGATTATTGATAAAAAAGATTATGACGATGAGATGTTTGCATTTATTTCCTCAGATTTAACAGAAATTTAAAAAGACCCCACTAATCAATTCCAGTTGAAAACTAAACAATTTTTGAATAATAGTCATTTTTTAATTACGAACAATTTTGAAAAAAGTAAGCTAATAAATAGTCACCCGTCATCTCCAAAACTCTACGGCCTTATATAAAATCACAAAGAGAACGCTCCTATTCGCCCGGTAGTATCTTATATCAATAGCCCCGCACACAAACTTTCCGAAAAACTTAATTCTTTTTTCAAAAATATATCTCATTTCAAACCCAAATTTGCAGTAAAAAACTCTGTTTAACTCGCAAATTCGATAAAAGCAAAAATTATACCTAAAACCGGTGTGTTGGTATCCTTTGATGTTTCTAATATGTTTTCAAATATCCCTCCCATTAAATGTCAAAATTTAATCACAAATATCTTAGAAAAGTCACATACTAATCCTTTGATAAAATCATAAATAGAACAGGCATTTGATTTATGCCTCAGTCAAAATTACTGTCAGTTTAATAACAAATTTTATACTCAAAATAACAGATTAGCTATGGGTTCTCCATTAAGTCCACTTCTCGCAGATATTTTTATGTCTCACATAGAAGATACTATAATGAGTTCTGCCATAACTAAAAACATATTCAATTTTGGTACAGATACGTAGACGATATTTTAGCCCTCTTTAAAGGTACACTTAGACAATTAGATGTTTTCTTATCATTCATCAATAATATTCACCTCAACATAAAATTCACATTAGAGACAGAAAAGGATCACAAAATAAATTTCTTAGACTTAACATTATTACATCATAATAATAGCATCTCATTCGACATTTACAGAAAACCTACTTCCACAGATACAGTAATTTTTACATCTTCACATAGCCCCTTTAGTCATAAACTAGCTGCTTTTCATTCAATGATACATAGAGCCTTTTCCCTTCCCTTATCTTAAGAAAATCTCAGTGAATAACTAGATTTAATTAAAGTCATTGCTACAAATATTAATTTACAATAGCATTTATCCTTTTATAAAATACAAAGATAACTCATTAAAATATGTATCTTCAACTTATTTTGGTTCTATAAGCGGAAAAATTGCAAACATCTTATCCCATCATAACCTGACCATCAGCTTCAAACCCCCAAACAAATTATCTCATATTCTGTTCAATGCGAAAGATAAAACTGACAAATTTAAAAGACCCGGAGTTTATAAACTAATTTGTTCAGAGTGTGATAGGTTTTACATAGGTAGATCTTGCCATAACATAGCAGTTAGATATAAAGAAATAAAAACTTGAATTTAAACTCTATTCATACAAACTCTAACTTGCCCCTTTCCCTATCTATCTTCTCTATCAGAATTCTCTCAATGGAATATTTAGATAACTCAATTGACAATAATTAAATGACTTGTAAATATATAAAGGACTAACATAAAGATTAAAATATAATGTAACTGAAAAATACAATATTTTAAATAAGGAGTGCAGAATCAAGTTTTCTTTAAGCCAATCATAAGTCATCCTGTGCTTTCCATTCCTTCTTGGCTGTGATACTTTAAGAACTACTGTTAGATAGAAAAGGTATACAAGTTCTTCCTTTTCTCAATGGTTAACTACTTCTTATTCAACATTACGATATATACAATTTAAAATCACTCTAATTAAAATTTCAGACAATAGCAACAGCGTATTATCCTCGACACACGTATGGTAACTCTTTAAGTATCTGATAGCAGGAAAGGATAAGAAAAACCTATTAGATCGAATCATAGTATCTCTGATACAAACTACTTGCACCTTGTCGTTCAGATGTTTAACATATTAATTCTTAACTTGATCTTGATCTTAACTCTTTCTTAAGCGGGTATTTCTTGAGGGTAAGGACTGAAAGTTTTATTACATCCTGTCATCATATGTCTGTGAGAACTGCAACCTAACATTCGCCCGTTATATTTTCTAAGAAATATAATATTATAATTAGGATTTGAAAATCACTTCCTTAATAAATCGACCAAATTTAATAATAGAAGTACACCTTTGCTACAGTTTATAGTGGTGGTACTTGTGTGAGTTGGCTTGTGAAAAATAGGGAATAAGCTTTCATTATTTGTACGGATAATGATTATATCTACAAAGCTCAAAAACTGTTTGTTTCCTATTCCTAAAGTGAATTTTATATCTGAATCTGGCTACCACATCATCAACATTATGGTGTCAGTGTTTATGTTTGAATTTTTAGAGGAATGTTAGATTTTCTAGGTGACTCATGAATATTTCGATTATTAATGGTGACTCCATTGGAGCTCAGTAGCTGTTTGTAGAATTTTGAATTAATCGTAAAGTAGCTTTGTTCTATGCAAAGTGAGATTATAGACTTAATATTCCTTGTTCTATCACAGGTGAAGTAATAATATATATTTACACCGAGGGAACATCGAGTCTATAGAGAGCTTATAATTAAAATGGGAAAAATCAAAAAACATACAACGAATAAATCGAGAGTAATCTATTAATAAGCGTTCCAACCATTTCGATTGCAGTAGAAAATATTGCAGCCATTCATCGGTTTTTCAATCGAGGGCTACCCAGAATGTTCTCGATAAACTGTCTGAAGTGTAAAGTACAATTATATATTAGACATATTAACATTTACTAGATAGGGTTAAAAGTAATCTTCAACAATTAAACCATTGAATGTCTTACTGATATTATTTTTCTGTGAAGTGATAATTTAATTACAGAAACATTTAATAGTACAAATAACTTATCAGCAAATATCCTTAGAAGTTCGTTATAAATATACATCACATTTATCTTCAAAACTGTCCTAGATTATTCATTATACTTTTACTATTATTTCGCACTAGTGAAATTTCATCTTCGATATCGGTTATTATTATGAAATGGTGCATCCCCAACACACATACTCACTGGCAGTTATTCAGAAACGATTTATTCATATCCTAATGAATAAATGTTATGCGAAGTGAAACACAAACACATTTCGTGTTAGCATCAATAGATACAGTTTTGGTTCTTTAGGTTCAACAATAACAACACTATATCAGTTCCAGCTGTTTCGTTCTTCTCATTAGCTTATCAGTGGAACGATCAAGACGATGAAATCACTGATCAATCATTTTCGGTGGAGGTATAATTACCACTTTCAAAAATGATTGGAGACCTAGATGTTCCTACAACTTCTTCCGGAAGGCAGATGCCCCACTGAGAAAGTTATTCACAATGCCACGCATTGATAATACAGATGTGGCGAATCTCAAAGAATCGAAGGGAACACAGTTAGAACTCAGTGGGACGTCTGCCTTCTGGAACATCTTGGTCTTCATCGTCTGGCTCGATCCACTGATGAGCTTATGAGAAAAGAGAAACAGCTGTCTGGAACTAATAGACCTGTAGTCAATGTTCAACCTGGAGAACGAAAACTTTCAGCAAATGAATTCCAAGTTTCTACAACCGACTATTTATTCAAGGATCTTAAACTGCTAGATCCCAGACAATTCTTCTATTATAGGTCAATACAAAAAGAATACTTGAAAAAAAACTTCGGAAATCAATCCACCTCACCATATTACCAGAAATAGAGTAGAATACTACTTACCACTACTCGTTCTTCAAACCATTGAACAGAGTACTCACACACAAAAATTAAATAGATGCAATATTGTAACAGTGCTCAGTGTATATTTTACAAATTTGAAATACTGTTTGACTGAGATTATCAACTATCAACAGTTCCAATGTGACAGCTGGTCGGGTGGGGATTTATTATTTCAGGTAGCAGTAATACCTCATCGATGTGTTATATTGAAGTGTTATATTTGTTAGAACCTGCTCGGGTGTCGCTTGCTTAGTTGATCTGCATACCCTTAAGGTTCTTTTAAGCTGCCACCTCTAGGTGTATAATTCAGCTGACCTAGGAGCTGTTTTTGACTACGTTGCCTTGCTCCCTTACCAGGGACCGTCTCGGAATACGTATGATTATATATTTATATCTATTCAAGCGTTCATTCTGAAGTTCCTTCTGAAGGACGCATTCTCTGACAGGTGATTAGGAATTACCAGTTAAACACGTTAATCAATTTGAATGATGAAAATGTATTTTGAATAAAATTGGTCTTATTCAGGTTCACCACAAGTGGGAACCTGGGAGAAGGTTATCAATGTCGCTAGTTCTATCCCTACCGAATATCTTGTAGAAGTAAGGCACAGAGAATTGACACACTAGAATTCTACGTCAGGTTAAATTATGGGTATAATCGAACTATCACTGAATAGTCCAGCGCTGTTTTACCCCCAGGAACAAATATCTCCTGTCACTCAAGTACTACGTTTAATATTACTTGACAGGTGGATTCTAATTATGAGCCAATTCAATGCTTCAAACTAGCCCTACTCAAGCTACCTACAGCTCCGGGGATCTTTCTTTTACAATACTACAAGCAAAATTTAACTTAGTTTGCGCTCTTCTGGAGTCGACTGAACATAAATAATTTCTTCGTTGACTTATATGAACACAAATTAGATAGACAGAACGTAATAAATTAATTCATACTCAATCTAGTTACTTGAATTTAATCTGCTACAATACTAACAAACACGATATTAATTGATTTCGAAAAAATATGATCTTAGGAACAAAAATTAACCTGGATTTAAATTCTACTTGCCTTGACTAGAATATTACTCATAACATTATAGAGATATTATCTCAACAACAATGAAAAATAAATTTAAAATATTCTAATTACTTTGAGTGTGGAATCTAGGTAGAATAGATATGACTTGAAATAATGCAAGCGAAGGATCATTCCTCAGGGAGTAAGAACAGGATGGATTGAAAAATTAGCTTACCGAATGAGTAGGTTATAAAGAACTCAACTTTTTTCCGAAAGGTAATTATGAAACCATTGAAGCGGGGCGACCCCAGACGCAAAGCTTAGAAAACATGTTTGATTCAGAAGACCAGAAGCAGACCCTGCCCATACGTTATTGAAGCGACCTAAAGGATCAGTCTAGCCGAAATAACAGTCCGTGAAGGTTTTTTTCAACTCAACGTGGTTTTCCCCTGATTCAGTGAAAAAGTTCCACTGGCTAACTTAGCTGAGCATACTTCCTTGCTGGCCAAGAAGTCGGTGCCCAGAATACAAGATATCGGGTTACTCAACACTTCGTCACTAGGCCTGCCTGATCTCGTATGTTCTATCGAGATATAATAACTTATAAAACTTTATTTCGAATTATTTCAAGAGACCCAAAAGTAATAATTTTTTCACACTATTACAATATGAATACGTACTAAATTGTGTATTTATATGTACATGTAACCAAAAATGAATGAATTCACAGTCCAGAATACAGGCACTACTACAATTTGATTTATTCCAAGAGGAATTTGATAATAATTTAAATAAATTACAATTTTAGTATTACATAAAATAAAATTGAATTTTGAATATTCACAAATATGAAATTGAATTTTGAATATTCACAAATATGAAATTAAATACTTGGTACAGAACTTAAATACAAAAAATAAATGTATATGTAAATTTAGTTTAGAGTTGAAATCAATTATTTTAATTGAAAAAAAATTATCAATATAAAAAATTGAAAGTGAACCTCGAAATGGGTTCTACAAAGATTAGTGGAATACAAATTCAGTTGGATAACACAAATCAGAGAGATGAAAAGATGGTTATTCAAACTAAAAATGTTACCCTCCTTGGAACTCGATGGAACTGGAAATCGGTCCGGCCAGGAAATTCACTAAACCGTCTCGGGAAAAAGAAGAGAGGCACCCCAGTTGTTCTTACCCTGTAATTTCAAGAAAACGAACAGAACCTGACCTAAGTTCAAAGGGACGAGCAACACAATCAATCGGTACAACCATGCGATTCCACCACTGATGATGTTATCTCTCCAAATTGTAAAAACACTATTTCAATATTGAAATCTTGAAGAGATATCAAGTTAAACAACAATCTAAATTAATCTGGAAGAATTAAGTTATCACAATTGATACTTAAATTAGCAAAAAATTAAGAAGTGACTGTAAGAATAATAATTAAAATGTGACTGAAAGAATAATAATTAATAATTCGTAATTTGTCAAATAGCATAACATCTGAATTACTTGAATTGATTTGCACATAAGAATTGATGATTGTAATTCATACTAAACTCTGAAAGAGCGTAGCAGACGTGATTATTACGTACTCAATAAGCAGTAATTGAATACCTACTTTATGATACCCGAACAATATTTATTGCACGTTTTAAGTCTGATAAGACATACCCTGCGTTCTCATGAACCAGGTCTACAAAATGGCGATTCAAAAGAATCACTCAAAACTACCACGTGCTAATTGTGGGGTTAAACACAAAGGGGACAAGAAAATACTATCACTATAATCTGCCAACGTCTCGTTAGATTGTCTACGTATAAAAATTACAAATATTCATGCAGAGATGAAAAAGATTATGATTCAAATATGCTAAATGCAAATTGATTGCGTGCAGTGTCGTGAGGTACGATGTTAATTACTTCCACTGAAAAATAAACCTAATCAGGGACTGAACATCCAGTATTCTAATTACAGAAACAGATCAAATTAAAGGGTCCCTGAGGATAGTTATATTTCAGTAGTAAAATTTAAGAAATGATTAAAAAAACAAAGAATTATTGAAAATCAACGTACCTAGATCAACACTGTCATGACAATGACCGCTTGAGACTTCCGTTCTGATAACTACCCCTCTTCGCGATACTCGCGCTACCGCACCTGCGGCAACTAATTCCAATAATTGATGTTATTGAACGCACAGACGTCTCTGAGATATCATCGGACAAGTTTCCTAACCGAAAGAAATCTTAAGCTGTTCATTACAGTGTTCTTTAAATCACGTAACGGCGAACCCGTTACAATATGTTAAGTTGTTAAAGTGAAGACTTTTCTGAATCCAGGATGAAAGCTGTTTCTTCATGAGGATTTCATGTTGTATTTCTAGTAGTGCGTATGGCTGTGTTTCCATTGAAAGTTGTAGTTATTACATCAGCGCTGCAATTACTGTGAATATACATGTGCTGGAAATGTATTGTGGGATTTGCGTAGGGTGGGCGGTCACCCTTACTTTTTCTGATTCGGGGTTTTTCTACCTATACACAAAGAATTAAATTAAATTAAATGAAATATTCATACATATGAATATGTACTAAATTATGTATGTATGTGTGAATGTACATATGTTAAGTTGCTAAAGTAAAGGGTACTTACTCAGATTCCAGCTGAAAGCTGTTTCCTCATGAGGATTTCATGGTGCACCTCTAGTTAAGGGTATGGCTATGTTTTCATAAGAGTTTCAGTGATCAAATGAGCGCTGCAATTATTATTATTATCCTTTTCTTTATCTTTCCGGGTTTTGTTTATAATCACATATAAGAAACGTCTTTCGTGATCTACCTATTTATTCATTTATACTGCCTAATGTAATTTGGTATCAACTATATTATTATTACTATGTTAATGTGATAGTTATCAGTACTTTTCATAATTCTGAAATATCTCAAAAACTGATTCAGTATTATTTTTGTTCCAGGTGAGCACAAATTCAGCATGTCGGTATGTATGTTCAAGAAGGAAGAATAAGAAGTAGGTGTATTATTTCGATATTTTATGGGATGAAAAGGTAATCGAAGGGCAACATTTCATTTTCATAGTTTTATGTGACATTCTCTAATGAGTTGATTCCAAAATCTACTTGCGATTTTGACGGGGATCCCGAAGGCATCTTGAACCTCGTTCCAGAACGTTCGAATTAATATAAAAAATGTTTCAACAATCTACTACATTGAATACTATTTCACCGAATTCACTCGTTCAACAAACTTGACCACGAAACAATCGCGAAGAAATATCCAAGCTTCGGAATATTATCATTAAAAGCTTCTTACTTTAAACCCATACAATCGAGTAATAGATGATAGAGCTTCAGCAAAACTTTATTGAATTAACTAAACGAATGAATGGTTATATACTATTCTGTAATATTCATAACAAATATCACATATCAGAATGCTTATTGAAATCTTGATTTCAATTTAGAACATTACAATTCATTTCCAGGATACAGAATATCAGGAATTGAATTCCAAATATACCTAATTCATAAAATAATTAACAAATTGAAAACTTACTTGTCAAAAGTATCAGGGGGGCTTTTCTATCTGGAGAAACCTAACCCTTGCGAATGATATCTAACAAATATTTTGTTGAAGTATTTTGTTGCTTGTGACTTCAATGAAGTCCGGGGTATCCATTTATGCAATGTACAAGATCTAGTGGGTCTAATCAGGGGTGAATGGCGTTAGATGCTCTGGTCCCTCCAGCATGTTTGCCAATTGAGTATGTATGCCTCACCTCACAAAGATATCGACAGTTAGCACTGCAGCTTGCTCGTTCTGCTGATGAGGTCGATAAAACGAAACAACTGCCTGAAACCATTAGCTGCAGTATTACTGGGCGTTATATATAAAAGAATACATAAACAAAGTTTTTGGTTCACTAGATTGAATAGTGACAACACCTCCTACAGTTTCAGACAGCTGTTTCACACTTCTCATTGGGCTCGTCCAGGGCCGGATTGACACTATGAGGGGCCCTAAGCACAACAGATTAGGGGGCCCCTCCCCCCTTTTTATTAAATTACTCTTTATTCATAGAATAAAATAATTTGTAGAGTAATATGATGCTCTTAATCGTGGAGAAGGTTATTGCCAGGAAAATAAGTACATAAATGAATATTTACACTATTAGTACGTCTTCTTAATTTGACTTAATATACAATGCGTAACTACATTAATCACTTTTACAATTGCACTTTTGGAAATTTATCCGCTGAATGATTCGCTTATATCTTACTGACTTAGAACAATCCTTTCCTGCAGTTTCTAGCCGCAAAATCTTTTATCAGGTCATCAAAGCTGATTCGACGCAATACATCAGCTTCCATGCACAGTAGTGCAAGCGAGTCTAACCTATCCTGTCGCATATTTGTCCTCAAAGGGTTTTTAATGCGTTTTAACTTGCCACTGCACTGCACTTCCAAGATGAAGAGTAGTTATAAGCGCGAATTAATAGCCTTTAATACAAAATCAACTAATTCTTGACTACTTTTAGATATTACCAGTCGTTAGGCATACGAAAACTTTTATATTCCAGTAATTTCTTTACTTCGTTATTTTTTCCCAGAAAAATTGTCACTATTAGTTTTTTAATTTTTAATTTTTACAATTTCCGCGGGGCCCCCAAAATGTCGGGGCCCTAAGCTATAGCCTAGTCAAGCTTATGCTATAATCCAGCACTGGGCTCGTCAGTAAGACGTAAAGTAAAGTGTTTGGCGAGTCCAGAAGTTTCAACACCATCTGCCGGAAAGCAACCAAGTGAACCAAAAAATTTGCTATTGACTTCTGACACGAAATGTGTTTATATTTCACTATGCATTGTTGAAGGACCGTCACCGGCCGGTAGTATTTCCAACTGTTTCACCGTCGATTCCTGAATCGCGAGAATTTCTTTATCAATGCGTAGCATTGTGAATTGCATTCTCAGTGAGACATCTGCTTTCCGGCAGATGGTTTTGGAACTTCAGTTTTCACCAAACACTTTGAAGATGATTTATTAAATCACTTTCGGAGATGGTTGATCAGTGACTTCACGTTTACCTCGTCTCACTGACCAAACCAATGCGAAGGTTGGAACAACTGTCTGAGACTATAGGACGTGTTGACATTTTTCAACCTGCTAAATCAAAAACTTTGTCTTAGACGATATGTGTTTGTATTTCACTATGCAAGAGAATACATAGCAATATTTTCTGGAAGAAGCTAATGAGTGAAGAAAATTAGAACCACATTCTTATAAATCTGTATAAAGGAAGGAAATCTGAATATTCCAACTATTTTCTCTTAAACTAGTATTCATAACTCATCAATTACATCAATTTCTGTAATAGGAATGAAAATAACTAAAGAGATACCACTCAGTATATCTCCATTATATAATTATCAGGAGTATGAAATACAAGGTTGTTTTCCACACAAGTAAATGTCTGGTGAGGAGTAATGGTTTATAACAACCGGGCGTTGCAATGAAGTTATCCAAACTTTGATAGCAATTGGAGAAACTTTATGGGAGAATCTACATATTCAATTAGGTACCTCGAACTGGAATGCTCACTAGAATTTAGAAGCTTAATGTCGACGAACAAATCAAGTATATATACTTCAACCATTAAGTTGATATTATCTATAGAACTCCATTTTCAATTGATGTGGCAATAAACATAATATGATAATGGGTCAGATATCATATGCACCATCTTGGCGAGATTCACTTCCCAACGTCTGGAAGGATTCTAATTAATATCAAAGAGAACTACATTTTGGAGAGGATATTTTATATTCCTTTATACATTTCGATCACGTGAATACCGGATAGGAAAGGGTGACATCACGATACATAAAACCACCGAAAAACATATTATGACATAGAATGTAATTAAAACATGGTAAGAGATGTTTTAATACCAAAATATATCTTGTTTCTGTACTGAATTTAATGTATTTAGGAATTTTACTATACAGCATCATTGTTGGTATCCCCTACAGAGGGAGTATACACATCCTGCGGAATCATCTGATAGATCAACATGCCTCAGCATGGAGAAGCAACGATGGCTGCCGAACTGCCGAAGCGCTGCTTGGTAATGTGGCTGGCCCAAGAACAAGCGAGATACATTCCCTGAGTAGGCAAGACATCAGGTCACTGAAATCTGTGAAAACAAAGTGGAGTCGTCAGCTCACTTTCTCTGTGAAAGTCTTACGCTCATTTGAACCAGGTTTATTTATCTGTGTATATCCGGGGAACATCACGACAAATGACAAAATGGATCTAAGCGTAAAACAGATCAGAGAATTCTGTCGAGCAGCTGGGTATCCAAATACCCCCTGAAAAACATAGCAGAGGATAGTTACAAGGCTCATTGAGTAGGTGCATTGAACGTTTTATTGAACCCGCTACCTTCTCAACCAATACCAAAATACCAATATCGACTCATATATTTTCGAGATTGATATTAATGTCTAATTCTCACAATTCATTTTTTTTTGTAGATTCGTACTACCAGGTTTTGAGGTCAATTATTACACCTCATCCTGAGGTATATATACTAATTTGAATAAAAAACGCAACACGTAGTGTTTGTTGAGCAATATGCCTGAAATTTTCACAGAAAAAATACTTCAATTAATCAAGAAATGATTGAAGTTTCAATAAAAAACTCCAACGTTTTCTCAGTTTTTGTTATGTTTCCTTACGTAAAGAAGAGGAATGCTTTCAAACCCTAATCGTAAAAAGGAACATTTTTCACAGTTCTATTTCCACGTTTCTGCCGTAAACATTATCCACAATGCCTAGAGTTCGACAACGTCAAAATTATCGCCAGTTAAGTGAGTTTGAACGTGGCCGGATTATTGGTATGAGGGAGGGTGGATTTTCATTCACAACAGTGTTAAGATGTTGGTCAAGATAGTCTGAAGAAGGCCTTCATGAACGTTGCCACGGATCTGGACGTCCTAGGAGAACTACAGATCGTGATGAACGCCACCTGAGAACATTGGCCCTAAGAGACAGGTTTTCTTCCACTAAACGTGCCGTAAGAAATGACTCGATGGAAGCTTTGGGAAAAAAGAGTCTCTATGGCGTCCGTCTATCGACGGATAAGTTCTATTGGGCTCCGTTCTTACTGACCATTTTTATGCTTCCTTACCCCACGTCATTGCGCCCGTAGGCTGGAGTGGTATAATGAGCGAGTGAACTTGGTGCAGGAATGGCATCATGTGGTTTTCAGTGACGAGTTGCGATTTTGTTTGTGAGCCCATGATGGGCGAAGGAGGTTGAAGCGATTACGTGAGGAAAGAAAAAATCTGCAATTCGCTGTTGAACGTCATACTGTCCTTACTTTAGGAGTAATGGCTTGTGGTGCAATATGTTATCACAGTACCTCTAGTTTTCGTCCAGGGCAATTTAAATGCAGCCAATCACATGACCAACGTGTTGAATCCTGTTTATTCTATTTATTTATTTATTTATTTATTAACGGGGGACCCCCAATGTCACAAAAATCAAGCTTATGTGCTTATAAAAGATACTAAAACAATAGTAATAAAGTAAATAAAGTAAATTGTCCATTGTGCATTAAATTCATACTTAAAAATTATAAAAAATGAGCAAAAATCGAATCAAATCAAATCAAACGTAAAGATTAATAAACTGAATGGAATATAACAATAAGATTCCTGAAAATTAATAAAATAATAAACATAATATGCAGTGTAACAAGGTTCATGAAATTTTAAATCACCGTATCAGTTCTAAATAAAGTTCAAGATAAAGTTCAAGATAATAAGGTAACATGCAATTTAGTTTTATTCTTAAAATTTTTGGATGTTGAATCAAAAACGCTTACTACATTCGCATACTTATTACCACTTCTAAGTAGACGTGTAATTGGCGAATCATAGCCATGATTGTTTAGATGCAATGAGCAGTAAAATACTTCGGAGTATCTAGTTCTGTGCACAGAGCAGTTCAGGTTGATGAGACTTAAAAGGTAGGCAGAATCTAATTGACCATTCATAAGGTCATGTAGCAAACACAGATCAGCATACAATGTACGGCATTCCAATGTTGGCAATTGCATTAATTGGGCAGTAAAGGTACGACTATAGTATGAATAGTTGCATCCCATTTTATATGCAGCATAACGTAAAAATTTATTTTGTACCCTTTCAAGTACATTAATGTGACATGCAGTGGCGGCTCGTGAATTTATGAGAGAGGAGGCTGGACGTAAGACGTTTTTGTTAAAATATACTCTATTCACAGCCTTTTAACCTTTGCACACCGACCGTACCAGCTACTTCAGTGACAAAATTAATTGTTACCCAGCAAGAACCAACGTGGAGGTATAGAGTTTCTCTTGGCAAAACATTTTTTTGTTCGTTTTTTGTCTTTTATTTTTTTTGGATTTTAAATATTTTTTCTTTTTTTTGTAATTTTTCATATTTTGTTTTTTTTATTAATTTTATTAACTTTTTTTATATATTAACGGAATTCTACGGTCTTTAGTTTGCGAAAAATGATCAATAATATTATCAAAAAATGTATCATTTTGTTTTGAGTGTTTTACTAAATCTTTTTCAATAGATATTAAACTAACATTGTATAAACGATTTTGGCCCATTGTATTTGGCATGTAAGTATTAATTCGTGTGAGAGTAGAAAATACGAAAGAAAGCAAACCTACAAAAGGTAAAAAAGCAAAAATATTAAAATATATCACCCCAATGAAGCTTTCCACCGATGCCGACGTGACAGAAATGGTGACTGTCAAACAAAGTAGTTTATAAAACTGAGGTAAAACTTGTTGCAAATCTATGTCTATCATATATTTTATCATATCGGCGTGACTGTCATACTGGCCTAAAATATCTTTATCCGAGTATATAACGCATAATTCATTGTGCCGTGCTATTTTATCAAAATATTTATATTTTAGAACTAAGTTATCTTAAAGTGTATTGGGGAACTCTTTTGAAAAAGATTCGAAAAATCTTCTATTCGTCAAGACAAAAAACTTCAATTCATGTAAATCGGAAAATCGAATCTCAATTTGACCTTTAATAGTATCTAAAATTTCATAAAAAAGTTGTTTATAATGTAGTTTCTTGTCTACCAAATTATATGATTTCCTCCTTTTCGCGGGAGGAGCCTCATCAGTTGAAAAATTTTCAAATAAAATATTAAAATGAAATTCTGTATTACGGAAACTTGAAATTTTTCCAATGTTCCAATGAGATGTTTCAAACGATCTCTTGAATAAATTATATCAGTGAATTTATGTTGTAAAATTTGAAAAATAAGATCAGTTTGTTCAAATATAAATTTAAAATTATCAAGAAAACAAAAATTCTTCATTTTCTAAATAAGATTTTAAACCAACAGCAGCATTTAATGAAACCTGATCTGTTGAAAAGTCATCACTGTTTAATACAAAATCAAATGTTTCAATTAATTTGTCTTTATTTTTATGGATGGTAAATACTGCACGTTATGTAAAATTCCATCGAGTTGGAGCATTACAGGGAAATCAATGATTTTTTTTTAAACTTCGTGTTGTCAATATTACTATTAGTATTAACAATGATCGATTTTGATAGTTACCTGACATTACTAATCCTTTCAAATCCGGTAAAGGCCGTTTATTTGAAATAAACACATTCATCATATGTTAATTCACTAAATGGATTTTCTAAAAGGCAGCAACTAACTCACTAACACTCATTTTAAATTTACAACAGACAACAATCTAACCTTACTTCGCGTGGCGTGACAACACATAAACAAGCACTGACTGACCTACTCAGCAGTTGGCAGAACGCACGAGATGTACTGGGCTAGCACGGCACCAGGATATCCGGTCTCCACTTCCGGTCTAGCTGTCGATGTGCATCCGGTGCATGAGCTCGTCCTTATCAGTTTTGAAAGGATGTAGGTGATAAGGATTTTATTTTATTTGTAAAGAGTATACAGGGTGTGTTCAAAAAGTGTGTCACATGTACAGAGTCATGTGACTAACACATGGCAGCATGGCGGCCCTAAGGTCCAACTGTCATGGCGACCATAAGGTCCAGCTGTCATGGCGACCATAAGGACCAGCTGTCATGGCGATCATAAGAATCAACTGTCATGGCGACCATAAGGTCCAGCTGTCATGGTGGGCATAAGGTCCAGCTGTCATGGCGACCATAAGGACCAGCTGTCATGGCGATCATAAGGTCCAGCTGTCATGGCGACCATAAGGTCCAGCTGTCATGGTGGGCATAAGAACCAGCTGTCATGGCGACCATAAGGACCAGCTGTCATGGCGATCATAAGAATCAACTGTCATGGCGACCATAAGGTCCAGCTGTCATGGCGACCATAAGGTCCAGCTGTCATGGTGGGCATAAGGACCAGCTGTCATGGCGACCATAAGAACCAGCTGTCATGGCGACCATAAGGACCAGCTGTCATGGCAATCATGAGGTACAGGTTGCTTCGTGTAGGTGTCACCACCAAGTGACAGCTGTCATGGTGACCATAAGGTCCAGCTGTCATGGCGACCATAAGGTCCAGCTGTCATGGCGAGCATGAGGTACAGCTGTCATGGCGAGCATGAGGTACAGCTGTCATGGCTACCATAAGGTCCAGCTGTCATGGCGACCATAAGGTACAGCTGTCATGGCGAACCCAAGGTACAGACTGCTTCGTGGAGGGGGCTCCGCCACCTCTAGGAAGCAATCTGTACCTTTGGTCCAAAGGTACAGGCTGCTTCATGGAGATGTCACCACCACGTGACAGCTGTCATCGAAGGTACAGAATGCTTCGTGGAGATGTCGCCACCACGTGACAGCTGTCATGGCGACCCTTGGGTACAGGCTGCTTCATGGAGATGTCGCCACCATATGACAGCTGTCATGGTGAACCAAAGGTACAGGTTGCTTCGTGTAGGTGTCACCAACACGTGACAGCTGTCATGGTGAGCTGAAGGTACAGAATGCTTCGTGAAGATGTCGCCACCACGTGACAGCTGTCATGGCGACCCTTGGGTACAGGCTGCTTCATGGAGATGTCGCCACCATATGACAGCTGTCATGGTGAACCAAAGGTACAGGTTGCTTCGTGTAGGTGTCACCAACACGTGACAGCTGTCATGGTGAGCTAAAGGTACAGAATGCTTCGTGGAGATGTCGCCACCACGTGACAGCTGTCATGGCGACCCTTGGGTACAGGCTGCTTCATGGAGATGTCGCCACCATATGACAGCTGTCATGGTGAACCAAAGGTACAGGTTGCTTCGTGTAGGTGTCACCAACACGTGACAGCTGTCATGGTGAGCTAAAGGTACAGGCTGCTTCGTGTAGGTGTCACGTGACAGATGTCATGGCGGACCGAAGGTACAGGCTGCTTCGTGTAGGTGTCACCACCACGTGACAAATACTGCTTTGTCATTGTTTCAATCCGGCGACCATAGTTTACGAACGATGATGACGTCACTGCTTCAAGCCAATGACAGTAACTGATTCAACCCGGCGACCATAGTTTACGAACGATGATGACGTCATCATCGTTCACGAACTATGATGGTCAGATGAGGAATGAAATGCGAGTAATAATAATGATACTCTATGTGTAAATGTGAATAGTTGGAGGTTATGATAAAGATATCCAGTAAGTTTGTAAATGTGTCATTATGCATATATCTTTTGAAGAATACACACGTATTCTTAGAAAATTTGTGGAGAAAGTCCATGAACTAAGAAGAGACTTGAATTTTTACGAACATAAAATAAAAGTTATAAGACTGTTGAATACATTTACAAGTGCAAAAAGTGAAGATAATGATGGGAGTGGGGATGTTAAAAACAAATTTCGTGATTCTAACCACAATTCTGAATGGTATTCTATACGCGAACGTTCCCCAACACGTTGAGCGCATTTATATTTGTCTGAAGGATGTTGCAACCGATGGTGGTGGGGGGTGTAACCGTACCGAATGGATTCCGATGAATTTTAGAAAAATCAACGATAATCAATTAGAGGTATTCGCATTCAACATTCCTCAAGATAATCGTACCACCATACATTATAAACTTAAACTTTTATTCTTTGATCGGAGTGAGGGAGATATGGCTGAATGGCAATTGCTCCAACAATCATCATGTTTACCACATGTCATACAAAAGACAATATCAACACCATCCACACGTACATCATCCTCACTAGACGAAGAAATTTCTAAAATTTTCGCAATTTTGTATGCAATTTTATCTTCTTTATCAGTACTAATGTTGAAAATGTTTGTTAAATATGTAAAGAAGGCTATTTACCATGTAAATAAATGATTGTATGAAGATATAAGTGTTTTAATAAAACAAAAGGAATGATGATTATAATAATATATTGACATTATCATTTGCTAGTTCATAAGTTTAATTTTTGTGATTGATAACACATTCTATCAATGACTCGATGTTGATATCACTAATCAATTGTTCACCCCCCTCTTCTTCTGCGGCATGAATAATATTTCCTCTTGCATACCATTTCAAATCGCGGCGGAAATTCTGTTTCACTTCGTTACCAATATCGATAGCATGAGATATGTTAGACCATTTACGTATTAATCGCATTCCTCGATATTGTAATTTTCTGTCGGCATCACGCCAACCATCCTCCTGTCGACGCATTAGGTACCATTCTGGTCTCATATCATTCGATGTTCGATATAATCCTAAATAATATATATTATATAAATTTTATTATAAAAAACAAAGTAATTACCTAAATTTCGTCTCTTTCCGAAATTTATAGGAGGTGGAACAATATTTGGTGCAATGTTATTCCGTAAGGTGATAACATTCATTTGAATTTGTTGAGATAAGCGTTGAGATCGTTCTTTCGCAAGACATTCACGTTCCTCAGCTCTTTGACGTTCTTTTTGTTCATAGAATTTCTCGTACTCACAATATTTCATCATAATAAATTTCATTAACGAAAACAGTTCACGTAACTCGATGACTTTAGGAGTTCGCATTTGCATCAATAATGATTCGAAATCAATAGCATCTAGAACATAATATTTCTTTCGTGCATCAGTCTTATCACAAATTTCTAAATGGTGTATATGCGGGTTTTTCCTCAACAATCTTGTTATAACACCCTTTTTAGCATGATATTTTTTGCCGCGATAACCTAACCAATCCAATAGATCTTCATTCATCAGAACGCGTTGGTTTAGTTGAATATTCCAAAATAAATAGTTTCTTTTATCGTTTCTTATATCGATCCCAAATTTTAGACACACTTCATTAACTGTTAACTCAATAAAATTGTTAGTGGACCATGTAGCCACATTTGAATCACGAACGCACGCTGCTAAGTTCATTTTTATAACTGAACATTTTCTGAAATGATTCTCTCTTACATACGTGAGAACGTGAACGTGAATAGTGAGGGTGGGGGGTAACTCTCCGTTTCGATATCATTGCAAACGTTGATAACTGACTGATAACGTCACTAGTTGTTTCAATTTGTTTCATTTCCAGCAACCGACTACCATAGTTTACAAACTATGATCGTCAGATGTTTACATCACCACCTACCGTTTGAGAAATAAAATATCAAATATAATAATAATAATAACATTTATTGGGAAAGATACATTTTGATAGTACATCATTTAGAACATAAATTATAACATTATGATTCATCACCTGGTTCTTCACACCAAATTCCGAACTGATCCTGTAATCGGAGAATACTCCATTATACGATCGTTAATGATGATGCAATAAGCCCTGGTGTTTTTGGGGAAATTCAGGAAACTTTCCATCTCTAGTTTGACGTCAACTGTTGATGACTTTATAGCATCGTTTTGTTTTGAACAGTCAATCACAAAAATTGCTCTATTCTTGAATGCTATATAATCTAACATGGGTTCGCTTATTATTTTATTTGAAAATGATTTCTGGAAATCATAGTACATCTGGTATGCTTCCACGTATTGCTGGTCGGTGAAATTCAATTTCATTGCTTCATATGGATAACACTCTGAATTCAAGTATAATTTAACATTTAGCAAGTTTATATTATCGAAATATGCACTGTGCTTAACAGGATTATTTTTTCGATCAGTTTGGAAAACTAGAATCACATATCTGGGTCGTTCCAAATTCATTGAAGTTTTAACAGCCCAAATGTCACGAGTGCTCTCCTTCATCAACGGATTTTCATGCAGATCCCAACTACGGAATGGAATCAAAATAGGCTTCTCAGCACTCAAATTCCCCAACATTTGAAATTTAACTTGATCACTTGGAAACACATGTCGCACTTTTAATGCTATCGTCTTCACATTTATTTTAGCCGTTTTCGTGCCTGTGCTATTAGTATAGCAATCGTTATCGGTTCGAGACCTTATCAAGCGCAGCTTATGTTTTCCACTCAAAACTTTGTTATAGTCAATGAATAGGCCTAGTAGAAAATTCAACGGTATCCATAAATTGATTTTATTATTGTAGACTGAACTCAATACATCCTTAAATGACCATCCAGAAATAGCTAGAGGTATAGATTCATGTTTGGCATATGTTAGATAAGCTCTGATGGTGCTGACAATACCAGGATCACGTACTTTGTCTATCTCTTTTCCATTCAATTCATAACTGATATATTCGAAGAGAAACGCTCCGAAATTATTCGTTAGTTTACATTCACCATCACCACTTGCTTCTGGCTGGAATTCTGCCTCGATGAATAAAGCAGACGAGGCCAAATCTACCAACACATCTTGTTGATTGATTAATATCTCAATTTCATCGCTGTTGCCAAAAGATGTTGTGTGGGGATAGTAGGTATGAGTTTCTTCTCGGATGATGTCTTCATTGAAGTTTGGCTCGTTGAATATTTGAAGTTTTTCCGACATTGTAACCAAGGGACTTCAAAAAATTGATATTTTCCAATGATAGTGATGCAAAACCAACCTTCTCCCTCGAGCTCGTTGTAGATAATGACTGATGACCACTATGGAGATGTCTTTTATTGCTGAAATCCAAACCCATGTTCTCAAGTGATGGCTACTGCAACCTTCTCAGTTGAATTCCTTTCATATAATGAGTGGTGGTGAGTATTGGATTATTATTTATTGTTGTGAGGTATAATCCCTAACGATCTTTTTCAATTCCAATCGTATAATAATTTCTTCTCCACGAAAATTTACCGGTTTCCAATTCTGATCTAAAATATTCAGCGTGATGTTATCGAAGGACGTCTTGCTGATGACCGGTAGATAAATAAGATTCTTCGGCTCTATATCAATGGAAAACCCAGGTGGTACAAGAGGTGAGAACTCATATATCGTATGAGCTATCTTATTGTTATAATATGCTCCTGCGGTTAAGTTACACTCAACACGTATTGTTTGAACTTTGATTATGTTTATAGGTCGATCAGATACGTGTAGTTCGCGAGATGTCAATTTCTTTTTGCTGAATCCCAACAGTTCGCTTATACTATCTTTAGGAATGAAATTCACTTCAAAATCACTCTTCAGCTCTGTGTGTAGAGTGTTGTTGTTAGATTTTATTGATAATTTCCGGTCACGTTCTTCTTGCTTCACTCCTATCGCACAAACTGCACTTTGTATGAAATCCTCGATGTCTGTCAACTCGTAGGACCCCGTAGGTATAGTTACTACTTCTTCCTCACCCTTCACATTTTTATAATAAAATTTATTAAAACCTTCTTCAATGTTCGGAATGCTATTGTACGTATGCAAGCCAACAAGTGCGATAGAATAATATGAATGAGGATCTAGTTCTATAGGTGGGTGGAAATCTACAGATAAGCGGGAGCTCTTACCCGTGATAGTGAACGTCTGAGACATGATTGATGCAAACTTTACCAACAATCTATTTATATACTAATAAATGCAGGGTTAGTCGAGCACAACTGAAGAGTTACAGAGGAAATCTAAACATAACTGACCACAATTATAAGTGTTATATTGTTGAAAATTATCGTGATTGAATAATATCTTACACTTTTTGAAATAATCCACTAGTTCGCGAGGGGGGCGTAAATTGCCAAAACTGTATCACCGACTTTATTAAACCCAACCCAGTGAGTGCCTCCATTGTCCGAGCTATCTAAATTAACTATTCCACGCTCGTTTTTCCATGGTCCGTTGGATGGCAGTTCATCACGCATAAATACTCCTCTAAAATGAGGAATTTTCAGAGCTTTTGCTAGTTTTCGTAGATCAAGATCGGTCAGAGGTCTTCTGGGTAGGTTTACTGACAGTTTTTTGGATGTTTATTTAAATATAGACCAAGACCTTTGCGATACTTTTTCAAATATAGACCAGATCCTTGTTTCCCCAAAGCTATAGCTTCCATTGTTTTATTATTATTTCCGTTTCCTCCAAGGTTTTCCGAGCTGCTTTGCTGTCGTTGACGGCCTTAGCGATGCCTGCACCACCCCCCGCCAATGCTCCAGCAGCTGATAAGCCGGCAAACAGAGGTATTAAAAATGGTAGAAATCCTCCAGTCTTTGGAATAGGAATTACTCTTGGTAACCGAACATTTTTCCGACCACCTGCTTTTTTGAATTGTTTTCGTGCAACTTTCAACGCTGTTTGGGATGTTTCCTTCAGATTGGATGAGTCAAACTTATTCTTCATAACTTTTCTCACCCCATCGACAATTGCACTTCCGAACCCAACCTTCTTTCTCATACCCATTCCCAATTTCCTCTTTGCCTTCATAATTTTATTTACACCGAAAGCGGCAATCCTTTCTCCAGATTTTGTGTCTTTAGATTTGACACGTTGCCAAGCAGCGTTCTCCAATATTTTATCCGCCTCGTGACGTCCTTCCAAACTAGCGTTTCGCAGATATGAAATATCGTGTTGGCGGCAAGCTTTATCGAGTGGATTGATACCTGAATCTCCTCTTCTCAACCGTTCTTCCAATTTTGTACCGGGACCACAGAATTGATAACCAGGAATATGAAGTTCAAACGGGAGCTTGTTTATAAGCGTATTGAGAACACCTTCTCCTACGTACGCTTCCATACAGACTGATGAAAATTCAAGATTGCACCGTTATTTAACGAGGGGAGGGAGAAAGACCAAAGATCTCAAAATAATATTTTTTATTAATTTCAAAATTTTCTCAATACAAAAGACTTAAGTATAATCTTAACAATATATGTTTCAAATATTATAATCTTCACTCTTGATTCACCCTCATATTCACGGAATTTTGTTCTATTATAATAACCATACCCTCGAGTCAATAATATTCCAGCTATTTGTTTGTTCCTAATAATCTCCAAATGGTTAATGATAGATTCATTGTATAATAACCATACCCTCGAGTCAATAATATTCCAGCTAATTGTTTGTTCCTAATAATCTCCAAATGGTCAATGATGGATTCATTGAACGAGATCCGAATTATTGATCCAACTGTTGTGATTATTATCTAGACCCAACCATTTCACATACTGTTGACCCCTCCTCTTTCGTAATATTTTTTCTACTAAATACACATCGGGTTGTTTTGTTTTCTGTAATTCTTCCTCGTAGAAACAGCCGCTGATTGGTGCTTTGGTCATATCTTCGAGTAGATATGTGACCGGGTTGGTAATTTTTACTTTGATGATTTTAAATAATTCCGTACTCCAATTGGGCGTAAATCCCTTCTCAAAAATTTGTTTAGCCTTACTTATTCGTACCACATCTCCAACGTTGTATTTGTGAGGCAGAGCTAACTTGATGTGTGAGTAGGATCGCTTCAATATCTCGCTCTCAATCTGTTTCGTCACTTTTATCGGAGCCATATTTATAGTACTATGTTTACGTTTATTATATTTTTCTGTGGTTCCTTCAAGTATATCTAGCCATTTGTATTTCCCGCTAAGACTGAAATGTTTGTAGAGCGATTCCTTTAACGTTCGAGTGACACGTTCAGCAATGGCTGCTTTTTTCACACTATACGTATTATAATGATTGATATTATGTTTCTTCATTAGATCGTTAAAGTGTTTATTGAAGAATTCTTTTCCCTGATCGCTTTGCAGATTCCTAGGCTTACGATGTCCTTCTAGCAATATAGAACTGACCGCTTTCCGAACTTCTTCGGCTGATTTCGTTTTCAGCGGGCGTGTCCATAGAAATTTCGAGAAACAATCGATCATAATCAAAATGTATTTGAATCCTCTATTTTCACGAGCGTAATTACCCATTTCTGCCAGATCCATTTGCCACAAATCATCCAAACCTTTTATGATCGTTCTGCGTCGTTTGAAATTCTTCCTACTCGGCTTATGAAGCTCATGCACAACTTGTTCTCTACTCATCTTATCAATGTGGAAATCTAGTGTAGAATTAATTTTTTGGGTATATTCACAGGATTTGGAGATATACGTTTCACAGAGCCCTGCTTTGTTGTTGTGGATGATGAGGGTCTCTTCTTAGAAGGTTCCACAGATGTCATCCGTCGTTCTAACGCCTCCACTTTACTAGTAATGTCATTTAGACGCATGTTCACACTGTTAAATGTGTTATTGATCTCTTTCAATTCATTTCTGTTTTCCCTCACACTATCACTGATTGTTTTATACTCTGATTTTATATAGATCCCCATTCCATTATATTTATTCTGAATGTCCATCAGATGTTTATCAATGTTGAGAATAACCTTGTCATTCGTTAAGTTATGTTCATCCAGATCCTTGTTGATATCTTTGATCAAATTATCAACCCTAACATTGAAGGTATCTTTAAGACTGGTTTCCGTTTTCAGATTCAGTTTGTGTGTTAATTTATCAACATATACTTTATTTGCAACATCTCCATCATCATTCGGTGATTTTACGTTGCACAATCTACGATTTTCCATATCATAACTTCCATCGCTCGTTAGGAATAATCCTTGTCCGTGAACTTGTTTGAAATTATTATTAAATACATTTGTATCATATATCCACATGGAAGAGGAGGCTCTGCCAAACTTATCCATTGAAACCATCTTTATAACTGTGATGAATTTGTCTTACACCTGGTTTTTGTTCAATTACCCCTGCCTCTATCAATTCTTCTATTATAGAGATTATCTCATTGTGATGATTATGGTTACCTGCATGCGAGGATGCAACAAGAAGTCTCAGTCTATCCACAATTTCGTTAACGTCATCCCAATAAACATATTCGATAGGTTTCTCGTTATATTCAAGCATATCATTTTTGATATATGCACTTCCAGTGTATGTTTTGGCTCTGGGTTTTTTCATGGAATTAATCAAAGGTTTCAGTACATTTTTGTATTTTACAATGTTTCTTATTCGATCAGCTGGATCGTTATTACGTCTATGGGCACTAGTCATTTCCATCATTTGACTGTAATTTTTCCCATCTTCCACAGTGTAAGTATCAGGTAGAACATCTCTGTAAAATATCAAATTATACAGTCCTGTGGTACCCTTGAACGGAGTACCCTTGATAATTATATTACTCTCACTATCAATTTCTATAGGTTGATTACCCATGAACCATTTGTCTAAAGTTGAATTATATTGCAATCCCATTCTATCATCGTATTTCTTGACATCATCATTAAATAGGAATCCTTCCAAGTAATAACGTGCTAATGTGGGGTATTGTTGCAGAAACTCCTCTGTAGCCTCTGCATTATCTTTCTTATGTTTTCTGAATTCTTCACGAATCTGATCGATAGTAGGTTCGAGGGTAAACACATCCTCCTCAGTATTTTGGGGGTTATATACGAACTCTTCCCCTTCAGTTACAATATTTGGGATTGGTATGTTCTCCATTTGTGATGCTGTAGAAACAATACTTTTAGGTTCAACCAACGAATTTTGTTTGATTATTTCAGCATTTTTCGCAATTTCCTCCAGAGGTTTAGATACATTCCTGAACATATTATCTAGAATCTCATCATTTTCAGCTTTACCCAATTTCACAGCCATATATTTTTTCCTCACAACGTTTGCTAACTCCCAAATTTTTTTCTTCAATTGTTGTTTTTCTTTAAGCATGTTACTCACACCCACGTCCATGCTGAGCGGGTTGTCTATTTCAAATGAAAGTATATATACATGTTAGATGTATATATAACTATCAAAACCTTTGCGATAACGTCCTTTGTTCATATCACAGTCTTTGTTTATCATAAGGAATCCATATTTATCTTTCCAACATACGCTACATATCTCTTTGAATTTTTCGAGTGACATGTCGGTACTTACATGATCGGTGAATATATGTTTCAAATTGAGCTCATCCTGTTTGAAAATAATCAAGCAATTGGCATTGTCGCGCAATCCATGTTTTGGACATTTAGTAAAAGACTGGCAAAGATAGAAACTATCAACTGAGTTGTGTCTCCCTCTTGAAAAATAAGCACGAATTTTCTCCTGTTTCTCAAACATCACGTCATCGAATATTATGATTGAATTAGGCCTCGCTTCTGTGGGGTCTATGACCTCATCACTTTCGGTACAAGGAAAATATCCAAGCCCCTCAATTTTCTTCAATGTCTCCTTTAGTAACTGGTATTTTGGTTGGTGTAAAGACTTTGAATATATGTACACGTTTTCAAATTTCAGACCGTTTGCATCTAACAATAGAGATAACATCACATTTGTTTTCCCACAATTACTTGGACCACAGATTATTGTTCGTAGAGTATTAGACAGCAAAGAGCTGTGACGTTGTGGTTGTTCAACATTCTCATTGCTTAACCCTAAGTTCATAATACTCAACGAGTCTTTTTGCTTAACAATCTTCATCATGCCTGAAGGCGAATCGAAATCATACTGGAACATATGTTAATAAGCATTTGTTTATATACTAGATGATGATGTCATATTGTGTATGTCTGATCACGCGGTTAGGTGCTTCTACGCTTCTGTCAAAATCAGGTATCAAATACATGTTAAATAGGTATGAATGCTGGAACACGTGTCTGAATGTTGGAACACGTGTCTGAATGTTGAAACACGTGTCTGAAACACGTGTCTGAATGCTGAAACACGTGTCTGAATGTTGAAACACGTGTCTGAAACACGTGTCTGAATGCTGAAACACGTGTCTGAATGTTGGAACACGTGTCTGAATGTTGAAACACGTGTCTGAATGTTGAAACACGTGTGTGAATGTGTTGAATCATGCGAAAAAACATGTGTATGAATGTAATACAATCATTATGATTATTCACATTTTATTCCTCATTAGCCCATCATAGTTCGTGAACGATGATGACGTCATCATCGTTCGTGAACTATGGTCGCCGGATTGAATCAGTTACTGTCATCGGTTCGAAGCAGTGACGTCATCATCGTTCGTAAACTATGGTCGCCGGATTGAAACAATGACAAAGCAGTCTTTGTCACGTGGTGGTGACACCTACACGAAGCAGCCTGTACCTTCGGTCCGCCATGACATCTGTCACGTGACACCTACACGAAGCAGCCTGTACCTTTAGCTCACCATGACAGCTGTCACGTGTTGGTGACACCTACACGAAGCAACCTGTACCTTTGGTTCACCATGACAGCTGTCATATGGTGGCGACATCTCCATGAAGCAGCCTGTACCCAAGGGTCGCCATGACAGCTGTCACGTGATGGCGACATCTCCACGAAGCATTCTGTACCTTTAGCTCACCATGACAGCTGTCACGTGTTGGTGACACCTACACGAAGCAACCTGTACCTTTGGTTCACCATGACAGCTGTCATATGGTGGCGACATCTCCATGAAGCAGCCTGTACCCAAGGGTCGCCATGACAGCTGTCACGTGGTGGCGACATCTCCACGAAGCATTCTGTACCTTCGATGACAGCTGTCACGTGGTGGTGACATCTCCATGAAGCAGCCTGTACCTTTGGACCAAAGGTACAGATTGCTTCCTAGAGGTGGCGGAGCTCCCTCCACGAAGCAGTCTGTACCTTGGGTTCGCCATGACAGCTGTACCTTATGGTCGCCATGACACTGATTTACCCAGTTGGCGTTCGGACTGGTCGGAAAAACGGCAACTGCGTTGAACAACACATGCTCAGCGTTTGAGATATATAGAGAGTCTAGCCTCAGGGCACTGTTGCCAGATTAAAAATAACTACTGAGAACGGGGAATTAATTGTAAAATTTTAAAAATTATCAAAGAAACAGGAAATAAAATGGAGAATGATCATTAAGATAAATTGGTGAGGAGGCTGAGCCTCCTTAGCCTCCTTCGAGGAGCCGCCACTGGTGACATGCATAAAATGGGGACCACACAGTAGAAGCATATTCAAGCACTGAACGCACTAAAGAGCAATACAGTACTTTTATTGTAGCTGCTGAAAAGTCTTTGGAAGATCTGATTAAGAAACCTATAACACTCTATATGCATTATTGGCAACTGTATCAATATGTTTAATGAATGTCAGTTTAGAGTCGAAAATTACTTCAAGATCTTTGATTTCCGATTTGACAGTTAATATTGTATTTCCAATATAATATTGAAAATTAATTTTAGTAGTCTTTCTCGTGAAGCTCATTACAAAACATTTGTTAATATTCAAATTCATGTCATTGATTTTGCACCATTCATTTATGTAATTGACATCCATTTGCAGTTGTTTTGCATCATCTATGGAGTTAATAATCCTGTAATCTTTCAGGTCATCTGCATATAATAGAGCTAAAGAAAAATGCAAATGTTTAATTATATCATTGATAAATAAATTGAAGAGCAGTGGTCCACAATGAGATCCCTGGGGAACGCCAGAGTGAACAAGAACAGGAACAGATACGAAGTTTCTAATTTTGACACGTTGATTACGATTACTTATAAAGCTTCTAAACCAGTTTAAACTAGATTGATTGAAGCCCAAAACTCTGCATTTTTCGATTAACAATATATGATTCACTCTGTCGAAAGTCTTTGAAAAGTCCATATACACTGTGTCAACTTGTAGATCAATTTTCCATGTTGTTGCTTGGAATGCTGGTGGCGGTCCGGCACATCCTTTATATTGAAAAATCTTGTCTTCCGGATGGATTCCGCGTCACAATAGCTCGACTTGATGCCGACGTTTCGCCAACCATTACAGGTGGCATCTTCAGGGCAGGCTTGAGGCTTGAACTGAAACTGTGAGCTATTGTGACGCGGAATCCATCCGGAAGACAAGATTTTCCAAGATTAGCTGTCCGCGGAAGTCTACTATCCAAGACATCCTTTATAGTTGGCTACAACACCTGTAATACAAAAGTTTACCTTCTGCAAAACTGAATAAACTTATATGTTATACTTTTTGGTATAGCACAAATTAAGATGTACCGGCGAGAATGAAGAATGGCAAAACTAACCTTTGATGTAATTTGCCCATTTGGGTTCTCCAGATTCGAGATTGGACATCTCAAATACCACGCTATGGTCGATATCAATTTTGGCATTCGAAAATACAGTGGATGTGTTGCCGCATATTTTCTTTCCAACCATTACGGTCATCAGCGGTAGCGCCTAAAATATCAAGTTAATATAAGAGAATATCGAAAAACGCTATATTAATTAAGCAGCGACAAATTGAAATCGAAGCAAGGGAAAGTAGATGTACTCCGCTAGCACGGCACCAGGATATCCGGTCTCCACTTCCGGTCTAGCTGTCGATGTGCATCCGGTGCATGAGCTCGTCCTTATCAGTTTTGAAAGGATGTAGATGATAAGGATTTTATTTTATTTGTAAAGAGTATACAGGGTGTGTTCAAAAAGTGTGTTACATGTACAGAGTCACGTGACTAACACATGGCAGCATGGCGGCCCTAAGGTCCAACTGTCATGGCGGCCATAAGGACCAGCTGTCATGGTGGGCATAAGGACCAGCTGTCATGGCGACCATAAGAACCAGCTGTCATGGCGACCATAAGAACCAACTGTCATGGCGGCCATAAGGACCAGCTGTCATGGTGGGCATAAGGACCAGCTGTCATGGCGACCATAAGGACTAGCTGTCATGGCGACCATAAGAACCAGCTGTCATGGCGATCATAAGAACCAACTGTCATGGCGGCCATAAGGACCAGCTGTCATGGTGGGCATAAGGACCAGCTGTCATGGCGACCATAAGGACTAGCTGTCATGGTGACCATAAGGACCAGCTGTCATGGTAGACCTAAGGTACAGATTGCTTCGTAGAGATGTCACCACCACGTGACAGCTGTCATGGCGGACCTAAGGTACAGACTGCTTCCTGGAGGGGGCTCCGCCACCTCTAGGAAGTAATCTGTACCTTCGGTCCAAAAGGTACAGGCTGCTTCATGAAGATGTCATCACCACTGTCAAACATTATCATCATCATCATCAGGGTTAAACCGGAAGTGGGTTATATATTCGACACATTGTTACACCGGAAGTGAAACCGGAAGTGATCATTTTATTGCATATTCAGAATCTACGTGATGTGCTGAATAAGAATATACTATTTATATGTCAATCAGTTTGACCGATCTCTCGCGATAAGGATTTGAAATTTTTTATTTTTTTAAGTGGGGCTTCATGGGTATCAAATGAAAGGTCTTAACGCGTAGAATAAGAATTTCAAACTTTTTTCCGAAAAACTCTCTTGGGGTACATGTAAATGAGGAAAAACCCGCAAGCGACTCGGAAGCGACTCGCAAGCGACTCGCGAGCGACTCGCAAGCGACTCGCAAGCGACTCGCAAGCGACTCGCAAGCGACTCGCAAGCGACTCGCAAGCGACTCGAAGTCGTTCATGATGTGTGGGTGGGAGGTGTATGAGAAATGAAATATCGAATATTAATAATATTTTTTATTTATTTTTACGAAAAGTACATTTCATTTAGGAAGTATGATCGTGAGGAACCAATGTTGTAGGTTATCGACATGGTTGACTGCACACATATATTTCCCACCATCATTGCGATGATTTAGACAGCTCAGTCTGTTTGTAGGCTCGAATTTCCCCGTTTGGCATAGGGTGTTGTCGAAACTGCATACATCTACGATTCTCGGAAAGATATCTAGCTCCTTGCACTTATTCGCGAGAAATTCTGCTTTTTGATGACCTCGAACATATATAATGTCTGCTGCACACAGTAGAGTCAATCTTAGGATAGTATCAATTTCTGCATATTCCACATCACCCGATGTATATTCCAAACCATGACAAAAATGTTCCAAATACCAAGCAGATTTTCGGTCCTTCTCACTTAACATCGTTAGCGGTGTGGGTGGCTTAAACAACGAATAATGCCGTTTGAACCCAATTTGTATAGACATTTCTTTGGGGTGAAACACATCATCGATGATGAATCCCTGAATGTCAACCAATGCTATCCTCATGATGGCTCGTACTAAACTGATCACTCACAGTCGTTAGGTAGTAAGTTTTAGATCAGACTCTTCACTATTTCCGAGAGTGGGGAGTACTCCATCAAACAATCGTGAATGATGATACAATATGCTTTCGTATTGGCTGGAAATCCCTTATCTGCCTCGATTTCCAATCGCACATCAACAGTTGCAGATTTCACTGCTTCCTCCTGTTTCGAACAATCGATTATGTAGAGGGCGCGCTTTTTGAAACTGGTGTAATCTAACATTGGTTGTTTCACAGCAGTCGACGAGGAATTTGTATAGCTAGAGTAGAACTCTGTGTAGTTATGGTGAGCGAGCGCGAAATCATCCTTGGCAAAGTCCAAGTTCATTCGCTCGTTAGGGTAATATTCGCCGTTTAGAGATAAGCGAATACTTGTTATATCCAGATGATCAAATATTGTGGGGTTAGCCTTCACATTGTTTCGTTTGTCCGTTTGAAAGAATACTATGACATAGCGAGGTTTTTCAACTGCCGCACTAGTCTTGACCGCCCAAATTTCTCGTCGAGCCTCGCTTGTTATGGCAGGAAGCTCATGGCATTCCCACTTCCGGAATGGAATTAGGATGGGCGAATCACTCTTGATTGCTCGCAAGAGTTTTTCTCTAATTATATCGTTAGGATAGATATACTTCACTTTCAATTCCATACTATCAATCAGGAATTTAACGGTGGTCGTGGCGGTCTCAATGTTAACGCAATCGTTATCGTTTCGAGCACGCACCAGTCGAATAGTCTGCCTACCAAATGTAATCATCGGGTAATCGTTGAAAATGTTGAATATATGCTTCAGCGGAATCAATAGACTGAATGATTTAGTTTCGTGCAAAACTACGCTCTCAAGGGGGTACAACCAACTAGCGGTAGCCATATGCGTAGAAGCTGTAGGGGTGTAGCAGGTAAATGCTCGAACAGCGCTGACTATACCAGGATCTCGAACTGTTTCGATCTCCCTACCACTCTCAACGTACGAGCAAGAGTCAAAAAGGAAGGCTCCATAATTCGGTAACAATATAACATTACCTCCACCCTTCACTTCGATTTTTCCCTTGATCACCAATAGAGTATCCTTCATGGAAAAAAACGCGTCCACTTGATTTATTCCAAACTCCACGATATCGCTGTTATTGAAGGCTTTAACGAACGGTGTAATCGATCTATACTCGGCTTTCCGAATCGACTCATCGAATTTCGGCTGCTGGTATAAATCGAAAATTGATGAGATAACATTGTTATCTCCACCATCAACATCTACACCACCAAACTTTCGCTTATTAGGCATTTTTATTTAAGGCGAAACCCTAAAGATTGTAGAACTAATCGGTTGGCTTTGGTGAGGGTTAGCTCTCGCACTTTCGGTGTTTTGTTGAAGACTGATGGATATGAAGTGTGTGAGGTTCTTTTATTACCCACAGCAACAACTAATCCCATATTCTGTTTTCAGACTTCTTGTAAATGTAGATGTAAAACACTTTCTTCACCTCGAAAATTTATCGGGTTCGAATGTTGATCTAGGGCGAGTACGGTGATGTTGGTAATTTCACCGATATCTGACACTGGTAAATACAGAGGATTCTTCGGACGTTCCACAATTCTATAGCCAGGATCGTCTGTGATGGGGAAGTCGTAGATCGTATGCGCAGGTCTATCTCTGTAGAAGGCTCCCACGGTAATGTTTGATTCGAATCGGATGTTGCTTACTTTTATAATGTTGACTGGTAAATCGGACATGTGCACCACGCCCTTTTTCAAGACTTTACGAGAAAACCCCAATATTTTGCCTAGGCTATCTTCCTTAACAAACGAAATGTCGTGGTTCTTATGGAATATCTCACACTTTAATGTATTGTTATTGGGCTTCAGCGAGAAGACATCTTCTTTCACGTTCAATCTTTTCCGAATTAATTCTTCAATGTCGGATAGTTCGTAGTTGCCCGAAGGTATTTCGATTGTTTTCAAAGTCTTTCCATCGCCCCCCAAATAGTAAAATTTCTCGTTCTCGATATTCGGTATAGAGTTATAAGAAGTGAATCCCAACAAAGCCAAATAGTATCGCTTATCAGGCTTCAACTCGATCGAATTCTGCGGTGTGAACGAGAATATATGGTTGGTGCTTGTTAGCGTGAATAACTGCGACATGATACTGATACGAATTTATTGTAACATTTCTATTTATATTTGCACATTAATATATGGTATAAGTATGATCGCATAAAGTATGGATCGTCTCTGCACACTTCTTCAATCAACACCTGCTTCTCATGATGCGTTATTCCCTCGGTCTCCATGACCTTCGATATCTGTTCAGATAAACATTGCGAACATAGTTTGCGAGAAGGTGGCAGACAATCGCAATCTTCGTCGATATGTTCCGTACACCTCATATGACGGTAAAGGGTTTTCAACATATATTTCGGAACTTCATTCTGATTGAGAGACACCAAATCCAAATGTTTTAGAATGTATTCCATCGGGAGAAATAATAAGTCTCTTTTGCTTAGTTCGCTTGAAGGTTTTTCCATTGCTTTTATTAGATTATCATATACGTATCGGATGATTGCATGCATTCCAGGTCTTTGAATATCAACAGAAAGTTGTTGCATAATCTTTCCGATAAATTTATCGTATGATTCAGACATGACTGCACACTCTAGATGTTTACGTAGAACTGAGGAATTTCAAACATAAATGTCCACAAATCACCTGATCATACTTTTGATAAGCGTCGTTATTATAGAAAATTCTAACCCCACCACCCAAATATCGAACTAGCTCCTTTGGTGGTTTTAAATTTCCAAAAGAGTCAAAGTATTCCACTTGGTTATTTATTTTTCTAAAGGCCACCCAATGAGTACCGCTGTTTTTGATCGAATCCAAATTCAAAATGGCACATTCTTGCCTCCAAGGACGTTTCCTAGGTAAATTGTCTCGCATAAAGACACCACGAAAATGAGGTATTTTCATTTTTTTCGCGAAACGCACCAAATCCACATCATACAACGGTCTATTGGGTAGCTCTATTGGAAGTTTTTTTGTTGTTTCTTCAAAAACAACCCAAATCCACCTTTCGCATTCTTCCGCAAGTATAATCCTTTACCTAACGATTCCATAGCTGCATGATGACGCTGATCCTCTTCAAGCTTCTTTTTGGCGTTTCTAGCATTGACTACTGTATTAGCGATAGCACTTGCACCACCAGCCACAGACCCTAAGGCCCCAAGCGCCCCCAAAATAGGTAGTAATAACGGGAGGAATCCTCCAGATTTCGGCAGGGGTATTATGCGTGGTACTTTAACACGCTTCTTACCTCCGACTCGCTTAATAGCTATTCGTGCAGCTTTCAATGCATTCATAGCAGACTTTCGCAACGATGCAGACGGTTCCATAGACTTAGAAATATGTCCCACTATATCTTTCCGAAAGCAACATCCTCCACGACGACCAGCACGTTTCTTAAGACCCATTCCTAGTTTACGTTTAACTTTCATTCCCCCAGTAACCAATAGACTAGCTAGTCTTTCACCGGCCTTAGCGTCCTTAGATTTAACACGCTGCCAAGCTGCGTCCTCTAATATTTTATCGGCCTTATGACGATCTTCTAGAGATTTGTGCTGAGAATAAGCTATGTCGTGTTCGCGACAGGCCGAATCCAACGGATTAACACCTTTATCGCCACGCGCAAGTCGCTTCTGTAGCTTAGTACCAGGTCCACAGAATTGATACGATGGAATATGTACTTCAAACGGGAGACTGTTTATGAGCGAATTCAACAGACCTTCACCCTGATAGATCAACATTGATACTGAGCTCGCGATCTCCAAACGTTTCTATTTATAAAAGCAATCATCAGATTCAAACTACCTCACAATATGAAGACCGTTCAACAAGAGCAGACACTGCCCATCGAAAATTTAGACCTCGGGTCGGCGACTACTAATCGCATAGGTAAACATGGTAAATTGTTACCCGACTCTTTTCGCGCTATAATTTGTGGACCTAGTGGGTGTGGTAAAACGAACGTGATGTTATCGCTATTATTTAATCCAAATGGGGCAAAGTTCAAAAACGTCTACGTATACTCAAAGTCGTTGTATCAGCCCAAGTATCAACTGTTGCAGGAAGTTTTAGATCGAGTTAAAGGTGTCGGCTATTTTCCCTATAAGGACAACGAGGAAATAATAAGCCCGAACGAGGCTAAAGCTAATTCCATATTCCTTTTTGATGACATCGCGTGCGAGGGCCAACAAAAAATTCGGGAATACTATTCCATGTGTAGACATAAGAATATCGATGCGGCATATCTGTGCCAAACGTACTCGAAAATACCAAAACAATTGATTCGCGACAATTGTAATTTGATCGTTCTTTTTAAGCAGGACGAGATCAATTTGAAGCATGTATTTGATGAGCACGTATCGCCCGACGTCGATTTCAATCAGTTCAAGAAGATGTGCGCCATGTGCTGGACGGATAATTTCGGAACTTTGGTCATTGCAAAGGATTTCGACTTGAACGATGGTAGATACCGCAAAGGTTTCGACGTATATATAAAAACGTGAATTGTTAATTTTAGTCCAAATACAAGATGGACGCCGATCAGTTAGCACGTAAGCGAAAAATCTTCGAATTGAGTAAGTCTATAAGGAAGAAATATTTGGCCTTGAAGCTAGGTAAATCTGAAGAAGACGAATCAATAGAACAACTGTTCAAACCTATCGCCACACCATTGAAAGCGATCGTTAAAAAAATTAAACATCCTACTGCGCAGTTAATGAAAAAAGAAATAAAATTAGAACCTAAAGATAAGGATTACGAAGAAGAAGAAGAAGAAGAGGGGGGAGAGGAGGATGACGCGTTCGATGATGCTATGACTGAGATTGAACCTTCACTCGCACATTACCCCCCACAAGTTCGTAAATACGTTCAAGAGCATTGGGAAAACAACAAGAAAATCGATAAAGTATATGGACCTGTTTATGATGCGAGCTCTGCCGGTTGGATTCTAGGTGTTAAAAAGATAATATTCGGAGAGAATATCGAAACTGCAGGATATAGCGCAAAGGGAACACCTGGATTGTACGATCTCATATTCTACAAAACACCCACAAAATTCACGAATAACGATCGAGCAGCATACAAAGAAATTTTGAGGTTAACAAATGCACATAAAAATGTTAATGGTCGTTTGAAGGGTACCAGTGCGATAAAGTACATGTCCATAATTAAACCTATGTTTAGACCAGCCTCTGTATCGTCGTCGGAGACGACTTCGACAGCAGCAGCAGCAAGCGGTAGCGGTTTACATTTAACATACAACAAGAAGCCTATGGAATATATTTTTTGGGATGATCCAAACGAGCTGGTGGACCGACTAAAACTACTGATGGCATCACAACAAGCTGGAAATACTTCGCACGATAATGAAATTGTTGCTATAATAAATGAACTAAGAGAGGCAAACATCATATATTAGTACTGGATACTTCAACCCAACACCATTTATATAATGAGTCTTGATAAGTTCGGTAGACGATCAGCGTTGTCGGGTGATAGCATCGTCGACGTTTTCAAACGCAGATCGATGTTTATGAACATTTTAAGGCATACGCCCGAAGGTGATGTGGATATGGAAAATTTGAAAATTTGTAATGTGAAAATACCTATCTCGGATAATGATGTTGCAAACAAAGCATATGTAGATAACACTATCACTAGAGTGAATGCGAATTTAAGTGAAGTTTTGGTAAAGTATGCAGCCATTCATATAAACGTCAATAACATCACGAATTCCTCAATTCCAAGTTTAACACGATTAATAGATACACTTCGCGAAGATTTGAAGATCCTTTATACCGAAATACAGTCATACAAAAATCAAAGTGATGTCAACTCTACAGCTATAAAACAGAGTATACATAATGAGGGTGGGTACCTTCACATCGAAAATAAAAAATTCACAGACTCTCTGATTGCTTCTACAACACAAAATAGAATTAAAATTGAAAAACTTGTAGATGGTATGATAGCATCGTTCAAAACTAATAAAGCAAATGAGGTAAATCTTGAAAAATTATTGAAGAAAATACGTGAAGACTATAAAACACTTGTTAGTAACGATCAAGAAAACAGTTCGAAATATAACGACCTATTCGATAGTATACAGACCATCAATAGTAAACTTATAACCATAGAATTGGAGTATAAAACGCTTAGTAGTATTGAGCAGACATCTAGATCGAATTATACCACCGTAAACCAAAGTATACAGGACATTAGAAGCGAAATATCAAAAATTGAACAAATAGACATAGGTATCAGACTGGCTGGCGTAGAAAAAAGACTATTCACATTTCTACAGATACCTCCATATCATCCTTATAAAAGAGCTACTACCACCTCCCCACCACCACAAAAGTTATTAGCTCCGACAACACCGATCGACCCCAAAAAATGATGACGGGTAAAGCGCAGGTGGTTGATGAGCTTCATAAGCCTGTTCGAAAGAATTTTAAACGTCGCAGAACAATCATAAAAGGCTTGGATGACTTGTGGCAAATGGATCTTGCCGAAATGGGTAATTATGCGCGCGAAAATCGTGGATTTAAATACATTTTGGTGGTGATCGATTGCTTCTCGAAATTTCTGTGGACACGCCCGCTGAAAACGAAATCAGCCGAAGAGGTTCGGAAAGCGGTCAGTTCTATATTGCTAGAAGGGTCACATCGTACGCCTAGGAACCTACAAAGCGATCAGGGAAAAGAATTCTTCAACAGGCACTTTGACGAGCTAATGAAAAAACATAAAATCAACCATTATAATACGTATTCTGTGAAGAAAGCCGCCATTGCTGAACGCGTCATTCGAACGTTGAAAGAAGCGATCTACAAGCAATTCAGTCTGACCGGAAAATACAAATGGGTGGATACACTCCCTGAAGTCACCGAAAAATATAATCATCGTAAACATAGAACTATAAAAATGGCTCCGTTTAAGGTTACGAAACAGAATGAAAGTCGCATATTGAAGCAATCTTACTCGCACATTAAGTTGGCCCTACCGCACAAATACCACGTAGGGGATATTGTGCGAATAAGTAAAGCTAAACATATTTTTGAGAAGGGATTTACGCCCAATTGGAGTGCGGAATTATTTAAAATCATCAAAGTTAAAATTACCAACCCAGTCACATATCTACTAGAAGATATGACCAACGCACCAATCAGCGGCTGTTTCTACGAGGAAGAATTACAGAAAACCAAACAGCCAGATGTTTATTTGATTGAGAAGGTGCTTCGAAAAAAGGGTGATAAAATGTATGTAAAATGGTATGGTATAAAAGAGAAAAGTTGGATTGAAAATTCTGATGTTGTATAATGTACTGCTGCTGCTGCGCATGTCTTCCTAATAAAATATTTGACTGGTGGTTCAACCCAGTGGAAGTCAAATAATCGAATCAGTCTGCGTGAAAATGTCTTTGCAATTATACAACAGTTTTGTTCATTATGTACTTACCACCGTGTACGATGCAAAACAATTTATAAGTGTAGCATGTCCTCCAAATTTGATGGAAACCCTTGAAGAATTACAATTACCATCTAAAAATTGGATAATCGCCGGAGAATTTGTAACGTTCGTTATTGGGGCTGTGAAGGAATGTGGTTATGTGGATATTTTCTATTTTGGGGGAGATTTCAACCCACCCGAAAACGATTGGGAGATAATTGATATGAATGTTGAAGGCTACTTTATATACGAAAATAGATGGAAGAAATTTATATTACATCAAATTCCTGGTATAACCCCAAAACCTCGGTCCTATATACTTGATTGTTTCAAAGTGCTACATGAAATTGATGTTGACTTTTATCGGATCGCGCTTCTGCCTTACCGCTGTGAAATAATGGATCTACGAGGGATTCGTAGAGGAACTTCTAATAAAACTTTCTTCTTTGACTCATACATAGTCGATGGACTACGCAGCCAACACCACAAATTTTCTCCTCCCCCCACACTTCAAGTTTTATGCTTCGATGTTCTCATCCAAACTTCCAATCAAATCAAAGAAATATGCTGCTAATGACCTGCGCATGTGCAAGTAAATATTTTGTGAGCGAGGGTTAGGTTCTGGTGAATCGAACAATCCAGAACAGTTTTAATAAGATGTTGTCCCAGGCTAGTGTTGATGAAGATAGCAGCAGCAGCAGCAACTGTTCTGAGTTGGATCATATTTTAGAAGAGTTCGAGATGAAAGCAAAAGATGAACCATTCCTATTGATGAATACAACGTACCCGTTGGTGGGGGCAAGTTATGAAATCAAATGTGGATTGAGTCCTGTACGGACCTTCTCACCTACAATCTCACTCGTTCAATACGTTCAAAATTGCAAACTCAGCTTTAGCCTGCTAGAATGGATCGATTTAATCGATATTCTTCGAGTGAAAATCATCGAGTTCTTCCCAAGTTTACAATCAGATTTCGATGCTACACCCATATTATCTGATGAATACTGCCAAATAGTCCAACTTGTGTACTTCAATAATGTTAAATTACTTCAAGTTACAAAGCATAATATCCATGTGTGGCTGTGCGAGGAAGATGTTCGGGAAATTATTCGAATCAACGATGGAGTGCTATTGCATCGAGTGTCTTTTCTCGAACATTTTGGATTTTCCACATACTATCATAATGTTATTGATATGATTAAAAGTATGAGAGACCCACAGCAGCAGCAGCAGCCCGATGAAATGGCTCTCTTGTATTGTTTCATCGGTATTTCGCTCGACTGTTTATTAAGCAATACACTTAGAGAAATGTTATTTTTCTATAAGAATAAAGTTCTGTATGATTTAGAACAATAAAAGAATTGATACTATTATTTTTGGTTTTATTAAAACATCCAAACTTCCACATAAAATATTTATTTAGATAAAAAAAATATTTGGGAAAAAAAAAGTACACATATATATATAATATAATATAATATAATATAATATAATAATAATAATAATAATAATAATAATAACTTAACCTATAATTTTGAAACAAAAAAACATATATCTTTATAATTGAAAAACAAAAAATCTTAATTCGAATCTAAAGAATAATGGCCATAAGGTAGGGTGCTTGTTTTGTCCCCCAATATTACCCTTTTATTATCAAAGGGGCTCAAACAGATTTTATTTTGATCTATGGTGTAAAGCTTCAAGTCGAAAGAGCGGATAGATCTCTGCACGCGATACATTTCGATGTTCTCTTCCAAACATCTAACATAGTCTTCGAACGTTATCGTATTTCGTAAGACATACTCGCGCACCCCTTTGGCTTTCTTTGTGACGTCACTAGCGTCATGATTTTGAACAGTGAAGCTGTACATTTTTGCCCGCAAACCGACGAACTTATCCATGAGGAGGCCTTTATTCTCGTCCTTCATTAAGCCTACTACCTTCTTATTAACCAGGGGAATCTTAAAGAGGTTGTCTAGGGCATAATCACTAGTGTCAAATTTTTCAATATTCTTATTTATAATTGTCTCATAAATGTCATCGTTCGTTATAATGTGGTAAATCAAACTGTCAGTATCAGTGTAACATAATCGCATCAATCCTGGGTCTTTATATAATTTTAACATGAAGCCATAATGAAAATTGTACACGCAGGTTTTGGAAATGTCCAAAATGGACATCCCCACATAAATGGGTTTGTTAAATAGGACTTCTAATTTATTCTGTTCTATGGCTACCAAATTCTCCTCAAATATCTTACTGCTATTGAAATTAGGTTGTGAAATATAATAGCGAGCCCCATAGGGTCCATACCATTTATTAACTAATCTAACTAGTCTATGCTTTCGTACATTTTCCATAGATTTACCGAAAATTGCGTTGATCAGCAACTTGAAGAGAGCTATTTCAAACGCATTCTTAGATGCTGCCCTCAATCTAGTGTTAAGATCTATGTACGCTTTGAGCCATGGGGCTTGCTTAAATTTTAAAATCCTATGGACTTTTTTCAGCACCATCCCCAGCGCCAAACATTGTTTTAAATTTCGATAGTGAATGATATATTTAGTTTTATTGTGGAGAGTTGTTAATAATTTAGGTAATTTGCTGTTGGGTGGTGCTGTATGTGTCGGGCAAAGAGGGAGATCTTTGTGTAGATCATGTAGTTCAGGTGGGTATTCTAAATCGACTTCCAATATGTAACCAATTGGACTTTCGTCTGAGACGTTTCTGACGTCTACATCATCGAGGTTTTCAACCCACTCGAACCCATCATAGGGTAAATATTGAATCATAGCCCACCCATATAGATTGCATACATCGAAATACATGAGATAACTTGTCTCTTTTTCGGGGTCGTGATTATTCATGTATTCATTATTGGCCTTTGCAAATCGATTACTGCATTGGCTCACACCTCCACGAATTCCCTTCTCCACAAATAAGACCATATCGATGTCTTTCAAATATTGTAAAGACACATTTGTATATTTCAACATACAGTCCCACGTGAAGGAGGGAACCGTGAAATAGTGGGCCGGATCTAAAGCAAAAAGATCTATACATTTGCTGCGGAAATTCTCAAATACATCCGCCAATAATAAAACATCTGTTTTCAAATATAAATCAGAATAATCGCCTAAATTTCTGCAATTAAAACTAGTCCAAATTGTTTGAGCATGCCTATAATCATCCTCACTTATCGATTCGTCGCGTAATTTATTAAAAAATTTCTCTATTGGAGGAAGATTTTCCTCGTTCAATTTACCCCAATCATCTAAGTGCTCATAGGGAAATACTCCCTTACGAGTTAATAATTTAAATTTTTCATCGGATAAGTGCGCAAACTCGCTTTTCAGAATACTCAAGTCACTCACATTCAAATAAGAAACTAATTTATCTAAACTTGAATCTAAAAACCTACATGAATCTATGAAACGGAATTTAACCACCGAATTTTTGGTGCTTCTAGTGAAACTTATATACTTCTCTTTATTGATGGGGAGTACTTGAATATTCTGCTTGGACGTTTTGGCAATATCTCGAATCAGCAAAAACATATCGTACCCGCTGAGGTTATGAGCCACAACAGGTACTACGAATCGATATTTATAATTTAGGTTGCAATCTTGGTGGGCTAGACCTCGATATTTACCCGTAAAATGACAGTGATCCTTAACCCGAACATCCCCCTCTTTGAACTGTCTCTCGCAAATATGGCATTTCGTTTCCTTCATAATATCAAGTAAACTAATACCATTCAAGTCTATAGGTACAATGCATTTAAGTTTTAGATCGATAAATTCCCCAATTTTATCTAACTGATCTGTCAACCATTTGGCGGGGTCTGATCCTCTATAGCTATCAAATCGTGATAGAGAATTGTTGAATTGACATTTTAAATAATAGCCAACACTATACGCCTCGTGTAGTTGAGTTTTGTTCGTATATGAACTTACATTAGATTGAGGGCATTTCTGAATAGGTAATAGGAGAGCCTCAAAGTCAAAATAAATAATAAATGGTATGGGTAGTTTGTGTGAGTGATTCTTAAATTTTAAATAATCATCCTGAGGGAATGTTATCTTACACATGTTCATTTTACCACAATCCTCAACATGATTTTTATACTTATTCTCACTCCAAAAATTATTTAAACATCTATCGCACAAATAAGTTTTGTGGTTCCAGCTAATTTGAGAATTTACAAGTCTAGATAAATTTTTGATTAGGCAATAGTGAAATTTAACTGTGGGGTTAATGGAATTTGGAGAATTCGCAGGTTCTACATCTCGATAATATTTATCCTGAATTAATAGTAAATTAAAATGTCTATCTAATTTATTTTTGGTTAAATATGCAGGGAGAACCTTCAATTTCTCCCCCTCACCCTGCTCATTACCTCCACATAATTCCAAAACAAACACATGAATTGAAATATCGTTATTCTTCTCGAAAGTTGGAATTTGAGATATAGGGAGGGGAAAAGTTAGATTTTGCAAATTTAAAACATTACTAAAATGTGGGTATGAAGAAACACGATCGGAATGTGGGTTAGTACTAGGGTGTAGTCCCGCTGTTACTGCCCATGCAAAACAATATTCATCATAATTTTTAACATTAATAATAGCCTGCTTTCGAAGTATCTCTTTTGGGAGAACTATATAAGAGGACCCAGAATTGATGACTTCATGTTTATTAATATTTATGCCCAAACTGATAACCTCCCTTAGACTCCACCCCGAGTCTCGTTCCAAAAAATCATCCAGCTTTACTTGGAGTTTATCGATAACATGCTCCTTGAACCACTCCAATAAATTTGTAAAAGAATCTATTGGGGCGGATTTTGTGTGAAAATATTTATATTCTGTTTGGATAAGCTCGTCGATCGCATTAAGTCGCATATATTCCCCACAAAAAGTAGTGTTTACCTTGATAAAATTGTAAGTGTGTAAAATTTTGGTGATTCTAGGGTGAAACAGATGAAAGGCATCATATAAAAAATTTAATGGGTCTAAATGAGAAATGTTTGTTATAAAGCCAGTTCGAATTCGTTGGGAAAATGCACATTTACCATCCTCCCAACGAATTCGCTCACTACGGTTCTTATTAGTTGTAGGGGGTTTATTTCGAATCTCTAATAAAATTTTGAATCTTTTTAAATGGCCGATATTACATTGCAATTGATTCTTACACGATAAGTTCAAAGTATCCTTTGTTATATGCTTAGAAAAGGTTCTAATGTACTTAGTACAGAAACCTATCCACTTCGTTATTTCCTGAGGGGATAATTTTGATTTTAACAAATCCTTTTGAGCCTCGTTGATAATATTAACGATCTCCCCACTCATCTTAGCGATTGAAACCATATTTTTATAATAAACAAGCAGCCTACCTTATGAAATTTATAAAAGTAGTACACACAGGAGGGTTGTTGTTGGTGGTGGCGGTGGTGGTGGTGGTGGTGGTGGTGGTGGTGGTGGTGGTGGTGGTGCTGGAAGGCTCTCAACTTCTAGGCGGCAATTCGCAGAATTCAAGCTTTGAGCAGGATTTTCCTGCCCCGATGGCCTCTTCCCCTCGATATATTAGGGCTGTGTTGCGCCCTTTATTGATATCTTCGATGAGGGGAGTAAGCGTTGTTGTTAAACGTTTGGGCAGGAAAACAGTTAGCTCTCCCTCCAACTCCGCCAAAATAGCCTCCCCAAATTTAGAATTTATAGTTTTTAAATTTAAAATCAAATAGGGCACATCCAATTTCAACTCGGAGACTTTCGTTGGTGTTGCCCTCTGCAATAACGAGATTTTGTTCAATTTGGAGAAATCCATTTTTAAATTATTTTTTAAATCTAAAACAAATCAGTGGAAGTTAGAAGTGAAGAATTATTTTTGTGTGTTGAATTTACCTCACCAAATTGAATAAAAGAAAATTAATAAAAACCCCCAAATTATTATTATTATTAATATTTACTCAATCAAATTGTATAAAAGAAGATCAATAAATACCCCCAAATTATTATTAATATTTACCCAATCAAATTGTATAAAAGAAGATCAATAAATACTTCAAAAAGTTAAAGTTTAGTCTGCACAGTTTTAATAAAAGCAAAATAAATATTCAGTACATAGAAATTGACTCTACATATGAATATAATATTCAAGTCAATAAATAAACTCACCTTGATTTAAGCACACACAAAACACGTCTAATCACTTCAAAAGCTAGTAGAATAATGATTTGATAATGTTATGAGGTATGCGCACATCGAGTTTTATAGGAACTTCTTATCACTTTCCTGCTATGTTCACACGCTATGCAGGATGTCTCGTCGCCTGTTATATCATGATAATAAGTTAACTGTAACCACAATCAGGAAGTCTCGGTCGACTGTTATATTCATATTGGTAAGATCTACAACCACAAGCAGGATGTTAAATTCTATTTGAAATCGCGTGATTGCAGAAACTTCCTTGAAATATTTATCCGCATACATTTTTTTTTCCTCAACCGATAACAACTTTATCATTTTTCCTGGGAACTAATTTAATTCGTAGGACTTTGGATTAAATATTGTGTGTGTATAAAACTCTAGGTACTTCATAGGGAAAAAATAGTATTCTTGTAAGTGTTGTGTGACCTAGTGAAAAAATGGGAAAATTTTATGATTATGTCCAAGAGCTGACCAACAGGTTGGATATATTTACAAAAACGCAAGTGCGTCTGTGGATGATTGATAAGTAAGTTGTTCTATTTCATTTCAATCTCACTATATATCATAAGTGCATTAATTTGTTTTCAGTGATTATTCTGATGAGGAAATTAGGAGAGAATTGATACATCTCGATCAATTGGCGGCAGCTGATGATGCTGAAGATTTATTCCCAGAATTGGATGAGCCTCAAGAAATAATTGACTTGACGTATGTTTTTTCCCCAAATTTATATAATTTTTGATTACTAAATTACTCTCATTTCCAACAGATGTCCAGAGATTCCATCAGCAGAGTCGCTGCCTCCTCCGCTGGATATGCATGATATAGTGTATGTGATTTTTCTACTTGCGAAATATTTGCTACTAATTTTTAATAATTACAGATTAAACGAACTACCTACCCAACTTCCCTATGATACCCCACCGTCTTTAGCGAGCTCCCCAGGCATTTTGTATGTATTCGTATTAACTCTAGAATTATTTCAATTCTAATTGTACTTTCCTGATAGCTCAATCGATGATTTGGTTACCCCAAGACCTGCACCTTCACCGACACCTCCTCCACAGCAGATTTACGAGGGATTTTGCATCCATGCTTTCCGCCACTACTTGGCGGAGCTGATGTTTGAAGTATGTTTACCTTATGCTGATGTTTTTTATTATTTAATGAGTACCCTTGTTTTATTCATAATTACAGATGTCACAACTGCGGGTTTTGGAGGGGTGCAGGTATTTGGTTTCACCCCTAGATGGAGAATGTTCCCTGGTGGTGGGGTTACCTCACGATTTAAATCGATTGAAAGAAAAAGTGAGTGAATCAAACACACACACACACTATTATTATTATTATTATTATTATTATTATTATTATTATTATTATTATTATTATTATTATTATTATTTATCAACTAAAGTTATTTTTCTTTGTTTTCGCAGATGGTTGAAATGCGCATAGCTCGGGGTATGGCCTTTTTTGTTGAATTTTTAGGAAATGATTTTTAGATTTAGGTGTTTATATTGTATGTCATTTTAAAAATTGTATATATTTCAAAAATAAAAGTTAAAAGTTACATGTATGTATCTAACTGATTCCCTATCTCCTATTCAAAATCAAACGACAGCAATACCTTTCATTATTTATTATTAATACGTTTCTTTACATTTTTAATGAGGATTTTCAGTAGTAAAACTGATAATGCACTAAGATTGAAACATTGCATAGCATAGATTTCATTTTCTTTCTGTGGTGGTGGTTGGGGTGGTGTTGGTTGGGCTTCAGATACATTGCTTTGACAATTGATTGCTGCTGTCGTCACAGGTGTTGGGACTATAGTTTGATGCCAATTCACTACGTCCCCCTCACTACCATCATGGAATAATAACTTGAGTTTATAGTTGAAAGTTGCTAACATCCTTTTAGGAATAACGTATGAGAATACCTCTAGGTGATTTTCATTAACTAGTTGATGGTCCATAGGCTGCCATTCAGTTCGATTACATTCCTTCTCTGCGAAGGCATCCTTGTTGGGACATATATAAATTCGATTCACTTGAAGTGGTACGTTTGTATATAGGACTCCATTCAATATTGCTGTTAGGATTATGAAATTTGATTTCAGCACAGCCATCTCCTACACTTATACTCAAATTGCCTAGTTGATTTATAGTTAACTTTTTATCTTCGTAAAATTTTATGTCTTTATTCAGTGCTACTAATTTCATATGGAATTCAAGCAGTTTACGTGCGTATTCTTCCGAAGACATATCAATACTGGTCAGTTCGGTGGAGTGTCACCCATACCCATTTTTTGAAACCCTCGTAATATATCTAGATGGGCATCTTCCTTTGTAACATATTCAAACAATTTCCAGCTGTTTACACTGCAGCACATAGAATTATTGCTGGTAGAGTGATGAAGGCAGATATATCTACAGTTTTCTCGAACAAATTGTGGGCAGCTGCCTTTCAAATTCAACACTTTCACCTGACGATCTAACCCCAATTTTTTGAGAATCTTCACTATGAATTTGGCTTTGCCCACACCACTAACGTATATGACGCTATTTGGATCAATATTTTCCTTGAAAATTTCCTCCATCCGAATATAGTCCTGATATCCAGAGTTGTATGGAATCCCATGATACTTTTCGCAAAACATCACTTGCTTCATTTGATTTTCTGAGAGTTCACTTAGCGGTGTGGGTGGCTTGAATAGAAAATATTTTTCTAGCTTCTTTTCACAATCCAACAAAGCTAGTTCCTTAACTATCATTGTATGGTGAGAGATTTGGAAGCTCTGAATGTCAACCACCACCGACTTCATCTTGAACTAAACTGTTCCGTCGATAATTAAGACCAGCAATGCAAACTAGAACGAGTCTGATGAGTCGTACGAGTCGCACGAAACGTTGCAACCGATGATTCCCGAGTGTAGATCTTTCATTTGCTAAAGTCGCATGAGACGCATGAGTCGGGTGAGTCGAACTGGTAGCGCCACCTCTACGAAGCAGTCTGTACCTTCGATGGCATCTGTCATGGTGACATCTTCATGAAGCAGTCTGTACCTTTTGGACCGAAGGTACAGATTACTTCCTAGAGGTGGCGGAGCCCCCTCCAGGAAGCAGTCTGTACCTTAGGTCCGCCATGACAGCTGTCACGTGGTGGTGACATCTCTACGAAGCAATCTGTACCTTAGGTCTACCATGACAGCTGGTCCTTATGGTCACCATGACAGCTAGTCCTTATGGTCGCCATGACAGCTGGTTCTTATGCTCGCCATGACAGCTGGTCCTTATGGTCGCCATGACAGTTGGACCTTAGGGCCGCCATGACAGCTGGTTCTTATGGTCGCCATGACAGCTGGTCCTTATGCCCACCATGACAGCTGGTCCTTATGGCCGCCATGACAGTTGGACCTTAGGGCCGCCATGCTGCCATGTGTTAGTCACGTGACTCTGTACATGTAACACACTTTTTGAACACACCCTGTATACTCTTTACAAATAAAATAAAATCCTTATCATCTACATCCTTTCAAAACTGATAAGGACGAGCTCATGCACCGGATGCACATCGATAGCTAGACCGGAAGTGGAGACCGGATATCCTGGTGCCGTGCTAGCGGAGTACATCTACTAGGGAAGGATGACGTCAGACAATTAATCTCGATGTGGTAGTAAGCGACAAAGTTGAGGCGGCAAACCATAAGACGAAAGTTTCCCAAGAAGGCTTTGGTGTCAGACTCGGTCAAATACTTTGGAGATATCCAATGATACTAGAGATTCCCCATGTTTCTCAATAGGGCATTCGATAAGCTTTGCCCTTATTTTGGCATTATATGCCTCTTTTGAAGCGCTTATTGTTTCATCGCACATATTTCTGGCGTCAACATATTTTTTTCTGGTATACAGGCATGGGTTACCGCGCCAAATACGGTATTGTTGTTTGTGTTGAAGCGACGGCCGTAGAACGGTGATTTGTTGGTAAAGGGTATGTAAGTTTCCATTCTTTGCCATTGACTGGAGCATTCGTAGAACAGGACGGAAAGACCCTTCGTACTTTTGACTTTGCATGAAGCATCAGAGGATGACCATGAGTGAAGGCAGCATTTGGAAGGCATACTTCAAGGGTTTGCCCTTGTAACTTGATGTTGGTCACAGAATAAGCGGCGAATTGTAAACTGCTTCCTCTGTAGGTAGAGTCAACCCTGGATTAAGAATCCCCGTTATTCAAAGGGACCCCCGAACCACGAGTATTCAAAATTCAGATGACTAAACACATTACCTAGATGATACAAACAGTACAGAAATATTTTCCATGTTGTTCTGGTGCAATTACGGTTTTTGATGCAAAGGCTTGAGACAAGTTTATCAAGCAGTTTGGGAATTGTTGACTGAATGCATATTCCACGGTAATTGTTAACATCAGTTTTAATACCCGATTTAAAAATGGGTGTAAGAAAAGTATTTTTCCAAAAAGTAGGAAATGTCTCAGTTTTCAGGGATAAATTGTAAATTGAAAGGATGGGTTTTGTAATTGTGAAAATACACTGTTGAAGTAAGATAGTTGGAATACCGTCAGGTCCACAACTGAAACTGTTGCAGTGACTTCGGGGGTTAATTATTTTAATTTTGCATCAGGATAATGCCCGCCCTCAAACGGCAAGGGTTACAACGCAGTATTTAGAAGATGCTGATGTGGTGGTGCTTCCATGGCCTCCACGTTCACTGGATCTTTCGTCGATTGAACATGTCTGGATCTCTAGCCGATTGAACATGTCAGTACAAGACTGAGTAGTTTACGCCACCCCCTCACAATTTAGATTGTGATTATTATTAGATTGTGATTATTATCATTATTACTATTATATCATTATTGGATAAATTTTTTATTTATGTGTTTTTTCGCTTCAACATATAATCACTTTCTCGTTACATTAATGTGAGCCTTCTGTAGAAATTTCAATTAAATTGCTCAACTATTACTAGGTGTTGCGTTTTTCATTCAAATCAGTAAATAAAGTGTGATGAAAATAAATGTATCAAAATTTGTTCAAACAGTTGTAAAAATATTTCTATTTCAAAAATTGATTAATATATTGTTTTTTAATTAATAATATTGTAAATTGTTAATTTTTACTTACATTCAATTTATAAAATTATTTTACCACTAGATGGCATTTATTCCTTATAATTACATACATATCAAACATTCAAAACATATCTATTTTTCATAATAAGCTTTCTAATAATTTTTTACCAATTTGTTATATAAACTTACATATTTCTCACCGTTAGAATAACTACTTTGTAGCTTCCTGAATTTCAACTGCTTAACATGTATATTATATAAATCAAGAATGGAATTTTACGTATAAACTTAATCATCTAGGAATGAAGCCATATGATTATAATTTTATGTATTGAATGAAATAATTTTTACTTAAATTATTTCATTTTTGACTTATATAATATATATGTTGAGCAGTTGAAATTCAGGAAGCTACGAAGTAGTTATTCTAATGGTGAGAAATATGTAACTTTAGATAACAAATTGGTAAAAAATTATTGGAAAACTTATTATGAAAAATAGATATGTTTTGAATGTTTGATATGCATGCCATTATAAGGAATAAATGCCATCTAGTGGTAAAATAATTTTATATATTGAACGTAAGTAAAAATTTACAATTTACAATATTGTTAATGGAAAAACAATACATCAATAAAAAAAATTTATAAAAATATATGTTTAACAAATTTTGATACATTTTTCTTTATCACAGTCATACTTCATATATACCTGAGGATGATTGTAATAATTGACCTCGAAACCTGGTAGTACGAATCTACACAAAAAAATGGATTGTGAGAATTAAACATTAATATCAATATCAATTATGAACTCACACTTGAGTGAAACCAATTTTTTCATATATTTTCAGTGAAATATATTCATTAATTGATTTTATAAAACGCCGAAACTATTGAACCGGAAATATTTGCTGTATGGTCAAATATTCAAATAGTTCGTGCAGAATTCCTATGAAATGTCTGTGGAAATGGCATTTCCTTCACGTATGTGTTGAGAAACAACGAAGCATTACGGAAATTGAAGGAAAGCCACTTCCGTTTTTTCCTTATTCTGAGCGTTTGATTTAATCTACAGTACAGAGTTAAAATGTGGGTCAAATCCGAAGCTATATCAAACAGTTTTGACGTTTTATCTGCTCTATAAACGAAGTGAAATCAGTTTCACTGTGTCATAAATCAAGCTAAAAAACTGTCTTTAAACAGGCCTAGAAGAACGGAAACTATCAACGCTAGACGAGATAAATACTTCTGTATTTTAGAAATCGATATAAATAACAGCAGTTTAATGTCCGAACATCCTACGGAGATAAGCGACTTAATCCGATAAAGCAGGTTTTGGGGTAGATTTGTCCCGAGGGGGAACTAGTTATGGCGCTCTTTGATCCCCCAGACAGTCTCTCCTCGCCTTGGTTAAAATTCACAGACGTATGCTTGATAAGAAAGTCCCTTACAGTCCTTTGTCTGAATTTACTATCGATGAGCAATTCCGGGATGACCCGATCAGTTCATTATATTATCAGTTCTATTAAGCGATAACCATTGACGCGTAAGCGGAATTTAACCGTAGATTGATAGTTGGAAAAATACAAATTTGTACTATTGTGTGAAATAATTTTAACTTTCGAAGGTTGGAGAATTGAACTCAAATTTACACAAAACTTATAACACCTAATTTAGAAAATACTCAAAAATAAACTTAAATAAGCCCAAGACCTAATTTATCCTCAGATTAATAATAATATCGGATCAAATTTCGCATGTGTAACATATTTAGGTTAACACTCACAAAAACTCTCAATTTCTTGAAAACCAAAATAAAATCGTCACTTTTGAAACAACAAATAAATAGTCTATGCTCATATATTAATAATACAAAATCTAAAAAAGATAAATTTAAAAAATCTGAATTTTACAGGCTGAGGTGGGATGACGGTAATACCTCTTGTACATAAGACAAACTGTACGCAGTTTCGCGCCGTCCAACGTTTTGCTTCATTAGCTATATTCATTCTAGAATGAACAAGAATTTCTACTGCGCATATGCAGACAACCCGGTGACTTGATCATATTTGTATCTTTATGTGCGAGCTGCTTCATTAGCTATATTCATTCTAGAATGAACAAGAATATCTACTGCGCATATGCAGACAACCCGGTGACTTGATCATATTTGTATCTTTATGTGCCAGCTTTTACAAGTTCAAAGTGACCAGAAAAGCGAATAGCCTCACACCTAACTAATACACAATTTTATGGAATATACTAAATTAATTACTACGTAATTAAATCAAATTCAATTAATGTATAATTGAACGGAATAAAATAGTGTATTATAAAATCCCTACTTCCCTACTAATATTATAACTGCGAAAATAAATTTGTATATAAGACCGTAGTGTATTGTCGGTCTGTTTGTTATGTTTTCACGTGAAAACTAAAAAACAAATCTATCTGTGTATTTGGATTATTCCATTCAATGCTTACATGAGATCTACTATCGTGGACCCCCATTCATCTCCTAGACCCCCAATTTTTGTTTTTCGCTGACATGGACTCCTTGCAGGTCGTCGTCGATCCCCAAGACCACTTTTTTGGTTTAAAGGAACTATAGTGTTTAGGACAGTGGACATTATTTTGATATGCTAGTACAATAACCTCATGTTTAAACATCAATTTCAATACTCACAACAGCAAATTTACTACAAAAAAAATGCTTCCTGTTCTGAAGTTTAATTTTAATCCCTGCATTTGAAACTATTAGTTGTCAGAAGTTTTATTTATATTATCGTTTATAAACCTCTTATGAAATATAGGCACTCGCTATTCGTTCAACTAATGAGTGATTAATGTAGTGCTACCAAAGTAAGTAAGCTCTCTATTTTATAGTATATTGAACAAACTTTACCCATATCAATATCATTAATACATAAGTATGGAACAGGAAATGAAATACACTTCCACATGATCCGAGATAAGTAATATGAAAGATAATCTTCCAACTTGTATGGCTCCAAAAATGGATTCTAACTAATATATTTGTTGAAATATTATATTCATCCTACAATAAGTCAGTGTTACTGAGATAATCGGAAGTAGAAATCGTGCATTGAGTTGAACATTTCGTTAATTGGGCATTTTGAGTGTTTGTTTCCATAAATAATAATATTTACTTTAACGTCATAGTATGGTTTAATAATATTGACTAAAGCTGAAAGTAAATTTTCCATAGTTTTTACAAATCTTGAAATTGGAATTAGAAACAGTACGTAGTTTAGGTACTCATATTATTTTCTTCAAAGATTTGGTAAACACCAGCTGTTTGTCAATTAAATTTAAGATTATAAATAATAAAGCTGAGAGTAAATTTTCCATAGTTTTTACAAATCTTGAAACTGGAATTAGAAATAGTACGTAGGTTAGGTACTCACTTTATTTTCTTCAAAGATTTGGTAAACACCAGCTGTTTGTTGATTATATTTAAGATTATAAATAATTTGTTTTATTTGATAGAATAAGTAAAGAAAAATTTGGTTTGTAAACCGTTAATTGAATTAAATCATTATAGGCCAGTACAAATAGTATTTGAACAACAAAAAAATTCGTTACAGCAATCTGACAGCGGAATATTGTAGAACAAGATATTGTAAGAGAGGGAAAAATAAATCGAACCGACAGCTGCTATCCGGGGCGGAATGTGGTGTTTTTTAGGGGTTGAAAAAAGTTTTTCGTGATTTCTGGCTAAATCGTCCATTCTATCAAAAAAGTTAAATACAAAAGTTGTAGGGAATAAAAATATCTACAACTTTTTGTCCACTGTTTTTACCCTAACCTCAAAATTATTCGACAAAAATGCGAAAAACCAATTTTTCGGTTTTTAATTTTTTTCTTTGACAAATTAAACTATATGAAGCTCAAACTTTGACAAAAGATACCTCTATTCATTGCAAAAAGGCAGTAATTTTTTTGGAAGAAAATATTTGGAGGTTGTTGTTAAATTTAATTTAACGAAAAAAAAACACCAAATTTTTAACTGCGATGCCTCTTAAAACTACGCATCCTACAGAGTTTTGTTTTGGCTCACTTACTTACTATTACGTCTACTTTCGATGAGTGGTAAAAAAGGTATACTGCAATGGAAAAAATGGCGGGAAAATTGAAAGAACCGAAAAATCGGTTCTTTCGTGGTAATTTGCATATTTATCGTTGAATAATTGTTATTAATTAATAAAATCATTTCAATTTTTTTATGTTTATGGAAACTATAGTATTATTTCTTTAATTATTGTATAGATCGAGTTTTGATATGATGTCATGCATGTCTAAGACAGCAAATTATATCTACTATATTCGTATATTCGTAATCGCAGGATGCGAATATGAGAAATTTAAAGAGCTGTTTTCGAAACTAAAGACAGCATGCGAACGCAACCAGAGGCCTTCTATCTTATGTTTTAATTGTTTTAATTTAGAAAATTGCTCAAATGCACACAAATTCCCATACACGAAACTGACTTGAAAGAAATGGAAACAGATCAATGTACTATAACTGAAACAGTACTCAATGAAACTTTCGAAAACACTGGAGAATCGTTCACTTGTGTTGAATTGGACGGCGAAGAAGTGAAACGCTCTGCGAAGAAAGCAAGATTAGAGAAAAATACATCTACGGGAATGCATACTTTTTTACACATATTCCAAATAATATTAAATTTTTTTTACCGCATTTATGAATTTCATGTTGTTAATATTTACTACATAAAAACAGGAGGGATCTGCTTAAATTTTTTCACAATGTGTTATTTTTTATAATAAAGATTTTTGACCTAGGTATGAAATATATATAAATTCTCGGGAAATAAGTCACATTAACACTTATGCTTTATATTTTCGTCTTTACGTACGTTTCGGTTTCACGACCATCATCAGACGACTTATTATTTCAATAACCTGATTACTTAAAACTAATTGTATTAACACAAAGCGTCCTTATAGAACCAATTTCATTTAAAATGCCAACGTCGCCGAAACGAACAGAAACACGAAACCGAAATTGTAACACAATGTGTTAATACAATTAGTTTCAAGTAACCCAATTTTAGACATAATAAGTCTTCTCATGATGGTCGTGAGACCGAAACGTACCTAAAGACGAGAAAATATAATAGCATGAGTGTTAATGGGACCTATTTCCCGAGAATTCATATACAATTATTTTTTATAGATTTTTTTTTTTATATAAATATAAACTTGTTCAGTGCAACATGCAAATACTGTCTTAATAATTGAAAACCACTCTACAGAACCCGTATATATCATTGTAGATCTACTACATTACCTATTGTATGATTATATTTTGTTTAGTAAACTAATTGATTTCGAGTAAAAAACTAAAATTGTTCTCAAATGAATATTGGGAATGTGTCATACATTCGTATCCTGCGATTACGAAGATACAAATATAGTAGATATAATTTGCTGTCTTAGACATGCATGACATCTTATTAAAACTCGATCTATACAATAATTGAAGAAATAATATTATAGTTTTCATAAACATAAAAAAATTGAAATGATTTTATTAATTAATAACAATTATTCAACGATAAATATGCAAATTACCACGAAAGAACCGATTTTTCGTTTTTTTCAATTTTCCCGCCATTTTTTCATGGCAGTATACCTTTTTTTTACCACTCATTGAAAGTAGACGAAATAGTGAGTAAGTGAGCCAAAACAGAACTCTGTAGGATGCGTAGTTTCAAAAGGAATCGCAGTTAAAAATTTGATTTTTTTTTTCGTTAAATTAAATTTAACAACAACCTCCAAATATTTCCTTCCTATAAAATTACTGCCTTTTTGCAATAAATAGAGGTATCTTTTGTCAAAGTAAGAGCTTCATAAAGTTTAATTTGTCAAAGAAAAAAATTAAAAACCGAAAAATTGGTTTTTCGCATTTTTGTCGAATAATTTCGAGGTTAGAGTAAAAACGGTGGAATAAAAGTTGTAGATCCTTTTATTCCCTACAACTTTTGTATTTAACTTTTTTTGATGGAATGCACGGTTTAGCCAGAAATCACGAAAAACTGTTTTCAACCCCCATTCTTTTACAATATCTTGTTCTACAATATCCCGCTGTCAGATTGATGTAACGAATTATTTTTTTTATTTCTAATATTTGCTCCTATGAGTACTGGCCTATTAGTTGTATTCAAAAACATTAAAAACCTGCTCAATTTGACAACAATAACTGACTTTGATCCCTGACGTCATATCATTCTTAACGTGAATGAAGTATAGTTGATAACTCCTAGCTTTGAGAAAGCCCCAGCGTTTTACACAAAACTTGTGACAGTTAATTTAGGAAATACTTGAAAATAAACTTAATAAATAAGCCCTAAACCTAATTTATCCGTAGATTAATAATGAAATCGTATAAAATTTCGCATGTGTAACATATTTAGGTTAACACTCACAAAAACTCTCAATTTCTTGAAAACCAAAATAAAATCGTCACTTTTGAAACAACAAATAGTCTATGCTAATATATTAATAATACAAAATCTAAAAAAGATAAATTTAAAAAATCTGGAGCTTACAGGCTGCGGTGTGCTGACGGTATAATGCCTTGTGCATAAGACAAACTGGACGCAGTTTCAGTGTAAGGTTCCACGAACAGTTCTGAAGTTAGAGGCTCAAAACAGAAGACTCAATTTATGCGAATCACCTATTGGATCATAATCGATATTTTACATATTCAAAAAAAGATATAAACTCAATATTCTAAAATTCATAGAAATTTTATAACATTCAAAAAACAGAAGTCAAATAATATTGAATGACCAAATCGATACCTATAAATCACCACTTGTCAGCAATTTTGTAAATAAACCTTCACCCAAACCATTGTCTACCTTCAAACCCTCAATTTGTACCACACTTACCGCTTCACGGTATTTTTACGATGAGAATAATGTCATACTTGGCTACTCTTGCAACGTATTAATTTCAACAATTCCCCTATAGTGCAGTCAAATGGGTATTTGAGGTCGAAATCCTTGGGAAAATGACAGATATTAATTGATGGAACAAAGTACATTCTATTCGGAATTTTATCAGAAATAAACTCTACCTCGTCCAAAGTTGCGCAAATTGTTTATATTGTTTATAAACAATAAATGAACAATTTAATTAGCTCATTTTTGAGATTACATAAAAATTTGCTGAAAAAATGCAAAATTTGACCATTTGTGATCTGACTACGACTGTTTTTTGTTATAAAGAATTTATTTATTAACAAAATAGATGAATTTGACCAAAACTCCGACTTTAGGGTCGTTTTCGGATGATTTTAGTATTCTGAGTTCGATTTCATCATCAATATCGACGAATGTATACCCACAAATTTGCTAATCTGTCATAAACAAACTATATTTATCATTAAATTTACAAATTTGACCAACATGTCAAGCTTATAGTCGTTGTCTGATAATTTTGGCCTCCGGAGTACAATGTTATTGCTATTATGGTCTTTAAATGCATATATAAATTTTTGAATTGTTATAAACAAATTATTTATCAGCAAAAAAAGAAGAAAGAAATATTACATTTTTATTCATTCTTATATAATATGCACACTAAGAACTTAATTTTTTTGACAAAATTGATGAAATGTATTAAGCCTTAATACAATAAAGGAAATGTCATGCCACCAATTTTAAATAATTGTTTTCCCTTCCTTGACAACTCTCCCATACCTCCTTGAAGAAATTAATATGTTGAATGTTATATATATTTATTGATACTATGTCATACTAAAACATCAAAATTTTTATTATTCTTTTCTAATTCATATTTGTTTATAACAATCTTAAAATGTATGTATACATTTAAAGACTATAAACTTGACATTTTGAATGAGGTATAGAGATCCAGGATAGTGTCGACAATTCAATAGCCTCCTTGTAAAAAACGTTATTATCTCGAAAATTGAGCGTTTTCTTGAGAACCTAGAAAATGGCATGTTTGACGCTCATATCGAAGTGAAAATTGTATGATTTTACAAGAATTTTCCACAATTCTCATTTTTTATACTTAGTTATATCTTTGAGTATATCATGAAACGGACCCGCTAGCTCAATTTGAATTAATTAATCTCAGGGCTCGTAGTGAAACGTGCCTTGTGATTCTAGACTGGTGAATTGCTTGGGCGCCAATTTCTTTAAAAAAACTATAAAAATAAATGAATTCACAGCCTAGAATACAAGCACCACGAGATGATTTATTAGTTGATGGAAATTAGAAAAACAATACAAGTTCAACTTAACAATTTGATTTATTCCAGATGGAATTTGGTGTTTAACAAAAATAAATTTACAGTTTATATAATGAATTAATTTATAAAAAATTGAATTTTGAAGTAAAACAATTACAAAATTAAACCAATTTGTATATAAAGAATTTAGAGTAAATAATTATAAAATTAACTCAATTTCTTAATTGAAAGAATGCATAGTTAAATAGTAAAGAGACCACGAATGGCTTTAAAAAATCTAGCGAAATACAATTTTGGTGAACAACAAAATCAGAAAATGAAATAATGGTCACTCAACAAGAAAATGTTACCCTCCTTGGAACTCGTAGGAACTGGAAGCTGGTCCTGTCAGGAAAGTCACTAAACCGTCTTGGAGTGAAGGGGTGAGGAACCTCAGACGTTCAAACCCTGTAATGTCAAAGAACGAACAGTTCTCGACTTGAGATCAAAGGACAAGTAACACCGTCGGCCGGAATAACCAAATGATTCCACCTCCGATAATGTTATCTTCCCCAATATGTAAAACACTATTACAAAATTGATATCTTGATGAGATATCAATTTAGACAAAAATATAATTTAATCTGCAAGAATTATATAATTACAAGAATTACTTAAATTTAAACAATAAATAATATGTGACTGAATTAACGATACAAAAAATGAGATAGAAAGAAAAATAATCAAATTGTGATTGAAAGGAAATAACCAAAACGTTGAATTCGCTAGTTAGCACAAATCTAGAAACTTGAATTGATTTGCATCGAATTGATGTACTACTCTACTCTGAAATCACGCGAACGCAGCAGTCCTGATAATTAAAAATTCAATAAGCAATAATTGAATAATAAATACCTTGTGATAATTCCAAATACTATTTATAGCACGATGCAATCGAAGACAGCTCTGAATACTACGTATCAGATTTACAAAATGGCGACTCTTATGAATCACAAAAAATAGCATGTGCCAATGCGGAATTAAACTGACAAGGACTACAGAAATATTATCATGAGAACCTGCCTACGTTCCGATAGATTATTCTCCTACAAGAGTTACAACAATCAATGCTGTTATGGAAATGATATTCTTTGAAATATGCTATCCGCAAAATGATCGGGTGTGCCCCTCAGGCAAATCAAGATAAAAAATCCGCCGAAATACTATCACAATCAGGTTTTGTACATCCAGACGTTTAATAACAAATCTAAATCAAATTAAATAGCCTGATGTGAATAATATTTCGGAAGCAAAATTAAGAAAATGTATTTAACGTGAATGAATTACGAAATCTCGACTTACCTAGGCAAAGGAACACACCACAATGAATCCTTTCCGATTTCCGCTTTCCCACATTACCACTCCGCGATATTTAGTGACCTCTCACATCAGGAATGGTAGTTTCAATAATCTATGTTTTATTGACCGGCAGATATCTTTAAATATCATATGACAAGTTTCCTAGCCGACAAAAATTCTACTCTGTTCTTTAAAGAGTTCTATATATAATCACGTAACGCAGCCCGTTACAATCAAAGAGCTATTACATCTCTTCTTTGAGGCTTACTGTCTGCCAAATTAACGACTAATTGAGAAAAATATGCCTAAATACGATTTTTCAATTTTCCGTTTTTCGCACCCCCGCGCCAGCCCCTGCGTAAGTGGCATCGGTTTCTAGATGTCAAAACCCACACTTTTCTACCAAAAAACCCTGCCGTACAGAGAGGTCTGTAAAATGATCTTTTTTCGTCTAATTTGCCTGGAGTGAAATAATCATAGCTATTTAAATTTGTAAATCATAGGATAGTATCTTAGGTATTAATTACCTAGATTCAATCGATTTCAAGTACATCAATTTGGTAATTAGCCATACATTACTCTTTCACACACAACCGATCCGATGATGTTTTCTGCAGTTTCAATTGGTATTTATTTAAAACACAAGTCGGCTGCAGACGCATTTCATCAATCAAATGGCTAATCAAATGTAAACACTAATAACCACAACAATTTTCGATAAAGATATAAATACAATATCGAAACGTCAAAAAAAGAAATCTTGTTTTATTTTTAATCATATTAGAGAACCAGAATTTGTCTATTTACTATATACTAACAGCAATAATTTACAGGTGAAGCGTGAAACGATTATATCAGCCCAACATTTGAGGAGAAACAAACTTTGAAAATAACAATTTTATTAATCCAAAAAGATCCAACGACTCATGTATGTAGCAATAATAAAAGACGGATGCGCGTGATGACAGTAGACTCAACCAAACAGTTGACGTCATCCACCACCTTACATTGAAGTTAGAATACTTTGGGAAATTTTCAGTATCTTGGAATTAGTCTTTCACATGTCAATTCTTAATATAAAAATACATCTATTAGAATGTAGTACGCGTACCGTACAGAATATTATTAGTTATAAGTCGCATATTGGATAACTGAACACTTTTCTGGTGAACTTCAAGCAAATTCCTCCTAAAATATTTAAATTTGACTTCAAAGTTTAAGTGGAAACAAGATGACTTCCATGAACATACAAACGAGTTTAATCCTATTAACTTGTATCAGGTTGCGAAGTGTTAGTATAACGTGCGTTCAGTTATAGGTTAAGAGAAGTACACCATATCTACCTCTACACCAGAGCGATAACAATCCTAAGAAATATAATCCGTTTATATTATAAAATGATAACTAACTGTCGGTCGTGTTTATGTTTGAATATTCCGGGAACAATAATATAAAATAATAAATCAACGAATTCTTCGTATTACTACATTTTTGGGAACATGTAAATGGTAAATGGTAATTTATTTGATGTAAATGAATACAAGGTATTTTTACACACTTCACAACAAATTTAACTATTTCACATCATACTACGTCAATATGAAACAATACATATCTAGCCATACATGCACATACATCTATATTACAATATACCGGGATATCAAAAATTATCTTGGTCGAAGGTGGTTGTGGAATCTAAAACGTGTGTCTTACTTTACGTTTGAAATAATTATGTCACTGTCACACTGACATCATCCATAACCTACAAATTTCATACCTATTTATTTCAGATGTAAAACAATAATGAACTACAAATTAAAAATTATCTTAGTCAAGGGTGGTTGTGGAATGTTTTAAATTGTTCAATTTTCGATGAATCGAATGACATTCACGTGAGGAGCGCGTAGCTCGCGAGTTAGAAAAGTGAAAATCTTCGGAACATAGAACGTCTTTACGAGGACTTTTCGCATGCGGTTTTCACTCCATGTCGTCAGTTTATGAACGGGGCCAACTAAATAGCATAGTCTCGGGCCCCAAAATGTCGATTAAATAGGAAAATTTAATTAAAATAGAAACAGATACTCTCAGGTCTCAGCTACGCGCGTCTAACGTGCGACGTACCAAAGGGAATTTCCTAGCTACTAAAATATACCCAAAAGCTGTTGAAAGCTAGCGGCCTATAGCCGAAAACACTTTATTACAACTGGCGCCGAACGCACGAGGCATAAAACGGCCCCGAATTAACAAGATCGAGGTAAAAAGTAGGAACTCTAACTGACGCGTAGCGAGCTCCTCGAGGCATATGTCAAAATGATTACGTTCGTAGCTAATTACATAGGACGTCTGGCGTTCATGCAATTGTGTTTTTATACAATTCGAACCTTCTAATTTCGATAGGCCACGTGAAAATCCCGGAGTCTAAAGCCCTAAAGACTTCTGAGTGTTATAACATTAGTATAAAATTGCAAAATTTCTCACTTTTAGAAACTTCAAATTAATTAATTTGACACAAGTTTTGATAACGTAAAGTAAGACACACGTTTTAGCTTCCACGACCACCCTTGACCAAGATAATTTTTGATATCCCGGTACAACCGCAATCCAAACACAAATCATTAAGATAGTAAAATCACGTTATGTAGTTGTGTAAATAACCTACTAAGGGTCTATTTATTTAAGGTTGTGATGAAATATCAGTGTTTGATTTGAGAGAATGATCTGTATTATAAAACGCATGTGCTATTAAGAAACTTTTTACACGTGATTCGAATATTCAGTGGAAATAACTGAAGATTGTAAGGTAATTTGTTGTAAAATTCATAGGCTTGGTAAATTGGGGCATTTTGAGATTTACTCAACTTACGTCTTTCATTCCTGAAAGCCTCCCTGTTACTCGTGCGATAGTTGTGGAAATCAAGGTTTCTAGCACATGTTGGTGTTTATGTGTATATTCTAGATTCTAGAATGTATAAACAAGGAAAAGTGAGTATTTTCAACTTGAGAAAACTAGTGTAACAATCCTCCTTTTACTTCAAGCTACCAACTATCCTTACAGCCTTTCTCTGGATTCCAAATATTCGGAACCGATCTGCAGAATGATCCCAGATTAGAGTACCGTATATAAAATGTAATTCGCAAAGAGGTTTCTCAGGACAAAAATGTTCTACAAAGTATATTTGGCAGATGTTCAGAGTTTGTACTAACGAATATTCCTAAACAATTTACACTATGTTTTTCAACTCCATCGTCTGTATCTGACAGAGCACGTTCTATCGCCGGCAAAAAGAACAATATTCGAGTTATCCAGATGATCTAGTAGATCACTAATGAAAATGAGGAAAAGCAATGGTCCCATAATACTCACTGTGGCACACCATACATATTGTTCTGTTGATCTGATTCCAATTTGAGATAAGGATTTATCTGTGAGCATTGACAGATTTTCCAAATTGGAATAGAAAAGTTCCTCCACTAAACACTACAGGCTATCGATTGCAAAGTGGTGAAAATAGGTTGTCGTGCATGGTAGCCCCCTTGCTGGTGGTACTTTTGACATCCATCTTCAGTTTTCCAAATGAAGCTATATTCTCTTATTGAAACATCATGACAACAGAGTTTTTCAGGTTATAAATATATATTATAAGCATACATTTAACCAACAGAAGTGTCAGAAATTCTATTTTGAGATTTGAATGACGTCACACTACGTCATTGAGTTAATCACTTCATGATATCTAGATAAACATATAATTTTGCAAGAAGGATTACTATATGTACTATGTGATATGAATCAGAGTGAAAGTATGGTTAGTAATGTTGATTGTTGCGATAATTCTGACAGTTCAACAAAATAAATATAAACTGTTTATTATTATCAATAATAATTATAAAATTCTCATAGAAATATCAAATTTATTTGCATAAAAAAATCAGTCTTTGATGGAATATGAATAAGTTTTGGGAGGAGATATTTTTGAGCCAGCAGGAAGAGCACAGAAGTCGATGTGAAGAGGTTTCTCTTAAATGTCCATGAGAACTATCATAAAAGGTTTTAAAGCTTCCAAATTAAAGCATTTCGCCTCACAATAGCACGACTTGATGCCGACGTTTCTCCAACCATCACAGGTGACTTCAGACCAAGCTTGAGGCTTAAACTAAAACTGATTCTTCTGGTTTCCGTAGTGGTATTTATTGTGTGAAAAACCTTCACGCTACCCAGTTCACTGCCTTTATTCTGGTGGTTCACTCTGTTTTGGCACCTGACCCTGCCCTTGTGTGATCATATGCGAAGTGGAATTCTCGGTGATGGGTTTCCAAATGTTGGGAATGTAATATCCTGAGTCATGGTTCGGATTATTTGGATATTTTAGGATTTTTATCGCTTCAAGAATTTTTCCCTGATAGAAGTTTGGGCCTCGAGATAAAATTTCAGTATTTTCGAAAGGGATTTGTTGATCAGTGTCAAACTTGTGTTATGCAAGTGCAGATCTACTGATGTCACGAAGCCTTGTACAGCGCTCATGTTCTTTCACACGAGTAGCTACTGTACGACCTGTTTCACCAATGGCCAGAGTGGGGGCATTTATCGCTAAGGCAGCACAAAAAGCTGCGGAAGAACTTGGTTTCGAATTTCAGATCAGTCGAGAAGGCCGACTAGAGGGCAACCTTGAGTTCCAACTTTCTCGCCTGAAAGCCCAGCTAAAAACCGCGGAGCAAGATCTTATGCTCAAGCGGCATATTGACAGGCCGATACATGGTGTTTGTCAACCAGGCTGACCTTCAGCTACCTAAGGTCAGTCTGCCTTAAATCCGAGACAGGGATTTACCTCAGCTTGCCAAGATGACGTAATTAACACCTTGGTCAGCTGCAGGGTCTGTCGAAAAGCACCTGCGCGGCTTTTACACCTGCTGTCGGCATGTCCAGCAAAAGTGGCCTCGGCGTACACCCATCACCATAATGCGGCCCTACGGGTGCTGTATTACCATCTAAGGCACTCGCACGGATTAGACCAACATCTGGTGCTGCATTACATGCCAGGAGATATTGAGTCCGTTGTCGGAAACGAGAAATGCCAGATCTACTGGAATTACCCGTTTCCGACCGTCAGGTTCATACAAGCAAATAGGCCTGACGTTGTCCTCCTCGATAAACTAAGCAAGACTATGTATGTCATCAAATTCTCTGCTCCGGCAGAGAAGAACATAGTCTTGAAAGAGGAGGAAAATGGACAAAATACCAAGATCTCCTGTTCCAGCTCTGCACGCTATACCCAGGCCACAACGTCATATTAGTGGTTCTGATCATCGGTGTTTTGGGCGAAATTCGGTCTTCGTCGCGTTGGAACTTGAAGATCATTCAGGCCTATAAGAACTCGGCGCAGATCTTGATAGACTGGATGCAAAAGGCAATAATTCTGGGTTCAATTAGAATACTTAAGGCACACGATTTGGGAACCTGAAGCTACTTATCGACCGGTGGGGAGGAGTACCTTCGGTTAACCGCCTTTTAGATTTTCTGGTACGACTGCTGCGATGTCGTCGGTGCTCGCAGCAGCCCCGACCAGGCTTTGATGTGAAAAAAAAGTATATTTTATAAAAATATATGACGAAAGTAGTCCCTTGACTTGAAAAATTAAAAACTGAAATTTTGGAAACAACTGAAGGATGTTTTCCTTGAGATTGCACTCAATGGGAATAGCCAATATAAAGAGAAACTCTTTGTTAGATTGTCGAGCTTTTGAAAAAATTCATTTTCATTTTCAAGACATCTGAAAATCAAGGTCCTATTGTAAACAAAAGTCACTTGTAAATAGTGAAACAACTTACTAACTCGAGGTTGCTGACATAAAACTAACAGCGCACACAATAATCAATATCTTACAACACAATAAACAAACATATTAAAACTGATTTAAAATTCTTGTTTATATCAAAGATAAAACATTCCTTTGAGTCTGCCATTGGAAACAATGAAAACTGACAGAAGGATAGTCCTAAATCAATTGACAAGTCTATTCAGCCAATGGGAGAAGACCACTTGTTTGATACCAATGTCTCACTTTTGATTTACGGCGGTAGATTTGAAACCTGAACAGGGTCTCCTTCACGTTTTTTGTCGAAATTATACAATTGTATATGACACTTAAATTTGCAATATCAGAACGTTTGTTCATACAATTTGGTTGATTGTTGATAAAAATCATTTCAAGGAAATTTCTTTAAAAGAATTATTTTCCCTGGTCAAATTTGTTGGATTATTAAAATTGCCAAAATGTATAGTGTGCTCTGCAAGTGCACAACTATTTTTTTTTAATTTACAATCACTTTTAGGATTTCTCCCCGTTTGTCCTATGTAGACCTTTTCCCAATTCATACAAGGAATACTGTAAATTACACTAGAACACTCCAGTGTTGCTAGGGGAACCTTGGTTTTTGTAAAGAGGCTTGACACTGTTTCTACATTTTTTTTTAGCAATCTGAAGTTTATCTAATTTGAAAATGTTGGTGAGTTTTGGTGTGAGATCTTCAATGTAAGGTAGAGTCCTGTACAAAAAAGTAATTTGTTGAGGTGGCAATTCTTCGTTAGTATTGTTCGTAACATTATTGTTAACATTTGGAGTACTATTAGTTGGAACTTGATAATTTAAATTTTGTTTTTCCTCAGAATTGAATAAAAAATTATTTATTAATTTTAATGAATATAAATTTCCTTTCCAAATGGCTCTTAATTCCTTCAAACATTCCAACCGGTATGTAGGATGTGATAAATGAGTCTCTGCTTTTTAAGCGGATGATCAGATTTATTTTCATATTAAGAGTATGAGTGGTAACCGATGAATCTGTTACTATGTATAGGTTTTCTGTACCACTTTGTACGGACAATATTGTCATTACCTCTACAGACTTTTATATCTAAAAAATGGATACTGATTTTTCTCTTCTGAGGTGAACTGTAGGTGTATATTATAACTATCAAAATGAAATAGAGCCTCATTAACTCCACCTGCTGGGTGAAATGGTTGATCCCATGGGGGTACCAAAAATCTGTTTGTAATTAGTATTGTCAAAAATGAGAAAATTTGATTCAAAAATAAACTCCAAAATGTCAACAAATGCACTCCAAGTTGAAGTACATTGATTTGAGATTTTGTTACATTTATTGGATAAACTATGTCTGACTACTTCAAAAAATAAATTGGAGAATAAATACATCACATCAAAACTCACAACAATGTAATTTCCAGGTAGTTTGTAATTGCTTATGAAATTACTGAAAGAGAATGAATCCTTGATATAGTAATTATTGTCTGTATCATGCGAATTAGTCAAAATTCCAGTCAGAAATTGTTCTAGTTCACTGTTCGGGGCATTTATCGAAGACACGATTAAGAAGCGCAATAAAACGTGAATATATGCTATTTGATCGTTCAATAACTACGACCACCATTAAGTGGGACTTTAAGCTCCCTAGATTTTTAGAAAACGTGGTTTATTTCCATGATCAAGATAACAAGCAACCGGTGTTCTATGGCAATTGCGGAGCTAGACTGGATAAACAATATGAAGAGGAAACGGCAAATGGAATTATAGTATACCTTTTTCATTTCAATCAACAAATTACAACCCGTTAGTCGAATTGGAATCCAGTCTAAAAAACCTAAACCAAATTTTTATATTTTGGAATAAGCAGCGGTATCTTCAAAATTACCTACCTTTTGGCATCCACCTAGTATGCGGAAAGCTTTAGTATCCTCTAATAAAAACGATATTAAAGATTTGATTCCTATCGCTGATAAGACTTGGGATGTTTCACGAACTAGGTCCAACATTTCTACAATTGCTTCTACTTCATCTACTTCATTAGACATTGTAAAACTTTCTAAAATTATTTCAGATATAACGCTCACAGTAACTTAAAGTTAAAAATGGAGTATGTTTAATAAAACGTCAGGCAAATTAGTATAAACCATGAAATAGAAGTAGATCACCAAATTTTCATAGGAACTTTTTCAATCAAAATTCCCAGAATCAAACAAATTGTTGGTATCTTACAAAATACGGAGACGAAGATAAGAAATGTATTAAGTCTTGCGCTTATAAGCAATCTTTGAACTAGTAACGCCCAGTATTTTAACTGCCAATATTAGGCACGTTAACACAAGTAGTCTATTTATCACTGATATGAATAATCAGATTAAATTTTTGATCGATACGGGAGCTGATGTTTCATGCATTCCACATAGAATGGTGGAAACAGTCAGTAGCAAATCTAATTATAATTTGTCGGCAGCTAACGGTTACTCAATTTTGACATATGGTCTTAATTACTAACATCGAATTTCAATTTAAGACGAGATTTTACTTTCCCTTTTACTATTGCTCCCGTTGACAAACCAATCATCGGTGTACATTTTTTATCAAAGTTCAACTTGACACTTGATATAAAAAACAGAAAAGTAATTGATTCAATGACTAATTTATCAATTAACTGCGTAATCAAATCGAATTGAATCACCAAGTCCGAAAATTTTTTCAGTAGTATCCGCAGGCATGTCGTACATTAACCGAAAATTTCAAAAAAATTCATATCGGCAACTCCATATCATACCAAACGAAATTATAATATTTAGAAGGCCATAAAGTTGTCGTTGACTAAATTTCGACCGATACCTAAGAATGCCTAACATGGCAGAAAATTATTGAAAACGACATACCGGCTTCAACGTTACCACACACAATAGTGTGATAGAATTACCTTTTTGGAGTTTTTAATTCTGAGTTCGGAGAAAAAAATTGCTTTTAGTAGATAATCATGATAGAAATTGAAGGAACTAGAATCGAACACTTTTTAATCGTCGCAACAGGTCCAAAAAAAGTGGTAAAAATAGCCAAAACCGGTTTTTCGCGTCGGACATCGTCGGATTGAGTTAAAAAGAAAAAAAGCTTTCAATGAGCTTATGCGCCGTAAAAAGATGGAAAAAATGAGCTGCGAATGAACTCGATTGGACCAGCAGTGACCCCCGCAAATTGCAAAAAACCATCGATTTTGCTAAAAATTTCAAATATTTATAACTCTTGTTTGTTTGAAGAATAAGAGCTGAAATTTTAAAAAGGTTGTAGCTTTTGTACCCATCAAGTACCACACAAAATTTCAGCAAGATCGGATGTACACTTTTTGCAAAGCGCAGCTTAATGCAAAAAAAGCACTTTTGTAAAATGGCCCTAAAAAAGTTATGATGCGGTAACGAGCTATTCTTCAATAGTTAGTGAACAGCTTACCAAATTTTCAACCTCTCATCTTTCGTAAAAGTTGCTAAAACAATTATTTCAAATAATGGCATTTCGTGCGCTTGGCGGTGTGGCGCGTGTAGTAATCCGTACTACCATTCAATAATATTAGGATTGCGCGTATTTTCAAACTGCTAGTAATGTCGGAAGTACTCTAAAATATACATTGCGCTATTCGATCTATTCATTATTACTATTTATTCGCTATTTTCGAATGTGTATGGTATTTTAACATATTTTTTATTCTAATATATCAAATAACGATGAAAAGTAATACAAAAAATTTGAAAAGTACTTTGATAAAACGTATTTAGTACATATTGTACTAAAAAATTGAATGTAAGTAGTAATATACGGAACTGCTCTTACTTATAGCATGTAAACCATTACAAAATATTTTGTGATTTACTTCAGTTTCCGAGATATTGCTGTTTTTTACGAGCGTTTGCATTTTGAACCCATACGCTCGAAAACGCCGAATAGCCGAGCTGCGGTAGTGTGCGTTGGCTAGCGCGGCTGCTCTCCCTTCCACGCGCGCACCCAGCCAAGCGCACGAAATACCATTATTTAAAATAATTGTTTTAGCAACTTTTACGAAAGATAAGAGATTGGGAATTTGGTAAGTTGCTCAATAACTATTGAAGAAGATGATCCCGTAAAAAAATAGCGCGTTACCGCACCAAAACTTTTTTAGGGCCATTTTACAAAAGTGATTTTTTTTTTTTGCATTAAGCTGCGTTTTGCAAAAAGTGTACATACGATCGTACTGTTTGTACTATTTGTGTTGTAAATGCTGGGCAAAAAAGCTTACAACCTATTAAAATTTCAGCTCTCAATCTACAAAAGAACAATAGTTATGAATATTTGAAGTTTCGAGCAAAATCGATGGTTTTTTGCAATTTGCGGAGTCACCGCTAGTCCAATCGGGTTCATTCGCAGCTCAGTTTTTCCGTCTTTTTACGGCGCATAAGCTTACTCAAAGCTTTTTTCTTTTAGCTCAATCCGACGATGTCCGACGCGAAAAACCGGTTTTGAACCATTTTTTTTAGAACTGTTGCGACGATTAAAAAGTGTTCGATTTTAGTTCCTTCAATTTGTATCATAATTATCTACTTAAAGCAATTTTTTCTCCAAACTGAGAATTATGCAAAAATTACCGACATTTATTGCTAATTCTATCATACTACAATGCCAAATCGATCTCCCTACATAAAAATAATCAATTCCGTACGAACGACACCTTCCGTGAATTTATTTAGTACGATAACATACCGCGATGAATATGCAGCTACCTCTATTAGAACATATGTCAGGGCCAGACTCATCCGAACTTATTCACCAATTCAAACAATACTGAAATTAAACCCTGGAACTGGTTTCACACCGTTGTACCCAACGAATTCGGATATAATAGAATAAGCTAAAGTCATTTTTGAGTATTGCCAACATGTCTCTCTCCCACCATACTGTCATCTAGTTTCCCAGCAATCGTGTGGAGAAATAAAGATTGAATAGAGAGATCTCCGATATTGGCACTCGTAATTCGCCGCCGCTAATCGTGTACCTACTGTCAAGAAAAGTGACATTTATTTGAAAGTGTAGTTAACGAGTTCCGATCAACTTAACCTATATATAATATCTAATCTATGACTTAACCTGTCAAATCTTTGAGTGATTTTGGTGATACAGTTCTTTGTTCTTTCTACTTTCTAGAAAATTCAAGAAGCTAACGACTTAATAGTTTTCTAAAATTGTGAATTTTCTTTACTTTTAGTACTTTGCATCGTTTAGGTACCTGTTTGTTAATCGAAATATGAAGTGTTAGGCAGTGTTGTTTTGTATATAATTCAGTATGGGGAAATATTGCATTGTATGCAGAATGCATTATGCTAAAGAAAATGAAAAAAGGAGATTTCATAAGTGAGTATCACCTTAATCAATAATAATGTTTATATAAGTTAATTTCATTAGCAAGAAGGGCACAACAAAGCAATTGAGGGGCTTGGAAAAATTGTCTGCGCTTCAATATAGTTACTTGCACGCACACATAAATCGGTGAATGGCAATCACCAAAAGAAGAAACGACCATACTATTATACAAATGTGGTCAGTAAGTGAATCAGTTTAATTGCCAAAATACCAGTCTTTTTCTGTAAAACATGGAAGAAACCCACACTTGTCATTAACATTCTTCTATGTCTACAGCTACACTGTTAATATTGGTTATAAAGTTTTTATTCTTGATGTTTTAACAGTTTAAAAAAAACGTACCTTACTGCCTTATAAATAGTACGTCCGTGGCGTGGGGTACCCTGGAAATCTGTTTAAAATACCCTATACAATACACGCCTATGCCGTGGGGTACTATTCCTCTATCCGTACTGGATTTCTACACGTCATGTTGGCGATACAAAATTCCGTAGTTACGAATAGACTGACTAACTCTAGTATATCCGAGTTCGTTGGTTGTACCCTTATAACCACATTATATACGAAGTTATGAAAATTCTACCTTACACCGAATATTTCATTACAGAAGCAACAGAAAGTTAAGAAATCTGACATTTGAAAATCTAAGTATATCTTCATAACATATGGAAATCCCTTCATTATTCCTGTTTAGTTTCAATGTCCAGTTATAAGTTAGTGTCTCCTTCAAAATCCTCTTCCACTCATCTACACCCTTGAAAGAGGATCAGCGTCTGGAAAAAAATATCCACGAACCATGTAATAACACAGTAGAACCAGCAATTAACATTATCAGATTCAATACCACCCTAACTTGCAGATCTCAGGATTCCACCTGTACTAGTTGACAAAACGTCCATCCGGAGCAAAGATTATCCGCGAACCGTTTTCTGCAGTAACTTCACATTCACGATTATATTTTTAATAGCAGTACCACTGCGACGAGAGTATTGTTACGTGAGATCTCTAAAGTATAGAATATTATATAACATATCTTGCCTTTTCTTAGTTGAAGGTGAAACCACGAGAAGTTTTAATCGCATTACAGTAATAAACAAACTGTTATAGCGCATCATTAAAGTTTATTTTTATACGTGTCAGGGGGAGTAGGTTACGTATATAATTCAGAACCAAATTGTTAGTTTGAACAGGTTCACAATGAGAGGGCGACGTGCAAAGTTGCGAATTCTCAGCAGATCCGAGTAGATTGTTAAGACATGCCCGGAGAGTTTGTCCGATCCTCTCGCACTTTAGCAGTAAAGTTGCCGACCAGGGAATTGTCTTGGTTTACGTGTGCTCCCCTTATTACTCTAATAGACAATATTGTTATACTTTGATATTTCGCTCTTCTATTTCTCTTCGCGTTTATATCTTAATTGCCTCTGTAAACTTTGGTGCAATAATTTATGCATACGATACAACGTATTTGTGGACAAATGGGTATAATTCAACTGTCTTTAATTTTTGGAATACAGAAATAATTAAACTTGACATCATCATCAAAGTGACTCAAAGTCCGTTGCATGGAACGCCTTTTTATTCTATATTGCAGGTTGGAGTAATGTACACAAATAATTAAGTTTCAATTGAATCAAACTTTCGCTAATAAAAATTTACACTTTTTTGGAAGCAAATTCAATTACTCACAATTTTACATTTCAAAGCTTATTTAATTCCTGTTTGCGTAAACTAGCAACAAGTTTAATGAATTTCATAATCAAAAGTATAATAAAAACTAGAAATGTGTTGCCGCTTCCGGAATACATAAATAGTGTGCGTGGCAAAGTTACTCTTCGCAAATAATTCGAATTGGTTACTAATTTTTATATAATTGTTTCACATTGTATGAGGTACTGTTCACATTTGTGTACAGATAATGAAATAAACTATGTTTTCCATTCTCTTTACGCAACTAATGAATATTCGAATCAATAATTTTTTTAAGAAAATGTACAAAAACAAATTTTCCGCTTCTGGAAATCGAACCCGAGTCTACTCACTGCGAGCCAGGTACCCTAGCTCCTATACCGCATCGCCCTTTGTTACTTTAATATTTTAAATACGGTGTAAATTTAAGTTCAACTTCTAAAATTGTTTTTATTGTTGTTGTTGAACGATTTTGTTGAAATCACTCTTGAAATAACTCAAATCCATTGTAAAAGTGTTGAATCGATTCAATGTATACTCTGGGAGTTATAATTTTTTTTAATTTCTCACCCTCCGTCACCAACAGCAACGATATTTGTCAAAATTTGAATGTGTTATGACTTTTCGTTTTTGAGTTATCGTGGGGAGAAACATTTCGTAACGTAACGTTTAAAATTCGATGAGAAACACAATGGTGGAGAAATGTTTGCTCAGAGACTTTCTTTAACGATTTTATGAATAGCTTGAATAAATGCGATGTACTCTTCGGTATTACTCTGCGAAGAGTATAATAAACACCTTCAATGACAAATGATTAAAAATAAATCCGATGAAGTATAGAAACATGAAACATTGAAATAAATTTGGAATCTAAAAATAAAAATTATACCTTATCTTTGTTTCAAAAAGTCGTGCATGTAAAATAGTTTCATTTCCTTTATATTCAATTTCCAGTACACTTTGGTTTCAGTTGAATCTGTGGAACTTTGAAGTAATGTTGCGAAAAGTAAATTTTGTGTAAAACCTCCAAACAGCGGCCACAAATGTAGACTGTAAAAGTAACCGGTATATAGAGGAGACCGTTATTGAGATCTGAACTTAGATAGCTAAACATATATAATTTAATTCGAAATAATCATCTATGATCAGCGGAGACTTGTTATTTTTTAACTACTATTGTGTTTAATTTATAATTTCAATTCAGTATGCATCTGTTATCAAAGCCGACACAACGAAATATGAATTGAAATAATATCTCTAATTTTCGACACTTTCAAATCCATTTCATGTTCATATAGGTAATTATTATAATAAAGTTTATTTGCTTTCATCCTGTTATTCTCTTATAAAGTCCAAGATTTTTGTGACTCAGCCTGAAAATTTGGACGAACTACGCCAACGAATTGTAAATGAGTGTCGTCAAATAACTCCAATCATGCTGAACCATATTAGAGACGGTTTTCAGTCAAGATTGTATTATTATATGGAAGTCAATGGAGGACAATTTGAACATTTGATTTAAACACGCAGATTTAATTTTTTTCCTTGCAAGCATGACAACACAATTCAATTTTTTTGCGAATGTAATTTCTTGAAGATTGTTTAAGTTTGTAAGAAAGGCTTGATAAAAATGAGCTTGTACATTGTACAAATAACCAAAATATTCAAGGTGGCGCATTCGAGCAACAAAATTAATTTTTGGCGAAAACGGTTCATCAAATTTACGTTTTTCATACACCGTTGTAAAGAGGCTGCCAGGACCTTTCAAATGACGTATCACTCAACCCCTCTCCCCTATTCAATTTTTAGGGGTTGAAGCGCCCCCTATTAGGGGGTTGCTCTTTCAAGCCTCAAATATACGTCAAAAGATGTCCTCCAAACAAAATCATTCGACGTGTTTCGGGAGATTTTTCCACTCAATATGGGATAAGAAATATACGGGGTGGCTCGTCTGAGATGGAACACCTTGTATATTTAGAACAACCACATAGCTGTGTAATATGGTTCCCTTTTGATGAAACTCTATAAAACTTGATTTAAGGAATTTATATTATTCCTAATCCTTAATCTATTCATTTATTGACAGTATGGGCATTCAACTTAGGGAACCATGACACGTTGGAGTTTGATCCCAATCATTGATTAGCCAGAACAAACGTGAAAAATATCATTGACACTTACCCTTTTATTCCACAAGACTTAAGACTTTAATACGCCGGAAGGTAACTGTAAGGGTAAACGCAAATATTAATCAGATAAGCTCGTACTCAAGAACAATAAAATGTAATAATAAAAATAACAATTAAATTAATGATGATAAAACTATGATTATGACATTTTATAATGGAAGAATATTATAATTTACTTTATTACTAATAAGAATAAAAAAATTAATATCAAAATCTAAATTCAAATAAAACAAACCTGGATAATCTAAATTAACTAAAAGACAGAAATAAAACCAAGATTATTGAATTGATACCCAACCAACATGAACCTAGGGGATCGAAACTAAATGAACTGATTTGAATGTATTATTGAACTTGAACTTGAATAAAAAAAACTGAGAATAACACACTATGAATGAATATCTAAAACAAGTCTGATTTAGCGAATCCACCCTTCTTACACGAAAACAATTCAAGTTAGAAAATATAACTGAAACTTTTAGGCATTGCCGCTGGTATATGTAATGCGTCCTTTTTCTCAAGAACCAATCTACAATTTTGGAAAGGATCCCCGAATTGTTTAGCCAATAAACAGTAAGATAGTTAACCTCTCTTGAGACCTCTCACTCAAAATGTTTCCGGTAAAGATCTCTAACACCTTCTCTAAATATTACAAACTGTTTCCTTTCTTTATTAATTATTTCTACTATAAACAAGACTATCTTTAATAACAATTTTGATGATTAGATACTACCTCACGTACCGACATACGTGTGATACATTTTGAATAATTATGCAACTTATGAAAGTTGGCGAAAACGGTCCATCAAATTTAAGTTTTTCATACACCGTTTTAAAGAGGCTACCAAGACCTTTCAAATGACGTATCACTCAACCCCTCTCCCCCATTCAATTTTGAGGGGTTGAAGCGCCCCCTATTAGGGGGTTGCTCGTTCAAGCCTCAAATATACGTCAAAAGATGTCCCCCAAACAAAATCATTCGACGTGTTTCGGGAGATTTTTCCACTCACTATGGAAATATACGGGATGGCTCATCTGAGATGGAATATCCTGTATATCATGTGGCTGTGCAAAAGACTAAATACTGAATTTACAGTGATTGAATCATTTTGCTTGATTTTACAGTGCTTGTGAATGTTTTAATGTTTAAATGATTTTACAATCATTACATACCTACCATGGATATGAGAATTTTTTTAACAAACAACCTCGATTTCAAGTGGAAAAAAAACAGCCTAATTCTTCTTCAAAACAAGTAACAATATTTCCAGTGCTATTATTTGATTTATTATCAATGTTGCTGAAATTGGAGAACTAATCAAGCAAATGGTTATGAATTAATAAAAGAAATGAAAACAATTGAGCTGTTGGTTTCAAAGATACAAATGGTTCCATGATTCTTTGAAAAGGATGCTTCATTTTCCTTTCCATGCAAGGAATTGAACAATCATTTCTACATCGATTCCATGATGAACTACGGATGTATGTTGTAGAAACTGGAAAATAAAAAATTCGTACATTACATCCAAGTAATGTCTATGTGGGAAGATAAAATCGACAGAACAACTGCTTCTTGCACTGTCGGAATATTGCTTAAACACAATGTCTTGGAACGAAGAAGGTATTATGTGAAGTCCATTATTGCGGTGATACAGTTTCTGGCCATCATTGAACTAGGTTACCTAAGAAATTATATATTAGATGAACAGTACAATATTTTGAAAAGACACTGATCTAGTCTAATTCACCAAATTTACAGGTGAAAAACTTCTTTTTCATAAACATATTTAATTACTAAAGAATTTTTGTGATCCTGTCTTATTATAACCTTCGCGACGAAGTCAAGCTATTTCTCAAATCGATAAAAAAGTCCTACAGCAAAAATTCTTATACCATAGTATTTTAACCGGAATTTAAGCAGTTAAAATAATATTTTATCGTTTTATAAAACTCTGAATGTGTATCAATAACAATGAATATGTATTAGATATTACTATTATTCATCGACAGAGAACCAACTCTAATATAACCATTGTCGAATGTAATATAATATTTAATTACACTATCACCCTGTCTGATGGTCCAATTTTCCTTCTTGACGTATATGAACATACCAAGTATTTTGCTCCATTAGGTCTAAACCAAATGCTACTAAGTTAAAGTACTATTTTTACCACGTATATTGGATCGATGAAGACTAATGTTCTGGTCACAACGGTCCACCTCACTCATATTTTCAGTATATTTGTAAATATTCAGAGGTTGTTTTACAGTTATTTTTTTCTTTTCCTTTTTGATATATCTAGAGACATTTTGCGTAGGTTAAACTGTAACAGCATTTGAGGCAATGTATACTACATTGTTATCATACCATTTTGCCACAACAATGTTCTTATCTTCGATGATGGACCTGTATTCAAACTGACCTCTTTCCTGTTTCTTCATTTCAATTTTATTACTGATGGACATTTCGCGCTTCTGTTTTCTCGAATAGTCCCGTACCATGAATGCGCTTTTGCGTCAAAGCTTCCAACAGTGCAATGGTAGTGAAAAAGTTATCAAAAAAGAGATGGTAACGATATTTAGCAGATGAAGAAATTACATCGGTATGTTCCAATATAACCGATGGCCCTAATCCAAAAACTATTTGGAACCTTAATAGGGTTCTATTCAGTTAACGTAACCTTTACAACCCATCCAAACTTTATATCCAAACCGGACAGGTTTATTCAAAATACATTGTTTGCAACCGTGCTTCTAAAATTACGGGACCATGCATTCATCAATACTGTGATTCTCGGTTGGATTTGAAAACTTCAAGGATTTTTATTTAGTGCATCAGAAAGAAGTCGCAGTTTCGCAAATTTTTCAGTTTGATCTAAATTGTCATTATCGCAACAGTAAAGATTTTACATAATGAATTCGAATCTGTCTCTAGCCATCGCTCTTGAGACTACTTCGTTGTGGGAGTCACTTGTTGTTTCCCAATACAATAATTATTCTTCTTGGCACCGAAACATAGCCTCTAAGAAAAAAGTTCTTATTTCGTCAGAAGTTGCATCACCATTTTCATTTTTCTTAGCTCCATATGAATTTGTATCTGTTACAAAAATATTAACAGAATCACTGTCAAAAAAATTTAGGAACAATTCTACTGGTGACGTATAGAAACTGGCCATTGTACCTCATTTGATTTGATACCTTCATTCACCCATTTGTCCTTATTAGTTTTTTTACAACCTGGCTATACTCTATCTATCTATATAGATAGAGGTATATCTTTTTCGTTAACAAAGTTATTGTTCATTTCAGCCTCAGCATTAAGTTGACTACCTGGTAGATTATTTACTGACACAAAATCTTCATCGCCTGAGTCCTCATCAGTGAGATTGCCACAAACATTTGTGGGAGGCATTATAGTTATATCAATATCATTAGGAATATTTTCGTTGTCGTCCTCAAGGCTTGTCAGTGACTCATGGAGAGTAAAACCACCGCAAGAGATAATATGATCAATACTTTTACAATAATTACAAAATCTTATTCATAGGAAGCGACAATTACTAAGTATTTATAATATGACATAACGCATAATTAGATCACAAGAAAATAGCCAAGCAGTCGTTCATATAGCACCAAACAGCTCTGCATACTTTGTACGTTTTTTGATAAAAATATAGATCCGTGTTCCTAGTGTCCTTGTATAAGGACATCATACTTTATCACTCAATTGACAGACCGAATACCATTTTTAGATTACAACCCTACACAGTCAAACATATGCACTATTTGTAAGTTATGTTTCAGAAAAGAACAACAAAAAATCTCTCAAATCAAATTTTGCACTCACCCAACGAGTCTAAGGTCCACGATTGGATTTTTGATTTATAATTAACAAAATGTAGTCTGAATATTAACTATGAACCAAGCCTGATGCCAAATGTCAATTTGTTGATATTTAAACTAAGGAAATTATAAGGAGGCATCTATAAATCAATAGCTGTAATAGCTTCTTGAGCATCTTAAAGGCATTGGTAGCAAGTGTACTTAAAAGGACAAAAGGCATATCTGGATTAATTTAAATTCAAACCAAGTGTACAGCAGTATCAACGAAAGCTTTAAGTAAGACTTATTTAGGAATTTATATTGAATAATAAAGATTCAAATACTGAGCCTTTAGATACTCTACATATATGACAGTTTCATGATAATTGTGTACACAATCGCCATATCAAAGTTTTTTCTAGATCAATAAATATTCATATCTACATTATATACACATATGAGGATTAAGGATGAAAATAATTTTCGTAAGTCAATAATTTATCGAAGGTCAAATGTTGCAATTGCTTACTCACAGTTCGTTGCATATCCGTATTGCCTTTACTCTGTATTGACAGTGCGCATGGATGTAAACACGGATGAGTTAGCGATGTCATGTTAGATATATGGGGTAAATGTACTCAGCTTTACGACCCCTTAATGCCTGTGAGACCATGTGATCGTATGACCGCCATCGATACGAAATGTATACCGATATAGCTGTTGAGGGATTTGAAATACGATTTTTTATTTAAATGCTTATTGCTTTCGACATTTTGATCGACTGGAATTCGATACTGCTGTCGAATCCAATTACACTGTTTGAAATATGTTTGTAACTGCTATAGGAAAAATACGTTCGGATGCATTCATTTCAGAAACTATTTATCAACCAAGATTTATCTGCTGTTGTGTTACTCAATCCATTACAATACAGCAGGCATTTCCTATGACGGTGAGAAAATACCATTTTACTCATCTATTCTGCCAACTGAATAAAGACCATATTGAATAAGCTATATACATCACTTATCGGTTCTTTCCGAAGATCTTAATTCTGTTGTTCCTTCTAAAAATATTCTGACAACATCCGTTCTTGGTGCAGGAGAGAAAAACATTTACACCATCCCTAATTCTGAAATCATATTGCCCAAAATCTCTAAGTCAGACTTTCAGTTGCCATAAATCCAATTTTTCGTCAAAAATCACCAAATTACACTATCTTGCAAAACCAGATTTCGATGAAGCTCTACGATAGACCCCACAGACTCCAAAGAACTTCAGGTAATTTCCTTTCTCATTACGCAAATACCGAATTTCTTATCCTTGCTTATTCTTATACACAGCTTCAGAGAGTTTCTTTCGCCTCTCTGTATTTCCTACATATAGGATCATCTGCTATGCCCATAGTATGAAGGTGTTTGTTAAGACGGCAGTGACCGGTTAGGATTCCAGTCATCTCTCTGATGTCCATTCTGTTCAGAGAAAGGAGTTTCTTAGAGTGCCTAGGCACATGCTATTTCATGAAGAGCTACGCCAGTCCCATGCGTGGTGATTCTCACCACAGTTCAGCCTAACCTTTGTTCAGTTGGCCCAGAAGGGCGAGACACACCACGCAATTTAATGAAGCGACCATTGATTCCGGTTCGACAGCGTCGCCGGACGACCCTCGCCTGGCCAGGGAGACGGTCATTACATTTCCTTCAACTCCACTGTGTCCAGGGATTCAGATGAGTTGAACTTTATTTCACCTGGCTAGTTTAGTTAGTATATCCCTGCATTTTTTGACAAGCAAATATATATTCGCCTATTTACATAGCTTCTTCGCAGGTTTTCCATGGCGCAAGTCAATATTTCGTGGACTTCCGCCTGATAACCGTGCAGTAAGCCCCTAGAGTCACTAAGATGGTGTCCTCTGGTTTTTTTAATTACACTCCCGCCCCAGAAGCCTGACCTACCTTGAACCCGTCTGTGAACCATCTCCTCTATCCGGGATGAGGATTTTGGGAGAAGTTAGACATTTACCTGGAATCATGCTATCTTGCTTCATTTCAAGTATATGGCCTTTAGAGATTGCCTTACTTGAAATCGCTGAGTGCACACGAGAGTAGTGCATTCTGGTGCAGTGGCCTAGGCCCTTTAACCTATATGTCGATTTCATGGCTTCAGTTTTCATATATAAGTGTACAGGTGGTAATCCGGTGAGAGCTGCAGGTTGTATCGAGGCTAAGATGTTAAATTAAATTCATGCTGCAATATCAATAGTTTCTCCTATATAGGCAGTGAAAACATAGTTGTTGCTGCCTATGCAGTCTTTATTACAACGTAACTATAGAAGCATTCCCCAGACCAAACTAAAATAATAACTGGAACACGAACCTCTAGTTTAAAATTACCCAAATTTTTATTATTCTTAAAATTTTTCAATTTGGAAGCAGTTGTTGCTCTTGAAACCTTCTATGAAAGTTCTCTTGGCTTTAAGACAAACATCTTTCAATCGACTTTTGAGATCTTCACACAGCGCTTATCCAAGTGCTTCCACGAGCGGCCAATAGTAACTCCCAAAACCATTGTCAAGATCCAAATACTCTTTGTATATAAGTTAATAATGATTCTTAACCCAGGTATGAATTATATATAAATTCTCGGAAAATAAGTCACACTTCCACGAGCGGTCAATATTTACTCCCAAAACCATTGTCAAAATTCTTTGTATATAAGTTAATGGGCAATGGACGATTGAGCCCCGCGGTCAGAAAAAATTGTGCATGTAATAAAGTAATATGGGACAATTGCGCCCCAGGTCCTTCCTACAATAAAGGACGATTGAGCCCCAACCACCTGTTTTACGGCACTTCATTAAAATAGTATAACTTAAATATCTTGCTTAAAATTGGTAATGAAACATAATGATAAATGTTATACATATATTTATTAAATTAGTAAAAAATTTAAAACAGTGTTTAACAAAATATTTATCAAATTACTAAAACGAACTTAAGCTAAAATAGGTTATTTTTACTTATAGGTACCTAACTACCATATTACAAATTTGTATGAAATACTTTTTACAAACTCAAATGGAGTTAGCTCATTATTTTTATATAAACTAATTAAATTAGTAACATATTCTTGTCGCTTCTTATATTTACTGTTTCCAGAAGGCGCTGGTAAATGTACGCTATTTATTTTGATATAGGAGTTTAACTGAATATCGGATAAAACAGCTATGAACCCAAATATGTCGGGATGTGAAAAATAAAAGCTCGAATTTAAGTAACTATGGAAAGACTCACAAGCGTTAGTGGTTCGTTCAGTGGAGTTATCACAAGATGCCCATATATCTGGTTGAAGAGAACAATCATCGGATATATAGTTATCAACAAGATAATCGACATATTCGATAATTCGGGCATTTTCAGGGATAATAGAATACAAATCTTCGGCAAACACGTTCCCTACATCGGCGGGGTCCAAAAACAATAGCCCAAATGTTCAGAAACTAGTCCTAGATTTTGTATCTTCCTAAACCAGGATTGGGTTAAGTGGAACCTACAGCCTATGATAGTAACATTAGGCCAATTTTGCCTGATACTACTGTGTATCGCTTTTTCAAAATCGCACACTATTTCTTTGGGATTCAACTCTAAATTTACAGATTTTGAATAATTAATTAATAACTGAAAAGCTTTATTATAAGTTTCCGTATGTTTATTAAGAAGTAAAATAAATACTAGTGGTATGTAGTGTCCATTTTCTATGGTATGAATGGTGAACAATTGCTTAAAAAACTTTGGACAATACTCGAACGTCCCATCTACAAAGAATTTCGGCCTCGGGCATAAGTAACTTAAGTTTGGTACACAAGAAAATATAATAATATTTTGGCTAAGAGAATTTACCAGTAAGAAGTTCTCGCCTTTGTTTGTTTTACAGTTGTATGATATAAGTGAGGTGTGAACATCTTCTACAGCTCGAGGCAGACAAGGCAAAATGTTTCTTCTTGATCTGTATATACTTTTTCGTACATTGCTTATATCAGCCACCGTCACATTTATATCTCCTGTACACCGTATACCACTATTGATAATTTTTGAGGGGCGTTGAGAAATATCTTCGACTGCCTTTCTTTTAAGTAAGTTTTGAAGCTTCTGCAAACCCAAAAGAAATCTCTATCAACGCGAGCCCACAAATCGATATCGATGTTTTCCAGAGAGCTAGATGTATTAAAAAACTTGACTCACCTGTACTTCTAATTTTTCATTGATGGGATGATTATGTTCCCCGTTTCTCTTTAAAAGCACTTCTTCTGTCTTATCGACAGAAATCGAAGACGGACAGCCGTTTTTCGTACACCTATAGGTAACTCCTAACGCCGTTTCCTTATTTTTTCGAAAAGTATACTTATCAACGATAAGTAATTTTTTTCCACGTTCACTGATCATTGATCCATTTTAATGTAAGTAAAACTATAAATTTAAAACGTTCGTAAGCACAAACAGCCGACAAATGAATGATTATTGAATATCATGAAAGGGTGGCAAAACAGGGGTGGGTGTTGGGAATTCCTAAGCAGGTACCTAAACTGAATTCGGGGCCCAATCGACCTATTGCTTAATCGGGCACATTGCTACCATAAAACTATCAGGTACCTTTGAGGGGCGCAATTGACCTGTACCCAAGTTAATAACGATTCTTGACCCCAGGTATGAATTATATATGAATTCTCGAGAAATAGGTCACACTAACACAAATGCTTCGGTCTCATCATCAATGTCTAAAACGGAATTTCTTAAAACTAATTGTATCAGCACTAAGCGTCCTTATCGCACCAATTTGAATTTAAAAAGCCCACGTCGCCAAAACGAACATAAGCACGAGTGATAGAAATTGTAACACATTAATGTTTCAAATATATGAATATGTATCAAGAATCCACTGCTTATCAATTTTCTTATAAAATACGTATTGTCAAGCAATGTTTGAATATGACTGAAACCAAAAAATATAACGCTCAAGTGTACACTTTTTAACCAACATTAAAGATTTATGAATTGGAAAGAGGTTGTCAGACCTTATTAGAAATATCTCTATTTGAGCATTCTACCTAAAATATACTTAAAACATTATAAAGAAGTATGTAGGAATTTCCAAGGGTGTTAATTAATCAAATCAGTATAAATCTGACTTGATGATCGAACGTCTGCTCTATGATTCACAGACTCGGAGTCACGTTTTATGTGAATCAACTCCAGAATAGATCTTTCATAATAATTGGTTTCCTTAGTTAAGATATTAACATTTTTGTAATCGAATTGATGCTTATAATCAAAACAATATTTGACAAGGGCGGTGGAAGAATTTTTGTTTCTAGTACTATACTCATGGCCCATACATTCTTTTCTGCATATATTCTGTAGAGATTCCTGTATAAGCAAAGATGAAAATAATATGTGTAAGTGTGACCTATTTCCCGAGAATTTATATATAATTTGTATATAAGTATAATTTATTTTTCCATGAGTATTGTATCATTCATATTATTTACATTCAATTTGCTGAACTATCAAGTTGATTGTCCCAGTCAGCCTTACTATCCTTACTTTTACATTCATGATACCATAGACAACGTAATCCTTCTTGCAAAGTTACGTGTCCATCTACAATACCACAAGGTACCTATTTCAATGTGAGTATGTGACGTCATTCAAGTCTCAAAATAAGAATTTCTGATACTTCTCCTGATTAAATATATGCGTAAGATGTATATTCATAACCAGAAAAGCACTGATGTCTTTATGGTTCAATAAAATAATATAATAATTCCATTTGGATTTGAAAAACTGAAGATGGATGTCAAAAATGCCACTTGGAGTGGGCCACAGGGCTCCAAAACAACGCAAAACGGCGCAATCGTCTCCACATTAGGTTACGCACAAACGCACGCACACACTGCCATCATCTCACAGAGACTCTAGATCGATTCAGAGAGACTCAAAACGGATATTTCCGCGAAAATCCGGAAAAAATTTTACCCGATTTCAATTCTTCCCTTATATGTACTACGTATATTGAGGGAAGTAAAAACGTATTTCAGCAGTTTCATGGTTGTTTGATTCATGATTATATAATTCCTATCGGATTAAATACATCCAAGTAATTTGGGCGGCATCAGACTCGGCACATCCTAATCTTTTAATCCTAACGCATTTTAAATTATATTTTTACAACTACAAACTTGGCATAAAGTTGTTGCAGGTACCTAACCCCTGTAACAGGTACCTAACTAACTATATTTTGTTTTGTAGGCATATCAGTTTTCATAAGTACATAGTTATTTCTAGTGGAAAGTTGATAGTCTATATACTCATAATTGTGAAAAAATGTGAAAATGGCGGAAATAAAACATGGTAATTTTTCGGATTTTAGTGAAATGTTCAGTTAAAGAGGAAAACTTCTCTTAGTTTACGAGAACTATGAGTTCAAAGAACACAACAGAAAATTAGCTTCCGGAGAAACTAAGTGGAGGTGCATCAAAGATAAATGTAAAGCAAATTTTCATACTTTAGGCGATTCAAAAAGTCGAGTTATAACAAACCTGAGTGTAAATCATAATCATGAACCGGTACCAACAAATGTGTTCCAAAGACAAGTTTTAAGTCATTGTTTGAAGAGAAAAGCGGGTGATATAACAGAAAAACCTTCCAAAATGATTAGAATGGAGCTAGCTAAAAATGACGTGTCTTTAAACAATTTGACAATAAGCGATCTACAATGTGCTAGGAGAAACATTTACACTACACGTCGAAAATTGTTGCCAGCTTTGCAAAAATCACTATCGGAAGTTCATGGAGCTTAGAATGAACTTCAACCAAAAACCAACAGAAATGAAGACTTCCTAATTGTTAATGATTTATCCGAAAATTTAATGATATGTAGCTGTAATAGTAATTTAAAGTTTTTATGTGAATCAAAAATTATTTATATGGACGGTACATTTTCTTACTGCACAAAATATTTCACACAAATGTTTACGATACATGGTTTTTTCAACGGCCATTATATACCATTAGTTTTTTGTTTATTAAAAAACAAAAGTGAAAAAACATATAGGTTTTGCATATCAAAAACTAAAGAGTATTGTAATTATATGAAAATCAAATTTGTACCAGAAGAAATAGTGGTAGATTTTGAGATATCTATTCATAATGCAGTGTTCAAATGCTAAAATTACTGGGTGTCGATTCCACTTAACTCAAGCATGCTACACAAAAATTTAAAATCTAGGTTTATCAAAAGAATACCAAACAAAAATTCTTAGATTGGAAAGTGGCTCCATTATTGTTTGGAACCAAAGGACGTTGACGATTTTTATTTTTTTGAGCTCTATGAAGTTAAGCCAGTAGATGAAATTAATTACCTTCTGGAAAATCATTTCACAGATCATTCGAAATTTCGAGCACATATATGGGTTGATGCCTCTGCTGTATTAACTAACACAAGCAATGCTTGCGAATCGTTTCATTCCCATTTTAATGCATTCATGTACCAAACGCATCCTTCCTTATTTATTTTTGTAGACGCACTACTTACAGTACAAACTGAAATCTACATTAAATGCAACAGTGTTAACAAAATTCATAAATTTGGAAATATAGCCACTAAGAAAGGTCATAATTTTGTTAATTCTAAAATTATAAAATATAAAAATAGTAAGTTGTCCAAACTGAAATATGTTAAAATAATATCACATTATTATGCAATTGATTAAAATAGTACAGTGTAAATATAATTTTGAATATGTTCTTCCAATGTATTCTGTTTTAATATTACATCAGTCTATTTCTTGCAAGCAGAGGGAGGTATTATTATTCATGTGCCGTGCTAAAACATTTTAAAAGTGAATCTTTTAATCTCTGTGTCGAGCTTGACTATTTTTATTTCGTATACCTGTGACATGTGCCGAGTTTGTATTACCCCAGTAAATCCAAAGTTTGACGAACAATTTGAAATGAAAATTTCTTTTCACAATATGAGAATGGACAAATTCTCATGCTTAATCAACCGGAGGCGTAGTGATTTCATCTTCGAATGATGAACATCTAATGTGAACAAATTGGACTAATAGATTAACGAGTGAAAAAAGGAAATAGAATTGCTAGCAGAAACGTCGGAACTATAAGCCTTATTTGATTTATCCAGACTTGCAAGTTAAGCGCATTCGGAGAGATGTGACCTACTTTCCAACATCAATTTATGATTGCTAATAATATGCTTCCGATTCGTAATAAATGCCACTACTTCAACTATTACTGAAGCTCGACTAATTGTTGATTGGGAATAGTGAGATGTCTCTCAGGTAGATCTACAATTTTATTCGTTCATATCTGAATACAGCTTTCTATTAATTATATGAGGAACGAAACACACCTTATGAAATGCATGCAAATCTGTATTCTCCGTTTTATCCGTTTCCAATTGCAATCCGCAGCAATGTATTGTGATTTGATTTTATTATGATACGATTATCCGGCAGTGGCGGCTCGTCAGGGTAGACAAGGTAGAGCCGCCGCCTACCTTCAAATATTCTTCAGAACAACTGTAAATCTTAAAAAAGCATTTCATAAATATTAATATTAATTCAACATATTTTAGTTCCGTCTTTTATATTACATATCGCTGGCGCAAAGCTTATTGTCACAAACATCGCAACCTTACTAGAAGTATTCATTACGTACGAGCTCTGTCGCAAAAATATCCGACTTGCATTCATATCTTCGCGCCACAATACTCAGGCGACCTCTGTAGGATACGAACGTCCCAGTAACTCCCAACCTTCTCCTTAGATGCATTAGTCACCGATGAGACGCCTTAGTTCCCGCGCAGCGTGTATTTGTTTACTACGTCTTTTTTGGGTTAGTCGGATTTTGTTTATTGCTAAAAATGATGGAAAAAACTGAACAGCGAATTTGCATAAAATTTTATTCTAATCTTGTTAAAAGTTATGCGGAAGTTATTGAAATGTTACAAAAGGCCTTTGGAGACAAGTATATGGGCAAAACACAAATGAAAGAATGGGATTAGCGATTTAAAAGTGGCCGCACATCTGTTGACAGTGATCCTCGTTCTTGTCGACCTTCGACGGGAACAACGTCGGATGATGTCGAGCGTGTGCGAGTTGCGATTAGACAAAATCGTCGTTTGACTGTGAGGGAAAAACTAGAAGATGACCTTGGAATAACAAAGAGTAGTGTTTGGCGAATTTTAACCGAGAATTTGGGAATGACTCGTGTGTGCAAAATTCATCCCAAAACTGCTCTCAGAATAGCAAAAAACCTTCGATTAGAAATCGCTCAAATATTAAAACATAGCTCCCTACGACTTTTGGCTATTTCCTCGATTGAAAATGCGGCTAATGGATCCAACGACAAAGAGACTGTTGAAATTAATGAGACGAATGAACTAAAAGCGATTCCAAAATTTGACTTTCAAGACTGCTCTAGAAAATGGAAGCATCGATATGAGCGTGTTGTTCAATCAACTGGGACTACTTTGAAGGATGCCACCAACGGGATGACGAAGAATAAGTGAAGCGCCAAGAAATCGAGGTAGTCGGAGACTTTCTTTTGGGACAGACCTCGTATATTCATCAATGCTAGAAGAGTAGGCGAAACGATCCATACTGCTACTTATACACAACAGCCCATCAGCTGGATAACCCGAGGCTTCTCGAAAATGTCACTGTTCGATCGTTGTAATAAAATTATGGCGATTTAAACCAGCAGTGTCGGTCGACGTAATCCGTCGATAAATTTCAGAGCCAAACACATTCATAATATTGGCAGCACAGAACAACTATGAGGATTAGCAACTTTATAGTTGTTCTGTGATGGCGCAGCAAATTGTTGTTTCTAGGAATCAGGTGATTTGTATTATTATCGTCGTTCTGAGATTATTATATCACCTTTCGTGTTTTGCCGGTGCGATGATTGTCAAAACAAGAGCTATGTTTAAAACTTTCAAGGGTTGTGTTGCGTTTTTTCCAGTATTGCAATGTAGAAACTTGTCTTTATTACTAATTATACACTTGTACAGCGTACTAAATAGTACTGTAAAAGAAGCTTAAAATTTATAAAAATGAGCAAATTTTGGTGCCAAAATGTTCGAAAAATTCCCCTGAACCAGAATCATGATCTCTTGTTTTCCTTCTTTATTGGACAATTTATGACCAGTTATTGGTTTAAAAAACGAATTATAAAAAAATTATCAATAAATATATAAGGAAAATGGATGAAAATTGTTACTTGGGGGTTTTTGAGGTTAGTCAGCTAAACGAATTTTTATTCTAGATTCCATGGTGCGGAAAGAGGAATGCCGTCTTCTTGAAATACTAAATGGGCATCTCGTTCTAAATAATAGATGTTTTGGGTTCTAAATGCCTTAAACCTGTCTTCCAGAGAATTTTTGAGGACAGGTTCTCAGCGACTGAGTCAATGAACGGAGCAAAATTATTTGAAAATTTTTAACAACTTGGATTTCGCAAAAGAAAGTTATTTGACGCTATTAAAGGTGACGAAATAACATCTCTACAAATGTTATTTTATGGACGATTGTTCAATATCATTACACAAACAGAAATAAGGTTTGCAAATGTCCCAATTATTTTTTACCGCTTGTCTATTCACAAAAATTTTGAGAATACAGTACAAATTTTCCAACATATTTAGTAACTGATTTAACCAACTTTTACCAAAACATTTTTAACAAACCTAAATTAATCAATGAATTACAGGTTATCTGTCACAATACGATCATCTTGAAAAATTAGACATTCAGTCAACAATAAAAAATTTTAACGACAATCATCTTGAAGAAATATTCCCGGAGGCTATCAAATGTTTTGTTTTGATTGCTACAATACCTGTAACAAGTACCTCGGATGAGAGACAGTTTTCTTGTTTGACATGTATTAAAATTCAATAAATTTTCTGTATTAAGAGATTGATGCATTAATTAAAATTATAAAAAATAATTATAATATTTTGTAAGTAATTTTATAGATATATTTACCAAATTTTTATTGTTTTTAAATATGACAAATTTATTCATATTTATAATTAAGAGTAAGGCATTATTATAAATCTTTATTCTAAATGAATAAAAGTATAAATTACTAGTATAATTTGAATTTCAAAATAAATAAAATGTCCATTTGTTATAAGTAAATGAAGTTTTATTTAGGCCGAAATTGTTCATCATCGTTCTTCAGACAAAATTCTGAGGATACATTTTTATAGTTTTTCAAGTAATGTGTAATAAGAAGATTAAGTATTCATGGTTTTTGAATATAACAAATTTATCCATATTTATAATTGAGAATTAAATTCTAAATAATTTATAGGGAATCATTATTAATTTTTATTTTATTAATTAAATAAAAAAGTATGAATTATTTATTTATTATTAGAAAATGATGAATTACATGGTATTATTGGCATATTACCTACCTACTTAAGTATTACGAGGTATTCCTCTCGGTATTTATATAATATTATTTACCATGTTGTCTGAGGAGATCAAAAATAAAGAAATAAGTATGTCAAATTTTGCGGGATTGTGCTGATTTCAGATGCGTTGTCCCGAAAAATGACCCGAATTAACCAGATTTTGTCCTGACCTTCTGGTTTGTTGTAAATTTTTGATAATCCTTTTGAATGTTTACTCATATTCTAAAACCAAATGTTCACAGAATAACATTTGAAATCATAAATTTTCCTGTTTCCATTGCAAAAATTTCGAATTGAAGGTTATATAGCGTAAAAAGAGAGAGCGCGATATGTATAATGATCGTCTTTTTCTAATATTTGCGCCACAGGCCACGGTGGCCATTGTTGACCGGTGATATGATGATGCGATTATCGTAGAGCGCGTTCTACTCGTATTCTAAATCTCAGAACTGTAGGCTTTATTGTTGCCGCATTCCAGAATAATGCAAACATAACGTGTTTTGCTATTTGCAGTAAACAGTAGAAATTGAGTTCTTCTAGCGACCAGATCTCATTCAAAGGAGAACCCGAACCCGGAGTATTCAAAATTCAGATGACAACACATTACCTAGATAACTAATACATAAAGTACAGAAATATATCTTATCAAAAAATAGCCTAATGTAGAATATAATTTACGTTTGGTCGGCGGCGCAGCCGACGGCAGTCGATCGGTACTTATTAAAAGAAGATTTTCTTTATTACGTTTTTATTGGCATAATGGTCGATAAAGCGTTGTACGAAAGCCGGGGGTGCGTAGGTTCAAACAAAGGCTTCAGTCAAAGGATTGTTTTAGATATAAAGAGAAACAGAAAGAATGGCCAGATTATCCCAATTAACTTTAATGAGTATTCAGAATGACTTTGAGCTTAGTATCTCACTCCACTAGAGGTTAGTTTGATATTAACATAATAGAAAAGTCAGCTTCACTGAAATTGTAAATTGTGAAAGATTGTAACGAAGATGAATCTTGATATGTTACGACATGGAAAAACACAATAAATGATGTAAATTGATCTTGGTTAAAAAATGTAGTGAGTCAACCAAATCCAGCTGTAGATTTGAGAATACTTTGTCCATGGTGATATTTTATTATCTTTTTTATACTTTGACTACACGAGAAGGAAACCTTTAATATTCGAGGAACATCGTGTGAGCCAGCGGTGGAATGTTGCGAGAGAAGATAGGCATTCTAATTTTTTTTGGAGGTTTGGAGGTTATAGGCATAGGAAAAGACCTGACTAGGTAAAGAGTTCGACAACTTCGCTGTTCTATAGAAAAATTTTGTCTGGTAGGAAGAAGTTCGGCAGGTCTTCAGCTTCATAATAAAGGGGTGACTAGTTTGAGCTCGTCTAGTCTGACTATCTGAAATCTCTCATGGTGGAACAACACTGAGACAGAAGATATTAACCATCATATTAAAATTATTTAATATTTATATAAATGTTGTATACTATTGGTGCGAAATAAATCGTTTTTTATGAGTATATGACAAGTTTTTCTGAAAATTTAATAAAGCGTGTAGCTTCTATTAAAATATCTTCTTATACCATTCATAAAACCAACTCCGTTAAATTGTTTACAGTTGTATAACCTTTTTATGAATAGTTTAATATAAAAATCAAGTTGAGTAGCCACTATGGAACGTTATTCAAAGATATTCTGCTCAGTTGTAACATGAAAATAAAAAAAATATGGTAAGCTAGAATTTCGAAAAATTTTTTGCATTTTGTTTCTAATACCCCATAGATCATTCATGACTATCAAGACCGCGGGGGTCGACCTTTGAAACCCCGTTTTGGGGGTCGACCTTTCTACCCCCCCAAAACGGGGTTTCAACCCCTCAGAGGAGCATTCTTATGAAAACAATCCAAAAGCTTAGAAAATTAATGAATTAAGAACCGAAAATGACCCCCAGTATGTTTTTTGAGGGGCTGATCAATTCCGCAGTTAGTTTCCTCGAAAAACTCCTTCCAGATGAGAAATTTAAAAATTTATATATAATATAAAATTTATAATTTTGTTGCTAAGATGACCTCCAGTAGGTTTTTTGGGTCGTTGATAACGATTCCGCTGTAATTTTTCCCAAGAAACTCTCTCCGTATGGAAAATTCGGGAAATTTGAGATTTTCCTGAGACGGTTTTGAATAATAAAGTATAGTTTTGTTGCAAAAATGACCTCTAGTAGGATTTTGGGGTCGCTGATCACGATTCCGCTGTTATTTTTATTAAAAAACTCTCTCCAGATGGAAAATTCGGAAAATTTGAGATTTTCCTGAGACGGTTATGAATTATAAAGTATAATTTTGTTACAAAAATGACTCCTAGTAGGTTTTTTGGGTCGCTGATCACGATTCCGCTGTTATTTTTCTCAAAAAACTCTCTCCACATTAAAAATTCCAAATTTCTCATCTGGAGGGAGTTTTCAGAAAAAACTAACAGTGGAATTGTGATCAGCGACCCAAAAACTTACTAGGGGTCGTTTTTGTAACAATATTATACTTTATTATTCATAACCGTCTCAGAAGAATCTCAAGTTTCCCGAATTTTCCATCTGGAGAGAGTTTTTTGGGGAAAATAACAGCGGAATCATGATCACCAACCCAAAAAACCTACTGGAGGTCATTTTTGTAACAAAATTATAAATTATATATTATATATAAATTTTCCAAATTTCTCATCTGGAGGGAGTTTTCCGAGAAAACTATCTGCGAAATCGTGATCAGCGACCCAAAAACATACTAGTACATACACTAATTTTCTAAACTTTTGTATTGTTTTTATAAGAATGCTCCTCTGGGGAGTTGAAACCTTGTTTTGGGGGGTAGAAAGATGGACCCCCGCGGTCTTGACAGTCATGAATGATCTATGAGGTATTAGGAACAAAATGCAAAAAAAATTTGGAATTTTAGCTCACTATATTTTTTTTTATTTTGGCCTTTTTCCCGGCTTGTTGCCTGGACTATTACATATAACAATACAAATAATCTCAACAATAAGTGTATTTAACAGGAACATTTCAGCTGTAAAATATACCCTACAGTATAATATGTAGCTTTAATTTAAAGTAATCCTTCAAAATTACAACAAGTGGACAGAAATTAAACTTTAGTAATAAAATAGATATTACCTACATATATTTTGAAATATACTAACACTAACCATAACCCTATGACTAGGACAGTGTACAAATTGGGAAGAGGTGAAAATGATAAATAATTTTACACAACTAGTTTTACATTAACGACAACGTGGATGTGGGTACTCACCTCCAAACCTTTCCAGTTCTTCTTCTGTTGAATCAAATGCGTCAAATGACATTTTTCCATCAGTTATAGGTGCCTTTTCATGTAGCAACACGCCTTCGGCTTTATGCTTTATGCAAGACCATTGAGTATTGTACTGACCAAGCTGCCGCGCTGTCACAACCAGTACTACCACTAGCAACTTCCACTAGCAAATCACAAGAATCCAACAATCACAGTCATGAAAAGTCGTGCCAATTTAACTTTCCCATCTAAATATGATTTATCTAGGCAACCACATGCAGGAAACCGGAACGTGATGATGTACTCAATTTCATTGGTTTCATGGTTATAGAGCGTAAATTAATACATCATCACAGATCAAACCTGTTTATAGAGCCGTGGTTCTACAGTGAAACCACTGTTTTTCTCATATTGTGGAATGAAGTTATATGATTTAAATCAATACTCAGTTAGCGGCAAAATAACTTGGGGCATAACCATAATGTAAATTTTTTATACTGATCATACAATATTCTCGTTATACATATAGTGTTACTAGATCAATTAACCAAATATGTAGTGGTTGAAAAATATGTATTCATAAGTAAAGTGTTATATACACATTATATTCCATAGTGTAGAAAACGTTGTTTATTTATGGCAATGTGAAGAGAATTTGAGTTTAAAAAGAAATATCTTTATGAGTATGCAATATTGTATAATCGTAAGTAACCTCGTGCCAAGATAAAAGTTGTGAACAGACGACCACCGACCATAGAAATATCTATAGAAAAGAGAGAGGTCTCCTACCTTTCTACGATGTTCTAGAGAGGTACATGAACTCGTAACTGTGTGACATCATCAATCAGACGAATAGATCTCTTCTGAATAGAATCAAAGAGCTCCAGCGTATGTTTGGGACTCAAACTCCAAACATGTGAACAGTACTCCAGGACAGGTCGAATCTGTGCTTTGCAGATTATAAGGAGCTGCTGGTACGGAACAGAAAACCAAGTTTTTATGGATGATTCCGATCATGGATATGGAATAGTTCACCTATCCGCCTTCCTGGAGAAGATTGATTTATGTCAATGAATCAGATAATGTTAATGAAGTCCATATATTGAGCAACAATAACATAGTATGGATGCAGATGAAATCAAATATAGTTTAAATCGTTCATTTCAAGTCATGTGGATTATAATCACCAAAAATCGCAGTTTGGATATTCAGGTAGGATGTCATCCAAAGTGTTTGAATGACACGTTGTAGACTCAGTAGGTACTATTGAGTTGATTTGGTGCAATATACACGTTGCCTAATCATTTCAAACGACTGAAATTGAATATTTTCACTCCACTGCAATTAGAACATCACCCCATACACTGGTGTGAAGTGCATGATTACCCAAAAATATTATGATCAGATCTGTATAAACAAGTCGAACAGTTCAGTTTCAATGAGCACTATTACTATCTTGAAAATGTTTGAGAAAAAAAACAATATGGATTCAATTTCTATTTTTCATTGAATGATTTAACAATATACTCATGTGAATAATCTTCCTGAAGGGTTGAAAGAGAAAAATGTATGCATTGGGGTGCAATCGTTTCAGCTGCTTTCCCAGATCCTTCAGTTTTTCCAATACAGCTGAAGAAGTTCGTCTATAATAACTTCCGAGGTTCTATGTCCTTTCTCTTGCCTCTGAAATGAAATAAGTACAATCATTCATTTTATTGTTGTCATTTACATATTAATTCAGATTTTCTAACATCTAATCATGCTGTTGGAATGTTTCAATTTCCCTTCTAACTGCCATTTAGAAGAAGAAAATCAATCTGTAAAGAAGGTACACATTTGTTTAATATGAATAATAACAATAATAATGATAATAAATCTATTAAGTCATCAATTTTGTTGAATAGTCCAAATATACATAATAAAAGGTTAACTAGTGACATGTTCACAATTAAAATTTAAATTATAGAATTCATAAAATTCACACTTCAGATTTGTTTAGTCTAAATTTATGCATATGAATAAAAGATAATAAAAGATAGACCATAAACGGGAGACATACTCACAATAGTTAAATTTCAAGATTACACGAATTATAAAGATTCGCACTTCAGATATTGTTCAATACAGTAAAAGGCTTTATCAATAAGAACTTTCTTGACACACACATTGACGTTGTTTATTGGCTTCTTTTTAAAATCGTTTGGCAACTTATTGTATAACTTAGATCCCCAATAAGTAAAGAATTGGTTGACGACTTTCTTTACAGTTAGAGGTGTTTGTAAAGCATTGCGATTGCGAGTATTGAAGTTATCATGTTCACCATTAGTTTTGAAATTAATCAAATTATTTTAAGTATACCTTAAGCATTCTAAAATATGTATAAGGTAAGTATCTTTTCAGATTTAAAAAAGTCTCTACACGGATGTCTTTGTCCAATGTTACACATTACCGACTGCCTTTTTTTGTTGCATGAAAACATTATCTGCATTTGCTAACGTACCCCATATGAGAATACCATAAGACAATAATGAATGTATATATACGCTGTTTTCCTAACTTCATCAGTAGTCAATGTTTTCAATTTTCTCAATAAATACATAGAACTTTTTTCTTACACGTTGCTTCTATATGAGTTGCCCAATTGAGTCTGTTATCAATATATACAGGGTATTCCACGAGAGCCGTTCGTTAGAAGTTTTCGTGGTTCGAAAAAGTTAGAATTCTGAAATTTTGGGTTCCAGGGTTATCCAAGATTTTCTTTCTTTTCAAAATATTTTCAAGAGCATACTACTTCCGGTTACACCGGAAGTTGACATTAACTTCCTTATTTTGAATGGAACACCCGGTATATTATTTCATTTTTAGATTCCTGAGAAAATTTCATAGTGGATTCCATCAGGTTTCCCTGTACCTATTTTCAATTTTTTCTTAGATATCTTGATTTTTTTGAAAATTTTGACAGATGTAGCGCTGTTTTGAGCATTGCGTCCTTTAACCAATTTCGATTGGTGGAAAGCGTTTCTGGGGTAGACGGAAGCACAGGAATGATTCTTTCGAATGCCATATTGACAACTGATTTATCGCATAATGACCAATTATATCATATTAAAAGTTGAAAAAGTTCGTTTTTTCAAATGGGACACCCAGTATTTTATTGAATGGTTGGATGCAGAATTTGATTCTGCATCGATTTGCTATAACATTCCCTATACCTATTTCCAGTGGTTTTCTTGTTAATCCATATTTTTTATTTTAATGTGGTTTTTTGGCAGAAACCGAAACATCGCTTGCCTTTCGAAGCCAAATAAACATCAATGAAACGGTAAAAAATTTACTTTAATTAGAACATGACATTAGTACATAACATTTAGAACGAAATATAAAATAAAAACAAAAAATTGGAACATAATGACATAAAATAATAAGAGAATGTAAAATTACAATAATTGTTCTATATCACCTCCATTTTGGTTCAAACACTGAATAATTCTGTCATATACTCCTCGCGAAACAGACCTCCGAAGTTCGTCTGGACTTATATTAGTAAGCGCATGGTGAACACGGTTCAAAAATTCCTCTCTAGTTTGTACCGGCCTAGAGTACACTAGTTCTTTTATGCAACCCACGAGGTAAAAATCCAAGGGGGTCAAATAGGGTGATCTGGGTGGCCAGTTCCAAGGTCCTCGCGGGCCAATCCACCGATCCTCGAACATCAGTGACAATTGCCGGTGTACAGCTATAGTGGAATGTGCTGGAGCACCATCAAGCTGATACCAACTGTTTGCTCTATCACGTGGAGGTAATGCATTTAGAAAATCACTAACAAACCCTCTCAGTATCTCCAGATATCTTGCCGCATTTAAATTTTGGTAGAACTTTTGGAGTTTGATCACCTATTGATAAAAATATGAATTAACAAGAAAACCACTGGAAATAGGTATAGGAAATGTTATAGCAAATCGATGCAGAATCAAATTCTGCATCCGACCATCCAATAAAATACAGGGTGTCCTATTTGAAAAAACGAACTTTTTCAACTTTTAAAATGATGTAATCGGTCATTAAATTTTGGATACCCTGTATGCGATAAATCAGTTGTCAATATGGCATTCGAAAGAATCATTCCTGTGCTTCCGTCTACCCCAGAAGCGCTTTCCACCAATCGAAATTGGTTAAAGGACGCAATGCTCAAAACAGCGCTACATCTGTCAAAATTTTCAAAAAAATCAAGATATCTAAGAAAAAATTGAAAATAGGTACAGGGAAACCTGATGGAATCCACTATGAAATTTTCTCAGGAATCTAAAAATGTAATAATATACCGGGTGTTCCATTCAAAATAAGGAAGTTAATGTCAACTTCCGGTGTAACCGGAAGTAGTATGATCTTGAAAATATTTTGAAAAGGAAGAAAATCTTGGATAACCCTGGAACAAAAAAATTTCAGAATTCATTTTTTTTAACCACGAAAACTTCTAACGAACGGCTCTCGTGGAATATCCTGTATACCCAGGAATTTAATATTTTGTGGAATATATTTGTAATCAAAAGTAAGATATGATATTTTGTTTCCAATCAATTTCAATTTATTAGTATAAAACCATACCTTAGCTTCTAGGTTAATATTATTCATTCTGGTTTTCACTTCTTCATTCTTTCCAGTAGCTAAAGCAGATGTATCGTCGCAATATTGACATGTTAACACACTGTTTTTTGATATTTATATAATTTACATATACAATAAATAGTATTGGACGTAATACAGATCCTTGTGGTTCTCCATACTGAACTCTCACCTCATTAGATAATTATTCATGCCGACAGACTCCTTGTCTCCTATTTTCCAAGTAGTTGAATGAATTAAATACTATTACCCTGAATCCATAGATAGAAGCTCAGTTTTCCCAATAATATATTATGGGGTACTGAATCGGATGCTTTACTCAAATCAAAGTTAACCATGTCCACCAAGTCTTGGTCATCTAGAGCATTAGTTATATGTTCAGTCATAGTCAGTAGAGCTATTGTTGTGCTTCTGTTTGTCCTATACCAAGGTTGTGTGTTACATAGAAGCCCATATTTTTCTAAGAATTGTACCGTTCTGTTTTTAATAACTGTTTCGAAAACTTAGAAAAAGTCAGGTAGGAATGAAAGAAGCCTAAAGTTTCCGCTTTCCTTCCTTTTTGTATATTGGAACAAAAGACAATACCATATTTACAATTGAAACATCGAGAATTTCGATAAAAATGATCCTTTTCTCACCTTGTTGCTGCAGTTTCAAGTATGTATGAAATTCACACAACCTCTCAGATAAAAACAATAGCATGCATTGCAGATATGCTCCACACACAATATAATAGTTCAAAAATAACTGAAATTTGTTTCGCTTTTACAAAACCAATATTTTCGACGATATCATGTTACGCGAGAGCATATTGTATTTGGATTTCCACATAAAGGTATTAAAAAAAAACACGTATGAAAGATAATATCATGTAAATGACCGCCGCGGCTCATGAGGCATGACGTAATTCGTTTGTAAAAATGTTCGACTACTCTGCGGCACAAATCAGGTTCCATGTCGGTTATTTCGTGTCTAATCTCCAAAATCAGCTCTGCAAAAGTATTCGGTTCATTCTTATAGATTATGCTCTTCAGATACCTCCGAAGAAGTTAAATTATATGATCGCGGCGGCCAATTGATGTCGCTATTACGTGAAATAACGCGGCCTGTAAACTCGCCGCCAGTAATGGTATCATTTCTCCTGCTGTGTGTCAGGTGGCACCGTCCTGTTGAAACCAGAGATCTTCGACTTCTATATCTTCTAACTGCTACCAGAAAATAATTGTTTTCTAATTTAGCGAACGCCATTAACCGTAACAGCGTTCTTTGTATTATCTTCCAAAAAAAATGGGCTCATTACGCCTCAGGACCAAAAGGCACACCAAACAGTCACTTTTTGAGCAATCAATTACGGCAATTGTGCTTGTTTACGAAGCCACCAACGTGAAAGTGTACGTCATCACAAAAGATGATTTTCATTGATAAATTTACCCATTGTTCTCCATTCTGCGTTGTTCATGAACTCAAAGCTTCAATTTCTTTGTTGTTCGAAGTTTGTATGAGTGTAACTGGGAATGTTTTCTTAAAATTTGCTGTGTAGTGGAATATCCAATTGCTACGATCGATGACGAATCGATGTATTGTTTGGATTTTCGGCCATATTTTCACGAACAATGGCAAAATTGTATACCGAACGACCTCTACGAGCATGCCAAGGGGTTTTGAGGTTACCTACACTTCCAGTTTGCTCGAATTTTTGAACCACATTCCAAATTACATTTCGCGATGTTCGCGGCGTTTCTCTTAATTGGCCTAGATCGTACCTGACTGGCAGACGAGAAAGGACTAATTTATCAAAAATACATAAACCTATACTCGGATAACTGTGAATTGAACACGAGGATTCCACAGGGAAGCATTTTAGGTCCACTTCTTTTCGTCATTTTTATCGATGACTTACATAAAATCTTCGAGTACATTAGGTGTTAGATTATCAACTACACAGATGATACCAACATACTGTTTCAAATTTCTGATATTGATAAGATCGAGGAGCACAAAATCACAACATGGCTCATCAAAAATCGTTAAATACTAACCATAAAAAATACTGCCTGTGTATTTTTCTGGACTGTTAACTCAACCCTTGAACGTCCACTAATATCTTATAACAACATAAATATACCTTTTTAATGCTGTGAGTAAACTCTTGGGAATTCATTTGGATGGAAAACTTGACTACTCTTACCACGTTAATTGTTCTATCCTAAATAGAGCTGCTTATGCAATTCGAGCACTTTCGCGAACTGTACTTTTCGATACCATTAAACTGCATACTATGGAAATGAGTATTCTATATTGAGATATTATCCAAAAGAGAATTCTTAGAAATATCCATATGAAATATTTAGATTCATGCATCGCTGACGGGTATATGGTATTTTAATCTTTTAAAGTGTGCTTTTTCTAACCAGGCATGAGAAAAATTATTGCTACCGAATCCATAGATTAAATGTTACAAAGAAAGGTGTTGCTTATTCTTCCATGAAATTTTACAATAATCTGCCTTTATCTATGAAATCTATCAAACATTTCAAAACATTTGAAACTCAGCTACCGATACAAATTCAATTGATGAATTTCTAATGAATGTAGCATGTTAATAAAAATATGTTGTCTTCAATCATATTATCATTATTAGTAAGAAGCGCTTTATACTTCCCCAAATTAATTATATCTCAATGTAATGAACTTAGTTAATGAAGAATATGAATATGAAATTGTCCTCTCAGAAGATCGATTTTTCACGCTAAAAAATCCACGTAAAGCAGAAAATACACTTTTCCTCGATCGGCCATTTTCATAATGGGCCTGGACAGTGGCGGCTCCTCGAAGGAGGCTAAGGAGGCTCAGCCTCCTCACCAATTTATCTTAATGATCATTCTCCATTTTATTTCCTGTTTCTCTGATAATTCTTTAAATTTTACAATTAATTCCCCGTTCTCAGTAGTTATTTTCAATCCGGCAACAGTGGTCAGAGGCTAGATTCTCTATATATCTCAAACGCTGAGTTGTGTTGTTCAACACAGTTGCCGTTTTTCCGACCAGTCAATCGCCAAATAGCGTGAAACGGCGAAAACGGCAACAGGGTAGGGAGGCTAGCTTTTCGTATCCATTCGTCGGTCGAATGAAATACGATTACTTGCGCTCCCGCCTCCCGCTGCTAGAAGAATGCGGTTAGTTGTTGTTTTTATTCCACGAGGCGTAGTAAGGTTAAGTAGTTAATTTTTAAGTTATAATTTATCTAATCGGAATCGGTGAACGTTAAAATTATGAGTGACTTAGTTGCAAAGTTCTTAGAAAATCCATTTAGTGGATTAACATATGATAGAAAAGTGTTCTTCAAAAACAAACGGCCTTTACCGGATTTGAAAGGATTAGTGATGGCAGGGAAGTATCAAAATCGATCGTTTAATACTGATAATTATAAAAAATATGTATGGTTAACGGGATCTGATGTACACAATAAATTATATTGCTGGTATTGCTTGCTATTCACATCAGATACAACTTCATGTTGGGGGCACTTGGGTTATAATGATTTGAAAAATTTAGCTCGTGGCCTAGAAAGACATGAAAAATCGCAGGAACATATTACATCGTGTATTAAGTTTAAATTAACCGGTAAACAGAATATTGTTAATGCGATTGATTCTACACGAACACGCGAAATCGAAAATCATAATAATACAGTTAAAGAAAACCGCGAAGTTTTAAAAAAATCATTGATTTCTTATTGTATTTATCATTTCAAGATTTGGCTTTTAGAGGGCATGATGAAACTGAAAATTCAGTTAATAAAGGTAATTGTTAGATTTGTTTTGTAAATACGACAGTAAGCTTCGCGATTTTATGACTAACGCGTCAGTATTTGCAGGCATTTGTTCTGTTTTATGCGGGTATAATGGTTGAGTGACACCACGCGAAATAAGGTTAGATTAGAATTCGTCTGTTCGGTAAATTATTAATTGTAAAAATGGACAACTAGTGGAAAGATTTTTAGGGTTCTACGATGTTAGTTCGGGAAGAACAGAGGTCAATTTATTCAATTTTTCAATGGAAACATTTCAACGATTCGACTTTGCGAATAAATCAGACTTACGACGGCATCTGTAATGGCGGGACATTTAAACGGTCTTCAAACAAACGTAAGTTTTAAATAACATAGTAGGAAACAGAATTCCCTGTAATGCTCGAACTCGATGGAATTTTACATCACATGCAATGTTTAGTTTACCATCCATAAAAATAAAGACAAATTAATTGAAGTATTTGATTTTATATTAAACAGTGATGACTTTTCAACAGATCAGGTTTCATTGAATGCTGCTGTTGGTTTAAAATCTTATTTAGAAAATGAAGAATTTTTGTTATTTCTTGATACTTTTAAATTAATATTTGAACAAACTGATCTTATTTTTCGAATTTTACAACATAAATTCACTAATATAATTCATTCAAGAGATCGTTTAACACATCTCATTGATAAAATTCAAGTTTCCGTTATACAGAATTTCATTTTAATATTTTATTTGGAAATTATTCAACTGATGAGGCTTCTCCCGTGAAAAGGAGGAAAACGTATAATTTGGTAGACAAGAAACTAGATTATAAACAACTTTTTTATGAAATTTTAGATACTATTAAAGGTCAAATATTGAGATTCGATTTTCCGATTTACATGAATTGAAGTTTTTCGATTTGACGAATAGAAGATTTTTCGAATCTTTTTCAAAAGAGTTTCTCAATACACTTTCAGATAACTTAGTTCTAAAATATAATTTTTTTGATGAAATAGCGCTGCACAATGAATTATGCGTTGTATACTGGGATAAAGATATTTTAGGCCAGTACGACAGTCACGCCGATATGATAAAATATATGATAGATAATGATTTGCAACAAGTCTTACCTCAGTTTTATAAACTACTTTGTTTGACAGTCACCATTCCTGTCACGACGGCATCGGTAGAGTGAACATTTTCTACTCTCAAACGAATTAAAACATACATGCGAAATACAATGGGCCAAAATCGTTTATACAATGTTAGTTTAATATCTATTGAAAAAGATTTAGTAAAACACTTAAAACATAATGATACATTTTATGATAATAATATTGATCATTTTTCGTAAATTAAAGACCGCAGATTTTCGTTAATATATAGAAAAGTTGATAAAATTAATAACAAAAAACAAAATATGAAAAATTCCAAGAAAAAAAAGAAAAAAAATTAAAAATCCAAAAAAAAATAAAAAACAAAAAACGAAAAAAAAATTTGTGGGCAAGAGAAACTCTATACCTCCACGTTGGTTCTTGCTGGGTAACAATCAATTTTGTCACTGAAGGTTAAATTAATTGGCTGAATAGAGTATATTTTTACAAAAACGTTTTATGTCCAGCCTCCTCTCTCAAAAAGTTCACGAGCCGCCACTGGGCCTGGATAATTTTAATATGTTGTTCCGTCGTAGACTGCTCCATGACTATTTTTTCATAGTTGTTTCTAGGTTATAAATCTTACGTTGCCGTTGACAAACCAGTGGAGTTTCAAAAATGTTTTAGATAGTAATGTGGAAACTCAATATGATTCACCTTTATTAGTTTTGGTTTCATGATGACGGAAGATAGTACTCTTCTATATAGAACCTTAGCATTACTAGACTATCAAGCAAACTGAAAGTTAACAAACTCAACAGATGTCAGTATTTGTATAGCACAATTAGCGATGGAAAATTTGCATATCCATAAATTACTAAACATCAAATTCTAACCAAAACTTTCGTTGGGTAATGAATAGTTAGCAAACGATAACAATTTTAGCCTAGAGGTATCTTATGTCCTAACTCCACTTACTTTATTCCTTTAAAATGATGCGCACCCTTGGTCAATAGAGGGACTACTACGGCTAGTACGTGGCGCGCTAAACGACTTCCTAAAACTATACCACGGGGAGAGGAGTCTTGTTTTATCCAAAAATCCATTAGCGAACAGTTTTGTTCATGACTATTTTAACTATTCGAGTCGTATTTTCAGTGAAACTCCCAAAAAACCAAAAAATTACTATTTTCGTTCATGTAAGCAATTATTGTTCCCATATAAGGGATATCAAAAATTATCTTGGTCAAGGGTGGTTGTGGAATCTAGAACGTGTGTCTTACTTTACGTTTGAAATAATTATGTCATAATCAATTTGAAGTTTCTAAAAGAGGGAATTTCGCAATTTTATACGAATATTGCAACGAAGTCTTTAGCGCTTTGGACTCCGGGATTTTCACGTGGCCTATCGAAATTAGAAGGTTGGAATTATCTAAAAACATAATTGCATGAGCGCCAGACGTCTTATGTAATTAGCTACGAACGAAATCATTTTGACATATGCCTCGAGGAACTCGCTGCGCGTAAGTTCATACATTTTACCTCGGTCTTGTTAATTTGAGGCTTCTTGCCCCGTGCGACCGACGCCAGTTGTAATAAAGTGTTTTTGGTTATGGGCCGCTGGCTTTTACCCACTTCGTGTATATTCTAGTCGCGAGAAAATTCCCTTTGGTACGTCGCACTTTAGACGCGCGTAGCTGAGATCTGAGAATAGCTCAAACTGTTTTAATAAAATTTCCCTATTTACCGGACATTTATCGGAAAAAGAAGGGCCGTCGGGCACAGTCCGATACTAAATCTAACTACATGGAGCGAAAACGGCACGCGAAAAGTCGTCGTAAAGCCGTATTAGGTAGAACTAGTTTGCACTTTTCTAATTCGCGTGCTACGGGCTTTTCACGTGAACGTCATTCGATTTACGGAAAATTAACTATTTCAAAACAGTTTTTGACCCGGATTGTGGCTATCACGACCTCTGAAAAGGTTTAAAGTTCACATAATTATTTCATAATTTGTAGTTGATTATTGTTTTACAACTGAAATAAATAGGTATGAAATTTGTAGGCTATTGACGATGTCAGTGTGACAGTGACATAATTATTTCAAACGTGAAGTAAGACACACGTTTTAGATTCCACAACCACCCTTGACCAAGATAATTTTTGATATCCCGGTAGTTTCAATAATATTAGCACATTTATAATCATTTCCACAATCTGCATCTTTTATTTCTCTGACGCCTGTACTAAAGATAATAATGTATGTATCCATAATTTACTGTGAAAAATTGGAACCTCTATATTTGAGGTTATTCTGATGAAATTTGCAGCAAATTCCACTTTCAGAAGTCAATAGTTAACGAGATGTGATAGTGCGACATTTTATGTAGAATTCCCTACAGAGTTCCCTGAACGGTGTAGACGAAGGATCTTGATGATTGCTGATTTTATTCTCCGTCGCTCCATACGAAGGTGGCAAGAAGTTGAAATAGCATATATCCCTTAGGTATAAAAATCACGTCAGCAGTTTTACGTAATGAGTGTCTATAGGGGTGAAGAATAAATTACATAGAAGAATTATGTTTACTCGTGTTACATGATATACAATGTTCCCTCTTGGGAATAATATTCCGCCTTCTACACTGAAACAGATTAATTTTTCTTTCACAAAATTCCGTTCGCTTGAATTAAATTTGTATTGAAATCTCATCTAATGTGGTTTCTGGAGACTGTTGTCAATGCACTTATATAATACTGCGTGAGTTTTATTTCCTGTTCAAGAAATAACGTTTTTAAAAAACGATTTGATTTTACTATATTTATTGTGCAATGTAAAAGCTACAATGTATTACAGTAATGATTTGAAAATTACACTGATTATTATAAGCAATATTAAAGCTTCTAACTCTCGTAAAGTAATGATGATCTTTACAGGTCGAGCATCGTATTTATACCCTTAAAACACCTGCAATGTTCGTCATTCAATTAATCATAGTTTTTATTAAGAATAGAATGATTAATACTCTAAGCTATGGTTCTACGTATGTGAGTCATCATGATTAACATGGTAAGGGCCGGCTTCTAGAATATATAACTCGTCCCTCCTTAAGTTGAAACATTAAGGGTAAATCCCTTTAATTTTTCAATTGAATACTTTCTATGGGTATTTCTATTTCTGTGATTGTATTATTTCTTTCAATCAACTTTTTCATTACAATTTTTCGTGCAAAGTACAATATTATTAAAATTAAGATTACATAAAGAATAATTGTCCATACACTTATATTATTATGATGCACTTTCACTGGTTCAATAGATTGAATTAGTTTCTTATTATTGTTCATTTGTTGTATAAAAGGATGTATCTCGTCTAATTCGATGTTTTCTAGTTGAAGTGGTGTTTCAGTTGGTTCATTTTTTATTTCGGTTGTTTCTATCTTTATATTTGGCACTTCAACGTATGTTTGTTCCATTCCTGGATTTTTGATATGTCCTTATAGTTTCTTCTTTTATTCGTAGATTACAACCTTCTGGTACAGTTACGATATTGCTACCTTTTATTATGTTTTTATATTCGTTGTTTTTGCATCTCACAGTGACTGTTGTTTCTTTTGGTACTACAATAATCCATTTATTGTCCGTTATCTTCTGTATTTTATTTTCCAATATCTTCATTGATTTGGGATGACATTTGTTATAATCTTGGGAAAATGATAATAGTTGAGTCTCACATGGGCTGTTGTTTGTTACAATTTTGGTGTTCCTTGAGTCACATAGGTATTCACTTTTCTTGATTTCTCGACATTCTTTATTGAACATGGCGTATCTGTTTTTATTCAGGATCAGGTATTTGGTTTGTGGTATTATTAATTGGAATTGGGATTCTCGTTTGATTGGGAATGCAAATAGATGATAATAATTATAAAATTCTGATTCTACTAATGGTATCTGAAGAATAAATACAAGTTCCTTATTTTTTATATATCCTTTTATATTTATTATTTTTTCAAATAACAATATAGTTTCGATTGTGGGTTCATATGGCAATTTACTTTTTGAAATTAATGGCTTAATGCTTATCAATTCGTTTAATAATTCTCTTGATTCAATTAATGATGTGTGAAATGTATTTAACTTGGCAAACACTACAGCATTTTCTAAAGTATCTAGGATTTTACCTGTTGTCTCTAAAGCTAAATTAATTTGCGTAAATACATTGATTGACATTACTAATGAATATAGATCTGATTCAGTTTGATTAGTTAAATTACTTAATTCATCAATTTTTATTTTCAATGTTTTTTGATTATACGATAGTTTATTGATTGTTACATTTATTCGTTTTGTTGTTTCAATAGTTAAGGATATTTGGTTTTCTAATGCCTGTTTTATCTGTTGTTGATTGCCGTTTAATTGACTTATTGCATTGTCATATTTTTCAGCATCATCTTGATCTAAATTTCCCGTTATGGCTTTGATTATATTTCCTAATCCATTTATTAAACCTCTCTTTTTTCTAATTTCAGTGTTGGGTATTAATCGATTGATTTGATTATCAATTTTTAAAATTGCATGTTCAGTTATATAGCAATAATTGCGTAATTCTTCAGTATGACTTTTCTTATCGTATATGGAGATTTTTAATTTCATATAATTTTGTTTCAAATTTTCATATTTATAAATTAATGAGTCCAATTTGATTGTTTGAATAAATGACCAATAGTCTATTGTGTTTTGAGTTCTGCCTAGTCTTATTGGTATAATACCAGGGTTGTCAGTAATTTCTTTTATTTCTACATTTTTTATGTCTCCTTTTGTTGATTTAATTGAGATTGCTGCGAGGCAGATGAAGATTGTCCATCTGAAACAATAACATGTCTCAAATTTTTTAAATGTACGTATTTCTTTACTTTGTCATTTTCAATTAATGCTACATTCTTATCACTTATTTTCTTTATTTTATATGGTCCTAAATTCCTATCAGCTGTTTTAGCTCTTTTCATTCTATAATTTTTCTCATATACTTTTGAACCTACTTGTAATTTTTCTAAATTACACTCTTCATTATGTTTATTTGCAGTATTTGTTTTGTCCTTATCTAATTTTTCTTTAACTTTTATTTCTTGTTTGTTTTGTGTACATCTAATCAATTCAGGTCCATTGTTATTATATATTTGTATATATATATTGCAAAAATCTTTATATAATTTTTCAGATTCAAAATACATATAGAATTTTTTGTTTTCCGTTGTATATTCTCGTAAAAAATCGATTATCTGCTGGTCATTATTATTTTTTGTAAATTGTGCGCATAGTTTAGTATTTCCGTCTTCTTTTATAACTTTTACTTTTTTTGGTTTATTATACACTTCTGAAATGTAATATTGATTTGACTTGTTATTTATTATATTATCTAAAATTTTGATTGCTTCTAATGGTTCATCATTTTCACGTGAATGGATAGTATCATTACCTTCTAATATTTCATCTAAGTCTTCTTGGTCAATTTGGGGTAAATTAGGTGTTGTTAGTGATCGAAGCGCATTTTCTATATCGCTTTCATCAATATTTGCTATTACAGATTCATTTTCAAGTGGGTTTATTTGAATTCTTGATAATGCATCTGCATTTGTATTATATTTGCCTTTTTTATATTCTATCTCATAGTCGTATTCTTCTAATCGTATTTTCCATCTTTGTAATTTTGAATTTGGATCTTTGAGTTTGAATAACCAAGTTAATGGTCGGTGATCAGTATATATTATAAATTTTCTACCATATAGGTAAGGTCTAAAATACTTTGTTGCCCAAACTATCGAAAGTAGTTCCTTTTCAATAGTACTATATTTTTGTTCTGTTTCATTCAAAGTTCTAGAGGCATAACATATTGGTTTATCTTTTCCAATAATACCTTGTGATAATATTGCTCCTAAAGCTACATTCGAAGCGTCTGTCGTTAAGACAAAGGGTTTTGTAAAATCTGGATATTGAAGTATTGGGTGATTTACTAATAATTTTTTGCATGTTTCAAATGATTTTATAAATTCTTGATCATGAGTTATTTTTTGTCCTTTTTTCAAACATTTGGTCATTGGTTTAGTAAGTTTTGCAAAGTCTCTTATAAATTTTCTATAATAACCGACTAGTCCTAAAAATCCTTTTATTTCTTTTGTTGTCTTTGGTATTGGATATTTAATTACGGCTTCAATTTTTTTTGGATTAGGTAACACTCCATTAGGTGTTACAACATGTCCTAAAAATGCTACTTCTTTACTTAGAAATTCACTTTTATCAATTTGAATTTTGAAATTAGCTTTTCTTAATCTTTCAAATACAATTCTCAATTTTTCAATATGTTCTTGTAAGGATACCGAAAATATTATTATATCATCCATATATACTATACATTTTTCATTTTGAATTCCTCTTAAAACATTGTCCATTACTCGTTGGAATGTACTTGGGGCGTTTTTCAGACCGAAGGGCATTCTTTTGTATTCATAATGTCCTCTTGGTGTACTGAAAGCTGTTTTGCATATATCATTTTCATTCATTTCTATTTGATGGAATCCAGATGCTAAGTCTAGAGTTGTAAAATATTGTGATTTACCTAGTTTATCTAAAATTTCAGTTATGTTAGGTAATGGATATTTGTCGTCAATACTTTTTTCATTTAATTTTGAATAATCGATTACCATTCTAAATTTCTTTTTTCCTGAAGCATCCTCTTTTTTTGGTACAATTATTACAGGGCTACTCCATGCGCTTGTTGAATTTCTAATTATATCTTGTTCTAATAATTGTGTGACTTGTTTTTCTACTTCTTTTTGATTTTCGTGAGGTAACCGGTATGGTTTCCGATATACTGGAATTTCGTCTGTAGTTCTAATACAATGTTTAATTTCGTTTGTGAAAGATAAAGGTAATTTTTCGCAATGAAAAATGTCTCTATATTCGAAACATAATTCTCTGATTGCTTTTTTCTCTTCTAAATTTAGATGGTTAAGTCTTAGGTGTTTAAGATTTTGTTTCAATTCGTTATCATGTTCGATAATTAAGTCATTATTTTTTATCTCTAACTGATTGTAATTATTTAATTCTGTCACTTCAAGCGGTTTCTCAAGTTTTATCTCTACTGGGTATTCGTTTGAATTTGTTACTGAAACGATAGCGTGATTGTTATTTATTGTTACTAGAGATGATGGTAATTCAACTCCTGGTTCTAATAAAGAGTATTCTATTATTCCCTGACTTGCGTTTGAATTTACTGGGATTTTAATTACTTGCTTTGTACGAGGTTCAATCATTTTATTATAACTCTCGTGACTTGTATTTTGTTTTTCAAAGTATATTGGTATTTCAGCAGTTTTTGTTCTTAATACTCCATTTTTTATGTCAATATTCGCATCTAATTTCTTTAGTAAATCTATGCCTATCAAACCGTCATATCTGTTATTAAAATTGAATACACAAAAATTATGAACTAATTTTGTATTAAATGTTCTTGGTAAAGGTATTTTCGCGACGTATTTGTGTAAAGTGGTGTTATGTGCAGATCTTATTTTGAATGGTTCATTCCAAACATAATTTTTATAATGTTTATCTACGGTTTTCGGATTTATTAATGTTTTTGACGATCCCGTATCAATTAAAAATTTTAAATTTGCATGTGGGATTTTAATGTAGGGTAATACATTAATATCAATATTATTTAAATCTATTATGTCTTCTCTGTTTGTGTCTGGTCTAAATGAAAATTTTGCTCATCGTAATCATAGTTTTCGTCAAATTCTTCATTTTGACAATCATAATCAACGTCATTATATTCTGGATTATCTGAATATTCTGGTTCGGTTTCATCCATTTCATGATGGAATAACTCTTCTGACGTGAAATTTCTTTGTTGATTTGGTCTTTGTGCTGGTTGTACATTGTACATTCTTTGAGTTGTATTATTAGTTCGTCTCGTATTACCTGAGCTTGTGTCCATTGGTACAGGTTTATTTTGTATTTGTCGTTGGAAATTATTTAAATTTTGATTTTGAGGTCTATTAATCCAATGATTAGTACTATTATAATATGGTCTTGATTGATTCGGAATATTTGGTCTGTTTGTAAATTGTTGTTTATTAATACTTTGATATTGAGGATTAAAATTTTGACGATTAAAATTTTGAGAATTAAAATTTTGACGATTAATCATGAGTTTGCTTGGTTGCAATTTTACTGGGGGTTTATAAAATCTATTACTTCCTACTGTATGCATTCTGTCTCTGTAATAGTTTACATTCTCTTCTTCTACAACTAAATTCATAGCTCTTTCTAAATTTTCAGGGTTTCTGAATCTTATTTTGTCTGAAAGTTTTTCAGGCAAAGCATTCAAATATGAATCTAAAGAGATTTCGTCATACATTTGTGTTTTCACTATTCTTACCGCATTATCTGGTTCTTCTAATCTAAGTTTATTCAAAATCATACTTTTGATATCTTGTATTCTCATACCTAGCGTATATGGGGTTTCATTTCTTTCCAATTTTACATTCATTAAATCCCTAATTAAGCATTTAATATTTCTTTGATCTCCAAAATAAGATATTAAAAGATTTTTGATTGCAGGCCATGTATTTGCCTCTTCTCTACTACCTATTAGTGTTAAAGCTCGTCCTTCTAATTTATTTATTAGAATTCTTAATAGCCATTCGTTATTTTGAGGTTGATTTGGGTCAATTAATGTAGTTAAGAATTTTTCGCAAGCATTGATAAAAATTCCTAGAGTTGCTTGTTCTCCACTGTAACTGGGAACAGCGTCAATGAATATTTTGTTTATATTGAAATTTGCCATTGTTTGATTGTTATTAGAATTATTAAAAGAATTGTTTTCTTCAATGAATTCTGAACCTTCGTTATCTATTCTCAAGTTACTTACTTGTCTGATTATATTACTTAATATATCATCTATTTCATTTGACATGTGATAGTGGATATTATAGGATAAACAGATTCTCTTACTTGATTGATGTCTTCATTGATGTCTTCTGATGAGTGACTTCGGCGATGCTGTCCAGGCCACTTGGATATCTCGACGATTTTGTTCGGGATATGTTTGATTTGTTGATGAGTGACTTCGGCGATGTTGTCCAGGCCACTTGGATATCTTGACGATTTTGTTCAGGATATGTTTGATTTGCTTTAATTCCAATTTTAAGCATTAAAATGCACGAACATTAGTACTCGATTTTGTAGTAAAAATGCACTTTCTTGGAATCCGTTCCGACTGCGCCAGTTTTATTTCCGGTTCAAGAAATAACGTTTTTAAAAAACGATTTGATTTCACTATATTTATTGTGCAATGTATAAGCTACAATGTATTACAGTAATGATTTGAAAATTACACTGATTATTATAAGCAATGTTAAAGCTTCTAACTCTCGTAAAGTAATGATGATCTTTACAGGTCGAGCATCGTATTTATACCCTTAAAACACCTGCAATGTTCGTCATTCAATTAATCATAGTTTTTATTAAGAATAGAATGATTAATACTCTAAGCTATGGTTCTACGTATGTGAGTCATCATGATTAACATGGTAAGGGCCGGCTTCTAGAATATATAACTCGTGGACTGAAATGTGTCAATAAATATAAATAACATTTTTTGTACAACAGTAACTTTGAATTAATCGTACTATGTTATAAATAAATACTCTCTATACAATTCCACAGCATTAAAGTTAATTTTCTCTGTCGTTACTATAGAAATGGTTGGTTGCAGTGAAAAAAGACTCTTTCCGAAAATCGTTCAGAAATATTGAAATTTTTGAAAGAAATGTCAATATTTCCTTGCACTTAGTCGTTGCCAGACAACGGTAAGTACCTGTTAGGAAATATTTATTTATAAACATTGAATAGTTCGTCCACAAAATTGAAGATCTTGGAATCAAGCTCCAAAAAGCATGTCATTACAACATTTTCTGAGAAAGAACTTGCATTTTTATTCTTACAACATTCCATGAAACTATTGTATGCATAGTTATATTTTTCTTAGGATTTTGTTGGCAACAAATCCAATGAGGCAGTGTTTACTGCCCCGTGAGTCCTGGGGGGTTCCACAAATAGAATAGTTAACATCACTCATCATTTTTCTCTTTACTTTTCCTTTTTAAAACGTTCCAAAACGCGGAAAACACTACGGGAAAACGCCAAAAATAAACTCGTCATACGTCAAGTTTGACAATTTAGTATTGCTTTATTCCCATAGTTAGAGAAGAAATATTTCATCCTTTCTTTGTGGATAAAACTAATAAAGCTTATTCGAAAATCTTAACAATTTGATTAGAATAATTTATGTGCTTTGAAGAATTTTCGAGTTCCGGAAAAATAGTATGTATACCTCGTATAGCACTTATATCATATCATAAATAACTATTTCCATGGTGGAGAAAATAAAATTTTCACGATGAAAAAAAGACATTTTTCACAAGGAAAAAAAGTCATTTTTAACGGTGAAAAAGACTTAGTCCACGGTGGAAGAAAGAACAGGTTCACGTATCGATAGAAGAGAAAACATGATGTCAACTTCTTTGACAGTTGTACAAAAAATATATAGAATCGAATATATCCCAAAACAAAAATGCTATTCAGTATTCTAAATACAAATGTCGACAAATAAGTTGATATCTTTAATGAATCTGAAAGAAATGAATTTAGTATCTTACTTTCTTGTTTGAGATACTCAATTACAGATATAGTATTTTGGTTAATAACTATTATTGTGGTTTGCTGTATACTTAATTTTACATTGTTTTTATTTAATATCAAATTGTTTTTTTTTACTCATGGTTACTGTATAATGCTAAAAGAGGAAATATACAACTGCTAACATACGGAAGCATCATAACAACTTGCTCGTCCTTTCACCGTCAGCCACTAAGGCCTTTTGTGTATTCCAGTTGGATAGTTTACCCACTCCGTTGTTCTGGTTCCCTGCACTAGTCTGTTCAGATGCCTTCGATTGGTTGTTGTATTCTTCCGAGTTATAGTCTAGGCTGTCCAAATATTGTTTCTCTTTTACGATTTAATTCCTCGCATTCTAACAGTATCGTAGTTTCTGCCCTTTCGTCGCATTGTCTGCAGGAAAGATCTTTTTCTGCAATCGCTCAAGAATGCCTACTTTCTCGGAGCAACTTCAGACCCCAAAATACGCTAAACTAGTATCTTAGTTCGTTCCTAAGCAACGAATGACCGTCTTCGGTCCGAGAAGAATTTTGCCGAGCTAGGCCATCGAAATCGGTCCCTACCGGTTTCTTATATACATTTTAGACAGTAAATAAATACACGCAAATAACCAACTCACTATAAGAACATTTATTGAATATGTTATTACACATATGGAGAGTTTATTATAACTATTTTTGTATATTTATACTTATGTGCAGTTGTAGGTATTAAACCGGAATAAGTAGTGAATCTCTGACAGTGATTGTCAAGGAAACGATTTATTGGGCAATAAGATGGTAATCAAAAATTGTTATGCATTTATGAACATTCCTTAATTTATGATAATGTTGATTGCGATTTCAGAAAAAATGGTACGTGCTTTTACTACGAGGTACACATACTATTTTACATTGTCGTCCGGGAATGTATTGCTTTTACTACTAGATACACAATGTATTATTATTGTACAGTCCCAGATTGTGCGGGTAGCTTCTCATACGATGGTGACCAGTAGGAAGACCCATCATTATTTAGACCAGATTCAGGTTTTTCGATTCTATCCTTAGACGGTTCTTTCGTGAAAATTTTCCCGTGGACCATACGAGGAGCTTCAATCCAGCCCTTTCATTGTTGTTGATTCACCCAAGCTCCTCGGTTCATATATGGGTCTGATGAACCCATTCCGGCTAGTTCATCAACCTTCGGTGCCGCAGTGACCTGGAACCCACATTCGAAGTTATTTTGTTCTTATTGCTGCTAGAATGCAGCATTCCCATACCAGTTTCGATGTCATCTTTGGGTTCTAAGTGTCTTCGGGGACGCCTGGCTGTATGTGTATATTCTGATCCGTGTGTTACCTACTTCCCTCGTGTTGTTCCTTCTGGCACATTGTAGGATTGCGTACATTTTCTATCAGAATATGAAGGTGTGTATTCCCAGTGCGAAACTCTATGTACCAGATCTTCTCCCTGAGTTAATCCCTTCTGTTTTGTGAATGTTCCCACTCTTCGAAATTGTTTGGTTATATTGAATTCAGTGTTGAATACTCGAGTGTAAAGTGGTCCTTTGTTTTCATTTCAAGTATGTTACCTCCCAAGATTTCCTGTCTATTATGGTCATGTGGTCGTATAATATTTTGTAGCTTCAGAACTCCCATTCTTGTGATTTCCATGATCGTAATATCAATTTGAGGTAGATCCAATTGTAGTTCCATGGCTGCTGTTAATGTTGCTTTTATAGCCTCCGTCATACCGAGGCAGGAAGTCTATGAACTAAGGCTCAACTCAGCTGCAGCTATTTTCTGGGGTATCTTTGCCCACAATATGAAAAATACGTAAGTAATCATGGGTTTCAATATAATGTTGTATGTCCAATGCGACATTTTAGGACTTAGCCCCATGTATTTCCGTTTAGCGTCTGGTTAGCATTAACATAAAATAGCAGCTCACAATAGTTCCATAAACAGACTACTCAACGTAACGATGTCAAACAATAATTTTGATAAAGAGACTAGGATCAGATACTATCTTGAAGCCTTTTCCTACAATAAAACAAATATATTCTTATGTTGATATCACCTATATGAAGCCACCCATCTGTAATTTCAAATTTTCTTGTTAGATATCAAGATAGTATATAAAATGCTTGATAATTTAGCTAGGTTTATTAAGAATAATGTAGTTAAATCACCCGAAGACAAATGTGGAGCTTATGAGCTGACATGTTTGTCTTGTTTCTAAGATATACATTGGTCAGAGACGAAGGAACTTTGAGAAGCAAATGAAAACAAACATAGGCATGGCTTCAGTAATAATAAAACCGAGTCAACCATTGCAGAATCTTTAATTATGAGGAACTATAGCTTCACTGATGATTTTAAGATTTTACAAAATATTCAAATCAATCCTTAATAGTTATTTAATTTGAGTTTATAATAGATTTTCATCACGTTATAGCTGATTCTGTTCAATTTAATAACTTTGTCAAATTTTCTGAAACGTCAATCCAATCATAGGCTTTGACGCCCACACAGCTAAATTACATACCTAGATCAGTTAATAGCTCATTCTGAGAATACCAATTGTTGAAAAATGTTCATCAAAATATAGATTTATATTTTATTCACAACACTATATAAATAAGGAATAATCATCATTATCCACTAAAAGTACTCTTGAAGTACTGAGGGCCTTTCGCCTACCGAGTAGCCATCAACACAGTAAACTAAATTATAAATTACAATGTGCCTGTTTAAATACTATTTTGGGATAATAATGCAAACAAGGGGTTACTCTCAGCTGTTGATGAATCGGAATTTAATAAATTGCTTTTTCATCTCTTCAAGTTACCTAGTAATCAAATTATTTGATTAAAGATTTGTCAAAACCATTGTTATAAAAGATTCAGCTACACAATAGTTTCGACAAATTTTTGATTAATAATTTAATTTCTAAACAAAAAAGGAAATTGGAACGCAACCAACCTACCAAGTCAGCGCCATTACCTTCAAATACAATAAAATTCAAAAGTTTCACTTCTGCGATTAATAAATTCCATATTTGTTTCAACAGGCACATTTTGATTTAGAATTAAGTTTACTCTGATAATGGCAACTTGGTAGCCGACAGGTCCTCAGTACTTCAAGAGTATTAGAGTATTTTTGGTGGATTAGGGTGATTGTTTTTATTTGTAGTGTTATTTTGTATCGACAGTGTAAACTCTTTGATATTTCATTCTCATCTATCTATATCTAATTAAATTGAACTTAACCAAATGAAAAAGGACCAAAAAGTCCTGGAATAATCTGTATTGTTTCGGAACAAATCATCTCTTTTAGACCAAGAGCTATCAGTTTTTATGAAGCGAGCAGCGATGCCTTCGTGCGTTGCTAAGCAGCTGACTAAATCTAAAAGCCGCAGAGCTCTTTCGGGGTTAGTCCTACGTTCACTGAAATTATATAGTACCTACACCCTAGATTGGAGGACTATCGCCGTAAACCGGAAGGTAGATCTGTATGTAGAAAAATAAGGCGCAATGCACTTAACGATGCTGAAGAGGTGGTTTTCAATCATAAATGTTTGAACGGACAATTTTTAGCGGTGAAAATAATACAAATAAAAGCATACAAATTAGTAGCTCATTGAATCCACCAATGAAACCAGAAATAGTCAAGATACGTAGTAATAATCCAGGCTGTGAACCGGGATTTTAGCTATAATAAAAAAAAGCATGAAGTTCGAATCAACAAATTTTTTTTGCATTACCTTCAGGAGGTTCTCAGGATCATTCATACACCTTAAAACCTCTTGGGAACACCAAGCCCACCCATTGGGGGCAAAAATGGCCCGAAATCTCCAAGTCTTGAATTGTATTTTCTGCAAAAAAAGGTATTTTGGCATTTCGAGTGCACTTAGTAGGCTTTTTGGGTCGCTGATCACGAATCCGTAGCCACATTTACTTGCAATCCATCGTAGGGGTGGTAAAATCGAAGAAATTGGCCAATTTTGCATCCCGTATGTTATTTTGCAATTTACGTGTATTTGGCATTTCGAATGCACCGAGGAGGTTTTTTGGGTCGCTGAATACGATTCAGATTTACTCCGAAGTAATTTTAAAATGCAAAAATAATAGAAATTTAGAAGCGTGTCAAATTAGCCACTTTTGTAAATTTCTCACCCCTACGATGATATTCGAGTAAATCTGGCTTCAGAATCGTTTTCAGCGACCCAATAATCCTCCTCGGTGAATTCGAAATGCCTAAAACACGTAAATTGCAAAATAACATGAAGGGGTGCAAAATTGGCTAATTTCGTCCTTTTACCAACCCTACGATGGATTGCAAGTAACCCAAAAACCCCTTAGGTGCACTCGAAATGCCAAAATACTTTTTTTTGTAGAAAATACAACTGAAGACTTGGAGATTTCGGGCCATTTTCGCCCCCAATGGGAGGAATTGGGGTTCCCAAGAGGTTTCAAGGTGTATGAATGATCCTGAGAACCTCCTGAAGCTGATGCAAAAAAAAATTATTCGAACTTACATTTTTTTTCCGGTTCATAGCCTGGACTAAAAGAAAGAACTCGAATATTAACATGCTAGAATGAACAATGAGGTATGTTCATGTACGGTATGCCCCTCCAGTATGGAACCCACTGTATATCAAATACATTCTTATATTGGAAAACGATTCATTAATTACCTCAATTTTAGATTTCATAGAAGACTCTATTTTTACATGTACAACGATAGCCATAGGCATTACAAATTATCAAAAGTAAATTCTCGTAGAAATGTTTCAGGACTAATTTCCTTTACAAGATTTTGAACAATATTATTAACTGTAGCTCTATATTAGGTAATATTCATTTTAACGTCAGACGATACAGTTCTCGGTTGCTCACACTGTTCTACCACCAATCATTTGCTACAAATTATGCAAATAATTCGCCAATGTGTTTGCTACAAAAAAAAACAATTTATATTTCACACACATAGACTTGTTCCATGTTTCTATGCATAGTTTAAAACTATATTCCATTGGCCAATTCAGAAACTAAACAGTACAATATGTTAAGAATAATTCTTCTTTTTTCTCTTTTCTCGTTTTCTTCTCATCCTAGTGTTAGGTGTTAGTTAATTTAATACTTTTTTTGGAACTGTGTATTCCCGTTATTGGAAAATAGTTATTCTGTCGGATTGCCTGTACTAAATAAATGAATAAATGTTCCTTCCTCTACCAATTTCAAGGAAACTTTCATCACTGAGACAATTGGTTCAAAACACAGTATAAATTCCAATATAATAAAATATTCATATGACTGTTCAATGAGCAAATACTCTTATAACTTTGCATATAACTTAACTAATTTAAATTTGCATATTAATTGTCTGTCAACGTGGTGTGCGTACTATATTTTCTACGTGGGTCGCATGATTTCAGTTATACATTAATTTCTGGCATTTAATTTTGGCCGATCCTGTTTTCTCCGTATCTCGTTAGCCGACTGAATAAACTTGAGCAAAGATTTACCGACTTCCAGATAGAGAATGTCAGCTTAGTTTTCCGTCCAAATGAAGCAAATTCAGACAACCTACTAGTTATCGGTCCTTCTTACACTTTATTAAACCAGATAGACGTAGGTCGTCGCTTACTAAAGTCGGTTTATTTATAGTAGAAGAGATATGATCGTGCGAGCATTGTTACTTTGTAAAATATTTACTTCGCGATACTCTAAACTCCACAATTCAAAAATATTGTTGTAGCTGCACTATGAATATTTCAGGTAGCTTGAAGTTGATGGATTTCTAGAGGTCTATCCTGATGAGCAATGTATACACAAAAAGATTATTATGTGGAAAGTGGAGCTTTTGTTCTCAATCTCCCTCTTTTAGATATTGTATATTGCGATGAAAACCGCAGTGTCACATTAAAAGGAACAAGCAGAATGTTGAATGATTTGTATTCGGTTATTATTTTACGCTATATTCAGCTTATGTTCATAGATAATAGAGCATTTCTTCTAACCATGATAAATTGTTAATACCGGGATATCAAAAATTATCTTGGTCAAGGGTGGTTGTGGAATCTAAAACGTGTGTCTTACTTTACGTTTGAATTAATTATGTTATAATTAATTTGAAGTTTCTAAAAGTGCGAAATTTCGCAATTTTATACGAATATTGTAACACTCAGAAGTCTTTAGCGCTTTGGACTCCGGGATTTTCACGTGACCTATCGATATTAGAAGGTTCGAATTATCTGAAAACATAATTACATGAACGCCAGACGTCCTATATAATTAGCTACGAACGAAATCATTTTGACATATGCCTCGAGGAGCTCGCTGCGCGTAAATTAGAGTTTATACATTTTACCTCGGTTTTGTTGATTTGGGGCCGTTTCTTGCCACGTGCGACCGGCGCCAGTTGTAATAAAGTGTTTTTGGCTATGGGCCGCTAGCTTTTACCCGCTTCGTCTATATTTTAGTCGCGAGAATATTCCCTTTGGTACGTCGCACGTTAGACGCGCGTAGCTGAGATCTGAGAATAGCTCAAACTGTTTTAATCAAATTTTCCTATTTAATGGACATTTATCGAAAAAAGAAGGGCCGTCGGGCAGGGTCCGATACTAAATCTAACTACATGGAGGAAAAACGGCACGCAAACAGTCGTCGTAAAGCCGTATTAGGTACATCCACTTTACACTTTTCTAACTCGCGTGCTACGGGCTTCTCACGTGAACGTCATTCGATTTACGGAAAATTAACTATTTCAAAACAGTTTTTGACCCAGATTGTGGCTATCACGACCTCTGAAAAGGTTCAAAGTTCACATAATTATTTCATAATTTGTAGTTCATTGTTGTTTTACAACTGAAATAAATAGGTATGAAATTTGTAGGTTATTGACGATGTCAGTGTGACAGTGACATAATTATTTCAAACGTAAAGTAAGACACACGTTTTAGATTCCACAACCACCTTTTGACCAAAATAATTATTGATATCCCGGTAGTAACATAATAAGTGAATAGGGAGTTATTGCTTAATATCCTAATGTCAGTTGAGCTGAATAATTCAGGAGTCAATTATTTAATGGAAAATTTAGCTCATCTTAATGTTATTGTAGTTTATAATATGTCATGAATTTAATATTTTTTAGAATATTTACATATGATCTCATCACAATTAATTATCAGTATTAATATGATTTTGGAAGATTCAATACATAATACCCAAGGTGTTTACGTTTTTCCGTTTATAATTTTGGTAAACGATAGAGAACATATAAAAATAACATATATATATATCTTGTATAACATTTTTCTCCAAGAAAACACTTTGTTTCCGAAATACAGGATTATTGAATTTTTGAGAAATTATACCATTTTATTCATTATCTTCTGAACGAATGAAGATTTTTAGTTAGAACTTGGTACACTTTTGCTTTACAGATAGAACTTTATTTTCATTTACAACAAGTTGTTGAGAAAAATACAGTGGCGTAATTATGAGGTTTTGTACCTCCGCATTAGAAATATTCATTTATTATACTATAAATAAGAAATAATAACCCTCATCCACTAAAATATAGTTAACATACTGAGAACCTTTCAGCCATCAGTTCAGCAAATTGGGAATCAATATGTCTCTGCTTGAATACTATTCGGAATTAATAGCTGAAGATTAATCTGAATTCATTAAATTGCTTTTCGCTCATAGATTTCCATCCCTTCCAAAATAACTAGATATTTGTCATTACTGTGTATCAAGAATGATAATCTCTCTTTATGTGGGCAAAATGTATTTTGTAAATCTCGGATTTGTTGAAGTCGGAAACTTTATCGGAGGTGTTGCCTAATCAGATTCTTAGCTTGTTCTGACATCTATAAACGGGTTGTATTGCACATTTAGGAAATTGTGGAATTCATCAATTACTGAAGGATCGTAAGTGAAACTTTTGAATTTTATTGAACTATTAGAACGTAGTGACTGTAATTCGGTTAACTGGTTGCGTCCCATTTTCCTTTTCAGTTTGAAAATTAAGCTATTGATCAAAGATTTGTAGTAACCATTGTCCAACGCTCAACAATGTTGTATTAATTTGGCTCAAAAAAACGTTTAATAATCTATGAACAAGACTATTAAATGGAGCTATTCCATAATTAGTTAGCGAATCCGCAGGAGTGTACCTACCTATTTATCCTAACACTATATACCGTAAAATGGGGGACATGTTTCCAGTATATTTTAACTTCTCCAAAAGATACTAATAACTTTAGGACCTTCGCTCATATGCCATCATAACATTTGATGTCTTGTCTCTTCTGTACCAACAATTTATTTCCCCCACTCTTCCCTTCCCACAACTTTTTTTAAGGTAATGTAAAAATTACTATAATCAACGAATCATAGATATTAATAAAAAGTTTTTGAGACCTAAATAAAACAACTCTTATTCGTGGTCAATCAGGTAGTCAGATTGTTTCTTGAAGTAAAGACGTGTATAAAATCTAAACCTGGTTGCCTTGCTTGGTAACAAATCACTTGACGAATATCGTGGTGTATTATTAGAAAACCCCAGTCGTTTGCTGTACCAAGTGTTTTGCTATCATATGTTCTTCCTCACTAGTTAAAACACACGAACGTCTCGGTTTCAAATGATGATAATCAAGACATTTATCGATCAAGGTTGCTCTGGGGATTTTAAACTTTCTACCAGCTTCCATTCTCGACATACCATTTTTCACAGTTTCGATGGCTTTGTCCAGGTTTTCCTTATTATAGTTGAGGTGAGGTCTATCTCCCAACCTTTCCACATACTTACGAGGCATTTTCTTAATAAAAAATTTATCTGAAAGGAATAAAATGTAGGTGAAATAACAACAATAACAAAATAATATTAGGAATCAAATCGAAGTCGAAGTTACCCCCGCTGTCGAAGTTCCCCCATTTCGCGATACTACGTATAGTGAGGGAAGGAAAGTCAAATTAAAAATGAGTTACAAACGAAGCATTCTACAATCATTATTAAGGGATACTGTCTTCTATCAAATGCCAAACACCTATAACCAATAACTGACTGATTGTCTCATCCCTCAGGTTCAGTATTACCATTTAAGTTTAAGTCATTGTTATATAATAATATAAAATAATAATAATATTTATTCAGGTGCAGCAATACAGTGCTATACAGTAATAAAAACATAAGTGCTACATATAGCGACCTTCAAGCGACACTTAGTATCTGTGCACAGGCCTTGAAATGAAAATAAACAGGAAAAAAAAAGAAATATTAATATTTAAATAAAAGAAAATACACCAAACCAAAAAATCATACTAATGTTGTAACCACTTAATGAATCATTCTAAACATAACTGTCTTGTGGAACAATTATAAACATATTTTTCGAGTGTAAATTTGTGTTTAATTAATAACTAAGAATGAATTTACTCGCACTAAACATGGACAATGAAACCTTTATAAAATTCTTAAGTTCATCATCTTAAAAATTCCGAAGGTTTCGTTGTTCTCCAACCAAAAGGATGTTTCATCAGTTTTCAATGTTCATCGGCAGTACTTTGCTTATGCATTATTTCCAGAGAAATGTATTCGCAAATAAGTGGATGTATTTGATACTCGACCGACTTAAATGTAACTAATAAATTATCTTGCTCCGGCAAATATTAAAATTTTCTAACCAGTTGATTCTCTAGACCACCTCATAGTTAAATGTCAATATAAATTCGTTTTTGTTCACAATTTATCATTAGATTCTTTATATTTTCCATATTATTTGTGGAATCATTTCGTAGGTTTCGTAAGTAAGACTAAAAGAAAATTATTTCTACATTTTTTTTTTTTTTTGAATGAAATTACTATTATTTTATTACTATTTTGCAGCGCCTATAAATTATAATATTTGTAATGGTCATAAATGTAATCTGTTTACTTATTTTTTATGAATCTGTAAAGTCATGCGAATATTTGGTGTGTTGAAAGCAATTCAATATACTACAACCAGAACACTTTTCCAGTCGCCTTAGTTTATTGTGACAGTTATTATCAGTTGGCGTTTCTCCCCAGCGTAAGCACCAAGCGGCTGAAAATGGTCATTGTGAACAGGGATGAAATACATGCCAACACCGGATGCAGCTATGGATTATATCGACGTAATAGCGCACACTATCATCACAAACGAGAAATTATCATTGTTTCTGTTGTATAATGTATATTAAATTAATTGTGCTCGGTTTGTATGGTTCGTGAATAAACATCAAAACATTGTGTTCCTAGCACAGTTTGAGATAATGCACTTCACATTTATTTATTCATGCATTTCGCGCTGTTCATTCACAGAAATAATTTCAAACGTAAAATTTGTTTAATTCGAATGTTGTGTTCGTGTTGTGAATGTTTCAAAAGCATTCTTCGTTCCCCGGATTAGAGATATTTCCAAGGCATGGCAAAATCTTAAAATTGCCGACCTTCCCCATTATCCTTCCTTTGAATTACTCTAGCAAGCTGTGAACTTATCTTAATTTATTATTTTAGTATTATTCATTTTAGTACTATATTTTATACTAATAAATTTTCGTTTTTACCGACTTCCCAAGAAACGAGGTACTCAATCCGGAATTTGTATAATTCTATTTGATTTTCTTGATGTTTTTCCTACGTACCGCGAATATCTCACCGAGACTGTTAATCCCGTTTGAAGAAAAAATCGAAGTTCTGCTTAGGTAAGATTCCTATGTGGTCAAATATACATTTCATAAAACTATCATCTAGAAATGTGAAAAGTCAGTAACAATATCATCCAGATCATTATAAATATCAACAGTATGTAATGCTTGCCGTGGATAAATGTATAGATTAGATAAATTTCTATAGTTTTAATAACAAATACACTTGTAATAAATTTTCAAACTTCGTTTTTATTAAACAAAACGTGACATGTTTCATCACACGGTAGCTTTATCAAACAATGACTTTACAAACTATTTACTTTACTTTTAATTGACTCATAGAGAATCTCAAAATCATCTTTGAAATGATTATCAGTTTCTTTGATATGGTTTACAACTTTTGAGTCAAAAAAAATTACTACAAATCTTAAAAGAACATTGTAAATTTAAACCGAAATTTGACATAAAAAATTCTAACGATCTGGTCAACAAAATTAAAGATTTTACCTTGCCACCCAATAGTAAATTTATATCGTTTGATGTTACTAACCTCTTTCCTAGTATTCCTCCGGGGGGAACATTACTGATAATTCAAAGTGTCTTGGATAAGAACCATACAAACATTGTTATAATACAAAAAATATTACGCACTCTCGAATTATGTCTTTCTCAGAATTATTTTCAATTCGCTAACAAACGTGTACACTACTCAAGAAGGAAATGAAGAAGAAGCAATGGGAAACCTTAAGACCTTATCTGGCCGAAATATTCATGGATAAATTAGAATTTGAAATCCACAAACACCCTATTATAAAAAATTCATTTATTGGTATCGGTAGTCCCTCGCTCAGCCACCAGCTAGCGCTTGGATCGAAGTATGGCAACAATCACATCATTAAGTACAATAAATTTTCTCGTACAGCAATATTTTCTATTCTGATTTGAGAAAGGAATAGAACTGTTACTCTTGTCAAAATGTATTAGTCACCTTGAAAATAACTTCCCCTTTTTCGTTATACATGCTCGCACCCTTAAAAAACTTCGTTAAAACGATTTCTATCCGGAATCGCAAGCATCCACTTTTTTCGCATTTCCGCATCTTTCGGCACTTTAAAAACAGAAGTTTCTTGCTTTACACTTTTGTACCCCGTTTCGCATTTCTAACACGACCATGTTGCCAAATAACCAAACTGTCGTCGACACATCTAAACCAACATTTCGGCTTGAGAACATATTAGTCAATAGCATCTTGCTCAAAAGTTTCCATGAAGATATTAGCTATGACCGGAGGGGAATCCATGGCAGCTCCCGAGGATGGTCGTAAAAGTTGCCATCGTATAGAAAATATGTGGAGGATAGACAAAAATCAATTAACGGTAGTAAATCCATTGAAATGTTTCTGGCAGGTAACAGTTGAGAAATTATGGAAAGGGTGTCTGGAATGGGAACATTGGTAAAGAGTGATTCGACTTCGAAGCTGACGAGCAAATCGCCTTGGTCAACTTTTAGCGTTTGAAGTTTCTCAACGAAATGGAAAGAATTTAGGATGAAACTGTTGGAATTACCTACAAGAGGTTTGAAAATAGATGACAGATATCGAGAGAGTTTATGAGTAAAGGATCCGATAGTGCTGACAATTGGTCTCAGGGGAACTGAGGACTTATGAATTTCAGGCAGATCACATAATCACGGGCTTCTCGAACAATGGGGGATACGAAATTTCTTATCTTGATCAGGAAGGGAAGAATGACAAATAATTTGTGAAATTGAACGTTCTATAGAGGGGGTGAGATCTCTCGGTAGGAGTATATAGGAATTACTTTGGAGATGTTGCAGGATTTTGTTTATCATAATCTGAACGATTCATGACAACAGTGGAGTCTCCTTTATCAGCTTTTGAAATAGTTAAATCAGGATTTGATTTGATTAAATTGAGAGCTTAGATAAAGGCTTAGAGCAATTTGATCTAGGAATGTTGGAATGATGAAGAAATATAAATATTACTTTCAAATACATGATGTTATCCTTCAATAGCTATAATTTCGTTTTCCTACTCTTATATTGTAGCAAGTAGGTGAGTATCACGTACTGGAACAATGTTATACACAACCAGACTTTGATACTTTTGCAAGACTCTCGCACGAGATTGGGAGGAGACAAGACTTTATAAAATGTATGCCACAGAATTGGCCGCTCACTGAAGTTGCCGTGCGGGGCAGGGACCTTGGTTTCCCCCTTCCCCCTATATCCGGAGTAACTCCTTCTAATGTAAACGATGTAAGAACTTTCATGTGAAGAAGGTAAGAACTAAGAACTAAAGGGTATTTTTGGGAGTCTGAGTGATAATGTGCATACAAGATCGACCAGGGAGAGTTCTATATTTTGACAAAATATAGTGGGCTCTATTATAAGTTGGCTTAAGTAGAAGTTCAAGATCATGTTACCAAGTAAGGATGCCGATTTGTTGGAATCATCAGGAACTAGGAAAACCACTTTATATTAGGAAAGTTAAAATCGCCAAGTATAAACAGATTTTTGTACTCCTCACTTGCAGCCTGAATTTTTGCAATAAGATCAATTTCACTTGGTGAACTATAGTTGTTAAAAGGTGGCGCGATACATATCTATTGCGACTCAAGAATATTGAGAATGAAACCAAAATTATTAATTTTAAAATGAACTAAAAAGAAATAAATAACTGTTTTATTAGATGTGAGACGTAAGTCATTCTGTTTTCATATTAGGAAATAACAGATTCAAAAGCTTGTCGTATGAGAATCTCTATTTGAGTGATGTTTTATGGAGTTGGTATTGTTATGATCCGTAATTGCTATGCGCTCTTGCTCTTGAACACCATTTTTGGCCAATGGACTGACCGGGGACGATCTATTGGAGTAATTACTATATTTTTTTCCCTTGTTATTCAAGCCAAACGCTTCGGCAGACGATTTTGTCCAATTTGGAATCATTTCTACCAATGGGCATATTATCACACCAGTGATCATTTTCGGCTTTCCAATGACGAATTTTTCTTACGAATGACTTCTTTGTTTTAATATTTGGGCCCCTTTTTGACATTAATTTTTTGAATATTCTGGCAGAACAAACGCTGTTGTCCTGTGTTTCTACTAAACAATTGCTTTCTGTACACATTGCTATGAGTAAAAATTTCCATTCCATCTCTTCAGCGATGTGTTCATTCCACAAATTTATTATTTTTGTTATGTCTACTGAACTTAATGCTGCTGAACTTTGTTTCCTTCTACAAGGTGCTGCTTGTTGAGATACAACACTTTTGAACAGGCCAATTGTAACTTTCATTCCTTTATAACATTTTTCTTGTAAAGGTTTACTTGTTAGATTCCACATGGTCTTGACCGTAGCTTTTTTAAACTCTGTACAAGCATTTTCATAACCCAATCATTTAAAATCGACGCCAATTTTGCACCGTCCGACTTCCATCTAATCGATACTTTATAACATTGCAAAAGTCCATAGATACTTCTCATACTAATTTTTTACTGTGAACAGTAACTGAATACGAATGTTGTCTTCGAACTGAAGAAATCAGTATCAGTCATTCGTATCCAGTTCGATAACAAAAAAAAAAGATTCTCAACTCAGCTTTTGCATCTATTATTTTCTGATATGAGATATACTACATCTCATATCCAACAAAACAGTCATTGTTTTCTTTCTAGTAGGTTTTAAAATGATAGCTTGTTCTTAGAAATTCTTTTCTACCTTTAATTTTATTTTATTCCCCTTTAGTCCTAATTAATTAGATGACATTCTATCCATTTTCATAAGCACTTTTCAGTAATACATGGCTTTCGATATACACTAAGTTTTGACTCGATTGAATACCCACAAGTCGGTCAATATGCAAAATTTCTAGGAAGAGCTATCTTGAATTTTTGAATTTTGACCATGTAATCATAATCTCCGACCCAAAAAACCCTCACGTGCCAATTTTGAATAGAATCGAAACATAATCACAAAACTCGTCCGCCAATATAAAAAAAAATTAATCTTGGTGCTGCCATCTGAATTTGATTTCGATATAAGAATAATGATCTTCAACCCCTGAAGCCTTAACATACCGAATTTAAAATTCATGTCCAAGATTTCACCCAAACATAGAGATATAAATGAAGAAAGAAATAAAGTAACAAATGAAGTTGAATGAAAGGTTGTAAAAAGAAGAGCTAGGAAGTTGCAGCCTTTCCATGCGGTCGATTCGTATGTTTATTTTATTCAATTTGAATTTTTTTAAATTATTGAGTTCAAGTAACTGCAAACACTACACTTCTCCTTATATTCCTATATTTTCCCAAGTTGAATTCGATTATTATTAAAATTTATAACTCAGCTGCAATATCTTGTATTTTCGGAAACACGTTATTCGATTAAGGGGAGGTTTTTTTAATAATTAAAAACGTGATTACACTTTAAACTTTCATGTATTACTTTGACATGCTTCGATTGCACATGTTAGTACACATGTCAAGTTAATATATCAAAGTTCAAAGTGTAATCACGTTTTCCATTATTTTAAAAACCTCTCCCTAATGATATTATAGATTTACATAAAGTCGCAGCCAACTTGATCACACGTTAATCGAGTTATAACATTCTGGAATTTTAATTGCGCGCAACCACTTTCGGAGAAAATTATTCAGAATTGCCTCTACCAATGAATAGATAGAATCGATCGCTCTTAACACTGGTGATGTCGTCGAGACTAGACAAATTTGGCGTCTCGTATTTTTTCGCCTTCTCTCGTCTCGTCTGGGTTTGGTCTCGACTATGAGTTTGAGACGTGTCGAGACAAAACCAGACGAGACGATATTGTCGAGACGCCGCCTTGAATTTTTTTTTTGCTGCTATCATTCTCATTTGTCAAAAGAAAAGAACTAATGTTTCCTAATTCGTTGCCCATAGTGTATATAGGGTGCTTTATAACCTGCAGTGGCCGTACGGCAAAGTTATATTTTTAACAGGATGCTTATATTACCCGGGTGCGTATTATCAAGTTCAAGCGATGTGAAATGCAATGCAGAAAATTACGTCACAGAATACGTTATTGTTGTATTGTCGAATGACAATGGCAATTGGCAAGTTGAGGGAGCTGTTCTCTTAGTCTTGATCAAGGTATGATAGAACGACTTACGTAGCGTAGGTATTATATTATTCTTCAGTATTAGCCACATAATCATACAACACTTGATTTTGATTAGTTGACATAAGTTTCGCTACACTGTCAGATTAGTTTACGACCGTCCTTTTAAAAGAACTATAGTTTCATTTCCTTCAAATCCAAATCATTCAATTTTCAATTTCAATTTATTCGTTTATAAAAACACAGTACATACATACAGTATTTTATCAAACTAGTCCGTAATAATCGAACAATTTAAGATCAATTCAATTTAGAATTGAATACATATATTAATTATTAATCAAGCACAATGTATAATAGGTAATTATCATGAAACATTTACACAATTAAATATTAATAATCGAATACGAATTTAAAAACATTCAATTTGGAATACATAAATATTAGTATACGAATTATAAAATATTCGAATTACAATGTGAACTGGAAATTAGGTACTGAGTTACTCCTTAATGTGATAGAATGCAGGTTTTAGTAAATATGTGTATAGTAAATTTCTTAATATTATCAGTGGATGATTGCCATATTTGTTCACAAAATAATTATAGCAGATTATACCTTGATAAATATGACAATTTTGTCCAACCGATAAACGTTGGAATGGTACGTGAATACTATCATTTATACGGATTCCATATCTGTGAAATATATCATTCCTTATGTGAGTGTGTTCCTGATTTCTAATATTCAGCACCAGTTGATAGATGTACATACATGGAAGAGTCAAAAGTTGGAGTTTTTAAAAAAGTGGTTGCAATGACAATTCGATTTAGCATTCAACATATATCGGACAATATTCTTCTGAGCATTCTGAGAATGACCCCAGAATAGAAGACCATAATTTAAAACGGAATGAATGAGGCCGTGGTAGAACATATTCAACACTTTCTAAGAGACCGAAGAGATCCTATTACATTTGCTACTCAGTTTGCTCACGATGCTGTTACATTGTGCTACCCATGTCAATTCATGGTCTATAATCATTCCAAGGAATTTGAGTTCATATATCTCCTCAATTGTTGTATGATTTATTCTGATAAGTGGACTGGAATTATAGTCTATGTTCTTCTGTTTGAATAGCATGAAGCAGGTCTTCTTTTCTTTAACTGTTAATTCATTGCTCAGACACCAGCGATGGAGACTATTAACACAGCTATTTGCTTTCGCCATGGACCTGTTTATTTTTTCTTTGGCAGTAATTTGGTTTATATCGTCGGCATATAGTATAGTTCTGTATGCATCAAAACATGACTACTCTGAGTCAGACATAAAAACTATAAACAACATTGGGCTCAATATTGGCCCTTGTGGCACACCTATATTTATGTCCGATTGATTGGATTTATAAGAGTCATATACTACAATTTGTTGCCTATCTATTAAACAGGCATGGGAACACCTCTTGTTCCATAGGAGTGCAGTTTATTTAGTAATAACTTATGATTAACTGAATCAAAAGCTCGGGTTAGATCAAAATATAAAGCGACTGGAATTTTTTTATTGCCCATGCACTCATACAAGGTTGAACATAGTATTCTCATTGCACCTTTATTCGATCTACCACTCCTAAATCCACGTTGGATGTCGAGTAGAAGATGGTTCTGTTCTAGAAATCTTGCCATCTGTATGTTGAATAAGCTCTCAAAAATATTTCTATAGTTATTAATATCAGTAACAGATTCCTTATTTTTGAAAACTGGTAGCAACTTTGATATTTTCAGTTTAGTCGGATACTTCCCATTACAAAATAAATTATTGATTACGTGAGCTAAAGGAGTACAGATAATATCACTTACCACCCTTAAAGCGGTTCCATGTATATCATCTATTCTTGCTGCTAGTTTTTTTACTGTTCCTTTAATGTCATTCACATCTTGTGACAGAATTTGATGTAAAAAGAATGTTTTGTTAATAAGAGGGGGAATATCACGGATATTGAAATCAGATTCAGGTATTTTAATATTCGTATTGGTCTGTGTAATATGTGTTTCAGATGCGATTTAAAAGTTATGCGATTCCTTAAATTTTTTGTATCTTTTATAATGAACAATTGAGGATTCAGGAATCTGAAAATTACGTGAAAAAATAATGGAACTGCAAACTGTTTAGTACTCCCCAGAAATATTTACCCTATCTATAAAAAATTTCACATTATTGCACTATATGATACTGACAAAAACGTAATGTCCTTTATGAAGATAGATAAGAATATGCATTGCTATGGGTATTATATAATTCTTGTCAGTGATTTAATTTAAGAAAATCAGGCATATCAGCGAATTAAAAGGTACTTAGAAGATGTAGATTTTTCACCGGAAAGAAAATTCATTCTTCGCTCGGCGATGATTCTATGGTCAACTAATTATCAATTTGAATCAATATAGTAATTCAGAAATTATGTAGAAAAATCTGTTTGTTTTCCAATGTTTATTGGAAGCAAACCAAATATCGCAAATAAGACCCAAGTAAAAACTTCACGAATTAGCCAAATATGATCATTTAAGTCACAATAATTGCGAAACTGGACTCGAAGCAAAGAATTGGTTCATGGTTTGTATGCAAAGTATTGCAGATTCAGCTAGCTTTTAGTGTGCTTCCTCAACCAGCACTATCTAGAGCGCAATTTTATTGAAAAATATCCAAAAGAAAATTATTCTTTATCACTGTAGTCATTTTAAAAGGAAGGTGCTTCTCTCAAAATCTGTGTATGCAAGAATTTTTATAACATTTTCTATTTGTTCCCTGAGACCTAAATAATGGCTTAAAAGTAAATCACATAGCCAAAATGATCGGAAAAAATATTCAGTTATATCTACTCGCTTCAACCTCTCTTAAATGTTGTAAAAACTATACTGTATAATGTATTTAGCTTATATTAGCAAAAATAAGCTACATGTGCTTTTCTCGCTATTTCATCGTTTTTTAACCATTATATTCTCTCATCACACACAGTACAGTATAAAAGTCGAGATAAGGCCATACGAGCCAATTTCTTTATCTCGTCTCATCTCGAGGTGTCTCGTCGAGACTAGATAATAAATTTAGTTTCGAAATCGAGACCAGACAAGACAGACGTTTTATCTCGCCTCGTGTCACGACATCACTACATAGAACCAAGTTGGATGAAGTCATACATAAATAAAAGAGTATTTACATGATAATTCCAATTGATTGTTCCAATTAGAAATGAACTAGAATTTGAATATTTCCGGCTCAACTAATCATTTTCTGAAATTAAATTTCGCTACAATAATCTATTAAGGATGATGTGAAACTATTCTGAAATTCCTTTGAAGCGATTAGAATGACAATTGCTCGTAATCAGCTGTCACCGCAAACTTTCAGAGCTACGTTGACTATCTAAAAGGCATGCAATTTACTCAATTATGAAGAAACTTGCTGCAACATAAATGAAGATTGAACCTGTACAACTTTAAATACATTTCAAATGTTCAATTATTCCGTTTCTTCGTCGTACTCGAATTCATCTTTCATTTTAGTAAATACAACGTCAATCACATTTCATTTCTGTGTTCGCATCAATCGTAAACTCAACTACATTATTTTTTTCATCACTTCTCAGTAATGAAATGAAATTGTATTTCAAAATGTGTTGGTTTATCCTACTTCCTAATGTTCTAAGCTGCTTGCTAGATCTCACAACATAATATTAGGAATAGAGACATTATCCTGAATTATAAGAATATTTTTATTTTAACCAATATAAACAACAACTCCATCAGTTTCAAATTATCCGATTTTATTTTATGTTGATAAACCGTATAGCTGTTTAGGTTATCAAGACGTAGAAGGGCCAATAATAAGTTTCAACCAAAAATGACTTAGATTGTTACAATTTAAACTAAGCAATTATTGTGGATGCCATTTGCAATTGTTGATTTGATCTACAATTGGTAGATTCACTGTACAATTGTATGTTCAGTATACGATTGTAGGGTCAATCTACGTTAATTGTAGGTTCGTTAGATCTAGAACTGTAGGTTCGATCCCGATGTACAATAAAATAGATTATCGTTGTTTTGGAGTCCGGTTGGGGCAACCAGCAATACTATCTCTCAGCTGAAAATATCAGCGCATTGAAGCATTGTTTAAAATTATTAATCAATGATTGAAATAAGAATACCTATAACTATTAATAACATTGTGTCTCTATAAATTATTATATTTGGATAGATTATGACAAAATTTATCTATAATATATGTGATTAACTATATAAAAAATAAAATGATTAATATTTAATACATATTCCAAAGGCATTATAATAGAGAATGGAAAGTAATACCAGTAATTCAATAATGAATTTTATGATGATTAAAGTAATGATAATACTTTTTGGTAGTAATAATAATACTTACTTTCTTGGATAGTAGACTTCCGCGGATAGCTAATCTTGAAAATTCTTGGCTTCCGGATGGATTCCGCGTCACAATAGCTCGACTTGATGCCGACGTTTCGCCAACCATTACAGCCAACCTCAAGTCTGCCCTGAAGATGCCACCTGTAATGGTTGGCGAAACGTTGGCATCAAGTCGAGCTATTGTGACGCGGAATCCATCCGGAAGCCAAGAATTCCCAATACTTACTTTCATTATAAATTCCATAATAATAATAATGATAATAATACAAAATAGCAAATAAAATTATTTCTTATGATAATTTCACGTATTAAATATTACAATTGCTATATATTCACTTCATTCGCTCAATCAATATCAATATCATCTACATAATCTAACTCTGATGTCGGAATATCATCATTCTCATTCGTTTCAATGTTCCTTCGAACCAGAATGGTTTGTAACTACGACTATGAATTCATTGTCATTGTCATTGGTTTCAGTATAACTCAACCACTTCCTTCTGGAAAGAATGTATTTGTTGCGTCTTGCCACATAGAATTTACCAATACATTTTGTACGCCAACAGGAAAGATTCACGAGGCTATTAAAATTTTTATGATTGGCTTAGAAACAATTTATTATTAGCTGCATAAAATTGTTGGAATATTTCATGTCTCGCACCATCTTTCTTCGTACAATTTTTAACATTTTACATGAAATGAAGACTCTTGAAAGTTTTTTCTAAATGTTGAATGGTAGAATTTCCCTTTCTTAAAAATCTGATTATGTGTATCTACGTATAAAACGCAGGCAAACTTATTCACTTTATTCTGCAGCTGATTGTAAACAATAATTATAGAATCAGATGTCGTTGTCTCTGAGTGATGAATACATTGCAGCCATATTTCTACATTCATAAATTTAATTTAATAATTTTCTAACAAAATTATAAGTACTACAGTATCTAAAGCCTGTATTGAAATGTTTGATTCTAGTAGACATTTATTAATGTGAGAAATAGTCTTCGTATATCAGCCTCTTCATGAAACCACTGATACGAGTGTTCTTCTGTTTTTACAATAATTATCAATTTTAAGCCAGTTTGACACACAAAACAAGTTGGCATCATTTTCTTCTTAACAAAAATAATGAAATACTGAAAATTAATTTGAAATCGTCAGAAGTTTAATACTCTTGAAAATAATTGACGGGACAGTAATATATGACGGTCATTTAAAAGTAAGAAAATTCTTTCGCGCGCGGTCGTTTTTATACTTTGACTACAAGAGAGGAAAACCTTTAATGTTCGAAGAACATCGTGTGAGCCAGCAGTGGAATGTAGGGAGAGGAGATAGGCATTCATTCGTATTTTGTTGAAGGTTTGGAGCTTATAGGCATAGGGAATGATCTCACTAATTGGAGAGTTTCACAGCTTCCTGGTGGATAAAAAAATGAAATCTGGTAGAAAGAAGTTCGGCTGGTCGCGAGTTTGACAGTGAAGTGGTGACTAGCTTGAACTCGTCTAGTCCGTATATCTTGAATCTCTCGTGATGGAACAGACGAGATTTCTGATGAACATAGACAATGGGAATATCTGTAGAAAAAGGAGAGATCTCTCACCTGTTTACGATGTTTTAGAGAAGTCAATGAACTCGTAAGTATGACATCATCAATCAAACGAATAGCTCTTTTCTGGATAGAATTCAAGAGCTTCAGTGTATGTTTGAAAGTCGAACTCCAAACATGTAAACAGTAATCCAGGACAGGTCGAATCTGTGCTTTGTAGATTATGAGGAGCTGCTGGGATGTAAAGAAGCTCTTGACACGGAATGGAGAACCAAGTTTTTGTGAAGCGGTCTTATCAATGGATTTCACATGATCGTCCTATGAGAGGGTGCTATTGGTGGTGATCCCGAGTATTGTTATGGAAGACTTCTTAGGAATAGTTGTACCTGACATGATCATATTAGGGATTGTGGGATCCACCTTCCTGGAAATGACGGAAGCTGGTGTTTTGGTTGCATTGAACTCTCCTAGATTCTCAGATCCCCATTTCAAAATATTTGTCAGATCTCCATCAATAACATCAACCTGTCCCGGTCTCGCTCCTCTGGCTTCATCGGATGGTATAGGGGCTCTAGCTGAGAAAGCGATATGAAGTGTACCATCATCTGCAAAGCATGGACGGGACAGGTGGTCACTTCCAGAATCGTTGATATGGATCAGAAAAGAAGTTGGTGCCAAGACAGATCCCTGTAGAACAATAGCGTTGATAGCCATTGTATCGGAGGATACTCCGTCTACCACCATATGGTGTGATCTATCTGAGAGAAAACTTGACAGTAAGCGATAAAGTTGAGGCGGCAAAGCAAATGACGGAAGTTTCCCAAGAAGGCTTTGCTGCCAGACTCGGTCAAATGCTTTGGAGATATCCAATGGTTACGCAAGACATTCCCCATGTTTTTCAATAGTTTTCTGCTGACGAAAATCATTAAGCCGGTCATTCACGATTTTGTAGCTCTCTAGGTATTTGATGAGCTTGATATTGATTGCTTTCTCCATTACTTCAGACATCACATATAATAGTGCAATGAGTCTATAATTATTGGGAATGGTCTTCTTTCTTTTTTTTGGAATTGGTTGCACTCTAGCTGTCTTCCAGCTGGGAGAAAACACACCTAGTTTGTATGAAAGAATAAACAACCTGCAGAAAACTGATGTTAATCCAGGCGCACATTCCTTGAGAACGACAGGTGAAATTCCGTCTGGCCCCATAGACTTTTTGGTATTGAGATCAAGCAGAATGCGCCTAATTGTGCGCTAACGAGAGACAATTTCAGACATATGGCTATCGAAGGCAGCAATATTAAGAGGGTCCTTCCCTTGTGGATCCAAAGTTGAATTTGTTGCAAACATTCCATCAAAAAGGTTGGCTTTTTTTTATGGTGTAGTATCCAGTATGCCATCATCTTTGGTTGAGGGAGGAGAGAATGAACTGAAAGGGAAATTCCTGTCGATTGCTTTGGCGAAAGTCCAAAACGAATATGAGCCATTCGGGCATTCGATAAGCTTTGATCATATTTTGGCATTATATGCCTCTTTCGAAACGTTTATTGTTTCATTTCACATATTTCTGACTACAACATATTTTGTTCTGGTCTCCAGACAATAGTTACAGCGCCAGCGATGGTATATTGTTTGTTTTGAAGCGACGGCCCTAAAACAGATCTCATTGAACCATCTTTCACCAGATGATGATGATAGATGGGATATTAAACATTTCATGAGTAAAATATGAAACAGTAGTTCAATAGGGTAAATGTAATTTAACAGTTGTGCTTATGCATCATTCTCCTACGGGGCCGCCGACAATTAAAAATTAAATCTACAATATTTTTTAACGTTTTCTTCAAAGTCGTCCACTTTTATTGAAGGAAGGGGGAGCCTTCAGTGACGAAAAAATCGAAAAGTAGTTCGGTCGAGTAAGTGTTATTATAACAATTAATTGAATTAATTAAGTATTACGCCAGGTATATAATAATGGAAATTTCGAGGTAGAGCAAAGTTTCTTCGAATTGTATATTATTTCATGCAGTATATTCAAATTATATCACCTGGTATTATAAAGTATGTGACACATTCTCGTCAATATGAAATTATAATAATTTATTAAAAATACTAATTAACGTATATCGTTTGGTCCTTCAGCGAAATGATAATTTCTAGTATACTTATGACCAATTGAACCTAAATTCCTGGAGTAGATATGATATGTCGGAAATAATGTCATGGAAACTTGGTCAACTAACAACTTTACATGCTGTTCACCCATCTAGTATGAATAAAGCGGCTCACCATTACAAGTAGAGTACGTCTACACTTGTTTACAATAATTGTCGTAGCAACCCTCATAATAAATTTCGGATTATGAATTAATTGTTTGCATTTATACCGGGATATCAAAAATTATCTTGGTCAAGGGTGGTTGTGGAATCTAGAACGTGTGTCTTACTTTACGTTTGAAATAATAATTATGTCACTGTCACACTGACATCATCAATAACCTACAAATTTCGTACCTATTTATTTCAGTTGTAAAACAATAATGAACTACAAATTATGAAATAATTATGTGAACTTTGAACCTTTTCAGAGGTCGTGATAGCTACAATCCGGGTCAAAAACAGTTTTGAAATAGTTAATTGTCCGTAAATCCAATGACGTTCACGTGAGAAGTCCGTAGAACGCTAGTTAGTAAAGTGCTAACTGGTTGTACCTAATACGGCTTTACGACGACTTTTCGCATGCCGTTTTCGCTCCATGTAGTTAGATTTAGTATCGGACCGTGCCTAACGGCCCTTTATTTTTCGATAAATCTCCATTAAATAGGAAAATTTAATTAAAACAGTTTGAGCTATTCTCAGATCTCAGCTGCGCGTGTCTAACGTGCGACGTACCAAAGGGAATTTTCTCGCGACTAAAATATACACGAAGCGGGTGAAAGCTAGCGGATCATAGCCAAAAACACTTTATTACAACTGGCGCCGGTCGCACGTGGCAAGAAACGCCCCAAATTAACAAGACCTAAGTAAAATGTATAAACTCTAACTTACGCGCAGCGAGCTCCTCGAGGCATATGTCAAAATGATTTCGTTCGTAGCTAATTACATAGGACGTCTGGCGTTCATGCAATTATGTATTTAGATAATTCCAACCTTCTAATTTCGATAGGCCACGTGAAAATCCCGGAGTCCAAAGCGCTAAAGCCTTCTGAGTGTTACAATATTCGTATAAAATTGCGAAATATCGCACTTTTAGAAACTTCAAATTAATTATGACATAATTATTTCAAACGTAAAGTAAGACACACGTTTTGGATTCCACAACCACCCTTGACCAAGATAATTTTTGATATCCCGGTATGTACATACAAATAAGATGATTTTTATTGAGAATATTATTAAAAGATTGAAATATGCTTACATTTCATACGCAGTTTCATTTGTTTGTACTTGTACCGATTTATTCGGCCTTAAATAAAAGTTGTCAACTTGGTCGAATGTCACACTATACCACAGTGTATAAAACTAAAAACAATGGTATTTGTTCATTCTAGTGAAAGAGAATCAGAATATTTAGTTCATGATGAAACCACTTTCATTGAAAACTCTCCAGCTGTTTGCAAATTTCCTATTATAGGAAAGCATTTACAAATTGAACGTCTCAATCTAATCATTTGCAGCATCGAGAAACTATTCAACTATCTTCAAAGTTACTAAATTATATTCACATCCCATTGACATTGTCTCTTCATCACTTATAACTCGTTTATTAATTTCAATTAAATAGGGTGTAATTATATAACAGAACTCAAACCGAAGCAAAGAAAGATGAAAGAGTTCCAGCAAAATAACTAGGTTGTTGGCAAATTGAGTTTGTTTCTATTTTATTTGTGCGTGTTCTTCATGAAGTCAGAATTGTTAATTCTATGAAATGAATTTCAAAGGTTTTTAATTACAACTAATAATTACAAAACAGATTCCAAAACAAAATGCTCATCTCATTCGTTAATTACCGAGCATGTTGAGCTGAAGAATATTGCAAACAAATTGCCTCCTAAATGTTTCTTTCAATGGCAATAAATTTACTTGTAGAATTAAGGGGTTTATTCAATTTTCCTCTCTAACTACAGAGGACATAAGCATAACCATATTGATGTTTTGCATAACAATCCTCAAAACAATCAAATAATATCTTGTAAGATGGTTTCTAGAATGTTTAACTCGCAGCTACTTGGATGTTGATGAAAGTTTCACATTGAATAAGTACCATTTTCCGTAGACATAACTTCATTTAAGTTTCCACGCAGTCAATACCACATATTTACCACGCTCTTCCATTGCAGCGCGATCGAAAATGTTGTTTATTTCGGCTCTATTTATTGAAATTTTGGATAATATTCCATTCTTACCATAATATGTTATTGATCTAATCAATCGTCAGATCAGTCAGAAATTGACAGAATCTTTCCTATTTTCTTGATCTTGGTAGTCACCATACTATGTGAGATTCAATAACCTAGCCACTCTGCCTTTAGTACATTTGGTTTACCTATTTCAACGTAACTGGATAGACAGTAATACCCTAGCAAATATTTTTTAGCGAAGTCTCACTTTCGAATGAATCATTCAACAGTTAAACCATCAAGGTAATGTAAATGAAGTTACTATGTATGCACTGTATGTTATGGATGATTTTGAATGAGATAGGAAATCATCTAATTCGCGAAAAGCAGAACGAACAGACCAATCGATTTGGTTAGTAGAAATAATCCTCAGATTAGTGAATATAAAATAAAACTAGGAGGTCGGTCAGTATGACGTGCATATGTTCGAAGGATTAAGACGGAGTGAATGAGTGACCCGCAATAAGGAAAGATTTCGTTCGCCACGCTCACTCCGTCTTTCGCATAATCCAATCAAGAGCACGAGCCGCAGTATGCTGGAAATCTATTCTTTAGCACTGCCAAATGTATGTACGGGCGTTTAAAATCTGTAATTCGAAAACGGCCTAAGGTACAGTGAATAGTAGTTCTGCTGCTATGTATTGTATTGTTTGTGGGATATTTTCTCACTGCAACCTAAAAGATCTTTTGTGTCTTCTTGCTGCTGCGCCCTTAAGGATATCTCAGCGGCTATAGCAGTTTTTCTAACCGTGTGGCTTCAATGAAGTTCAGTATGGCGAATGCCTTCGCGTTAGGTAAGCCTTCCTCTTCTATTTGGTACGCCCCAAGGTATCGTGTCCTTTGGTTTTGCAAGGTAGTGCATTCTACGAGGATGTGGATGGAAATTTCGTCCTACTTCTGCACCCTTCTTCTTCTATCAATCCGAGTCTTTTTAGTTGTCCTTCCAACCAATTAGAACTCTCGTTAGTATTCCGGGGTTATTATTACTTAGGTTGATGCAATCATTAGATCTCTTTTGGTTGTACTTTCCTAGAAGTTTATTCACTTGCATCAGTCCTTGTAGACATACCCAGTGGTGGCACCTCTTGTTGTCTACTTCTTTTTTGAGTTCTTCCAGTATTGTGCTGATTTATTCCGCAGGAGGTTTCAGACTTAGACTCTTAGAATTGTTTCAAACGTGGGAGTATTTCCTATGTTACAAACAACAAGGTTCTTTTCAAAAATAAATTGTAAAAATTGCTCACCTCTCTGGTTAATCTCTGTGCTACCCCAAATCATGTTGTGGGAATTGACGTCACATCCTAAGAGTACTGCCTTCTCTGGCAGTACTCTACTAATCTATCGACATATGGAGGAGGTACAGGTCCGTCTCCTGCCATATACAAGGAAACGATTGTAATTTCCTGTCGTTTCTTCTTGGATTCGAGGTGCGCTCGAGTTGTGACGAGGTCTCTCGTCATGAATTCTGAAAGACTAAAGTAATTTATATTTTTTCTCACCATGATACATGTTCTGGGTAGTGATATTTCTGGAGTGATATATTACTTTAGAATCTCGACAAGTTATGTCTCTTAGCTGATCCCTGTAGACCCAAAGGTCTTGGGATCAGCGCGATTCCTAGTTGATTCTTGGTGATCATTCTGGAAATCACCGCCGAGGCACCCTTGGCGTGATGAATATTCACCTGGGCAATATCTATGCTCGTCATCTTATCTACCTACTGGGGTATTGTCCCTCCCAGTGAGTGTTGCCTGCTTCTTTTTCTTCAACCTCCATTATTGTGCTTTCGGAGGACGATTCTCCGCCATAGAAGTTGGAGATGTGTGTGTCCCTTATACTCTTCACATCATCTTCTTTAAATATATTGGGTGTCGCCTCCACCGTTATTTTTTTTCTTCCTTTTCTCACCTTAGGCCGTTTACGGAGATCTTCCCAAACCGATAGTGGATGGTGTACCCGTTGTTCTTGATTTTTGGCAGGATAGGTCGTCCATTCCTGCCCTCAATATTTGGCCAATGTCCTCTACTTTCAGGTTAAGGACCTTCCATTGGGATGTCCTTAATCCTTCGTTTTGAGCTTCTATTAGCTGTAGAAGCTTTTCCTCTGCCATCTTTTGGCTTCTGGGAAGGAACATTGTCACTAAGTTTTTTAGCTGTGGGATTCTTATTCGCATCCATTCCACTGATTGTGATGTTTCACAATCAATCAGGACCATGTCCGGGCGGAAATGGATGCCTCCAATTGTACCTTATGTTACGTTTCTTATCTCCAGTTCCTGTTTTTGCGGGGTGATATTTGTCTCATCTCGCTTCCGTTTCTTGTTTTGGGGTTGGACCTCTGTGTCCGCCCCTGAGCTTTATGCTCTACTATTTTCTTTCTCGCTTCCTCAGGTGTAATCTCTTGTTTGAGGTAACGCGGATACCACCTGACTCTAGCTGAGTCCACACCTCAACGGATCTTCCTTACCCCCGGATTGACTTGGTTCGGGTGATGGCTTTTCCGCTCTTTTGTCCGGGGTGCTTCCCGTATAGGAGCAGTTGATGAAAAAGAGTGACACGTTGGGGGAGCATGAGTGGTCCCTTTCTCTCTCTTCCCTTCCTTTATTCTCTTCCTTAATTCCTTTCTTGTGAGGTAGTCTCACATGAGAGGAAAGTGGTTTTTTTTTGTTTATGTAATGCACCGTAATGATTGTGGTTTTTTTCTTCTCTATCCATAGTTGAACCCACGAGTAGCTAGGGAACTAGAAAGTCGACTCCTGCAGAGCCCAGCGCGCAAGGGCAAGGGTAGGGGTAGGGTAGGGAGGTCCCCAGGCTTCCGGGGTTCACATATTCACGATAAAGTTCCACTTTAGCTTGGGAGGATTCTGATTGTGGTTCTTACCTACTTGGCCGATCGGTTAAGGCAAGCCCTCACATCCAGTGATTACTGGACCCGGTATGTATCAGGCAGGTTTCCACGGAAGGATCGTCACACGGTCGCGAGGTAGAAACCAACAACGTGCCGCATAAGTCTATCAAGACTGCGAGCAATAGTCTGGCTAGTTGCACGATACAGTCGGCTAGATAACTAGCTCACCGAACAGTGAGCGAAATTATGCGAATAGCGTCGAATATTTCTACAGACGGATCCACTCCACAACTTGTATTTTTATACAAGTAGATTTCTAGTATCATATTTATTTTGTATCAAAATTCCAGGTGGATTGCATTTATCATTGGACTGCTACAAGAGAATATACTTTGTGCCATATTACCCGATTCAATTCACGACTTCGTTCGGTAAGCTCACTTCGTCTTAATAATGACAAGAAGATTGGTCAGTTTGCTGCGCATATGCCCAAAGAGTTACGACAGAGTGAGTAAGTGTGCCGAAAGGAAGAACTTATCAAGAGCGTGAGCCGCAGTCTGTCTAGTTGCGCGAGCTCGATTCTTTCCTCTGCAATCAGTCAGATAGTTAGCGCAGTGAACAACGAGCGAAACAAATGAATAGCGTCGAGTATTTCGACGGACCTCTCAGTAGGCGAGAACGGCTGAAAGTACGACATGGCATTATTATTCCATCATATCTTTATATCTATTTTCTGTCAAAATTTCAAGGGAATTCCATTTATCGCTACACAAAATACTTCGTTCGCTTTCACGAAACATAAACATATTGTCTATAGATAAAGTAATAGATCACATTAGAATGCATAATAATATTAATAATAATAATTATTATTATTATTACTCATAAAATACATTTTAAGTACTTGAATTCCATCTACTACACATACATTTGATAAATATATACAATTTCCATATTACTCATTTATGTTATCCTTCATACATTTTCTTCGAAATGCTGTAACTGCTTACATGTTGTAATATCGTATGGAAAATTTATCATAAACATCCGTAAATATAGAATTATCATAATTAAGAAAAAATGAAAATGGAACAAAATAAAAATAATAAAAGGAAAAACGGAAAGAATCGTAACAATATTCCTCATTAATAAATCCTTTAGTTTGTGAAATTCTTTGAAGATTCCTTCAGTTTGCGAAAATAATTCGGAAGCTTTCAGAATCCGAATTAACTTCTCTTACGGGGAGAATGTATCTAATCTTTGCCAATTCTTTACATTTACATACACTTCTACAAATACGATTATTTCCTCGGTAGGGATCTCAAAAGCTTGTTTCCGTTAGTGCTCTTAGAAGAAGAAATGAATCTTGGACGACAAACATCTTCATGAGCATTAATGCAAATTTGATGTCTTATTTTTACGAGTTAAATCTGAAGTATACCGTTCCCCGGAGTTCAGATTAATTTAATAGCTCCATAAAATATGGTTTCATGATAGGGTTTATGTTAAGTCTGAATCTCTTTTCTAAAAAGTTCTCTAGGTGCGGTCTAAAAGAACTTTGTTTTCATTGTTCCCTTATCAGTCATATCAATCTAACATTTGAATAAAGTTTTATGGGAAGGAAAACTATATACTGGATGTCTACAGTCTGAAGTGTTAGGGTATTGATTGTAACACTGTAATGTTATCTCCAGTCAACAACAAACAATAACAATGAAATCAAAAACAAATTCATCTGATTAATATTAAGAGAATGGGAGAATGTAATCAAGCATTATTATATACAAAGCATAGAAGCATACACAATCCCATCAAAGAAACTGACAAGGCAGACATCATGGAGGGGAGCATCAAAATCGCATCCATGAAATTCAATCTGTTTTCAAATACATCGTTGAATTCTGTAAAAGCACAATTCTATTCGACGTAGAGAGCACTCATGAAGGCCCATGATGTGAACATGATATAAACAAACATTCGCTCTTCGTAGCCGCACCAACGTTTTATAACAGGCGGTGCCTGCAAACTCCTAAAATATTGTTTAACAAAAGATTATATCGGCAAAAAAAATACAACACGAACGTTACCAAGCCTGAAACAATTCACATTGCTGTCCCACGATCTACATAATATTCAAAAACAGTATGAATATACAGCCTTAGCCATCTCTACTAGAGCCTATCACCTATACAAGACCAGAACACTTTGACCGCTTGATTGACTCATTGTGCGCCCCTTGATGCAAAACTCATTCCAGCAGGCTTAAGGCACCGCCGAAGTCTAGATCTAGAGGAATTGTAGCCTGAGAGAAGCCTATCCTGGAAATTCCACTAGGATATAAGAGGCAGTTTCGGCCGCCTCTCAGTATCAACTAGAACCTTGGGTCATCAACAATGCTCATTAAATGTATATGTATATTCAGATGACAGTGTTCTGTGAGAAGTCCTGTCACCAGTTTTATACCTTTTATGCTCATAGAGAGAAGAATTTCTAAGTTTTTTTGGTGGATATAAACCTCTGAAAGGACAGTAGATCATTGATAAACACAATGCGATTCGATGCCCCGCTCAACAAAAAAATGAGATATTTGTTTCATTGAACTGGTAGATATGTATACGAATAACCAAACTTCAATTCTGAATCATTTATCTAGAGCATGGAACACAATAATTTGATCATGCTCTTTGAATGAAGATCAAAATGAAAGTCGAAAGAAAGGAACAAAACTAAAACAAAGAAACCATATTCTTCGACGTATGTCTCAGTGACTTTTCATAATTCCTATGTGATGACAATAGTAAACTAATTATATATACAAATTCTCGGGAAATAGGTCCTATTAACACTTTGTTTTAATTTTCGTCTTTACGTACGTTTTGGTCTCACGACCATTATCAGAAAACTTTTTATGTCAAAAAGGGTTTATTAAAACTAATTATAGCACAAACGTCCATATCGCACAAATTTCAATCAAAAAAGCCCACGTCGTCGAAACGAACAGAACCACGAATAATCGAAATTGTATCGTCAATATTAAAGTATAAACATTTTTGTAGCAAGAATCCACTATTCAGTAATATTCTTATAATATACAAGCGCATGTTGGTATAGTCTCATAACAACTGAGATCGAAGTTATTTGTTGAGTATCAACTTTCGAACCAGATGTAAGACTTATGAGTTACTTGAAAAAGGTTTCAGACCTCTACTGGAATATTACTACTAAGCATTCTTCTTAAAATATATTTTTAACATTTAAAAGACGCATGTAGGAATTTGCAAGAGATTTTATTTAATCAAATTAGTATAAATATAACATAGATTTTGAGTATCTGTCCTATGATCTACAGATTTGGAGTCACGTTTTATGTGAATCATCTCCAGGATCGATCTTTTATAATAATTGGTTTCCTTAGTTAAAATATTAACATTTTTGTAATCAAATTGATGGTTATAATCAAAGCAGTGCTTAGCAAGGGCGGTGGAATTTTCTAAGTTATTATTTCTTGTGCTATACTTATGGCCATACATTCTTTTTTGTAAATATTGTTTAGAGATTCCAGTATAAGTCCCATCACAATCTAAACAATTCAATTTATATACTGTGTGGGTTTGTTTATCTTTAGGTATTACAGGTTTTAGATTTGAGAAATATTTCCCAACACAGTTAGTAGGCTTAGGTGCAACATTTATATCGTTCTTTTTCAAACATTTCTTAATTTTCTCTGAGGTCTCCGGAATGTATGGTAAAGTTATATAATTGTCTGTATTACTATGTTATTTTTATACGACGAACCATCTTTATTATTATAGTGAACTAGTAAAATACGTTCTTGGAACAACGTATCTCTGTATCAAGAGGTTTCAGTAGTAAACAGTCTAAAAGAAAATTATGTAAATATTAATCTTATTGTTGGAATGAATGTGTCGCATCTCAATACTCGACACACGTTCAATATTCCCGTTATAGTGGAGATCGCTTTTGATATGTAAATGCTGGTAATTGTCAGTGAAGTGAAGCCCTGTAAAGGGGGAATCGTAACTTGAAGGGATCTTCTATTTAAAACCGAATCAGCTTTAACCTTTATTACCATCAGTAGATTGTCTATTATAGCTGGGAATAGGAAGCTTGTGTCCCAATGTATCTGATGAAACTACTTATTCTTTCCCTTTGAAAAATGAGCATGTTCTTCGGAAGCAACACATATAGAACACTAGCAAATAACTAGTAGCAAAGAAGTATGTATACTCAATACATAAAATAGTGCTACTATAATGTCAAATATGAGAAAACTTTTTGGCTGCACTTCATGACAGAAGCATCATAATTCTTCGTTTCTGTTGATATAATAATACTATACACTGTTCACCCAATGAAAAAAATGATTCTCAAGGTCGGCCATTGTTGTCAGGTTGAGCAGGTTTTCAATGTTTTTCGATACAACTAACCATGTGATTCAATGAACTGTGTTACAAAAAATTTGGAGTTATTATATCAAATAATGCAAATTATTTATAATTTTAGTTCACTAACTGTTGAGTATTTACCAAATGTTTCCAGAAGATAAAGTACCTACCTAGTGGTTCTGCCTGCATTGAATCCAAAGACAGTGAATGGCAAAAGGAAATATTTTTCAGGAAGTTCATCCCTGTTACAAAATGATTTTCGAGAGTTTACTTGATCTATTATCATAATAAAACTGATCCTAAACTCGGAAGATTTAGATAAAGATGTTATTATTGGCAAACAAATTTACCTGACCAATAGTTACAAACTTCACAATATTGATCTCTATAACCCTGATAACATCAAAGACTTAGGAGTAACCTTTGATCATAAGCAAACTTTTATTTTCCATATAAATTATAAAATGCTAGAATTTTCTATCAGGAGCAAAAAGGATTTTCATAGTGTTGATAGTTTAACTAGCTTATTCACAGCAATTTATTGACCCAAACGTCCGTGCAGACACTCAATATCTCCAAATAATTGCTGTTGTACAAGAAATCAAGAACATTAAAACAATAGATATTACTTCACTGTCTTAAACACCATATTCCCTTCAAACATTGCACATTAACAATAACTCATAATTATTAACTTTATCAGTATGTTCAATAGCTTTTGTCCATATTTCTGGTATTGGTTTCCCTGAAAGCCGGTTTTTTCCGCCGAACTACCATCTGTGCTAACTGGATCCCTGTAGTAGTTTTCAATTAGACCCCAGATGTGTTCAATGGGGTTAAGAATGTAACTGTAAGGGGGAAGACGGAGCACTTCATTGGTCATATTTTTCAGCTAACATATCTGCTGCATATTCAGATTTTGGCTTATTCATTTTTAATAAGATTCTTATATATCATCCTTTGTTTTTGAAGAAAATATTAGTTCTATACTGGGTTTAAAACCTGCTATACAACTAGCAAGAAGTACCTACAATATACACTGCGCCACCATGTAACCGCACAAAACGTTGGAATGTCAATTTGTAACCAACCCAAGACGTTGGGCAATTACTCTTCTAACGATAAACTAATAAGCTCTATTTTATTTTTAACCTAACCAATGAATTCGTCTATAACTAGGGGATGCAAATACTTAATACCCCAGGTTAAAATTACCCTGAGAGGAAGAAAATAAAAGACTTGTACCCAGAATGATTGAAATTTACTTGACACACTAATACTGATACGATTTTTAACAGATCTCATACTAATGAGGTATGAAGCGAGTGATACAAATATATGGATGGAATTAGTTACTTTAAATCATCTAACACAAGTGAACAATTGATTGAATTGACATAATATATAGTCCTCAGTATTTTTTTAAATTGTTACACCAACTCGATTCGATAATCTGACCTGGTGAGAGTTAATATTACTAAAAATTGTTATACAAAACAAAATCGATAATCTAACCTGATGAGAGGTAATATTACTCCTACTTGCGTGGGGTCCTTGTCACACTCATGATACCATTTTATGATACCGTTCCACGATTGTATAGAACAGACAAACTGCGACTCCTAGTGATCTTTCCACAGTAGATCCAAGCCAAATCCCTAAACGCTTTCTTGCTGAATTTTCCACAACGTACACAAAAGGAAAAAAAGAACTACAAGTAGAACTTGGAGTAAAACTGGAACTCGAAGTAAAACTAAAACCCTGAAAACATGAAATGTTCAAACTCTATGTTCTGTTGTCGTCAGCAGACCGACATGAACAAAATACATAACAAATGCTAGCAAATTAGGACTAGCCTATGTTTTAACAGATTTCACCCATGAAGGTCAATCAGTTCCTGAAGTCAGCGAATAAAACAAATGGAATTGCAAAGATATTTACCTCTAACACGATAGGGTTCTTTTTCTCCTTCCAAAAGACAACTAGGTTCAAATCCCCGAAGGTATATCAATTATCCTATCAATTACAATGATTCCAATCCAAATCGATAACTGATGTTTTTGTATTCAACAGAAGAATATTCCCATAAATTGGTTCCAAGCCACGCTTAGTATCTCCTTTACACTTCTACGAACAGAATAGAAGTGTCCTTTTCCGCATTTCCGGCACTCACAGAACACCCTCGAAGAGAAGCGGTAACAGACATCGAGCAACCAAGACCCTTAGAATATCGGTACGGTCCATGTCTTTTAGAATTACAGATCATGACTATTAGAATATACCAAATATACGGTCTAGCATAGCTGACGTCACAGGAGTTAACCAATTGTCCTACATCGGCCATTTCCAAGCCATAAGGTGGAATTTACACGTTACAACCAACTGTCATTGCTTTCAGTTTTAGTGGTAGAATCTTGCCTGGATTGCCAGGATTGACCGACAATATCATCTTCGAGCTGAACAAATAGAAGTACTCACACGTTCAACTTTTGATGGGTTGCATAATAAGCTGATATGCTGTAAGCTTTTCAAGCAAGAGGTAACCATCCCACTTCTAGGCAACAATTAATTATGTGAGTGCTATGAGGTCACAGATTAGATATGCAGAGTTTAATTATCTTTAGAGAAATATAGTCAGGACCCACTTCGTTTTAACAAATACTGGAAAGAGCTTTGAACTCGAAATTGGAAATTTAGATTTTCTTCATAATTTTACTGATCTATATCTGTTCTAGGAGTTCCGTTATTTCCAGACATCAATTATTGACTATCCCTAAATCGACAGGTACTTCCATAAAGTTTTACTGTTATTTTGTGGTTTTGTCAAGGAATAGTTGTCATAAAGTTATTATGTTTAAACTTAAATAAAATAATTAATAATAGTTATTTCGTTTAAGTTTAGAATGAATTTTCATGAAGGAATATCTGATTATATTCAATTAGTTTGGTTGAAAAATAATTTCGTACCTAATTTGTCAGTATAAAATGAATATTATCAATTGATGATCCTCTATGAACAATATTTGATGATAGAGGAGGATAAACAGTTCAACATCCTCTTTCTCTAATTCTTCTTAAAATTAATAATGTTAAAGAATAATTTTTTCACTTTTGGAGAAGTTCTGAAAACCGGAGTACTAGTGATGATGAATGGGTTTTTAATTTGTGGTCATATGTTTAGATATTTTAAAAATATGATGGTGCTTAAATAAGTCATTTCATGTATAAAAATGGATTCAATAAAATAATGTGCTTCAAAACAGCTCTTTCAATTTCAATATTTGTGAATTTCACATATTATAGATTTAGTAAGGAAATCAAATTCCAGCTAGTGGTAAAGTCTGCTATCTCTTCTAGAATTTTTCATCAGCTCTTTAATTTTCAGCATTCGCACACAAAATCCTTATTAACACCGTTAGATAATATTATAGTGGCCGGTATTATCAAAAATGTCAAACTATATTTTGCGGAGCTCATAACTACGTTGAGAATGAAATAACTTAGGGTGTTGACTGAATATATTAATCTTAGTTCGCGGTAATGTTGAGAAACGTTCATTTTGAAGTGAACGTCTCTCAGCTGTTAGTTAAGTAATATTGATTTTGTCTATTTTACTGCTACTTTTGCCGCATGATTGTTACCTCCAGATTGTTTTATATTTAATTGGGAATTACGTACTTCTATTTTCTTGCACACTCCGTTGAACCCCATATGTAAATACAAATTGTATTAGGTAATAAAAATAGAAAATTCTTTTCAGAATATAATCTTTAAATTATTATCAAGAACTGATAATAAAATGTATGGAAAATGTAGAAATTTAAATGAAAATGATAGTTAATTGTATGTATTACAAATGAACACTACACTGAGTAATATCATGCTGAAAAATTCCAATATAAACTATGAAAATCAAATGAAACACATGTTTCTGCACACAGTGGCTCCTGGGGGCAATGTCACTGAAACAAAGGTATTAATTACTAGCTATATTATACATAAAAAGAGCTATTAGAATTGAACGGTATTGTCGTAAGCTACCTCTATATTCCAGGCCTTTTGTTGATGACATCATACTTTTGGTAGGCAACCATCTGGCCTTCTCTATGTAGAAGGTGATGAAAATACAGATTGGAGTAGTTTCTTTCTTACTTTGGTGACGAAATTAGATATCCATGATAAGGCCCAACAGGTGGAATAAAATGTCAACACTTCGTAACTTAGTTCACATCGTTTCGTGTGATCGGAGCTTAACTATATCCTTTGTTAGTCAATATTCAACGGAGCATCAACACTATCAACCAAGGAGTTAGTTATTCAAGAATTATTCAGAACTCTTTTGTTAGGACGATCTATAGAAGCCACGTATTTATATGATTTATATGATATTGGTATTGTTTCCCAAAAAATCGTGAATGAGACATAAATGATGTCAGAAATTCGAAACGTGTCAAAAAACTGAAATATCTGCATAACCCAAAATTGTTGAACATCTTCAGCTGGATCGAAGGGTCCAAATTTTAAATTTCCCGCTGTATGTATATTGCAAACTGTGAACTATTTTAATAATATTAGATAATTATGAATGGCATAGTCAAAGTACTTAGTAGTTCGTATGTGCCGGTGACAGTTGTTTGCATGTATCGTGGAGCTTGTTATGAATATTTTTTTTAATATCATAATTAGGGAAGCAAAGTAGTCTCATCTGCAACAGTCAGTTCCATAATGAATCCTTAAAAGCGCCTTTAGTTAGAGAAAGCTTTAAGGTAAAAGTTACTTTAAAATTATTTAAAGTAAAATCGGGTTCCATAACGGGACATCATGTCTCCTTCAGCTAAAGTCGACTTTGAGATTATTTGTTTTGGTTGGCAGTAATGGAATTCAGATATTTGCATGTCGCGATACAAAGACAGCAGATTTTATGATTCAGCAGACGTTAGACCAAAGAATAATGGTAATTATACCTTTTATTCTGTGGTTTTGCTTTCCAAAACCAGTGAATTCTATAAATGGGTTCATTGTCCCCATAGACGTATTATCTTAAAGAGACAGAATTGTTTACATTCAAACACGATCAGACATTGCCAAATTTCGGGCCGCTCAGACCGCTGTATATTACAAGTATGGCCGTATGGAATGTGCTGTTGCCGGATTAGTTGTTCTGTGTGCCGGATTGAGATTTGTAATTATTATAAAAACGTTCATAGCATTATTTATTGGTTATATTAGAAGCAATACTGTTGAAATGTCGTTTTCTCTGAAAAATATTCCATAATTTATGGTAACCTGGAATATACAATGGAATTATTGAATATTTCAATTTTTAAATACAGAACCATTCCATTCCATTGCATCATTTGTTCAGAAAACAACAACGCCGCGCACCTTTTATAAATGGGGACTTGGTTCTGTACTACGCAATTTGACAGCTTCCGTATTTCTCGTAAATATTTCGAAGCGGTGTTGCCTTACAAGTAGTACCAAGTTTTCAATCATAGTTACAGCGTTGCCAATAAGGAGTAATTATGACTCGGCGACAAAGAGGTCCGTTGGTTTTCTTTGTCATACTTCATGTAATGAATGTTCCGGATAATAGGTCTATGGTTGTCCCATACTTTATAGCTTGTGGCTCCAGACTTTCTTTCTAGATACAGCTTAATTCGCGTTATAGATTACTGAGGATTCGCAAATTCGCATATTTATTAACAATAATATGCGATAAAAAGAAGGGTATCGAAAAGAAGGGCAACAGGGAAGTTAATTTTACCACCGTAGAAACTCTATTGCTATTGGATGAAATTTACAAGGAAAGATTGGTGATTGAGAACAAAATTACAATTAATAGTTCATAAGTACCAATACCATTTAATAATAATCCAAAGATATGTATGATAAAACTATTGCTCACCTGTTTGTAGGAAATGATATTAGATGTTCTATTTGTTCCAATAGGGAAAGTACAGTGAGTTTCATTAATCTGAATCATTGAAAAAAATTAAAATCGTCATATTTGTTTAAGGAACTTTCTCTTTTTCTGTAACTTTCAATCATCTCAAGATTATAAATTCCTCATCCTCGGACGACGAGCTTGAACTTGTATCATAAGCAACATTATTCATTTCGATTCTTTTGATTCAGTTTTTCGTAAAATATTCAGATCAAATTGACAAACGGGAAAGTTTAGGCAGGTTATGTTTCTATTTAAAGACGACTTTAATAGTAAAGCGCCGCAATCGGGCCTTAACTTTAAGCGCCGGTAAATGCTACTTTATCTTTAAACTATGTTTATGGAACATAAAGTCGACTTTAATATTTAAAGTAACTTTAATTTCATTATGGAACCGGCCGTAACTCTTACAATTAATTTAGATTATTGCCGTAGTGGAACTTATTTCAGAATATTTACAATATAACAACCCCACTTTGTTAATATTTTAATGTATAAAAAAAATAAACCATTTTCAGGACTTATATGGAACGATGTCAGGCAAACACAAACATATTTCAGGAGAATTTTATGGGACAAATACAAGATGATAATATAGTATTATTATGAACTGTCTTCACAGATTCATATCAACGATCTGCTAGAAGTAACCACCTGTCCCGTCCACAGCTTTGCAGATGATGGTACGCTTCATACCGCTTTCTCATCTAGAGCCTATACCTACCATCCAATGAAGCGAAAGGAGCGAGATAAAGACAGGTTGACGCAATCAATGGAGATCTGGAAACGATTTTTTGAAATGAGGATCTGATAATCTAGTAGAGCTTAATGCAACCAAAACTCAAGCTTGCGTCTTCTCCAGGAAGGCGGATCCTACCATCCCTAATATGATGATGTCAGGTACAACTAGTCCTATCAAGTTTTCCATTACAATGCTCGGGATCACCACCAACAGCACCATCTCATGGAACGATCATGTGAGGTCTATTGCGAAAACCGCTTCATAAAAATATGGTTTTCTATTCCGTGCCAAGAGCTACTTTACATCTCAGTAGCTCCTCATAATCTACAAAGCACAGATTCGACCTGTCCTGGAGTACTGTTCACATGTTTGGAGTTCGGCTTGCAAACATACGTTGAAACTCTTAAATTCTATCCAGAAAAGAACTATTCGTTTGATTTATGATGATACACTTACGAGCTCATTGACCTCTCTAGAACATCGTATGAAGGTGGGAGATCTCTTCCTTTTCTATAGATATTTAATGGTCGGCATTCATCAGAAATCTTTCTGTTGTTTCACCACGAGAGATTCCAGATAGGCGGACTAAACGAGCTCAAAATAGTCACCCCTTCACTGTCAAGCTTGAGACCTGCCGAACTGATTCCTACCAGACTCCATGCCTCCAAACCTTCAAGAAAAATACGAATGCCTATCTCCTCTCCCTACATTCCTCTGCTGGCTCGCAAGATGTTCTTCGAACATTATAGGTTTCCCTCTCGTGTCGTCAAGTATAAAAAAATATTTACAGTCATAAAAATAAGTTTGTTAATGATAAAAATACAATAACCTTGAAACCAATTCAATTTTGTATTTTAAACTATACTATTACCAGAGGAATGGATGTGCCTTTAAGTATGTTTACTTTCTTTTTTTTGTACTTTGAAATATTTGGTTATTTTTTACCATTATTATATATACCTACTCAGTACGGGTTATTCGGAACAGTAGTTTTAAATGAAAAAAACACCCTTTTGATCCCCAAAATTATTTTCAAATGCTTAATAATACGTGCATTCGTAGATGCAGCTGTCAACATGAAAATTTAATATTTTTGTTATCATGATCGTAAGTTATTAGCTAAAATGTTTGAAAATCTTTCCGTAAATACCCAATATCTTGTAATCATCTCTATTTGATATCTGTTTTAGGTAGGTAACATAGGCTTAACAGCAGCAACTATAATTATTGTCCTAGATGCAACGGATCTCTATATTTCATTCTGATGGGATTATAATACGATATTTTGGTTTGAGTTTGCCTCCACGGAAATTAAAATCTATTCAAAATTCAACAAAGATATTATTTGCAGATTACATTGAATTTATGCTTTTAACAGCAGTTTAATAACGTTGTTCATTGAACAAAAGCACCAGCAGTTATATTTGACAACGGGTAAATTGACCACAGGGAAGCAGCGGATAGAGAATAATACGCTTTCGCGTGTTTTGATGGATGTAACATATTAATGTTTGAAAAACCTGGTTGTTAATATGTGGTCATATATTACGGATTTAAAAAAAGATGGTATGGTAAAACCAACATGCCACTGAGATTTCTCATGAATATATGATAAATTAATATATTCCAAAAATTGAATATAATCAACATTTACGTGATGAAAATTCGATCTAAACTTGAATAAAATACTTCAAGTTTCATCATTAGAATGACAAGTTCATCACATTTTGTCTTCTTCTGATAACAATAAACTAGAAAAGTGAAAATAGATAAATAGTGCGCGTGGCAAAGTTATTCTCCGTCAATCATTTTTTGATTTGGTTACTGATTTTTATATAATTGTTTCACATTCTATAACATACTCTTCACATTTGTGTAAAGATGATGAAATATATTATTTATTCCGAATCTTTAAATCACTAAATTTTCCGTTTCTGGGACTCGAACACGAGTGTACTTACTGGAACCCACCTAACCTAGAACCTAGACCACATCCCCGTCTTGTTATAAACAGTTGAAGTGTCATCCCTATCTAATCATTTATAACGGATGTCCACTTGGAAAAGTGAGAAACTTATAAAATCGTTAGGTATGCCACGCAGCGTTGAACTTTTCTACCAACCTTTCGAGGGGGGCCGACAATTTCCAGATGTGTACAACCATCCTCTCGGCGTGTCACTTACATTATATTTTATTAAAATATAGAACTAGTCTAGACAAGTCCGTAGACCAAATAAGTCGTTTCTAACTATACTTATACTTCCATCGTTATTTCAACTTATTAAACTTAATTAAAATCACCAGTTTATTCATAGCGCCCTCAAACCATCTTTACGGTCATACTACAAAAGAACGGTGTAAAGTTGAGTTCACTTCAATAATTGATTTTGTTGCTGTTGTTTTTTTCTGAAATTTTGGCGAAAGCAGTTCTAAATTAAATTCACTGTGAAAGTTGTTTTGAATCGATTCAATGTATACGGAGTTTCTTCTGATCACGGTGACGTCGCCGGTGGAGTACCCCAGGGATCTGTTCTCGGACCTCCACTATTTTTGATTTTCATAAATGACCTCGTACAGGCAGTGGGAGCAGCAGACCTTCTGTTATTCGCCGATGACACCGGCGTGATCGATGGAAACCCAAATGAAGCTCACTTGATTAGTTCCCTTGAACATACACAGACCCTTCTTTTGGAATGGTTTAGTGCAAATGAACTTGCGGTTAATCTAGACAAGACAGCTAAGATGTTTTTCACACATAAAAATTTAAGCTTTGAAAAACCTACTCATGTAAAAATTTTAGGAGTCATTCTAGATCCTTCCTTAAACTGGGAAGGACACATCGATTACCTAGCAAAAAAGATATCAAAAAATATTTTTCTAATAAGAAACTTAGTGAATTACTTACCTGAGGATGTGATACGTATGGCCTACTTCTCGCTAATACAATCTCACATGACGTATGCTTTGACATGCTGGGGTCACTCTTCACATGCTAGTAGAATATTCGGTATACAGAGGAAAGTCGTACGAATAATGTCAAAAAAACGTTTTAGAGACGAGGTCAGATCTACTTTTACTAAATTAAATATCTTAACATTACTTTCTTTGTATATATATTATTTTCTTATAGAAGGAATGTCTAACAGCACCCATGTCTTAAATAGTGATTTTCATAACTATAATACCAGACAATGTAACAATATTCATACTGATTTTCTAAGACTAAGTTCTAGTAAATATAGTTCAAATTATTATGGCAAAATATTTCTAAATAAATTACCTGAACATTTTAAAGCCTTACCATTAAAAAAATTTAAAATGACACTAAAGGACTTTTTATCTAAAAATCCGTTCTACGATTTTAATGAATTTTTTAATTTCAATTTTTGAGTATGCAATATTTTTCTAATATAACACCACGGGAAAAATTCTTTCGCGTTTTCCTATCAGTAGGCCATATTTTAGCATATTTTAGCTTATTTTAACATATTTTACCATATCCTAACTGATTTTAACATATTTTCACGTGTTTATTCTACTTAATTTAATTACTGAATTTTTTAATTACATATTACGTATACAGGGTGTCCCAATATTGCTGGGACACAGAGCTACCACGTATTCTAGAGGTCAAAATAAGTCGATTGAGCCCAATTTACCTGTATACCAAAATGTACCGTTTGTCCGTGAGAAGAGTTCAAAGTTTACTAAAAAAAATACATTTTTGTATGTTGTTCCGAAGTGCTTTATACAAATTTAATGAAATTTGGTAAATGTGTATTCTAGATGATTAGCTTACTTTTAGTAATCAAAAAAACCCAAAGAAAATTGTAGAGGGGTTGGAACCACCCTCACCCCTTGGCATTTTTTCCCCCATTTTTGTAGGGGTGGGAATACGGTTTTAAGACTTTTTTATCTGGAAGGCCTACTCATTATCTTCATTTTCTTACTCTTGTAAAAACTCCGTATTTTGCGTAGTTTTCAAGAAAAAAAATGTTTTCGCAAACACTGATAACCGATTTTCGGGTATAGGTTTAATAAAATTATTAGACACAAATTACACAATACATTTACACAAGACAAACAATAATTTTTATAACAAGTGTTCAATGTGACCTCCACCTTCATTAATACAGAGGTCAATTCGACGTAAAAAATTGAAATGCACTCTTCTTAAAACATCGTCATTTTCTCGTAGCGCATTTACAGCATTTTGAATTCTATTCCACAGTTGTTCGATGTTATTTATTTGAACCTCGTACACTTGTCTTTTTAATTCTCCCCAGATGAAGAAGTCACAAGGGTTTAAATCTAGAGACCGCGGAGGCCATTGAATGGGTGCTTCTTGTCCCCTACCTATCCACCTGCCACCAAATTGTTCACCAAGATATTCTCTTACTGCACGTGCAAAATGAGGTGGTGCACCATCATGCATGAAGAACGTATTTCTACGCAAGTTAAGAGGCAAGTCTTCTAATAATTCTGGCAAATTTTGTTGAAGGAAACGGAGGTAACTATCGCCATTCAGACGATCAGGTAATCGTAACGGTCCGACTATAAATTCGCCAATAATTCCGACCCAGACATTAATTTTAAATTCACGTTGATAATGTCTACTTTTAATGGCATGTGGATTTTCATCTGCATAAACATGATCGTTGTGTAGGTTTGTCATACCGCGACGTGTAAAACAAGACTCATCAGTAAACAAGATCTTAGTATGGAATCCGTTGTCGACTACTCTGCGCTCCCGAATAGTTTGTAAAAAACTTAAACGTAATTCGTAGTCAGGTGGCAACAATTCTTGCACTGGCTGGATGTGAAATGGCCGAATTAATTGATCTCTAATGATTCGACTTACAGTGCTTTTTGGAATTCCAGCTTCTCGTTGCAATCTTCTAGTACTGGTATTAGGATTGTTATCAATCATTTGAAGAACAGCTTCTTCCGCAATAGGTGTTCGAGCTTGTCGAGGTCTTCCAGCGTTAACTCTTACTGGGGTCAACCTCCCCGTTTCTCGAAGACGTCTTTCGATTCGGGCAAAAGTTTTATGTTTTGGAATTCTCCGGTTTGGATACCTCTCTTGATACACGCGAACACTTTCGCGGCAGTTACCTTGACAATATCCAAGAACTAATAACATGTCGGTCTGTTCATTAAAAGGAAAATTCATAATTGTGGGACGTCAAAGGAACAGCAACAACAGCAATAACAATTAAACAAAAACAGTGATGACAATAAGAAATAATAAAAAAACAAGCAAAAGAGAACAAATAACTGACACATTTACTGTTAACAATAAACTATGTTTCCTGTCAAAATCATAACATTTGGTTTTGTCTTTGTGTCCGCGGCCAACTAAATTTTGTATTACAATTTTATTAAACCTATACCCGAAAATCGGTTATCAGTGTTTGCGAAAACATTTTTTTTCTTGAAAACTACGCAAAATACGGAGTTTTTACAAGAGTAAGAAAATGAAGATAATGAGTAGGCCTTCCAGATAAAAAAGTCTTAAAACCGTATTCCCACCCCTACAAAAATGGGGGAAAAAATGCCAAGGGGTGAGGGTGGTTCCAACCCCTCTACAATTTTCTTTGGGTTTTTTTGATTACTAAAAGTAAGTTAATCATCTAGAATACACATTTACCAAATTTCATTAAATTTGTATATAGCACTTCGGAACAACATACAAAAATGTATTTTTTTTAGTAAACTTTGAACTCTTCTCACGGACAAACGGTACATTTTGGTATACAGGTAAATTGGGCTCAATCGACTTATTTTGACCTCTAGAATACGTGGTAGCTCTGTGTCCCAGCAATATTGGGACACCCTGTATATACATGACAAGTGTAAACTACTGTATAGCACGCAATAAACTGATACTGATTCTGATTCTGATTCTGATTATACTTTGGGAGTTATGATTTTTTCAATTTTCAACTCTCCAGAAAATGCTGTGCTTATCACACTATTTCTAGTCCAGTACTTTTATCTGTGAGGGCTTATTTGCTTCGTCTTGACACCCAGATCAAAGCTTACCACTTTTGGTCCTTGACAAATTGTTTTTTTTTGTTAATAAACAATAAGTAGTGTCGTTTTTTTCCATTCATTTTAAGCAGGTAGAAGGTTCATTTTTCCATTTATTTGACCGATAAACAGTGTTTATTCAATGTTTATAACAATTTGTTGATGAATAAGCAATTTGTTAATTAACAAATTAACAAAAAAATCAAAATTTCTTAAATATTCCAGATTAGAGTTATTTTCGGATAATTGGGACATTTCAAACACGAATTTGATGGCCATTTTTCAATTAATTGCAAATATAATTAGTTGATAAGCGATTTGTTAATTATCAAATTAACAAAAAATGAAAATTTTCTTAGTATTCGAGATTAGATTCTTTTTCGGATAATAAGACCTGCTAAACATGAATTTGATATCCAATTTTCAATTACGAGTAGTTGCTGATATAATTAGTTAATAAACAATTTCTTAGTTAACAGATTAACAAAGATAAAAGTTTTCTAAATATTCCACATTAGAGTAATTTTCGGATAATTAGAACCTGCTAAACATGAATTTGATGTCCATTCTTTAATTATTTGCTGATATAATTAGTTAATGAACAATTTGTTAGTTAACAAATTAACAAAAAATTTATTATTTATTGTTTATTAACTAATTAAATCAGCAACTAATTGAAAAATTAACATCAAATTCGTGTTTAAAAGTTCCAAATTATCCGAAAATAACTCTAATCTCGAATATTTAGAAAATTTTGATTTTTTTAAATTGTTAATTCAGAAATTGTTATTAATATTGAATTAACACTGTTCATTGGTCAAATGAATAAAAAATACACTCTACCTGCTTAAAATCAATGAAAAATAGCGTTTAAAATTTTTTATTTCTTGTTTATTAGCAAAATAAACAATTTGTCAAGGGCCAAAAGTGGTGTCAAGACGAATCAAATGAGCCTTCACAGATCGAAATCGGTCTATAAGAAAAGAGATTAATAATCAATTCCCCCGTTTACTGGACTATTCTCTGAAAAACAATAGGGTGTGTCACCGAACATCAAATGATTTTTGTCAAAAATTTAATATAATAGGACCTTTCGTTTTTGAGTTATCATGTTAACAAACGTTTCGTAACGACCACATCTAGACAGACAGACGGACTTTTTCAAAATTGCTTAAGATTCGATGAAAAATACGATGGTACAAGAATTTTTACTCTAGGACTTCTTTAACGATTTTATAAATAGCTTGAGCAAATACAATATACTCTTCCAAAGGATCACATGGGAGTTGGATGTTTTCTGAAAATAAAATATCGATCAGATAACCTTACTAAAATTATTATAGTGTTGTTATGTCTTGTCACAAAAACTAATAAAGAAAGAGCTTGAGAAGTAACAAAAAAAAGTATAAATCGGCCTAGAGAGGAAAGGAAAAGAAGAAAAAATAATAAAATAACATATTTTAACTTGAACTAGGATAAAGGGAATTTTATCATATATAATACAATCTCATTTTCTTCGCTGAAACTACCTCCACGTCTCTCATATGTACATGATCTACTTAAGAGATCATGATTTTTACACGTAAATGATGGTCAAGTTTAAAATGTCTAAACAGAATTGATTCACAAATGAAATGGCTATGGCTTTTGAAGATTGTACGAAACTGGTCGAGCTTATATTTCGATATCGTCGGGACAAACGTGTAAAATTTTAGAATGACTAAATAACAATTGATGTACGCAGATTCTGATTGCTCAAAAATCATTATCAAGTATTTGGGGCTCATAGTTTATCAACGTGAATTCATGAGAGATATCTGAAACTGTCGACTCGAGAATGAAATAAGAACCCCAATTAAACGCTGTTCACATGTCACGACCAAACCCTTCAAAATCGTAACAGAAGTAATTCAAATAATTACTACAAAAGAACCATTTCATATAAATAGAGAGTTCAATATGATGAAAATTACACGAAGAACGTGAATATACTTCAAGACTAGTGCAGTGCGGGTGTCTAAAAGATGAGTAGGTACTTGAAAAAATTATCACATTTCAGAAACATAGATAGATAGAAAGATAAATTTATTCGTACTATTACATAAATATATCATCTCATCTGGTAGATTCCTTATACAAGAAGCTTATTGTAAATTATTTTACACCAGTAATTAATACTGTATCTACTTCTCTTTATTCTATGAAATTTAACCTGTATATCAGAATGGTTTCTAGTATTTCATTCAGAAACTCCAATTCGTGTTTGGTGTCCTCTATGGTTTATGTGATTCTTATGTAATTTAAACTTACAAGAGATTGCAAGGATATCAAGCTTTTTGGAAACAAGCCGCTCAATACCTGTTCACTTTGTAACCCCAAGCAACCCATATGTTATTTTTAATGTTACTAATATTCTTTGTCTTACATACATTGAGACTCAACCTATTACATGTAAACTAACTTAAAATTGATCACAATCAGAACCTGATCTGGCTCCAGTCACATCATCTGCAAACGTGACTGGTTTTACCTATTATAAATTTTGGGGAAGATCATTAATAGAAATTAAAAACAAAATTGGTCCCATAACTGATCCTTGTCGTACTTCTATATGAAGTGGTAATGTTGCAGGTTCCACATTGTTGACGTGAACTACTTGTTGTCTATCAAGTAGATATAAAGACATTCTGTCAAAGAAGGTGGTTTCATTCCTTCAACGGACAGAAAATAGTCTGCTGTATTACTTAAAACATATCTAACCTAGTCGATTACTTGCAACTTGTAAGTAGAGAGTCAAAATACTCACTTAAAATATAGTATTCAACTAAAACTAAAGTTTGATGGACATGAAAATGTTTCATTCAATAAAGTAATTCCTATTCAGGTCAAAATTTGTAAAAAGATATATTTCATATAAAGTAACAGTAACTGTAAGGTGCATTGAGTAATATATTGCCGCTCCATATAATTGAATACTTACCGCTACTCGGTTGCTCCTTATGAAATGATACATGTATGCAGTCTTGAGGTGCGGTTGCGGCCATGTTCCTGAGGTCATTTATTTTGTTTGTTCTCACCTTTGATTGCTCAATAAATAATTGGAATTTTTTGTTTCATCTGTTGTATTTTTACACTTCATATTTATTACACACTTATTACATGAGTAAAGTTCCACGAGTGTCAAGAGTTGCATCACCATTCCATAGATGCAAGTCTACCTATCAATACTGAGTCAGTCGGCCTGGAGAAAACTGATAATTTGAAACAATGTTCTTCTTCTTTCAGAACATATGTGACTCATCTGATTTGCGTATATACACACAGATTGTTTTTCTAGAATATTGATGTTGGAGAGCTGAACCGATATGCTTAAAAAAGTATGATATAGATGTTGCGCATAAACCTACTAACTGTGTTGGGAAATATTTCTCAAATCTAAAACCTTTAACACCTAAAGATAAACAAACCCACACAGTATACAAATTAAATTGTTTAGATTGCGACGGGACTTATACAGGAATCTCTAAACAATATTTACAAAAAAGAATGTATAGTCATAAATATAGCACAAGAAACAAAAACTTGGAAAATTCCACCGCCCTTGCTAAACACTGCTTTGATTATAACCATCAAATCGATTACAAAAATGCTAATACTTTAACCAAGGAAACCAATTATTATAAAAGATCTATTATGGAGATAATTCACATAAAACGTGACTCCAAGTCTGTAAATCGTAGAATGGATATTCAGTCACCAAGTTAGATTTATACTAATTTAATCAATTAAAACCCTCGCAAATTACCACATGCGTCTTTATAATGTTAAAAGTTTTGAAGTCGTATACAGACTTGGTTTGACATGAGTTCGTATATTATAAGAACATTGCTAAGCAGTGGATTATTGATACATATTCATGTACTCAAAACTTTAATGTGTTACAGTTTCAATTTATTCGTGTTTCTGTTCTCTTCGGCGACGTGGTCATTTTTAATTGAAATTGGTGTGGTAAGGACTCTTTGTTCTGATACAATTAGTTTAAAGAAATCCCGGTTTAGACATAATACGTCTCCTGATTGTGGTCGTGAGACCAAAACGTACGTAAAGATGAAAATAATAAGCATATGTGTTAGTGTTATTTTTTAAACTAGTGAAAATCGAACTTTTAATAGTTAATTTATTTAAATACAGTTCCTATTTTCGATTTGCAAAATTTCAAATCCGTACTACCAATAGACAGCCTCCCCAATGTTAGCACACACTGACTTCATCGACTTCTTCTCAAAAATAGTCTAGATGGATTCAGAAATGCTCAAAACTGATATATCCGCAAGAATCCGGAAAAAATTGTTGCTGGGTTACGATATACATACTTCCCTTATACCTACTACGAATACTACGTCTAGTGAAGTCGAATATTAAAATCAAGAGACTAGATGATACTAAGAAATTAGCTCATAATGCACTTTCATACACAACCGATCCTAGGATTAAGGTAGTTTTCTTGAATTTTAATACTGATCATAGTCATTTAGGAAAGGTGTATGAATAAATTAAAAACGAAATTATTACACTTATTGAACTTTGATATTTTTTCCGTTGCACAACAACATCGTCAGAAATATTACTAACACTAAACAAACCAAGAAAACTGTTTTCAATAAACAAAGAATTAAAGCTTTCGAACCATCAAAATTGCTTTATTATCTGAATAACAAATATTACATGTATCAATGTGTAATGACGAAAATATAGAATTTTTCAAGTTAATAAATTAGTCACAATTTTTCAAACTGTCACAGTAATTAAATTGGTATATCGAATTTCGTTCATCCCTGCAATTTATATCAAATTGGAACCTTCACTTCCCTTTACACTCAATTCGTTTTGAACCCGCACCTGCGTTTTTATGTGCAGAAAAATTTGTAATCTCTAAAATGTAACCATCAACTGGCTGATTTAGAATAATAAATAGATGCTATAATAGCTCGACATGCGTCGAAAGATTAAGATGAATGTAGTCAGCGAAGAACTATCATTGAAGATACAAGTTAATATTCTTGGGGAAATTTTGAATCGCAAACTGTGTACTGTGTATATCCAGAACGAACCTACCTCTTATACTACGAGATATGTTACTTAATGCAGGAATATCTTGGCAATTACGAGTGGGTAAGATAATTGCTGGTCTGAAAATTTATTCTTCTCATAATATTTTGATATACCTCGATACAGTTGATTCATTAAAAGATACAGCCCCGGATTGGACTGCCGTGCCAAAGATAGTAAACTATACTTTTATAAGATGGTCAATTCCTTATACTGCAATGTAATCGTGTCAAGTGACGTCACCGCGATACGTTTCGTGTTCATATCAAGTGTGCCCTTTTCCTAAAATATGATTGGAGAAAAATTAATCTGTTTTATGAGTCTAAAAGAACGAAAATGTTTGTTATTTCTAAGTTCTATATTACAACTTGATCTACCAATGTAGATGTTTATCACACTCTGAACAGGTTAATTCATTCACTCCAGGTTTATTGAACTTATTCGTTTTATTTTTATTATTGAACAAAATATAGGAAAATATATTTTAGGATTTGAAGCTAAGTTTTAGATTCTGTTTCGAAAAAACGTTTGCAATTCTTTCACTCAAAGCACCAAAATATGTTAGGGAAACGTGTTTTGATGAGGAATCAGGTTTTATTGTAAAAGGATGAATACTTGAGTAAGTTAATTTCTGCTTCTTTCTATTAATTAATTTACGACTTGAATCCATTCTTGATGGCTACAACTATGGTTATATTCAATTCTTCATTTAAGTTTTCAGGGATGAGAGGAAGTGAAAAGGCTCTATGTATGATTAAATTGTATGCTGCTAATTTGTGACTAGAGGGACTATATGAGGAATTAGCAATGGTATCTGTGAATGTAGGCTTTCTATACACTTTGGAAGCGATGATATTATTATGGTGCGTGAGGGTAAGGTCTAGGAACTTTATTTTGCTATCTTTCTCTGTTTCTAACGTGAAATTAATATTAGGATGAATATTGTTAATGAAGAATAAGAAAACATTCACTTATTATAATGTACCTTAGAAGAAGGATAAAACATCATCTACAAATCTAAACCAGCAAAGAATATGTTTTTTTAGCTAGCTAGAAGGGAATTAATTTCTCCTATATAATACATGAAAATATCTGTTAAAAGAAAGTTAATATATTTATTGAACTTGAAAGTTCCAATAAGTTTTTCAGTGAGCACTTTGCCTTGAAGTCATTAATATTTTCAAAAGTTTAATTCAATTTTACCGCTAGATTATGTTTAGGGCTATTAACATAGGATACTATGGTGCGGATGTGAGCATTTTGTTTGTGATTTTTTATGAGGGAGGAGAAGTTAATTAACTTACTCTTTTCAAATTAACTATTAAATGAAACTTGCCCATTTTCTAAGAATTGTTTAGTTATTCATTGAAATTGATTTGTATGACTTCTTGATTTGAATACTGATGAAACAAATGTATTCTTTTTATCTTCATTATCTATTTTATCTAGTGGACAGTTGCATTAGATTTATCGGCTTTGGTAAGCACTAAATTTCTAGGTGTTATTTTATTGTTGATAGATTTTACGGAGGAAAATCAGTGTTCCTCAAATTATTGTTCTTATGAGAATGAAGGTGTTGCATTTATATATGTTTTAGTACTGTTTGAATTAGGCACATTCCATAAAAGCAACTTCAGTTTCAGCAATCGCTGTTTCTAAAATTGAGTTATTTTCAATGTGACGTGAATATTTAGGTCCTTTGTTCAAAATGTTCAACTCGTTAGTGGTAAAATTAACGTTTGAATAGATAATGATTATTATCACTGGATTCTACATTGGTAGTATTACTATTAGTTTTGTTAATGGATTTTGATTTAGAGATATTTTCTAATTTTTTCGATTGTATGATGAATTTTGAATGAATGAAATCTGTTACATAATCAACAAACAAATCAAATTCAACGGGATGGAGTTCGAAAGCAATTTTAATACATTCAAATAATGCAATTCCGATAAAGTTCCTAATTTTCTTTACTTGTGGTCTTGGCTGCATCAGAACTTTCTCTGCAGTTGCGGATCTTGATCTTGATTTCAAATTAATATTTTTTGAGGTAACATCTCGGTGAATACACTGTTGGTTGAACCATATATTTTGACTTGTTGCTTGTCGTTTTTTTATTAGTTTGTGGTACTGTTTGACTTGAATTTCTGTACATGCGTTTTCAAAAAAACGATGGTGGAAGTTGTTACTAAGTGCTAATTAATCATATTGATATAATAAAACATTTTTACTTCGTTTTTTATCACTATCATACTTATAGAAACACAATGAATATCTTAAGATCTTCCATGTTTATTCATACATTAGTATCGTTTTGAAGATGACACACTAGTTGTCTAAACTATAGTCACGTTAGTGTTTCTATAAATATAAGTGATAAAACACAAAGTAAATAGTGTTTTATTAAATCAATATGAATAATTGTCACAAAGTAACGGCTTTCGCCATTCTTAAAAAATGCAGGTACCGCAATTCAAGGCAACAATAATAATAATAATAATAAGAAGAAGAAGAAGAATAGTAAGATTTATTTGTAATAAATAATGCCTAATTAATTACATAAATGCATACGTTTATCACAAATAAATTATGATAATCACAAAAGAAAATTCTTGTATGTGATGGAAATTATAAAATATAACTATACTAAAATGCATTACAAAATGTGTATCGATTACAGTAACATTTATATATCAATAATAGTTATTGGATCAACAATTTATGACAACTCAATGAAAACAGTCATGCTTGAAAATCAAAACCGTGATTCGTGAAAATATACCTAATGAAGTAATAGTGGGTAGTGTTTCAAATTATTTGTGTGTTCACCTAATAGAATGTAGGTACTCCTAAAAATACATAAAATACACACCTACCTAATTATATTAAGCTAAATATATACTGCCAGCTTTACTGCAGCAGGCAATCGATATACTGGCCCCTATCCTGTGTGAAATGCTGAGAGCCATCCTGGCACTGAGCTACATACCGGAAGAGTGGAGGGCGGCAAAGGTGGTATTTATACCAAAGCCAGGGCGAGACTCTTACGCCCAGCCAAAATCTTTCCGTCCGATCAGTCTAACTTCGTTTCTCCTGAAAACCCTAGAGAAACTGATCGACAGGCATGTTAGAGATGGAACTCTTATGAGAAATCCCCTACATCGCAATCAATATGCTTACCAGACCGGGAAATCCTGTGAAATGGCGGTATACGAGTTAATACAGAGAGCAGAAAAATCGCTGGATTGCAAAGAAATTGCACTAGCGAGCTTTCTGGACATAGAGGGAGCTTCTGCATGACAACACCTCATTCGAATCAATTGTCCGAGCAATGCGAGAGCGAGAGGTGGAGAATCTGCTCTGCAGATGGATCCACAACATGCTCCGAAGCAGGACAGTCATAGGATCTCTCAATGAGGTCGAAAAGAAGGTGCGGGTCGCTGGAGAATGTCCGCAGGGAGGAGTACTGTAACCTCTGCTGGGGAGTCTGGTGGTGGACGAACTTCTGATACTCCTTGAGAGCAAAGGATTCTGCGTAATCTGGATATGCGGATGACATCGTCATAATAGTACAAGGGAAGTTTGGGAGCACAATAGGATCTCTGATGCAGCATGCACTAAACACCGTGGAAAAATGGTGCAACAAGGAAGGACTCAAAGTGAATCCTTCGAAAATAACCATTGTACCCTTCACAAAGAGAAGGGACATTGGAAACATACAAGACTTAGTTTTGTATGGAAAAAATATACAGATGACGGACACGGTCAAGTACCTCGGGGTAGGCCTAGATAAAAGGCTGACCTTTGGGAAGCATCTGGAGAAAACCGCTAACAAAGCGATAAGGGCCCTGTGGGCCTGTTGTCGTACAGTCGGGAGAACCTGGGGACTCACTCCACGGATGGTACACTGGGTGTACACAACCATAGTGAGACCCATTGTAACATACGCCGCCATCGTGTGGTGGCCAAAGACAAAAACTAAAGCATCCCAGCATTCACTGAACAGAGTTCAGAGGCTGGTATGCTTAGGAGTAACAGGCGCAATGTCTACCACACCAACGGCTGCTATGGAGAAGTTGTTGAGGTTGGAACCACTGCCCGTTCAGGCAGAAGCCATGAGAGGAGCGTATCGCTTCGATCTTATCGGCCAAGGAAAGGCTGATCAAAAAGGCAGAAGCATCCTCGGATTGCTTGGATCACCTGGGCCATTGGGGATGAGATCCGATAGGATCAAGGTTCACAGCACTTCCGTGCCTTTCTTGATTGAAACCGTGAATGGGCGGGAGAACGCTGGGGGCAGTCCTCATATGATATCAGGGGACTCCATTTGGCTTACCGAGGGCACCAAGACGGAAAAAGTACGGGTGCTGGAATAGTCGAGAAAACGGACCAAGGGGAAAGAATTTCTTTGAACCTAGGGACTTTTGCGACAGAATTCCAAGCAAAAATAGTTGCAATTACAACATGTGCTCAAATTATGAGGGAGAGAGCCTATGAGAATAGACAAATCACAATCATAGTGAGCAACCTGACAGTGCTCAAGGCACTGGAGTCATAAACAATCACCTCACAATGTGTGCTTGATTGCGTCAAAGAACTAACGGCACTAGTAATGAACCCCAATAGAGTAACACTCGTTTGGGAGTCTGAAGAAACCAAACGAGAAGGGACAGAAACTGCCGTCGCACTCGCTAAAGCGGGGGCGGAAAAACCATTGATTGGACCAGAGCCAACCTGTGGCATTTCTCATGCCACAGCCAAATCTGTATTCCAAAAATGGTTCGAGATAGAGCACCGTGCCTACTGGAGAGAACTGCCCCGCATGTCGCACTCCAAGCGACTGATGGGAGATCTCCAGCAGCAACGAGCAAAAAATCTGCTGACGTTCAGCAGACAAGAAATACGGAATCTTGTTGCATTCCTGGGTGTCCCCCCATGCAACAAACACCTCTACACGATGGGACTGGTAGATCAGCCCACTTGTAGGGGTTGCGGCGTGGAAGATGAGACACCTATGCATGTGCTGTGTCAGTGCACGGCATACACGGTAGGTCGTCGGACATACCTCGGAGACGATAAGACTACACCCGAGGAAATCAGAAGTATCCCCTATATCAGGCTACTGAAATTCATAGAATACACCGGACTGATGAGGGGGTAGAAACAAGTGAGGGCACAATAGAAAAAAAAAAGCTAAATATAATCAAGATGTTGATATTGCAATGGGATTAAACCTTTTTTGTTTATTTTGATACTTGATAAAAATTTTTCAGATCAATTTTTGAATGTAATTAAATAAATTAATTTTAAAACTTCTGAAATACTTCGAATTAATAATATTTTGTGGTAAATCATTAAATAATTTAGGAGCTAAAAAGGTATAAGATCTCTGTCCAAATGTTTTATTTGCAAAAGGACGTGAAGGATATTGTTTTCTACGTCTGGTATCATGTTCATGTAAATTTAAATTTGTAAATCTTTTTTTAATGTACTCTCTCTGTAAAAGTTTGCCATAAAAAAGCTATCTGATATCTAATAGTTTTGAGTTTTTAAATAAATTATCTGATGTACAATAAAACGATTCTTTAGGTAATACACGAATAAACTGCTTCTGTATAATTTGTAATGAGTGTATGTGACTTTTGGTCACGCCATCCCAAGATAGCAATCCATACCGTAGATGCGACTCTACTAGCGAATAATATAAAGTTTTCAAATGTTCCAAATCTAGAACTTCTTTTAAATATTTAAATTTATAAACCATATTCCTCAATTTCTGAACCACGTAATTTATATGAAAATCCCATTCCAGATGAGCATCTATTATAATACCGAGATACTTAGTGTGCATTGCCAATTTTGTTTCAATTTGTAACTCATTTTCTAGTTTTAGACATAAACTGTTAAATTCAGGTAATGAATTTTTATATAAACCAAAAGGCAAAAACACGCTTTTGTCAAAGTTTATCGTGAGTGATTTGTAATTAATCCATTTTTATATTTTTATTAGAACTAATTCTACTTTAAGTTTAAGTTAAGTTTAAGTACTTTTAAGTTTCATATTTTCCCAGGACGTATCTTCGTAAAATACAACTGTGTCATCTGCGAAATTAATAATTTTCCCTTGGGAATTAATAGAGAATATATAATTAATATACAGGTGAGTCAGTTTTCTGTAGACAAACTGCAACAGGAGATAGAACGAGTGTTTTTAAGGAGAAAAGTACCCATAAACATATGTCGTAGAAGGCTTCGTTTTCGAGATACAGGCTGTTGAAATTGAAACAAAAATTTCGTTTTTTGCGAATATCTACGGAACCGTTTATTGTACAAAAAACAGCTTTTGAAAGCATTTTTTACTCATAGTAAGCTATGTTCTGTGCGGTAAAAAAAATTTTTTTACTTTTAATTGGTGAAGATTTTGAAGGGGTAGTGGGTGTTTTTCTCCCCAACTTACACGCCACTGGAAAAAGTATGGTTTTGAGACAACCATTTGAACCACCAATGTTTTCTACACAACAGAAGTACTCTTGGTCATAAGCTCTAAAATTGACCGTTTTCGATAAAAATCAACTTTTATGTTGAAAAACATGGTCAATTCTTACTAATTAAACAAAATTTATTCAAACGTTAGAACAAGTAACAAAACCAAAGGATTGACCATGTTTTTCAACATAAAATTTATTTTTCTCGAAAACGGTCGACTTTAGAGCTTATTACGAAAAGTACCTTTTTTGTATAGAAAACACTGGCGGTTCAAATGGTTATCTCAAAACCGTAATTTTTCCAGTGACGTAGAAGTTGGGGAGAAAAACACCCATTACCCCTTCAAAATCTTCACCAATTATGACTAAAAAATTTTTTTCACCGCACAGACCATAGTTTACTATGAGTAAAAAATGCTCACATAAGCGGTTTTCTGTACGATAAACGGTTCCGGAGATATTCGCAAAAAACGAAATTTTTTTTCAATCCCAACACCCTGTATCTCGAAAACTAAGCGTCTGTGCCTTCTACGACATATGTTTATAGGAACTTTTCTCCTTAAAAACACCTGTTCTATCTCCTGTTAAAGTTTGTCTACAAAAAACTGTCCTAGGTTTTAGTAGCAGAACTTCAACAGTCGATAGAAAATTTGATTCTGAGAAAAATAGTTCCTATCAACGTATATGCACAGACGCAGTTTTTGAGATGCAGGATGTTGAAATTTAAAAAAAAATTCGTTTCTTGCAAATATCTCCGGAACCGTTTATCGTACAGAAAACATCTTCTGCGAACATTTTTTACTCATAGTAAGCTATGTTCCGTGCGATAACAAATTTTTTTTTTAGTTATAATTGATGAAGATTTTGAAGGGGTAGTGGGTGTTTTTCTCCCCGACTTCTACGCCACTGGAAAAGTTCGGTTTTGAGACAACCATTTGAACCGCCAATGTTTATGACCAAGAGTACCTTTTTTGTGTAGAAAATATTAACGGTTCAAATATTTGTCTCAAAATTGTACTTTTTCCAGTGGCGTAGAAGTTGGGGAGGAAAACACCCACTACCCCTTCGAAATCTTCACCAATTATGACTAAAAAAAATGTTTTTATCGCACAGAACATAGCTTGCTTACTATGAGTAGAAAATGCTTGCAAAAGCTGTTTCCTGTACGATGAACGATTCCGGAGATATTCGCAAAAAACGAATTTTTTTTTTCAATTTCAACACCCTGTATCTCAAAAACTAAGCGTCTGTGCATATATGTTAATAGGATTTTATTTCCTCAAAATCAAATTTTCTATCGACTGTTGAAGTTCTGCTACTAAAACCTGGGACACCCTGTATATTGAATAAAATTGGTCCGATAATACCACAAACTAATGAAAGAGCAACAAGTCAAAATATATGGTTCAACCAACACCAAGCTGTTACCCAAAATATATTAATCTGAAATCAAGATTAAGATCCGGAACTGAATTAATGCAGTCTGTATCTATTATGTGGACTCGACTACAATTCCTCTATGAGAAGTTCCGTTGAGTACACAAACATACGTAACAACCAAGAGAGAAACGTTGATATTAATTAAATTTAGATGGACTTGCATTTTATACTCTAAGAATATTATTTAGGCAGAACGGAAGTCAATAAGCTCCTTAATTTAATCTACAACGTTAATGCTTAAAACAAGTGTCACTATATGAAATATAGTTAGCTTAACAATCTCGAAGTAATTGCATTACTTCACTGTTCGTAGTTGGCTCTTGGGAAAATATGAAATTTAGGGTCTTATCTCTAGAGAGCACTAAATACGTTAACAACATGATCAAATGCTATTTATCACTGAAATGTTATCTCCATGGATTCCATACTTTTATAAAAGAAACGATTTGAGCTTGAAAGGTATAAATTAGAAATTTGAAATGTATAACCAATTTATAAATCTAATTGAGTTTACGGTTTGGATGAAAGATGGGGCTATAAAATGTACACACCGATTTATACAATGGATTTTCTAAAGTTTCCCCCTTTCATCCCATTCACAAAATTAGTGAACTGTACAAACTCACGACAGCCGAAAAATTGATTCCATTGAATAGCAATAATTTAGTTGCCGCATCAAGTAACGAGAAGGATCAAGTAAGCAATACCTTCGATTGCTTTTGCAAACTTTCTTGCAAATACTTTCTTCTATAGATACTTATGAAACCCATGCCGGCTTCAAAGTCCTACCGTGTCTATTAATTATAATCTCCTTCTGATTTCGATCAATTCCGACTCTTTCACGAATGGAGTTATGAAGAAGCTATTCAATTGTTCGAGAAATCGTAATGTGCCTGCTACGAGGGCATCGCCAAAATTTTCTGACCTGTCATAGATCCAAGTATCGCAGCGGGTCAAAATTTTGATACAAAAGTCCCGAAAATTATATATCGAGCAGTTATCAAATTTCTTAGTCGAGAAGGTATTTCTCCTCAAAGCATCAAAGATCGGCTAGATGGAATGTACTTGGAAGATACCTTTATTCATACTAATACAGGAGATTATCAAATAAGTTAGTTACAGTGTACCAATATTACAAATATGATAATTACAAAACTCTTTGATCCTGTAAGAACACTGTTGCTGCTAAAAAAATAACTCAGCAGTTGAGCGCCAGGGTCGACTTAAATATGTTCGGTACTTCTTGGAGCACTTTGGAGAAAACCATGAGAAAGTATTGGAGACAATTGTCACAGAAGATGATAACATCTCTACCATGACCTTATGTGTAAAAGGGAGTCAAAAAGGAACCAGCACCACCAAGTTAAGGCGGTGTCAGTCGACGAAAAAGGTGATGGTTGCTACGATCTTTTGCGATTGTGATGGCATTCTTCTTATAGACTTTACGTTACATAAAAAAATACTGACCATAGGAGTGAATTTGTTGCACGACAATGCAGCTGTGCATACTGCTGGAATCACGCAAGCAGCAATTCTGGACAGTGAGATTTGTTCTCATGAACTTACCGATGCTGCTCTAATCACCCCTTCTAATACCAAGGGACTAGATTTAAATGTTTTCTCGGAGATACAAGACAGAGAAAAACGACAAAAAAATGTACTTCTTTTCAACATTCCTGATTCTGACAACAAAACTGCTGACTCCTCCGTGGTTGATCAGATTATTATAGCTATTAACGACGATAGCGTTTCGGTAACCTCATCTTTTCGTCTCGGTAAATATATCATGAACAAAGAACGTCCACTCAAATAGGTTTTAAACTCTAATGATAGCGTTAAGGTGTTTTTCAGCAAATTATCTCAGATAAGAGAAATACCGGCTCTCTCTAAATTCAGATTCAGAAACGACTACACGCCTCTACAACTAAAAACTTTTAAAGAACTCAAGTTGAAACGTGAAAATCGCAAAAAAGCTGATCCTACTCTGAACTTATCTATTCGACATATAAATGGTAACCCCAAGATAGTGAATCGCAAAAAGCAGCCTCCAAAAAACTAATAAGCTCCCTTTCTGTCTACTACCAAAATGTCAATGGTCTCCGAACAAAACTAAGTCTTCTCCGAAATGCAGTGTCTCTAAACTTATATGACATAATAGTATTCACGGAAAGTGGATTGAACACGTCCTTTTCTACAATTGATCTAAATCTATATGAATTCAACATTTTCCGTTGTGATCGTTCACCGAACTCAAGTAGTGCTGAGAGATTTGGAGGAGTGTTAGTTGGAGTAAAAAAACATCTGCATATTAAGCAAGTTTCTTGTGAAAATAATCTTGAACAGCTTCAAGTTCTTGTTAGTTCAGGTACCAATCAGTTGGTGATTGGTGCTGTTTACTTACCTCCTGGATCAGCAGTAGAAAAGTACGATGACTTCTGCAGCTCAATAGAAAACCTCGAAAACGCTTACCCCAGTATTCCCTTTTATGTATTTAGCGACTTCAACGTACCAAACCTAAACTGGAGTAATAATAACATTTGTGGCAGTTCAGAAGCATCAAGTTCGGCTATTTCTTGTGAGAATAGTGCCTCACCTATTTTAAATCAGCTATGTTCTTTTGTTAATCTTTTTCAATGCAATTATGTTAAAAATTACCGCAATGTAACTCTTGATCTATTGTTCAGCTCAAACTTGCTCACTACTAATGATACATTTCCTCTTCTTCCCCTTGACCGTCACCATCCAGCTTTTGAAACTGATTCCAATTAATTTTGTATACTTTCCCAATGATATCCTTAAAAGTGAAGGTTACTCCTTTGATTTTAAGAAAACTGATTTTGGCTTAGTTAATTTATTTGTCGACCATTAACTGGGATAACTTATTTTTAGATCTTACTTTCGAAGAAATGCTTAGCTTATTTTATGATAAATTATTAGAAGCAATAAATTTATTCGTTCCTCTAAAAAAGTTTGGCTTACGTAAATTATTTAATTTTCCATTTTGGTATTCTCATGAATTAAAGAAAAATATATATTTGAAAAAAGAAGCACACAAAAAATATAAAATTTCCGGATCTGAAGCTGACTATCATATTTTTTCTAGTTTAAGATCGAAATGTGGTCGTATGGAATATACAGATTATTCCAGTTATATTAGGAAAAATGAAACCTATGTCTCATTAAATCCTAGAAGTTTTTGGAGCTTTGTCAATAGTAAAAGGAATTCTAATGAATATCCTAACTTGGTGTCTTATAATAACACAATCCATAATAATGGTCAGGATATTGCTAACGCATTCGCTGAACACTTTTCTTCTGTATTTGAAGTGGATGATGAACCTGCTTCGGATGACACCACAAATAACGTAGTTCACATTACTGCAAATCTCTTAAAAATGAAACCAGTCCAGGTCCTGATGGCGTTCCACCTATTCTTCTCAAAACTTGTTCATTTGTACTCTCCAGACCATTACATAAGATTTTCAATAGATCCCTCGTCGAAGGTAAATTTGCTGATATTTGGAAAACTAGTTTTGTTACACCCATATTCAAATTTGGTGACCGTGAGAATATAAAAAACTACCGCCCAATCTCCATTCTGTCATCGATTCCAAAAGTATTTGAAAGTTTAGTAACTGATCAACTCACTGCTAGTTTAAGACATCATATTATGGCTGAACAACATGGCTTCGTAAGTGGTCGCTCAGTTGAAACTAACTTGTTAGTATACATGAATTACATTGTTGATGCTTTGGAGAATGGGTATCAGGTAGATGCTATTTATACTGATTCGATAGGGTAAGTCATTCTATACTTCTTTCTAAGCTTTTATCACTTGGCATAGACGGCCCAATACTTTCTTGGATTAAGAGCTATATTTCCAATCGTTCGCAAATAGTTCGAATAAAAAATAACTACTCCAAGGTGATAAATGTCCACTCTGGAGTTCCTCAAGGCCCACATCTTGGTCCATTACTTTTTTTACTTTTTATTAATGATATCAAGGATGTTTTCCCTTGTGATATCAAGTTCTTACTATTTGCGGACGACTTGAAAATATTTTTCAAAGTAAAATCTGTAGATCAATGTTTATTGATACAAAAAGCTTTGGATAACATGTCGAACTGGTGTACTATTACCAAAATGGAATTTAATATTTCAAAATGCAATATTATGAGATTTCATCGTCTGAGAAGTCCCATTACTTACAATTATCGAATTAATGGTACATCGTTGGACAGTAAATTAAATGTTAGAGATTTGGGCGTGATTTTTGATACATCTGTAAGTTTTGTCCCTCATATTAACCATATTATTGGCAAATCTCTTCAGATGTTGGGATTTATAAAAAAATTGACTGTTGATTTCAGAAATATTAATGCTTTGAAAACTTTATATTTTTCTCTTGTCAGGTCACATCTTGATTTCTGCTCGACTGTCTGGTGTCCTTACTATAACGTTCATTCCTACAATATTGAAAAGGTCCAGCATAAATTTTTGAGATATTTGGCTTTCAAAAGTGGAATACGTTATGCCAAGTGGAACTGTGATTATAACTTTCTTGAAACTATTTTTAACATTGTTCCACTTACTGTGAGAAGATTACACTTCGATCTTAAACTACTTTTTAAGTCTATTAATAATATAATTTCTTGCGAAGTTATCTCACTTTACTTTAGAGTTAACTTTCACAATCCCAAACGTCTTACACGTCAAACTGTGAATTCAACTCAAATTTTTTATGTTCCCTCCTGTACAACAAATTATTCTTTTTACTCTCCACTTAAACGCATAATGAGAAATGCCAATCAGTATACAAAACTTGAGGATTCAACTTCCCTTTCTAGTACTTCATTTGATCTTAAACTTCCTCGTTCTAAATAATTTTTAGTTATATTGTATATGTTTGTGCGCAACAAGTATAGTATTGTTATTTTTGATAATTTTATTTCAAAATAATTATATGTATTTGTTTTTTTTTTTTTTTCTCAACTGTGAAAACGAAATGTATTTTTCGTTTGAAAATAAATAAATAAACTATATCGATCACCCTGCGTATAGTCCAGATTTGGCATACAGTGACTATTATATTATTCAGAACTTGGAAAACGACTTCCGGGAATACCATTTCAGTGATGACGAAAAGAAGGTTGCAGTTCAAGCACATTTTTGAAGACAAATGAATATTTTTTCAAGGGTATTGAATTGCTTACTGAAACGGTGTAATAAAGTACATTGAAGTCAGGGGGATACACTGATATACTTATAATTATAAGTCGTTTCATTCATAGTCATATCGGTTAATTTTGGCGCTGCCATCGTATGAGTGCGTGAGTGTGTGCGTGTGTGCGTGAGTGTGTGCGTGACTGTATGTGTGTTTGTGTGTGTGTGTTTGTGTGTGTGATATTTTTGAGATATCATTTTATAGGAGTAATTATGGCCAAAATGAGTCCTTCAATAGAATAATGAAAATGGCAAATTCTCACAACTACGAAGTTGAACTGTTCAATTCATGTTTATGTTCTTTTAGAAAAGTGATTAAAAAACTGAAATTCATTTATAATCCTAATTCTCATGTTTATGTTCCAGTCTTCCGTAGACATATGTACATACTTCGAACTAATCCCACAAACCGGTAAATTTGTCTATCCATCTGGTCAATATATAAATTTGAATAATCTGTATATTTTATTTCTTATAAATTACGTAATTGGCTTGTCCGTTAATGAATAAATAGATACAAAAACTTGAAGGAACGGGATCTGTTGTAGCGCAGAAGGATGAGTGCTCGCCTTATGTGCGACGCGACAGGTACCGGGATCAATGCATGGCACTTACGCAGCTTTTTACCATTTTCTCGTTAACTTTCTATCTATCTTTTGATCATTTGAGACGATATATTTAATTGAGGGATTGTGATTGTTCAGTTTGTTAAAATAAGTTTTCTATTATTAGAAATTTCATTTTTCATAGCATGATTCATGATACTTATTCAAGAAAACCAATCAATAGAGAAAAAAATTGCATCGAACCATGTATCATATTGCTATACTCAAAATGCATAGTTTTTAACACCTACCCCCTTTTTCATCCCTTGAGTAAAATTTTGCGTACTCGACGTTCAAAACAAAAGGGAAGTTACTTTCTACATGAGATTTCGAATAAAACTACCCGAACGCTCTTTATCACCCTGTAACGCAGGAAAGTACCAATTTTGATAAAATTCTGCACACCCGATCTAACAATAAAATCACTGCTCACATGAGATTTACAATTAACGACCCCGAACCCCATTCCTACCCCTTGAAAGAGACAAGTACCGATTTTGATGAAATTTCACACACTTGACCTTCAACATAACAGAAAAGTCACTGTCTACATGAGATTCCGAAAAAACTCATTCCTCTCTCTCTCTCACACCCTTGCAGCAGATAAGTAGCGATCTTGAAATTTGACCCTTAAAACAAGAGGAAAATCACAGTCTACATTAGATTTGGAAAAAAAACTCCCAATGTACCGATTTTGATGAAATTTTGTACACTTGACCCCGAAAACAAGAGGAAGGTTAATTTCTACCTAAGATTTCGAAATAATTATGCATTTCCATTTCCGGTCAACCTCGGGTATTTCAGCTAATAATGAACTTTCAATACAACGACAAAGAATAATTTCAAGTATTTCCACATGTTTATCTGTTTCTAATCATTCCCAATATATTTTACGGTTCCTACGAGTGAGGGAAGTCACGTGATCAATTGATCACAGTTTTTCTTACTGTTAGACTTCTTGCATTTCTTTACATATTTGATGGTGTGTGGAGATTTATTTCGCATCAGAAAGAACTCGAGAACAAATCGAACGTGTTCGAAAAAAAAACGATGTAATGCAACAAAGTCAGTTAACAATTCTCATTAAATTATTTATTCCTTATCAAATAGGCTTATGTCAATCCGTTTTTTGTTGTTGAACGAATAAGCTTTTCTTGAAAACATCAACACTAATATTTATTTCTGCTTCCAGACCTCACCCCACTAGATTTTCTATTGCTCAATTGTGCTAAACAGAAGGTGTACGAGGCAGAGAATTGAATTGTGTATTCGCAAAGAGGGGGGCACTTTGAACTCAAGAGTCATAATAAACTGAGTAGTATTTAATTCATTATGTGTATATTATAATATTACAGTCAGTAAATTATTGTAAAAGACTCAGTACTTTTGGAATATTTGATACGTTAAAATGCAATTTTGGAGCAGTAAAATAACTGTTTGGTCAGCATTTATCTTTCCACTATTGTGAATATGGGCAGTAAAATGTCAGTATGAATTAGCTGGTAATAATTCTGCAAATGTACAGTAAGGAGTAATAAATATCTAGTGTGCAGTAATCGGTAATAATTTTACAAAAGCAAATAACCTACTAACCTAGTATTCCCAAAATGTTATCAAAAAACCTGCGGTAACGTTGCCGCTTGGAGTTTCCTGCATGTGTACATGGGCAAGCAAATTCAATCAATTACAAAAACAATATTTCAAACAACCTACTAACCTAGTATTCTCAAGAAAGTTTTAAAATTTAGCAAACTTACCTGCAGTAACGTTGCCGCTTAGAGTTTTGAGACTTTGCTTAATAACATAGTACAGGTTTTGATTTATCCGTTACTTTTGGACCGTATCACTGATTAAAATGGTGAAAACAGAAAAACAATTGAACAGTTTTCGAAGTATTCCCAAAAATAAAATTTTTTTCAATGATTATTTTTACATATTTTTAAATAAAATTTAATCAGGAACAAAAAATTGTTTCAACATAACTACTCAAACTTGAAAATAAGCCATTTATAAACGCTCAAAATTTCAGATGGTCGTTGAAATAAAGTTGAAGTGACTGATAGTACTGACAAATGAATAAAATCATCAGGTTTCTTTCGAAATAACATAAACAAACTGTAGGACAGTCAAATCAATAATTATTTGCAATAAAAAAAAATTTGTAATAATAATTTGTTACAATTATACTCATTATTTGCTTTAAAAATGTCATTCGCGCATTTGGAAAAATGTAATATGCTACAGGCAAATCTGGTATGCAGAAAAAACAGTGTAGAAACACAATTTCACCAGCGTATATTTCCGGAACGTCAAACACCAATCAGATATTATGTTCTAACATTATATAAAAAATTGCGAACAAATAAAGCTACATTCAGAAAAATTACAGAAAATAAAGTGTTTGTAATTGATGAAGAAACAGAGAGAATTGTGCTAGCGTATTTTGAAGCATTTCCTGAAAATTCGGTTAGAGATATTTGTCGAGAATTAGATGTGAAAGGAGCACAGTTCAAATCATTATGAAGAAACAAATTCCATTCATTTAAACTTAGAAGAGTGCACACTGTAACTGGTTACTAAATTTTTGTAATGTTGTTCTATGGTCGAACGAATCTAACTTTTCTAATTCAGGGATGTGCAACAAACACTCAACATTATTCCATCGTCTGACGAATCTATTATTTTTAATTCCTCTTATAGTGGATCCACGTAAGCCCTAGATCCGCTTTAGTCTAAATCTGGTGCAGTGTAATATATTCGCAATTTATGAGGTCAGATTTCTATCATAGCTCTTTAACAAGACGGCTTTCAGCAGGATGGTGCACCTGCTCATAATTATTTTGTAACATTGTAAACTCATTCAACAGATTTTTTCCTAATCAATGGATAGGAACAAATTGTCTTACGCCCCTGGATTTTCATCTTTGGGGTTTTTCAAAAGATGAGGCTTACAAGCAAGAATATCAAAATGTAGCAGAGTTAGAGTAGAAAAGTAGAAACCGTTTAAATAACATTTCTGCCAACTATCCAAAAAATTATCCGTTATAGGTAGAGCTGAAAAATGAAACAAGTCAATGTCTTTGAACATTTATTGCATTGAAGAAATGATTATTAGTTTTGTATTTTGTATGATTTTATTTATTTGACAGTACTATCAGGTATTGCTCACTTCAACTTTATTTCAACGACCATCAGAAACTTCTAGTGTTTATATAAATTGCTGATTTTTAAGTTTTAAGTAATTCTTCCAAGATATTTGAAACAGCTTCTTGTATCAGTAACATAATGTTATTTTTGGAAATATTTCGAAAACTGATGTTCAATTGTTTTTCTGTTTTCGCCATTCTAATCAGTGGAAAAAATCCACTAGTTTGGAGGTTTTTTTTTGCAGCTCAAATAATAATAGAGATAGCAATGGTGAATAGATAACTTTGGACACCTGGTATAACTGGCGCATTCACCAAATCACCTCTGTGTTAATTGGAGTTTTTCTGTTATTACCGTCAAAATACATCGTCCACAGGTGATTCTCAGGTCGTATGTTCACTATGATGGTAATTTCTCGTGATTTCTAACTCATCTCAATATTTGTAGTATGTAGTGTAAGAGAAGTAAAGTGATCGGCTCAAAAAAAAATTCCAGATTCTCACGCATATATCCGTCTTGGGCATTTCTGAATCGATCTAGACTATTTCTGAGATAATATCCTTATGTGTGTGTATGTGTAAAATCTGTGAAGACGATTGCGTCGGTTGTATGGGTCGTATAATTTCCGTTCCGTCTAAAGAAGCACTTCTACAGTTTTTGTAGATGCAATGGCATCTACTAAATGTTGGATCACTCATCGTCAGGTACAAACTAGTAGAACTAAACAAACAGGTCGAAATATCTTCAGAAGTGTACTCAACAACAATAAACGCAAAAATACCCAATCAATCAACTTCCAACTGACGAGAAAGAAATATTCACAATGGTGTCGGTCTCGTAACACGGAAATTGATTTGAATATAAGCACACCAACAAGGCTTCAGCGATCAGCTGTGATTTAATAGCCTTCAAATTGGTACAGAACTTTCTATGTTGCTTCTTTTCTAATCTTCTTCTCTGCATAATACTTATAAACTCATTAGTCCAGTAAACGAAGCATTTTCATTACCAAACGTTGCGATAGATTCAGAATTTTATCAAATTCGCTGAGCAGATTCATATGGTGTCCAAGATGATATGTGGGAAGAACCGGGTTCGTTTTTTGGCACCAAGTTATAGATCAAAAACCATTTGAGGTTAGAAAACACTTAACACGTATGAAAGTAAATGCAAATAGTATTTTTGTTATGATCAAAATAAACTTAGTTTACTCTTTTCATTTTCTCTAAAAAAATGCATCCTTTCTGAGTTACAGCGCTTCAAAAGAAATGACGTTGAATATGAAAACTGAAATCGGATTGATAGAACGCAACCTGTTTCGCTCTAGTGAAAACTAAGGCTGAGAGCGAAACATTTGTCTAGAACATAATGTCACTAATCGATCTAGACTAGAGAAACCTTATCATTGTCATCTGTATTCATACATGCATTTACATTGTTACATTGGTTCAGTTTGGAGCCGACATCTGGCGCTCAAGTAATTTAACATTCCTCGTAACTTTGAAAACTCAAGAAATCTGTTAGTCAATGTGGTATATTGTTTGACTTCTCAGTGAGACATCTAGCCATAGATGGCGTTGAATAATTTGTTTTTTTTTCCACATTGTTCGTCGGTTATGTATACCTTCAACAGAATGATCGGTCAGTAGCATTACAAACTTTCTTGTCCTACTCCTGAGCTCAACGAGAAGAGTGAAACAGCTGTGTAGAACTAATAATCATTCAATCAAATGAGGGCGGACAAGTACATAATACTTATACCGCTTGATTGGGTTCATTGTTTGCTCCTTGATACAAGAATTAGTCCAGCAGGCCTGAGGCAGTGCAGAAAGCTAAGATTTTGCATGGACATATATCTTATGGCTTCAAGCGGCATATGTGTACTGCCGAGGTGTTGTAGCCTCAAAGAAGCCAGTGCTGGACATACTTCCAGGATGTGAGAGGCAGTTCCATCCGCCTGTCCACATCTACTACAAGCAGGATCTTCAACAATGCCCATTATGTGTAGATGTTTATTCAGATGACAGTATCGTATGAGGAGTCTTATCACCAATTTTAGGCCGAGTATTTCTTTACACAGATTTTGCTCAAGATTCGAAATTGGGAAACCCATTACACGATACATGTTCGTTTGTAGTAAGCATTTTATAACTAGAGATTTTCAAATACTATCTGTGAGTTTCAACCAGATTCAGTCTGACCTACAATCATACTTTGACCAACAGAAGTGTCTGAAAGTTATTTTGCTAACAAAAGTGAGGAAAGTTATTTTGCTAACAAAAGGGGGGAAGTTCAATCACCTTTTAATGTATCACTTCTTCCAAAGCTATCACACTCTTTGTTTTCCTAAGGATTTTGTCGGATTTTTTATCTTGTAGGTGTATGTACATGTGAACAGTTTGAAAAGTTATCGAGCTGAAGATTTCTCAAAACGTTTTCAGTTTTTTCATTGAATCATCATCAACATCATACATGAACGTTTATCTACTTATCCAATCTTTAGGTTTTTAGCAGTTGTAAAGTTGTCAAACTCGTAGTCCCTCGCTCAGCCACCAGCTAGCGCTTCGATCGAAGTATGGCAACAATCACATTATTAAGTAAAATAATTTTTCTCGTAACGCAATATTTACTATTCTGATTTGAGAGAGGAATAGAACTGTTACTCTTGTCAAAATGTATTACTCACCTTAAAAATAACTTCCCCTTTTTCGCACACATAAAAGATCTCGTTAAAACGATTTCTTACCGGAATCGCAAGCATCCACTCTTTTCGCATTTCCGCATGTTTCGGCACTTTAAAAACAGAAGTTTCTTGCTTTACACTTTTGTACCCCGTTTTGCATTTCGGCACAATGCACGGTTTCGTAATTTTTTTTTAAAACGCCGGTATTCCTTGTGTTTACAAGTCAACAATTCTCCTGTGAGAAATCCCTAATGTGAAGCCACTGTCTATCTAGTAGCTCCTTGAGAGCGCGGAGGGTGGTCGATAAAATTCCGATCGTTGAATAGGGCCCAGAGGCACTCAAGGAACCCCGTTTCACCAGTTCATTGGCCACTTCGTTTCCCTTCACGCCAGAGTGGGCGGGTACCTACACTAGCTGGAGTTTGTTCCTTCTGGCTAATTCAGCCAGAGTTTCCTTCCACTCCCAGACAAGCCTAGAAGTAACTGTATGAGCGCGAAGTGCGCCCAGAGCCGCTCTGCTGTCAGTGCAGATGTAAATCCCCCCCTACTTCGGTAGTTTTAATCTAAGGTTTTCCAGGGCACAGGTCCGTATTGCACAGACCTCAGCCTGGAAAACGATTACGTGGGCACCTAGGGGAACTGAAATCTCACTTCTGGGTGTACACGAGTAGACTCCGGTACCGCTAGACTCGCCAATCTTAGACCCGTCCGTGAACCACACGCGTAAGCGGCCCAAAGTCGCTGTTCTCCCGGTTCCTCCTCTGTGTTATGAGGACGTCTGGTGTTTGAAACCTGACAGCATCCTTGGGTAGAACTATTAGTTTGTAATTTTACTGATCGATCTAGACTAGAGAGACCTTAACATTGATCTATGTCAACATTATCAAGTACCCAGCAAATACTCTTCTACCATAATAGGAGTTAAAAAGAATTCATTAACAAAATTCTCAATTCATATTTAACGAACAAATATGTTTTCACATATATATTTGAATACTGTATGACAACAGTTATTTCAAAGGCATGAAACCACCACTGTAATATCTAATGCAATTCAGTTGCCATGGAGACAATGAAATGTAGTATTCGCGAGTTCGCTTTCATGTTCGAAGAAGCGCTCAGCATGTAGTGGATGACCGCAATTGTTAGTCTGGATATCATCAACAACTACGTTGGACAATGATGGTAATTTAAGCCGATAAGATTTCCTGTTCTATTGCAGGATTAGCACAACGTAATGCTAACTGAATAACATCTATTAATTTGTCCTACCTAACAATCTACAATAGATTGAATGGAAATTGGAAGATGCTCATAAATTTCTAAGACCATTAATGACAAGAACTCACATCGTATGTTTACATCGAAAATTTACATTCTAACTACATCCTTGGTATGTGAACAGGATATCCTGAAACAGATGTGAACCAGTTTAACTTCGTTAGTTATTGAACTTAAAGAGAATGAGAAACTGTGTTGAAAGTTGTGTTGAAATTTGCACGTTTCTACTAAATAAGAAACATTAGTTAAAAGCTAAATTCATGAACCTATTTTACGATTCTGATACCGTGTTCTGCTCTCGTGAGATCTTTCGGTTTTCAAACGACATATTTCGAAGATGTAACACAATTCTAAAGGAAAAGTTGTAACTTTTGACTTGAAGTGCTCTATAATTTCAACACCCAGAGTTTGTAAGGAAGTCAATAATTGTTAGTTATTCTTGTCACCTTCGGTTTTGAAAAATACAGTCAGTACTTTGATGCTACCAACCATGATACATACGTAATATTTCTATGATGAATAACTTCTGCTATTGAAATGAACTTCAGAATAAAACCAAATTGAAATCGTTTCTCATCCATACTTCTCATTTCCTACCTAAGAGTATTTAAGCTTGATTTGAAGTTTACATATTTCCGCACAATGAAAACGACGAAACCGATCGTGTTCGACATCCTTTGGAAGGTGATTACAAAATCAGTAACAGATTTAGGTCACGTCACTATGAATCCTACGAACATTTCTGGAAAATTTTTTATTGGTTAGCATGATAACACTTATGGATCTTGTTAATATAAATAATCTAACAATACGTCTTGGTCTATTTCATTCTAAAACGTTCTATTTTGTTCTCGCCTGTCTGCCAGACCTTTTTTCGAAAATTTCAAATAAATTCTCCAAGGCCGGTGATGGATATGTTGAATATGGAAAAAATAAACGGTTCTCTGGTGCCGCAGCAACGGAATTTTCATTACAATTAACAAAGTTAATATTTGCATATTCCTCATAGGTAAATCGTCATTACCTATGGTCTCGAGCAGTTAATTAATGAACCAACATGGATCCCTGATTACAACAAGCATTATGCCAATACGCTTGACTTATTCCTCACTAACAATCCACATCCCTATGAAGTAAAACTTCGTGTACCATTGAGAAACTCTGACCATTCCCTCATCACTACGACCTGTCTCTACGTCACTCCAAGAACCAATCCAACACCTCCACACATAGTTTGGCATTACAAAACATACGCTTCTCCAAGGAAACTAGTAGTTTCCTTGGAGAAGCGTATGTTTTGAATCTGATGACGCAATGCAATGTGCCAGGGAGATTTCGGATATTATCAGGCTACGAATGGAAACTTACCTACCACTGTCCTCTGATGACTCGGGAGAGAACTACTAGGCCGGAGAGAAACTGGCGGTAGATTCAGCAAGCAACACATCTTCGCGGTTCTCGAAACAAGTAACCCTTCGGGGCCAAACTAACGTTGCCACTGCAGAAGATCCGGTGAACTGGGCACCACATACATTTCACCTCTAAAACCACGATCCCGTGCCTTCTTATCCCAGGGATGCTGGTCGGAACGGATTCACGGACGTGGTAGACACACGCGGAAGGCCAAACTTGAACGAGGCCGGCGATGGTTCGTAAACGTAGCTTAGGCTAACACTAGCAGGCGAGAGGGCTATTCCTCAGTAGTTAGGGGAATAGTCAGCAAGTACCACGCCTGTTTCACCATAGGTAATGCAGGTTCTCGCTTAAATTAGCCTCTGCCAGCTGGAGCGGGGTGAAAAAAGGTACCGCTGCGAAACGTCAGGTAAACGGTGCATCACATGTCGTTTACCCATAAAAATCACGGTGCAGTGCCTTCTTATCCCAGATGGCTGGTCGGAACGGATTCACGGCCGTGGTGACATATGCGGTAGGCTATTTGAACGAAAGTCGAACGTTTACTCGTAGCGTTCCTGGTGAAACAGGTAATTACGAGGAAGTGGAATTGACCATAGCCCAGAAGGGGCAGTATATGGGTCTAGCAAGCAAGCTCCATTTCGGGTATGCCTGGAGGATCTTAGGTATGCCTGGGACGGGACTAAAAATCATATCAATTTTAATGAAGGTGTAATTCCATAATATAAATAGATTCCTTTTTTGACTCGGATAAAAGAAAATTTTCTAATTTCTATGCAATAGTGCAACTGTTTCCATTACATCGTACTGCTCAATGTATTCAATTGAATTTGACTTGCATGTACAGTCGCACAACATTCTTATTTTAGATGGCACCCTGTATTTAACAACGTAAACTAATGAACATTTATGTATTTAATCATTTATTTCTAGTTGGCTTTTGTCAGATAACAGTGATACTATCTCACTAGTCTAGACAGATCAGTAACATGACAAGGTAATAGTTCTAGACAAGTGGCGGCTCGTGAACTTTTTGAGAGACGAGGCTGGACATAAAACGTTTTTGTAAAAATATACTATATTCAGTCAATTAATTTAACCTTCGCGCAGCGACCGTACCAGCTACTTCAGTGCCAAAATTAATTGTTGCCAAGCAAGAACCAACGTGAAGGTGTAGTTTCTCTTGGCAAAAAATTTTTTTTCGTTCGTTTTTTGTTTTTTATTTTTTTGGACTTTTAATTTTTTTTCTTTTTTTTTTGAATTTTTCATATTTTGTTTTTTTTTATTAATTTTATCAACTTTTTTATATATTAACAAAATTCTACGGTCTTTAATTTGCGAAAAATGATCAATAATATTATCATAAAATGTATCATTATGTTTTAAGTGTTTTACTAAATCTTAATTTATCTTAAATGATCAATAATATTATCATAAAATGTATCATTATGTTTTAAGTGTTTTACTAAATCTTTTTCAATAGATATTAAACTAACATTGTATAAACGATTTTGGCCCATTGTATTTCGCATGTATGTTTTAATTCGTTTGAGAGTAGAAAATGATCTCTCCACCGATGCCGACGTGACAGGAATGGTGACTGTCAAACAAAGTAGTTTATAAAACTGAGGTAAGACTTGTTGCAAATCATTATCTATCATATATTTTATCATATCGGCGTGACTGTCGTACTGGCCTAAAATATCTTCATCCCAGTATACAACGCATAATTCATTGTGCAGCGCTATTTTATCAAAAAAATTATATTTTAGAACTAAGTTATCTGAAAGTGTATTGAGAAACTCTTTTGAAAAAGATTCGAAAAATCTTCTATTCCTCAAATCAAAAAACAATTCATGTAAATCGGAAAATCGAATCTCAATATTTGACCTTTAATAGTACCTATCTACAATTTCATAAAAAAGTTGTTTATAATGTAGTTTCTTGTCTACCAAATTATATGTTTTCCTTCTTTTCACGGGAGAAGCCTCATCAGTTGAATAATTTCCAAATAAAATATTAAAATTAAATTCTGTATAACGGAAACTTGAAATTTTATCAATGAGATGTTTTAAACGATCTCTTGAATAAATTATATTAGTGAATTTATGTTGTAAAATTTGAAAAATAAGATCAGTTTGTTCAAATATTTATTTAAAATTATCAAGAAAAACAAAAATTCTTTATTTTCTAAATAAGATTTAAACCAACAGCAGCATTTAATGAAACCTGATCTGTTGAAAAGTCATCACTGTTTAATATAAAATCAAATGTTTCAATTAATTTGTCTTTATTTTTATGGATGGTAAACTAAACATTGCACGTGATGTAAAATTCCATCGAGTTTGAGCATTACAGGGAATTCTGTTTCCTACTATGTTATTTAAAACTTACGTTCGTTTGTTTGAAGACCGTTTAAATGTCCCGCCATTACAGATGCCGTCGTAAGTCTGATTTATTCGCAAAGTCGAATCGTTGAAATGTTTCCATTAAAAAATTGAATAAATTGACTGCTGTTCTTCCCGAACTAACATCGTAGAACCCTAAAAATCTTTCCACTAGTTGTCCATTTTTACAATTAATAATTTACCGAACAGACGAATTCTAATCTAACCTTATTTCGCGTGGTGTCACTCAACCATTATAACCGCATAAAACAAAACAAGCACTAACGCTACACGCATGTGTCGTATTCCGTACCACACCGACTGTACTCGTACTGAACTTAAAAGCGGGCGGCAGGCTAGGCTCCAGAGGATGTTGCCGTTTACGCTGTTGCACGCTATTTGGCGATTGACTGGTCGGAAAAACGGCAACTGTGTTGAACAACACATGCTCAGCGTTTGAGATATATAGAGAATCTAGCCTCTGGCCACTGTTGCCAGATTAAAAATAACTACTGAGAACGGGGAATTAATTGTAAAATTAAAAAAATTATTATAGAAACAGGAAATAAAATGAAGAATGATCAACAAGATAAATTTGTGAGGAGGCTGAGCCTCCTTAGCCTCCTTCGAGGAGCCGCCACTGTTCTAGACAGCTGATCGTTCAGTAACTTTGCAAGCTTCCTCGTTCTACTGAAAAGCTCCGTGAGAGAGTCACAGCTGTCTAGAACTATTAGCTTGTAATGTTACTGTTCGATCTAGACTTTATCATTGATAGATATTTAATAAACTAAAAGAGTTTACAAATGTAGGTACACCAAAACTCAAAACAAAATGTTCTTTATAACGAGTTAGAATGTTCTTCCAGTTTGACCCACATGTCATTCTTAACACGACTCACTATCAATTTTGCAAGTTCCAGATTTGTCGAAATCGAAAATTTTGTATAAACGGTTTTTTAGCTAGTTAGAATTTATTCATTCTTGAAGGATGATAAATGAGACGTTTGAATTTCATTAAATTATTTCAAAGTAATGGCTCTAATTTGCATAATTAATTTCCTTCCATTTTTCGTTTTTGGTTAGAAATTAACTAATTTATCAATGATTTGTTGCAACCATTATATGTCGTGATATCCTGAAGTTTCTCAACTTAGTTGTAACAATTATTCTGGCTCAAAGGGACGTTTATTAATCTATGAACAAAGCTATTGAATGGAGCTATTTTCAATTGGTATATCTGAATCCGGTGGAATATACAGGATGTTCCAAATTTTTTGTTCATAACTTTAACAAACGATAGAACTCTAAAAATAATAGGGGTCTTTCATATAAAATTTTCCTCTAAATCACTTCATTTTCGAGATACAGGATATTGAAATTGGAAAAAAAAATTGTTTTTTGCGAATATCTCGAGAACTGTTTATTGTACAGAAAACAATTTTCGTACGCAATTTCTACTCATAGTAAGATATTTTTTGTGCGATAAAATTTTTTTTTCAGTCATAATTGGTGAAGATTTTGAAAGGGTAGTGGTTGTTTTTCTCCCCAACTTCTACGCCACTGAAAAAAGTGCGGTATTGAGATAACCGTTTGAACCGTCATTGTTTTCTACACAAAAAAGGTACTTCTGGTCATAAGCTCTAAACTTAACCGTTTTCGAGAAAAATCAACTTTTATGTTGAAAACATTGTCAATACTTTGAAATAAAATTTATTTTTTACTAATTACACGAAATTTATTTAGACAAGTAACGAAACCTAAAAACTGACCATGTTTTTCAACATAAAAGTAGATTTTTCTCGAAAACGATCAAGTTTAGCGTTTATGACCAAGTACCTTTCTTGTGTAGAAAACATTGACGGTTCAAGAGCGCATCTCAAAACCGTACTTTTTCCAGTGGCGTAGAAGTTGGGGAGAAAAACAACCACTACCCCTTCAAAATCTTCACCAATTATGACTAAACAAAAAAATTTTCATCACACAAAACATAGCTTACTATGAGCAGAAATTGATTACAGAAGCTGTTTTAGTGTGATTTAGAGAAAAATTTTATACGAAGGACCCCTATTATTTTCAGAAGTTCTATCGTTTGCCGAAGCTATGAATGAAAAACTGAAACACCCTGTATATATATGTTTGTGTAGGTTTTCTGTATATGTCGAATTACAAATGGTGATCCGTAATAATTCATCAAGTGTCAAGAAAAGGAAGCTGGTTATGGTTTTCTATTTCTATACAGTCAATTTGAGTGAATCAAATTGGCTGTCAAGCATGTCCAAAAGCTATTCAGATCAAAATCTTTAATTTAATTTAATGGCGAATATATCATCGACATATATGTGCCAAACTTTTGGGAAGTAATTTAATTTTGATTTTGAGGAAGATTCAAGTTCGCATAGAACAATATTGGCCAAGAAAGGGAGAGTAGATTATTCACAGCAAACCCCCTTTTTTTTTTTTATAGTAATTTTTGTAGAAAGTGAACTAATTTTGCTCCATACATAAAGACGTAAAGATCAAATATTCTGAACAGTTTGTATCGGAGAAATTAATATTTGAATGCCATGTCTCTGGAATGTTTATCGACTGAGGAATTGTGTTCATGAATAGTGCGACAACATCAAATAAAACGAGAGTATCACAGGTTCAAATTTGAGATGTTTTAATATTGCAATTAGAAAGAATTTTTCACATACAAACGGTTGTAAATTGTTAAATTCCTTAAGTAACGATTTTGCTTTGATATAGGTGGGACAATTATTGTGGTGAAATTTTTTTAGCTGAAGCCACTCAAATATGAAATTTTTTATTTCAATATACAGAAGCCTCCCCAAACACAAAATTACAAAAAAAATCTGCGGAAATCCATAATTTTCATTTTCCCCACTTCAGAATAACTGAAACAAATTACATGAAAACATGTTTCTACTTCACATTCTAGACAATTCTCTAAACATAAACACGCACAAAACTTCTTGCGAAAATATGTCATTTTCATTTCTTGATGAAATATTGTAAACTTTAGAATAACTGAAATGTTAATTATCTTTATATTCTAAATACTATTCTGAATCTACATAAAGAAAAATAAGTTTGCGGAAACACATCCCAAACTATCCCAAACTAATCTTAATTTCTAAATTAAAAATTGTAAACAACTAAGAAAACGTAAACGTTAAAAAAACTAGCATACCTATATTAAATAAATAAATTACATTTCTACAATACTCATTTTGCCTAGCGAAAATATCTCTTTAGAGTCGAACTCTGAAATCACCGTACTCCATTCTAATGGAATTTAATAGCTCAACCATTGTATCTAACCTCGTGTTCCCCAAAAATATATAAAAATTTTACAAACTAACCTGCGATAACGTTGCCGTTTCGACTTTCCTGCGCATGTGTATAAGCCAGGAATAATCAAACAATTACAAAAATCTTCCTTCAAATAACCTATTAGTACTAACCTAATCTAGTGTTTCCTAAAAATATATGAAAAGTTAACAAACTAACCTGCGATGACGTTGCCGCCTGGACTTTCTTGCGCATGTGTATAACGGCCAGGAAAATCTAACGATTACAAAAACCTACCTTCAATTAACCTACTAGTACTAACCTAGCCTAATGTTCCCAAACACATATAGAACTTAACAACCTAACCTGCAATAACATTGCCGCTTGGACTTTTCTGCTCATGTGTAAAGGGCCACATAAATCTTACAATTACAAAAATCTACTTTCAAATAACCTACCAGTACTAACCTAATCTACTGTTCCCCAAAAATATATAAAAATTTAACAAACTAACCTGCGATAACGTTGCTGCTTGGACTTTCCTACGCATGTGTATGAGGGCTAGGGATAATTAAACAATTACCACTACTCCGCACTATCTGTTTTACTACGCATATACTAACAATAAGAGAGCTAATATCTTAACGACATGTAAAAACCTGTCAAACGTTTTTGTACGCGCCTGTTTACAAGATTCAATTGCCGAATACAGTTCAAATCATTCTAAATTCTACAATATTTTGTCAATAAATAAAAATGATATATTTCCGCAAAAAGTTTTTTGCGCGTTCATATTTAGAAAAAAGTCGAGAATGTTAAACAGAAACGTATTTTCATATAGCTGGTTTCAGTTATTCTAAAGTCGGAAGAATGAAAATGATGCATTTCCGCAAAAAACTTTCCGTGACTTTCTGTTTGGAAAGGTTTCCAAATACTAAATAAACAAATATTTCTCACATAGCTAATTTCAGCTGAACGAAAATTGAGCCAATTATTGTTTGAAATAATTTGTCTCATGGAATCTGGCTTATGATTTTTAGGTAAACAATACAATTTAGGAAGATTAGGACTCGTAAGTTTAAGTATGTATTTCAAATTATCGGAGATTACAGAGGTTTTAATGTTTGATTTACCGATGTAATGAATTTTGATAAAGGATTGCTTTAAATCTGGTGATAGGGGCCGTTTTTGAGCATGGTATATACCGAGTTATTATAATCTTCTTTGTACATAATAACAATGGAATTTCCTTTATCTGCTTTCAAGTAATAACAGTTTTTTTTCTATTACTGATTTCAAGAATGTTCAAGTTTTTTCTTGCATTTATTCCAAATAACTGCTTTGTATTGAAAATTAGGAGACCAAATCGTATTTTCAAGAGCATTAATTGAATCTTGCATAGGTAATTTTTTAGAACCGATTGGGAAATTCAGACCTTCAATTAACAAACTCATTTCTTCTTCATTAAATCCAATATCGGATATATTGTGAATAATGTTTTTAGTTTCTTCTCTATAGTCTTTTGTAACAAATTTTGAAATTTATTGTTGATTGATTTGTTTTAAGTTTTTACCGAAATTGTGTTTAGTAATTTAGAATCAAATAAATCAGTATAAAATGTAAAGTTATCAGCTCAAATTTCTGAATGTAATTAATATACATAAATTATCTTTCAATTCATATATCGCTGCTCTGGAAGAACAATGACGTAACTGCCTAAGTGATAATTGTTCAGGAAACGCAAAAAACCGAAAGTTATTTTTTGAAAACTCATAATTCAAAACATAATTTCTCTATGGAAATGGGACTCTAGAAAATATGGTTCACAATAATGTTCAAAAACCCCGTACCGCCACCATCACCTCCCTTTAGCAAATGCGTCATTGTTCTCCTAAAATTATGAATCAAAATAAAAAATTCGGACAAAAGGGAAAGGGCGATAAAAAAGTAGTTCTTGATAATTGCCTTTATTTTAGCTAAAAAGGAACTGTAGGCTAAACTAAACTAGATTGTAGATTAAATTATACCAAACTGAACATTGTAAGCAGAAAACCTAATTATTCAAATTTAAGTAACGTAACGATAAAGATAAAATTTTACAATTTTCTAGAGAATCATAGAAACCTTTATAATATCTGGGAATTATTATATCTCGAATTTTATTTTCTGACAGTATACTAGCTTTTCAGTATAGGCAGGTTTCAAAGCGATATTAGTTGCTTTTATATTCTGTGCCGAACGCAGCATTGGCTGCTTTCTGGGTCGTAATTGTCGTCTGAGCCAGATGAAAAATCTGACCAACTTTTAGAAATGCTGGGATGCTTAGGGACTGCTTTTGATGGTACCCTTCCCAACAATGATCTTGTTGAGCTACCGCTTTGATTAACATAGAAACCTTCTGCTACATGTGTGACCTTCAAATCACATTGGGAGGTTGAAGGCAGGGGCACTAGATTGCTGTTTGTTCTTTATCTGGTTCCATCAGATTACCAATCAGCATGGGTGTGAGTTCACGTTGGGAGGTTGATAAATGTGGCTCCTCTTTGCTAACCGAAGTTGTGCGGCACAGTATTTGCGGTTCACTTCATGAGGTACCATTATTCTCCTCCGATACATTCTCTTCTGTTACAATTTCACGAAGAAGGAGTAGAATCTTCTTTGATCGAGAGCTCATTTTCGGCTAAAAACGAAGAATTCATTGCTAAAAATCATTAACAAAATACATAATAGTATCCATGATGTCTACTAATTCGCCTGAACAATGACATTAAGGACAGTTATGACGTAGATACTATTATCAGGTTCAATAATGGCGAAAAGTACAATTAGGACACAAACTTGAAATGAGACACTAGATAAATAATGACAAAGTGCACTTACGTCGTTGTCGCACTGAAATCTTAGTACAATTGGTTCAATTTACGTCAAATTTTTCAATTGCGTCGTTGTTCCACCGGACACTAACACAAACTCAATAACGTCCAGGCACATAAGCGAATCATGCGGCAGTGTTCTTCCGAAACTACGACACGAACAGCTGATATTTCTACAACGGCGCAACTTCCTCTAGAGCAACTACATTTGCGTCGTTAATCTCCCATGCGAGTTACATATTTTTGAGAACATGGAGGTACTTAACTACATTTACCCTAATTTTGCAGTTACGTCATTGTTCTTCCAGAGCAGCGATATGATCTCTAACTCTCTCTCTATCTCTTTCTCTCTCTTTCTGATTCTGATTGATAGTAAATCATAATTATTGAATTATTATCATTATTATCACAGAATACGGTATTATCAGAACTAGTCGCATTCAGTGTATTAAATTATTGCAAATCAAAGTTTTGATGACTATTTCATTCAAGCTAATAAATTTATGAATGAGTACGTAAACACCCAAGGGGAAGGGACTTTTATAAGAACCATTACAGAAATTGCAACAAAAAAACGAATCAAATGGAAAAAATTGATTACGTAAAATAAGTATAACAATGTTATGTTATAATCATTAACATTTAGGTCAACATTAACGAAACTACCTACTTTCCAGTTTGTCCCGGTTCCAAGATAATGACTGTGTTGGTGCCTTCTGTGACACAAGTTTGGAATCGGAGTTGAGTTTCAAACTAAAATTTTCCATAACACCGAATATGCCAGAGCCAACTTTTGCCCCATACATACTTTCGTTCTACTTTTCTGTAGAAAGCCAATTATTGGGCAGAACTTTCACGATCGACGATTCGGGCAATTAATTAATATTTTGCCGCCTTTATCATGTGAGGATATAAGAAATAATAGAAATTAAACTCAAGCAGAACAGAACTGAAAGTGACAGACTGATAGCCTTAACGATAAGCGACAGCTACTTAGGAAACTGGGAACTGGAACGAGTTATAATCAATAGTTCGCAGTTGGAGAGTGTTCCGGCATTCGAAAAGGTGGCACTTAAACCTTCCTTTGTCAATGCGCTAGTCTACTTTGAATTCTGTTTTGTTTAATTATTAACAAATACAAGATGCACACATCGATTTCCTCATTCAGGGCATTGTAACATCTATTGTACGCTAAGATTAATCTGTCGTTACCAGATAACAAATGACAAATAGGGAAATTACGTTAGGCTGTCACTAAGGGATATTTATCATTGTAAGTATTATAACGTTTATGTATTGTTCCCATGCCAAATGACAAATACTCGCTGATTAATATATCATCTCAGCTAGATTAACACAATAGCCTAAATACAATCAAAAACATTTAATCACTAAATTGAATATTCTACGTATATTATTATTGCAATATATAATATATTACCAAGTATTTACAGAGCTTAGCATTCTATTGTTCTAGGTAGAATTCATATTTATAATATAGGAATACGTGACTTGGATTCTGTCCTAAAGTATAATATAATAGTCTAGGAGCCAGAGCGATATTGATGATCTGAACATCAACCCGATGGCACTATGGTTTATCGTTAGAGGATGGTTCAATGACCAATTCATCTCACAGACCGAATTTTCGCCGACTGCTAGATCTCGAAATACAACCTCCGCAAATTGTTGATTTTTTGACTGGGGGCTAACCTTATTCAAGTTGCGGCTACTTGAAAAGCATGCCATTCTTATACACATCCACCATGTGCCATCATTTTTTATCGTGTCCGTTTATCAGGCTGACCAGTTAAAATTTGACCGAAAATGGACTGCAAGTCAACCCTCCCAAACCTGGTGGAAAATTTTAATTGGTGTTATCAATTGTTAAGGTACCCTATGCCATCAAAATAGGCACTCCTTGCCTATTTCAACCCCCCAAAACTCCTAAAACCAGTCTCCAAAAAATATGAATAATATGGATAATATGACCAATATAATGATAAGTTAGTCAATTATTGAGATTCTTAGGGGCTTTTGGCGAGTTGAAATAGGCACTAATTTAAAATATTTATTTGACCTCCAATAAAGTTATTCAACAAGGTGCCATCATGTTACCTTGTAATCCGCAAGGTTTAGCCACAAAATGAGAAACAAAAACATTCTTGGTGCAAATAATGGCCAATTACTTGGAAATAGATAACTTTTGGTGGCATAGGGTATCTTAACAATTACCAACACCAATTAACATTTTCCACCAGGTTGGAGAGGGTTAACTTGCAGCCCATTTTCGGTCCAATTTTAACTAGTCAGCCTGATAAATGGACACGATAAAAAATGATGGCCCATGGTGGATATGTATAAGAATGGCATGCTTTTCAAGTAACCGCAACTTGAAAAGAGTGAACCTTCAGTCAAAAAATAAACAATTTGCGGAGGCTGTATCTCGAGATCTAGCTGTCAGCGAAAATTCGGTCTGGGGGATGAATTGGTCATTTTACCGTCCTCTAACGATAAACCATAGTGCCATCGGGTTAATGTTCAGACCATCAATATCGCTCTGGCTCCTAGACTATAAACCAAATGAGTGGGAGATAGACCAAATCATTACGATGGTGTAACCTGGCAAACTAACTACCGAAATCACGTCTGATAAACGTATTCTGATTCTAATTGTTGAAAAAATACTGATCACAGTAGTGGTATAGAGACAAAAATTAATACGTGATCATCAATTTAGGTTCGAATGGAAACATGGTAGGTACGATTTAGTGGATAAGGGTTGTTATGTATTGCTCAATTATAATTCATTGTAGCTATTCTAATAAGACACTTCGTTTTTATTTCGTATTTTATTTTTATAACATGACGCGTCTCGTCTTCTGTCATAATAACGTTTTCGTCGCATAGCCTCCTCGCGAATCTTAAATACGCGCTACGTCAATAACTTGCCATTGTTCATAGGACATGCTTGTGAATCAACAAGCAACTAAAATCGTAATGTTGAGAAATTGTACAAGGGTGACTATTTCTTATTTTTAGTAATATTAATAAAGATAAGCTCAACCATGACCACCTATGTTACAAAATGGCACAGCAGTGGCCATATAACATTTACATGTTACTATGATCCTCCTGAACGGATAGACCCTTTTTGGTTGAACATCACAACAACTATATACCAGATATCCTGAAATTCACAATCATAGGAGGTGATTATACACGAAAAAATTAGAAAATATTTAATATGAACACAATTCAGTAAAGAGCTACGAAGCTTTATTAACAAACGAAAAATAAAATAATTATTAAATAACAAAAATTAACAAATAATTATAACATGTGCTGAAAATATCCGCCATTCATGTCAATGCAACTTTCTAGCCGATTCCTCATGGATGTTCGGACTCGTTCAAATAAACCTTCCTTATTCCGAATTATTCCGTATTCCTCTTTTATTATCGTTTGTTCAAGATGACGACTCTCGTTTTCAATTGGAACCGAGTAGACCATTGATTTCAAATAATACCAAAAAAAATCTAAGTGGTTTAAGTCGGGTGAACTAGGAGGTCATGCAACTGGACTGTTACGACCTATCTCCACTTCTGAGTGTAAACTAAATGTAAATGATTTCGAACACGAACTCTAAAATGGGGAGGTGTTCCATCATGCATACACCAATTTGCTTATCTAATTGCGTACGGCACATTATCTAGGGAATCTGAAAGGTTGTTTCCCAAAAAATTCAAATATGTTCCACCATTTAAGCGATGAGGCATTATGAAAGGTACAATTAAATGATTTTCGATTATCCCTACATTTATCGGAATTTTTTTTTTGAAATCTTGTATCGAAACATGCATGGGGACTTTCTTTTCCCCAAACGTGACTATAGTGGAAATTCACTATTCCTTCCCGCGTGAAACCAGCTTGGCGCACTGTACCGGAAAAATTTAGTACTAAAGGAAAATTTTAAAGCCCCATGTCGATGGGAAATTTTCCGCCCTATAATTTTTCACTCCCATGTTTTTTCTCTAAATGCATATTTTCTGAGAAAAAATGCTATATATATACATCTATTTCTCGGGAATCACCCTTTTTTGTACTTCCGGTTTTCACAGATTTATTTCGCATATAATAATTACCTTCAATTTGGTATAGGTCACATTGCTGTACTATTTACTTCGCCCGAAGGTCTTTCTTTTGTATAATTCCGGTGGACTACACTTTCAAAACACAGTACGGACAAATATCTAGGTAATTTAGAAGGGATGGAGGTGTATAAGCTAAAGGCAATTTATTGAATTCAGATTTATGTCAAGCTGTTGTTTGCATTATTAACCCCAAGTAGTATTTAAACAGGCACATTTTCTTTTCTAATTTAGTTTACTCTGACAATGGCTACTTGGTTCTAATTTAGTTTACTCTGACGATGGCTATTTGGTTGCTGAAAGGTCCTCAGAACTTTAATAGTTTATTTAATCGATAAAGCTCATTATTTCGTAGTTATATGGGTCAACGACTTTTCTCAGAGACCGTTCTTTTCTCATATATTTCAGAAGGCTTCAACTTTTTCTGTTGACCCTTGTATAATAATCGTCAGGAAATCAACTGCTAGGACGAAATCAAGCGCGTGACACTCACAACATTTTTAATTTTTCACGTTTTCATGCTGAACTCTCAATTATCTGAAAAACGATAAATAACGGAATATATTTACGTTTTACGTGGGTCGTAATGTGTAATGTTTCATGTAGATATACCTTTCCTCCCCATTTACTTGAAAAATAGGGAGTAGATGTCTTTTCAACGAACTCGTAATATGTTTGTTGACATGATATGAGAATTTACTTCTCCTAGGGTCCTGTCTCCTACTTCACCCCCAGAGGGATGATAATATTTATATAATACATAACACACAACGTGCATTACATGCGCTACATATGTCACGCGCCACACAAAGTTTGTTGAGATTAAATTAAATGCAACTCACTTTCCATATTATTTATCTAGAATCTACCGTAAAATGTATTTATGTGGGCATGATGTAATTTGTGGAAATGCAACTATATACCGTGTGAGAAAACAGTAATGAATAAAAATGTTTTCCAACAAATTAATACCAACATGTAAGAGAATCTATCATCTTTATAACCTTTTCGTTTTCTTTTGTTCTGGGTTTCGACGATAACAGTCAGTGTATCTTGAAATGCAAAATTCGTCCCTTCATTATGCACCACCGTCATTTTCTTACATTCTCGAATGCATTTCTTGTTCTTTTTATCTTGGGATACACATAGATGGTCATCTACGATGGGATAAACATGCAAAAAATCTGGTAGCAAAAATTAAATGTGTTATTCCAAAATTAAAATATTTAAAAACGTTCTGTAATCAGAATCAATTAAAAACCATATATTTTGCCATAATATATTCCATTCTGAACTATGGAATTCATACTTGGGGAGGAATAACAAACCACTATTTGAATAGTATTAACGTTACTCAAAAATAGATCCTGAAAATAATATTCAATAAACCATTCATATACAGCACGGAATCTCTATACAAAGATACTAAAATACTAGATACCAGACAATTATTTTATCAAGCATTACCCATACTGTTTCCAAAATACAGATAAAGTTTTACAAATCTATCATTCACATGACACTAGAGGGAAAGCTAATTCCTTTATCATCACCAAAATGAACAAAACGTTTGGTAAAAGATCACATGTGTTTCTTGCACCAAAAACATATAATTCCTTACCATCTGAAATGAAAGATATAAAATGACTTAGACTTTATAAAAATAAAATCAAGCAATATTTAATAAAAATACCAAGACTTAAGGTACAAGATTTTATTGATATAGAGAATTCCTATATCTATAAATAGACAAATATTAAGAATGCGAAGATACATCACTTCAATTATTTTATTTTAAGATATATTGTACATTTATGTCACTAAAATTATTTTTCTTAATTGGTACTTAACCTAAATTAGTCATAACTATATAAATGAATTGTCCTATAACTGTATAGTAAGTATAATTTGATACATTCTTCCACTATATGGAAATGCTCATATCTACCCATAAACAAGGTCTAACCTTCATGGGCTAAGTAAGTTTATTCTATATACTGTAATTACTATGTGCTATAACTACTTTACTATAATAATTATCTGAATAAACTATTATTATTACTATTATTATTGAGTTTCTCAAATCTATCCTTGTAAGTAATACCGGGTGTAAAGTTAGATAGTTGGCAACGGTCGTCCTGTGGGGAAGACGGTCTTAAGATTGATCGGTTTGCCCTAACCTGACCCGGGGTCCTGGTGGAGGCATAGTGGATTGAAACACAACACTTAGAAAAGAGTTACTTTACTTAATGTAGAGCTTGACGCCATTACGACTTAAAGTCTCGCTCTACATAATAATAGTACAAATACTAATGTACAATCTATTATGTAGAGCGAGACTTCAAGTCGTAATGGCGTCAAGCTCTACCTTAAGTAAAGTAACTCTTTTCTAAGTATTGTGTTTCAATCCACTATGCCTCCACCAGGACACCGGGACAGGTTGGGGCAAACCGCCCAACCTTAAGACCGTCTTCCCCACAGGACGACCGTTGCCAACTTTCTAACTTTACATGGCGATCCTGCCAGAATCCTTTCTTTAAGGGAAGGCAACTTGTTTTGGAATGGAGTATCGTAACTTTAGACGGGATATCAAAAATTATCTTGGTCAAGGGTGGTTGTGGAATTCAAAACGTATGTCTTACTTTACATTATCAAAACTTGTGTCAAATTAATTAATTTGAAGTTTCTGAAAGTGAGAAATTTCACAATTTTATACGAATGTTATAACACTCAGAAGTCTCTAGCGCTTTAGACTCCGGGATTTTCAAGTGGCCTATCGAAATTAGAAGGTTGGAATTGTATAAAAACGCAATTGCATGAACGCCAGACGTCCTATGTAATTAGCTACGAACGTAATCATTTTGACATATACCTCGAGGAGCTCGCTACGCGTCATTTAGAGTTTATACTTTTTACCTCGATCTTGTTAATTCGGGGTCATTTTATGCTCCGTGCGGCCGGCGCCAGTTGTAATAAAGTGTTTTCGGCTATAGACCGCTAGCTTTTAACCGCTTTTTGGTATATTTTGGTAGCTAGAAAATTCCCTTTGGTACGTCGCACGTTAGACGCGCGTAGCTGAGACCTGAGAGTACCTATTTCTATTTTAATTAAATTTTCCTATTTAATCGACATTTTGGGGCCCGAGACTATGCTATTTAGTTGGCCCCGTTCATAAACTAACGAAATGGAGCGAAGCCGCATGCGAAAAGTCCTCGTAAAGACGTTCTATGTTCCGAAGATTTGCACTTTTCTAACTCGCGAGCTACGCGCTCCTCACGTGAACGTCATTCGTTTCATCGGAAATTAACCAATTTAAAACAGTTTTCGACCCCGTTTGTGGCTATTGCAACCTTGTAAAAGGTTCAAAGTTAACATTTCGTTTTACATTCCACATTCACCCTTGACCAAGATAATTTTTAATTTGTGATTCATCATTGTTTTACAACTGAAATAAATAGGTATGAAATTTGTAGGTTATTGATGATGTCAGTGTGACAGTGACATAATTATTTCAAACGTAAAGTAAGACACACGTTTTAGATTCCACAACCACCCTTGACCAAGATAATTTTTGATATCCCGGTATATGCAAATAATCAACCAATGGTTCATACAGGTCAACACATTAAATTCTAAACTTGAATAAAATAACTATTAAAAGTTCGATTTCCAGTAGTTTAACAAATAAATGTGTCTATAATTTCGCTAACACAGTAAGTTGGTTCTTCAAACAATCAGTACTTTGTAATATTTGTTTGAAGAAGCTACTGTATTAGCATTTATTTATCAAACTAGTGTATATGCAGGGATGAGCAGATCTCGGTTTGTTCACTGGTGAGTAGCCCCACCACATATCGGAGCGTAGATTGATGACAACCTCGATAAAAAGTCGGGCTTAAATCGGCTCGGTAACCCCACTTCACATCGATGCCGTCCCGACGCTTGGCTAACAACCCAATAGATGAATTCACCTTTTGTTCCTAGCAGCAAAAGATTGGCTTCCCACATCAGGTCCTCGTCGGATGAGGAGCAGGGACAAGTGGGTGGGGTTCAACAGGACGGTCCCAGTGATAATGATGTACGTGGACGCTCTGAGTGGACGAATGACCTTCGAGATGACTTACTGGCCTTCTTCGAACGCAACGAGCCAGCCCGTAGGAAATACATCTCGCGGCTACACGCACTTTGGTGCATCATGCATCCTCAATGCCATATCAAGTAATCTACCTGCTACGAACGAATCTCCGGCAGGCTGCTGCACTAGAACCGGATCTAGCCGCATCAGCACCACCTATGATCTGGTAGAGCAAGCCTGCTCCAAAACACCGAAGTTAATCTTAGAACTAGGAGAACCCAAATCAATGCCAGGGTCTCCGTACGACCACACGAGCTGATAGAACTGGAAACGTTGATTAATGACGAGCTTGCAGAATTCGTCGACCTCTGGGAAATGAACTAGGCCGTGTATGGTGCCGCAAAGCAACTAGTTTCGGAATGGCGGAGTGAGAGACCGCTCTACCGGATCGAGGAAACCGAACTATTTCTAGCAGCAGGGCTATTCGCTGAAAATTAGGCGTATAGCCGCCAAACTGCGTCGCCACCATCACACACTAACACGTACAGTGTTGCAGAACATCAAGCAACATTATGCGAATAGAATCGGAGCCCTGGACCTGGTAAGGAGAAATCTGGCCAGACGGGTTAGACGCATCATGGAGAATTCCTTGTTTCGCGATAGCCGGTCTCGGCTTTTTGAATCTCCACCGCCCACAATTGCTGACACCCCCGGCTGTGGTGACGGTCGAGCAGTTCTGGAAAGGAGTGTACGAGTCACCGCGACCAATTCACCTAGGCACCCCAGCCCTATCACATTTCGAAATGTGTTGTGCTGAACATCAACTTCAAGTGTGCGAGGCAGTCAGCGAGGATGAGGTCCGACAAGCTCTTGTGTGCGAGCAGCGTGAGGTAAAGAAAGGCATGTAGGGCTGCCGACAGAACCTGGTGGTCTATCACTCAGGACTCCATACGCAATAAGCGCAACCTTTCCATGGCCTGGATTGACTACCACAAGGCATTTGATTCAACATCACACTACGAGTAACGTTTCCATCAGTTAGTCCCCCCCCCCCTAAAAATAACACATACTATATTAAAAATATAGGAAATCTTGATAAATATGAGCTCGAAACAAAATCAGAACAATTGTATGTAGTCGAAACATACTAGATAGATAGTGACGTCTAAATGAAGTATACACAGTGTTTCGTTCACCCGGGCTGTGCATAAATATCACGAATGTATAATTCATTCTGTGTAACACATAATGATAATGAGAAACGAAGGGAATTGGTTGTGACAATTGCAAAATGAATGATTGACCTTTCTATTGATTCAAGTTTGGTTCAATGGTATAAGCTCACAAAATCAATCAATTTATGGAGTGGATCTTTTCAATTAACGACCATTATTCATTAAACGTCATTTACTGAGAATATCATACAACGCGCGATATGGCCGTGAGATTTATTTGGAATGTGGTGAGTAGGTACAATAATTAGTATTGTGAATTCAATTTCAAGTTTCGGTGTGTTTTTATAGTCGTTGAATGAATGTCTTCTGTTTTTCGTTATTGGTGATTTTACTGAAGTTCCTATCATGAAATAAATATGGTAGATTTAGAGTATCTGTAACGGTAATGGAATTTCTGATGCGCAAACAGCGCGTTGACTGCATATAGATAGGTAATTGGAAGTTTTAACGTCCCATTTAGCATTCATAGTTTTACGAGTATCTTTGCGCCATTTATATTCTTGACACAGAATTAGTCAGGCGACCAAATCAAATCTAAATCCGCCAATCTCTGTCTAAGATTATTGAACAATGTCTTGACCCCATCCCCGAATCACGTAACCAACTAAATTATATTTCCAGATGCAATTTATAATTGGAAATATTGAACTCTTCGAGATATTCTTGATCGCACAAAAATTTTCAAGAATACGCACAATATACTTACATTCAATTTATTTCGCACAGATGATATTTGATGAATTTGGCCAAATGTACTAACTATTTCTAAGTAATAGCTCGACCATTGACTGTTAAAATCATAGATAACTCTACTCCGTAGAATGAAATGTTCCGTGTTAGGTACCGAAACCGCGACAAGAGCGCCGCGCGAGGAATGGAAGCCTGCTAAATGATGCTTTGGAGGGAATTCGAATCAAGTTACACAGCACATAATTGCAAATTTTGTTTTCTAACAATTTAAGTAGGAAATGAAAGTCGATAGTTTTTACCGATAGTTTTTATTCAACAACAGAGTTAAAACAGAAATATATAAAATATACGTATAAATACAATTAAACATCAAAAACAATTGAAATTACTTAACAGGCTGACTGACGGCAAAGGTAATTTTCAGAATTTCGATGTGAAAATAAGCTAAGAGTTGACACTATTTGACAATTTAATTAATGACATTTTATACAGGAAAGTTTCTTCTTCGATAATATAGCTTATTTCTTTTCGTAAGATGAGGCAATTTTATATAAATATTTAGCCTTTGGTGTAAATTCAACGATTTTTCGAACATTCACTTGGTGCAATAATCCCTTGCCTACAAAAAAATATAAACACATATTTTAAGGACATATACAGAGTGTCCCACGACGTTTTGACAGTCCAATTTCTCGAAAACTGTTGATATGACATACATGAAATTTGGCAGATTTAAGCAGTCGAAACTGATGCTTATATTTATTATAAAATGACTTCCGTTTTTCCTGTCATTTCGGGTCACGTGACCCCAACATAATTTTTTTAAATGGGACAACCGGTATAATATTACAATTTTGGATATGTCATTCAAAAACAAATTCAACGATACCACACTTATCATCATTGTATTGTGCAGTAATGATAATAGGGGCAATTAAATGAACATCTGTATAGATTCAAATAGTAGCTACCAAAAATAAATTATTTTATTAAAAAACGTAACATAGGGAATTGAAAAGTACAAGTAATAAAAAAAATTAAAGAAAATGTTCAAATTGATGACCATGTACATTGACACAATGTTCAAACCTTGTTAAAAGATTTCTTATAAGTGCTGCTGCAATCATTGCGGGTGTTACGGTCCGACATGCCTGTCTTATTTTATCCTTTGAATCATCTAAACCAGTCGGGGGTGTGACATAAAGTCGACCTTTTAAGAAACCCCAGAGAAAGAAATCTAAGGGTGTTATATCCGGAGAACGGGGTGGCCACAGAATCGCACCATTTCGACCAATCCATTTTTCAGGAAATGTGTTATCAAGATATTCTCTAACTGGCCCAAAACAGTGAGGAGATGCTCCATCTTGCTGCCTTCACATTGTTTGCCTTTCATGTAAGGGAATATCTTCAAGTAATTCTGGTAGAGTGTTTTGAAGAAAATTCAAGTATCTTTGCCCCGTTAATGTTCCTTCATAAAAATAGGGACCAATCAACCGACCGTTGAATAAACCGCACCAAACATTGATTCCCCATATTGTTTGAAAATTGGTTTCGCGAATCCACTTTGGATTCTCCTGCGACCAATAATGACAATTATGGCGATTAACAATACCATTGTTATGAAATCTACTTTCATCACTCCATAATATTTTTTCTAAAAAATGAGGGTCATCATTACTTTGTACTAACATTTCAGCAATAAAATTTAATCTCCTTTCAGGATCTGCAGGGACTAAACCTTGTTTTAAATGTATTTTATAACGATGGTATTTGTGATTTTTTAATACTCTTTGTATTGAACTTCTACTTATTTGTAATTCTTGTTCATCAAGAAATCGTATTGAGGTGTGTGGATTTACCTGAAGATAAGCCAAAATATTTATCACATTGTCATCTGTCTGAGCGGTCTTTTGACGAGGAACTTGATTTTTACCGCCTGGAAAAGAACCAGTTCTTAGCTTTCGTTCGACATAGGCAAAAGTATTTTTGCTTGGAGTTATTCTATGAGGAAAACGATTTCTGTACAAGCCTTGAGCATGACTTTTGTTTTTTCCACATTCTCCATAAATAAGCAGCATGTCAACATATTCATCGTAAGTAAAAATTGGAGGCATTATTTCCTTATTATTACAGTGTCTTCTCAAGATTATTACTAATAATTAATGACAGTTCTTGAATAAACTTCACCTAACAATTCTGAATGACAACCTATGTCGTTGCTACAATAGTTATTTGTTTCCAAGCGGCAAAAATCAAGTTCCTCGTCAAAAGATCGCTCAGACAGATGACAATGTGATAAATATTTTGGCTTATCTTCAGGTAAATCCACACACCTCAATACGATTTCTTGATGAACAAGAATTACAAATAAGTAGAAGTTCAATACAAAGAGTATTAAAAAATCACAAATACCATCCTTATAAAATACATTTAAAACAAGGTTTAGTCCCTGCAGATCCTGAAAGGAGATTAAATTTTATTGCTGAAATGTTAGTACAAAGTAATGATGACCCTCATTTTTTAGAAAAAATATTATGGAGTGATGAAAGTAGATTTCATAACAATGGTATTGTTAATCGCCATAATTGTCATTATTGGTCGCAGGAGAATCCAAAGTGGATTCGCGAAACCAATTTTCAAACAATATGGGGAATCAATGTTTGATGCGGTTTATTCAACGGTCGGTTGATTGGTCCCTATTTTTATGAAGGAACATTAACGGGGCAAAGATACTTGAATTTTCTTCAAAACTCTCTACCAGAATTACTTGAAGATATTCCCTTACATGAAAGGCAAACAATGTGGTGGCAGCAAGATGGAGCATCTCCTCACTGTTTTGGGCCAGTTAGAGAATATCTTGATAACACATTTCCTGAAAAATGGATTGGTCGAAATGGTGCGATTCTGTGGCCACCCCGTTCTCCGGATATAACACCCTTAGATTTCTTTCTCTGGGGTTTCTTAAAAGGTCGACTTTATGTCACACCCCCGACTGGTTTAGATGATTTAAAGGATAAAATAAGACAGGCATGTCGGACCGTAACACCCGCAATGATTGCAGCAGCACTTATAAGAAATCTTTTAACAAGGTTTGAACATTGTGTCAATGTACATGGTCATCAATTTGAACATTTTCTTTAATTTTTTTTATTACTTGTACTTTTCAATTCCCTATGTTACGTGTTTTAATAAAATAATTTATTTTTGGTAGCTACCATTTGAATCTATACAGATGTTCATTTAATTGCCCCTATTATCATTACTGCACAATACAATGATGATAAGTTTGGTATCGTTGAATTTGTTTTTAAATGACATATCCAAAATTGTAATATTATACCGGTTGTCTCATTTAAAAAAATTATGTTGGGGTCACGTGACCCGACATAACAGGAAAAACGGAAGTCATTTTATAATAAATATAATCATCAGTTTCGACTGTTTATATCTGCCAAATTTCATACATGTCATATTAACAGTTTTCGAGAAATTGGACTGTCAAAACGTCGTGGGACATCCTGTATAAGTACTTCAGATTCATAATAATTACCGTACCATGTTTGTACATGATAATCCAACATCGTTTTTTGCTATTCATTTATTGCCTTATTGAAAAAAGAATTTATTGCTTGGAAGGTACTTCTGAAAATAGTAATGTTTCAATATGTGTGTACATATTATCAACAAGAAATGTTATATCCTATAACATAAAAATCACAACGTTTATTTTACCTGACTTTGGTCGTGAGACTCGTGGCGGTGTTGACTGTTGAGGTGCAACAGCTTCATTGTTACTCGTACTTGAAAATATATTGGGCTGCTTTCCTTCTACTCCTACAGTATCTTCAACTGAAATTGAGTTGATGTTGCCTGATTCAATATGATTCCTGATTCCATTTGGCAAATCAAGTTCTTTAGCTAAAAAAACAAATAATTAACCTGAGTTGGCAGAAAAAGCGTCGGACTGCATCATTCTTCAAAGCATCATTTGGTCCAATATCTTCTAGTGAAACATGTCTTGAGCACACCCGGTAATTGGTGTATATTTTTCCGGGAGTGCACTTCAGAAGAACCAGATTCACAAACTTCAGCCATAAAGTCAATAAGCCCATATGGTTCTTAAGTGACTGACAATTGCGTATAGCGCAACCGTGTTTTCCCATGATGAATATTATGCAAAAATAATATTCTAGAAATAGCATATATGATAGCAAGCAACAAGTCGCTTAGAAACAAAATCCACAAATGAATTGAAAATGGCTACTATTGAACAACAATAACAATCGCATCCGCATTATAATTTCTATTAATTTCAGACGCTTGACGTGCCCTCCCGTGTTTTGGAAGCGAAATACTTTCGCCGTCCATGACAGTTTTGGTCCCTACCATAAGACATTTCATTCTATCTATGATTTAAATGGACACATTTGCGAATCGTCAGGTTCTGGGTCTTCACTTCTAAGCGGAGAATATGAATGTATATCTGGTTGGAACAAGCAGGGTCCTCACCTCACTCTTCTCCAGCAATATCATGCTAACGGCCGCAAACACTGCTTTAGTAACGAATAGCCGATGCTGTGTCTATGTATATTTATAGTCTCGACTGAATGAATTAAACAGAATATATTCAGAGAAACTTATAGATTTTCCATTTGTCCATTACCTATTTTTGGTGTGAGAAAAATCCAAGTATGTGAACATAAATAATATTGAACATTCGATATTACTTAGCTGCTAATGCTGCATTGTACTGGGCAGATTTTTTATATGAGGTTCTTCTGTTATTCTTACCATATGTTCAATAATTTTAACATGTTTTAAGAAACTGTAAAAAAAACAAATGTTAAATATAGTTCAAACTGGTCCGTTTTGAAAATATTCTGAAAGACCAGGAAATTTTCAACAAAAAGACCCGACTGCCAGAACTCAACCACGATTATTTGTAAGTGATTGTTAATGTTGAAAACAGGGTTTTCACTTTGGTGAGAAGACACAAACGGTCAAGTATTAAATTACTTTTTTGAAAAAGATTATATTCAAAAAATAAAAATAAAAGAATAATTTTAAAATATAGAACTTTCTATAAGTACTATTAGAATATACAATTTGTATACTACAATTCTTCATATATTGATAGATATCAGTTACCATTTTGGTGATAAAATTGAAAATTCTTTATATTATGCAGATTTTATCTCCGGGTAGAAATGATGTCCAGTCACTTTCACGTTGCTTGTTATCGTTCAAGATGCTATCTCAATATTAGTAGAAAATTAAATCCGGGGCCTGAATGTTTTGGGTTTCTTCAAATAGTCACTTCGTTCATCCGCAGCATAACTCAAAAACTGTTGCGCCGAATGAGCTGGAATTTCGAATACATATGATGCAAATTGAGCCGACTCATATAGAGAAAAAAAGGTGAAAACTCAGTGACAAATTGTCATAAATAAAAAAACTTCCACCTTGTGTACTGACTTTTTAATTCCGGCGGATGGCCTCCCAGCGAGGCCCTTTTGATCATTTTTGTGAGTTTTTAAAAACAATTTTGATAAATATAATAAACCATTATCGAAACGTCAAGAGATTTTTATTTTATTTTCAGTCTATCTAAGAACCAAAATTTAATCCCTTTTCATTAAAAATTTACAAGCTAAAATATGGAACTGGCCTGGTATACATTTTGTCGGTGAAAATCAAGTTAATAATGACTTTATGAGGTATCCAAGATAAGCTGTTCTTCTGAACTTTCCAAAAGCAAAGTTTTCATTGTAAAAGTATGAGCTTAAGTTATCCCATTTGAAGCCCATATGCTAATTTTTTATTTATATTTCTTGATCGTTCAAAGTAACCCTGGGGCATCGAGTCTGAGATACCCTGTACACAGGTTTTAGCTTGTAAATTTTTAATGAAAAGGGATTAAAAAAAATCCTTCAGCAAAAATTTATCGGAAGTGCGCGATCTTTCTGATTACCAAATAAAAGATGTATGCATCCGGGAAAATTATTTTTTTGTCGTGATATCCGGTTTTCTCGAACTTTCCAAAAACAATGTTTCCAGTGCAAAAGTGAGCTTTAAGTTGTCCCATTTGAAGCCCATATGTCAATTTTTGATTTGTACTTTTTGATCGTTCATAGTAACCCTGGGCATTGAGTTTGAGACAGCCTGTACATTGAGTATATATATTCTTAGTCTTGAGTAATTAAGTTTCTACAAGTGCCTGCTATACCTGGTGTCTGATATGAAATCATCATCAATTTTAACAATTTAATAAAAAGAATGAAAGAGATTGTTGTTTTCCCAAGAGGGTGCACTTTCTCATGTCCCTGCTCTTCTTTGTTTCCAAGATGGGTGTGGAAGTTCCTTGTAAACATGAATATCTTATCCATGTCATTGTTTGGGGCCATGACTAATGGATGCGCCATCTTCAGAGCGTCCATCAAAGTTTTATATCTCCCTAAGATTATTAAGCAATCCCAGTATTTTCTTCATTGTAGCCTTGAATACATGAGAGCCTTAGAGTCTTACTTTTTGGTTATTTGCTTGGTTCCCCATAAGTGATAATAGGCCTCACCATGTACATCCAGAGCACTAGTGGACTACCTGCACACACTTAACAAATACCTTTTGGTATGGTTCGTGCCGTGCGTTTTTTCGGAGGGTTTTCTTACGGCATATATCAAGCTCTTTGCGGGAGAGTTCCGCATACTTGGTCAGGGTTGAACTCACAAGAAATTTACTTTCATTACCTATCTCCTCCTTCCAAACTCACCCCTAACCCCCTTTCAAACCCGTCTCTCCTCACCACCCTTCCAAACTCCTCCGCCCTATACTATACATCTTTCCAGTGTGACTGAAACTGAAGGAGGCCTGGAAACAAACAGCCCCGTTGCTGGAAAAAGTGATGAACGAGATACCAACCTTTGACCAGCTTTTGTACGAGTAGCCAGAAATTCCCAAAAAAACTATCATCTGAGTGTAGGTACACCAAACTTCCAGGGTGGTTAGCACCTTGGGTGTACTCAATTTATAGCTTCTTCAATGTGGTGAGTTGTGGGCTATTTTTCAATAAATATGTCGCAAACAAATATCTATCACAAATACGCTAAATGCTGCTGTATGTACTCGAATATTGGCTCTATGCCGAACTGCTCTGCAAAGTCACTATTAAATGGAGTTTTCACGAAAAATTTGTTCCTTTCTTTAAATGAAAGAATCGAACATCATTCCTCATCTACTGAATATTTCAGGTCCCACGAATCACAATAATCCTCCGATTAAAAAGTTTACTGCTTTTTTACAGTTAGTAGACTATTAAATTCCGGCCACAGTTATGGTATCTGACATTATATAATAATAGTATGAATTTAATCAAATTTTGTTCCATATAAATTATCAATATTATCTTTGCAAATGTGAACAGATATGCTGGTTAAATGCGAGGAATATTAAATTACTTGAAAGTACAACCGCACTTTTCACTCAACGTAGTGGTTTATTTACGGCTTTTGGGATTTAAAACCAGAAACAGAGACAGGAATGCACAAACAGAAGGGAATTATAATTGTAAATTTCCGACAATCTGACTTTGTCTTCCTACAGTGCGAGAGGAATCAAAAACATCGCTGTAAAATATTCACGAATATTTAAGAACGGAAACAATCTCAGTACAAGGATAACAGTTTCCGCTGAGATTTTCATGGTAATTATTTGCGAAATGATGTTCCCTCGATAGTATCAATGTATATTTGATAGCAAACTTGCTAAATTTCATAAAAGTTTAAAACCATTCATTCACTTACTCAACTGGTAACTCGATTAATGGCATAGGTCAGACAATACAATTTGTACCATTAAAGCCAAAAAAATGTTAGTTAATGCTTTAAACATTTAGAGATGATAGATTAATGAAACAATCTTCTCATTTGACATGTTTCGGATTTCGTGTACAAAATCGAAATAAAAATCCTATAAAATAATATACCGTGCGGCTATATATATTTTAAAATCAAGAGAAAATCAATCAAAAGGAAAATTTGGATAACAGATGGCCTAGTAAAATCCATTAATACCAAAGAAGAACTATATAAAAAATATATTAAAAATCCCGAACTATACAAAAGACAATATGTAACATACAAAAATCAATTGAACAGGCTAATAGAAACTTCAAAAAAAAACTACTATGTCAGAAATATAGAAAAAAATAAAAATAACACGAAAGCATTGTGGAACACTGTGAAAACTCTACACAACCTTTCCCAAAAACAAGAAATATCAAAAATTGAATCAAAAAATAACAATTTAGTCGAAGATGAGCTGGAGATGACTGAAATCTTCAACAACTATTTCATAAATGTGGGGAAAACTCTAGCAGAAAATATAACCCCCTCACTTGAACCCATACCTGAAAGAGAACCAGTCCCCAACTCGTTTTTTCTGACACCAACTACGGAACAAGAAATCAAGACAACGATTGATTTATCGATGGTGGATGCCGTTACTTTATGGTAATTTATCATTTTGATTATATGAAAGGATATATATATATATATATATATATATATATATATATATATATATATATATATATATATATATATATATATATATATATATATGTAAATAAAAATAAAAAAAAAAACATAAAGAAAATGCCCCCATACGACCTGTAGTGTCTTACATCAATAGTCCAACAAGGGACCTTGCAATCAAATTAAATCAGAAATTCAAGAAATTCACTAATTTTAAACCTAAATTTCCTGTTAAAAACTCTCTCGAATTGTCCGAATTAGTCAAAACGCACCATATACCAACCAATGGTTTTTTAGTTTCCTTTGATGTTTCAAACATGTTTCCAAATATTCCAACTTCAGAATGTAAGTCTCTAATTAGAAGCATTTTAGATAGATCACATATTAACCCCCTAATTCAAAATGAAATAGAACTCGCTTTTGACCTATGCTTGAGTCAAAACTATTGTCAATTTAATAATAAATTTTATATACAGAATTCAGGTCTCGCTATGGGTAACCCATTGAGTCCATTATTAGCAGACATTTTTATGTCTGATCTGGAGGACAAAATTATGAACTGCACATTAGCAAAAAACCATATTCAATTTTGGTATAGATACGTAGATGATGTACTTGCCTTCTTCAAAGACACATCGAGACAATTAAATTCCTTTCTTTCATTTATTAACCAACTTCACCCAAAAATTTAATTCACGTTAGAAACAGAAAAATATAGAACAATAAACTTTTTGGATGTAACACTAATACGTGACCATAATAAAATAAACTTCAATATCTCCAGGAAACCCACTTGTACAGACATCACTATTCCGAACTCATCGTTTAGCCCTCGTAGCCATAAATTAGCAGCATATCACTCAATGATCCATAGAGCATTTTCGATACCATTGTCAATAGAACACCTCACTATTGAGTTGAACACGATCAAACGAATAGCCATCAATAATGGTTTTCCGGTAGATCAAATAATTAAACTAATAAATCGCAAACAACAACAATTAACTTTCTATAAAATTTATCCGCGTATAAAACACATAGATGTATCCACTAAATTCATCTCTTTGACATATTTTAGTACAGTAAGCGAACATATTGCTAACATTTTATCATGCCATAATTTTAAAATCAGTTTCAAACCTCAAAATAAACTTTGCCATCTTATATACAACGCCAAAGACAAAATCAATAAATATAGAAAACCTGGAGTTTATAAGATGATTTGCCCAGACTGTGATGATTTTATATAGGTAGAACTTGTCGTAATTTCAATTTAAGATACGAAGAACATTTTCGCTCGTTTAGACTCAACAAAACTGATTCAACCTTTGCTAATCATTTTTTACAAACTGGTCATAATTTCCCTAATTTAGATAGTCTAAGCATTTTACATAACCAAACCAGAGGTTTTAAATTGAATATATTAGAATCAATAGAGATTTATAAAGGTGTCAAAAACTCTAATAAAAATATCCTCAATGATCAGTTAGACCTATATCAAAGTGATCTTTTCATGTGTCTTTCAAACCGCTCTTAAAATAATTCTTAGAATATTAAATTATAATCTCACTAATTCACAAATTGTTGCTATGTTTACTATGTAATACTGTACTTTCCTAGGATCTACCTGCTTTTGTAATTTCCATTGACCCCTTAATCTCAACCCTACTTTACTCTACTCTATTTATACTTGTTTCATTGATTTCTTCATAATTTTCTAATTGTTTGATAATGGCACTTCGGTGTTGAAACTATAGTTACGTTTTCACGTTATTATTAATAAAAGTGGTATAAAAACAAAGTAGTTATCCTTTCATATAATCAAAACGATTGATTTACTAAAAAATGGGAAAACACCCGGATACGATTCGATCACCGCCGAAATGCTCAAAGAAATATCAGAAGAAATTTCAATGCCTTTGGCACATCTGATCAATAGAATATTCTCTACTGAAAATTGTCCTCCACACTTCAAAATGAGCATTGTCAAACCTCTTTTTAAAAAAGGAGAAAAGACAAAACCCTAAAACTATAGACCCGTGTCACTCATATCGAATATAACAAAAATTTTTGAAAAAATAATCAAAGGTCGAATGACACAATATCTGGATAAATATCAAATGATCTCAGATAAACAATATGGGTTCAGACAGGGGAAATCCACTCAGGATGCAATCGCGAATATCACAACAAAAATATATGAAGGTATAGAAGACGGTTTGATGACAATTGGTATATTCCTCGATCTCTCCAAGGCATTCGATACAGTTAATCATGAACTGCTTCTGGAGGCCTTGGAGGAATTAGGATTCAGGGGCACCGTGCTAAAATTATTCAGAAATTACTTATCAAATAGGAAACAGTCAGTACAAATTAGAGACAAAATAAGCACTCAACAAACAATCACCTGTGGTGTATCATAAGGTACCGTCTTAGGACCCATTCTTTTCACTATTTACATGAATAAACTACTTACCCTGGAATGTGGAGGAGAAATCTTCAGCTTTGCTGACGATACAGTTGTGTTATACAAAGATGAGTCATGGAGTAACCTGAAAAATAAAATCGAATTGTGTTTTGGGAATGTTTTGAAATGGTTCGACCATAAATACCTCACAGTAAACTACGACAAGACCAAGTTTATGCCATTTGCCATCTACAAAAATAATTTACCCCAGTATGAAACGATTTCATTTCAAAGAAATGATACAGTTGAACTTATTCATTCCACAGTTAGTATGAAATATTTGGGAGTAACATTAGATCGACACTTGAGATGGGATATACACGCTCAGAATATCATTAATACTCTAAGGTACATGCTCCCAAAATTCAAATATTTGGTGAAAATTTTGAGTACTCACCATATGAAGGTTCTGTATCACGCGTTAATAGAATCAAGACTACAATATGAGATACTAGGGTGGGGAGGCGTAGCTGATATCCACCTGGAAAAAATTGAAATTTTGCAAAAAAGATTCCTAAAAATAATATTCAAGAGACCGTATAGGTATCCTACAGACGAACTATATAGAGAAGCGAAATACTTCGATTTGAAACAATCATTTTTTTATTGCATCTTAGTTAACCTATACAGAAACAAACACAAACTGAAAACAATAGAACACAAATACACAACAAGACAAAAAAGCAATTTCGATATTCGTACGAAATCCTCAAAAAAAGCGGTAGGACAACGATGTTATACTTACCTCGCACCTCGGCTTTTCAACTTCTTACATAGAAGTATAAAGGATCTCATCAATCACACCAACTCTATCACTTTAATTAGAAAAAAGCTAAAATCGTACAGATTAAATCTAGACAGAAAAGTAATTCAAGATATATTATGAGTACAGAACAATTAATTGAAAATTGTTGGGTTATTACCCCCCTGTTGAATTCAATATTGAATATATGGTAAAATAACCCCACAATCTCATCATATCATCAAACAGCAAAATTTATGAATAGACAAGGAAAACCCCACGCACAACCTAGGTTTCTGTGGGTCCACCTATTTATTCGTGAAAATCATGCACTTATTATATGGAATGATACAGGAACTTATATTTACAACAATAAATATTATTACTATTGTATTATATTGTTAATATTATATTGTCTAACTTAGGAGTGTTCTTTGTATACATCATTATTATTATTATATTACATTTTACTATTCTGCCCACGCACAAGTTTTTACTTTTGTGGGTCTTCTTTTATTTATTCACCATTTATCATATGTAGTAAGAATCTTTTGACCAAAATCTTTCAAAAATATATTCTCCATCGGTAAATCTCAAATGTTAACATAACAGCATGGAATGAATGATAGCAAAACTCTTAATAAATGATCGAGTTTCGAGTTCAAACATCCGAGGACATTACCATATAGGGAACCGATACCATTTGCTCATGCAACTTACATATTTCAGTATTTTTATCATAATCATTGCAGCGTTGAGCTCCGACATGTGTAAGCGATTGATTTTCCCGTCTTCTGTAGTGTAGTGGTTAGCATGGTAGGTTCTTCTTCTGTCGATCCGGTTTCATACCTCCACCTCGGACAAGGCGGAGATATTTTTGATACGTATCGTAAACATCTGAAGCTGAGGAAAAGAACGGTGATATTCATTAAGCAATATAATATCTGATCATGTCTTCTTTCGGATGGGGAGTGAAGCAATGTCACAGCACGTTAAAATCCTGATAATAAATTTTCAACCAGGTCGTTTGCCGAGTATTGCCGTGCATTTTTTTTCGTTTGCCGAGGTTTTCCCTAGGAGAAAACTCAAATTTTCCAATTCGGGTGGCCAAATCACCCCAAAGTAGGGAAATGTGGCATAAAACGTTATTATTATAGAAAAAACTTATATAAATCGTTTGCCGAGGAATAGCCGAGTTCAATGATATAAAAATAATGAAAAAATATTCCTAATTAAATTGGAAAATACAAAAATAAAAATTTCATTAGAAAAACGCATTTTAAATTTCGCGCCCTTGCGTATAAAAATAATAGTTTTGAAACAGAGAACCAGTGAAATGCGGATTACAGTATTTTGTGTTGTTACCAGTGATGTCAGATTGGGCGCTTTTGCGCCAATTGGGCGATTTTTTATGAAGATTTTCTCCATGTTCTTATTCACAAGCACAAGCCGCAATTTGGGCGATTTTTGGTTCTTTCGGAGATGTTTTTTTTTTAATCTACAATCTCTGTATGTTTCAACATTTTTGGAATGAATATTTTAGTTGATTATATTGTAAGATATACAGAAATATAAACAATAAGATTCATTTCAGTGTTACGAAACATAGAATCAAAAATTTGTAGGACCACTGAACTGCATAGAAAACAATCCTACAATATAATCAACTAAAATATCCAGGCATTTAAGGATGAAAATCGACGATTTTTGTCCGAATATCGGCAAGTTCTAATTTTGGTCTAATCTCATGTATTTTGACCCGATAAACACGATGGTATAGTTTAAATTTGGATTAACCCTGTGCCGGAAGAACTATAGCCATTTTTTGGACCCATTTTTTAATTTTTTGCGTTTTTTGAAAAAAGTATGAGTTGTATGAAAAAATTTTTGGAAAAATTAATATGCGATTTTTGGCTCCGGTTCGAAGTCGAATCGAGGTCGTGGGCCCAAGATAGAGTCCATTTAGTATGTTTTCTAGCACATTGAAAAATTAAGTATGTCAGATAGTTATTGTTTTTTTCATATTCTGTTCCGATGACAAGATAATATTTTCATTTCTCTTTTTTCGGTTTTGGGTATTTTGGCATACCTGATTTTTTGGCGCAAAAATCGGCCATTTTGAAAAATCCGTATTTTGCAAATTTCAGACGAAATACTTATGTTATCGCTCTAAAATCATTCGAAAGATGTCATTATTCTGCACCTAATATCCAAAATTCAAGCATTTTGGCATAAATAGATAATTTTGGCGAAATTTTGAAAATTTTAGATCACCGAAAAATCCAAATCTTTTGAGGTAAGAAATGTTTCCACGAATTAAAATTCTAGGTTCTATTAGAGGTTTTCATAACGAGTATTTTAAGCCCAAGCAGATTGATTTGAGTTGAGAAGAAGTGGAGCCATCCTAATAAATGTAATTTTGGGCCTGTCGACAAAAACCTTGGATTACAGAAAAATACATCGGCTATTTAAGTTTGAAACAGCGTTCGTTCACAATTCCAAGTTATAACAAATTTCATCATAAAAAACAAGCGGAATTTCATTTAGCGGCAATAAGCGAGCGTGGGTACTATAGATTCCGCTCGCAAATTTTTTTTTTAATATTTTAAAATGAACCTGAATGCTTATCATCGTTTTGTGTGAATGTGTGAGTTTATGTAGAAATTTGAACGTTTTTGATGATGTTTTTATAGGGTGTTATAAAACAAATTTCAATATTTAAAAAAAAATAAGTTCTAAAGATATATAATTTTTTTTTACTTTTATGTTTTATTTTGATTGACTCACCCTGTGATTAAAAATCATTAATCACTCTTGAGTATAAATAATATTATATATCATTATGGTGCACAGTTTCAAAATTCCACAGATATATAAATGTATCAGGGTTCGTTCCCTCCTCCCCTCTGTTGAATCTTCATATATTAATATTATACATTTTGAAATCATCCATATTAATAGAAAACTATTTTTTTATTTGATTGATAACCATAGAGGAAGAAAATACTTGTTGATTTGAAAGCAAAAACGGACTTTCATTGGAAATATATATTCCATTCGATCAGTTTTCCTAAGGAAATGAGATTTTTCACGTCCCCGGAAAAGCTGGTACCTATTGGAACCAATTGATATTAAATTAAATAAATTTCTGAAAATTCCAATGTTCCAGTATTTAGAATTATGTCTCAATATATTATCCATTAAACTATTTTTCTTTAATTTCTAGGAAAACCAACAGTGACACCAACGAGCAAAAATATCACCGCCGTCTTCGGACAACCTTTAACTTTGACGATGGAATTTTGTGCCAATCCTTTGTACAAGAAAGTTTTTTGGATAGCGAAAAACAAAGTTTATGAACCAGGAGATGCGGATTCGTCTGTTATAGCTTACGGAATCACAGTAAGTAAAATATTTACCGAAATTCGATCGTCTCAAAATGGACAATAAAGTAGAAGACAATTTTATGGCATTTGAATTAATCAGGTTCATGAATCCTTTGATCAAGACATGATATCCTCAATTTCTTAAGATATATTTTCAATGAATCAATATTTTTTAATGACTATATCAGTCTTATGTGAACTTTAACAACCATGAAATTTATAACATTTTCTCCTGCTGATGGCCAGGGGTGGTATGCAACAACCCGTTTAATTTTCAAAATAAATTGACACCGTTTTTCATATTTTTCGATCCCTTCCAAATAATACGATTTCGGCAATTCATCAAAATAGGCTTTTGTTTCAGCGATGACCTCATTGTTAGAACCAAATCTCTTTCCACCGAGCCATTTCTTCAAGTATGGAATTAGATAAAAGTCGCAGGGGGGCCAAATCTGGAAAATATGGTGGATGATCTGTGCGCCGGTGCGTTGTCCTGTTGAAAGAGCACTGTTTTTTTGCCAAATGCGGCCGCTTTCGTTTCAAATCGGCGTCTAATCGATCCAACAGCTCTGCTTAATATACGCCGGTGATTGTTTTGCCCTTTTCAGGGTAATCGATATGAACGATACTGCGTGCATCCCAAAAAACTGTCGCCATCACTTTGTTGGTCGATAAACCCACTTTGGCCTTTTTCGATTAGCCAGAACAAGTCCATTGTTTCGACTCTTCTTTGGTCTCTGGTGTTCCGTACCCGTTCGGTTGAGATGCCCATAGCCTCAGCAATCTCATGTACTTTAACCCTCCGATCGTCCAATATCATAACATGAATTTTATCGACGATTTCTGGTGTTGTAACCTCAATTGAACGACCAGAACGTCCAAAAAACTGTCCCCATAACTTTGTTGGCCGATAAGCCCACTTTGACTTTTTTCTGTTTGCCAGGACAAGTCCATTGTTTCGACTATTCTTTGGTCTCTGGTGTTTCGTACCTGTTCGATTGAGATGCCCATAGCCTCAGCAATCTCATGCACTTTAACCAGCCGATCGTCCAATATTATAACATGGATTTTATCGACAATTTCTGACGTTGTAACCTCAATTAGATGACCAGAACGTTCGGCGTCCTTTGTGGTCATACTACCACAACGAAAATCAGTAAACCTCTTGTGAATCGTGCCAATCGATGGTGAGGAGTCCCCATAACATTTAACAAGCGATGCTTTGGTTTGCGTAACGTTTTTTCTACGCAAGAAATAATGTTTAATTAATAATCAAGATGCGAAATTCACTTTTTTCCATGTTAACAAAAATCATCAAGATTGCTTGCTTTCGATGGGTGTCAACAGAACTGAATGACATATCAGTTAGAAAATTTTAATGCGTTCTAGTTAAGGATGGAACATCACAAATGTCACATGGGATTTTTGATTGTAGCTCCATCTGTTTTATTTTTCAGGGACTTTTCACCTTATGCTCGTATGTTTGGTACCATAAAGAAATTGTAAAGTTTAATAATTAAAAACTCACTAGATATCACAATGAGCTAATTGACAATCAGCTTTGAATAATAATTTCCATTTTAAATCTAGGTTAATGTTTCCTTTTCTTCGCGGATGCATGAAAGAAAAACGAAGCTTATGAACTAAAAACGAATCCAACTAAAAATTATATAAAATTGCGTGAAAATTGTCATTAACTCAAAACAAAAATTACTTATCGTTATGAATATGAATATTACAATTTGCCTTTTTTAACATGATTTAAATTTGATAAATATGATGAATTGTTCGTGCAAGTTTAATAATTTAGGTAAAATAGGCAAATTATGAATAACTGATCCCGGATGAAAAGACACATTTTTCAGTCATCTATTCATCATTGAAAAATAATTCTACTATGTATGCTTTGTTTTAGATTGATATTTCAATTCTATAGTTTACGTTTAAATCAATAATAAAAAAGAAAACGTGTTATCATCTGTACTCACCGTTCAAACTGAAATTCTTCGTTCTGAGTAATTACAATCACTTGTAAGTGTAAGTGTTATTCACTCTAATCCTCAATCATGATACAGTTTCAATTAAAGGATACAATGACTCGAAATAATCATTTGGTTTCAGATATATGTTATCTATAATAGACTATAAAAGAGTTGACACTGTGGATAAATAAGAAACAATCACCCTTATCCACTAAAAATATTGTTAAAATACTGAGGACCTTCTGGCTACCAAGTGGCCCTCACCAGAGTAAACTACACTATAAATCAAAATGTGCATGTTTATTTATTATTTGAGGATAATAATAGAAGCAAGGGGTTACCCTCAGCTGGAGATATATCGGAATTGAAAGAATCCCTTTTTCTTTTATACGTTGCCTAAACTGTTTTTCACCTGGTTCTTTTATATGAAAGGGTTGTATTGCAAATTTAGAAAAGAAATTATTATTATTTATTAATTACTAAGGGATGATAAGTGAAACGGTTGTTTAAACGGTTTTTTAGCTTGTTCTTACATCTATAAAATTATTTCTACATACTTTGTTTTCTAAATTGCAAAACTACCTTTGATGAAGTTTCCGACTTCAACAAATTGGGGATCTACAAAATCGATTTTGTTCAAAAAGCTGTGAGTGAAACTAGAAGGAACATTTTAACTCAGTATAAAGAACATTTTGCCCACATAAAGAAAAATAATGGTGAAAAATCAGCGTTAGCCGAACACATTTTGAATCAATCAATCAATCAATCGAAACGAAGTGCGCCCAGGGCCGGTTGGCTGTCAGTGCAGACATAACAAATACCTCTGTAGTTTTGCCTCACGGTTTCAAGGACACAGGTCCGGATTGCACAGACCTCGGCCTGGAAAACGGTTACTTGAGCACACAGGGGAACTGAAAGCCCCCCCGGCGGAAGTGGTACGGAGTCCTTGTTTTCCCATTCCGTCCTCTTAAGCACTTAGGGAGTCCTGGTTTGTCGGGTGCCCTTTGCCTGGCAACCATAATATCGTCCTACACCCAGGTAGAGCTGATGGCTCCACGTCTAGAAGGTTGACGTTGTTCCAAGACTTGATGGTAGCTATCACTTGTGACAGCCACCCCTTAGAAGCAGAGTCCCCGCTGTAACCAGCAGACAACGTATCCACAACCTTGTTAGTTGAAAGCGGGGGCCAATGCCACGCCCGTTAGGGTGGAGATTGCATCCCCCACTAAGTCTGCGAACTCCAGGAATTTGTCAGGTGAGAATCCTGCGTCCTGTCCGCCCCAAAGATGGAAAAACTGCAGGACTCCTTCTCCCATGAGATCTGCCGCATAGCTGGTTGCCGCCGGCCCCTAAGACCTTCGACGTTTGGCAACGCGGGTGCACTCGGGGAGTGGACGTCAAAGTGCGAGGGCGTTTGAAAGCCCCCGAGTTCGGGGTCTTATTTCCGGAAGACGTCGGAGGCCGCATGGCGACCGAGAGACCCGCCTTAGCGAAGTTCCCGACCTCCCGTATTTTCCGGCGTCGTTTCCTCTCGGACCCACAAATGATGGGCCGTTTTACTTTGACCTTGCCCAACGCGTTGGACGAGGTGTTTATCTCCTCGGTGTCCTCTTGCGAGAGACCCGAGGGGTGTTTGGTCAGTGGAGTTATGCCTTCTTCTGGGTAGGAGGGAGAGGGAGGCACCGGTAAGGTAAGGAGCCTCCTTGGGTTGAGCCCCATACGGATGGAAGGTCTGCAAACCACTCGGCTCCGACCAGGTTTCCCAGAAGAACCGTTCGCAACACTGTACCCCAGTACCATTCAGCCCTCGACACGGTAATCTCAAACTTGGCTTGGGTTTTGGGGCATCTGGTAGTGGACCCCGTATATTCGGGGCTATCCAGGCGCAGACTAGTCTGTTCGTAGACGTTCAGCTATCCGCCATCTGCCAACCCACCTGGTTGCCTCAGGTTGAATACAGGTCACACCATTTCTCAAGAAAGCTTGTCACTTTTAACACAATACCGACAAATATCTAGGTAATTTAGAAGGGATGGGAATGTATAAACTAAACAGCAATTTATAAAATACCGTTTCATCACCAGGGGAGGGTAACCCCTTGTTTGCATTATTATCCTCAAATAGTATTCAAGTAGGCACGTTTTGATTTATAATTTAACTTACTCTGCCGAAAGGTCCTCAGTATTTTAACCGTATTTTTAGTGGATAAGAGTAGACTAAATTAGAAATCAAAACGTGCCTGTTTAAATACTATTTGGAATTAATATGGTATATAAGGGATTACCCTCAGCTGGAGATATATCTGAATTCATTAAATTACTTTTACACTTATACATTTCCATTCTTTCAAAATTACCTAGATATTTGACATTACTGTGTCTCAAAAGTTGCTTAAGAAACGGTGTGACCTGTATTTAAAATATGTTAGGCTAACGCTGATTTTTCACCATTATTTTTCTTTATATGGGCAAAATGTTCTTTATAGAGAGTTAGAATATTCCTTCTAGTTTGGCCCACATAGCATTTTGAACACGACTCACAATCGATTATCCTGGATTTGTCGAAGTCGAAGCTTCATCAAAAGTGTTGCCTAAACGGGTTGTATTGCAAATTTAGAAAACAAATTTTACTATCATTTATTAATTACTAAGGGATGATAAGTGAAAATTTCGACTTTTATCGAACTATTTGGTTAATTGGTTTGATTGGTTGCTTTCCAATTTCTTTGTGTGTTTGGAAATTAAGATATTGATCAAAGATTTGCTAATTTTGCTGCCTAAATGGGACGTTTAATAAACTATGAACAAAACTATTAAATGGAGCTATTAATTAAAGGGTGTAACTGAATCAGCAGGAGTAAATCTATTTGTTTGAGTGGGTTTTCCATATATAATGAATTCCAAGTGATTACCATCTTTTATAAAGTTAATATTATCTATATCTGCAGTGAATTTGAGTGAATCAAATTGACTATTAAGCATATTTTGATTTCTAATTTAGTTTACTCTGATGATGACTACTTGTTAGCTGAAAGGTTCTCTGTACTTTATCACTATTTTAATGGATAAGGGGGATTGTTTCTTATTTATAGTGTTATGTTGCCTATATTTGGAATGCAAAATATTGTAAACTTGAAATACAGTGATACAAAACAAAATTAGTTCAGTACACTCTGATATCACCGATATATGTGCCACCTGACCTGACCATACTGTATTTATACTGCAAATTTATGACATGACCTACAAAATATTTCTCTTAGATTGTTACAAAAACAAACAACCGGAGTTAGTTGATTAAGGTGTCAAAATACATAAATGACATACCTATCTTACTAAATGATTTAAAATATAGCTAAATTGAATATTGGATACAATTAAATGGATATTAAAACGGCAATTGGGAAATACATAATATAATATCTAAACAAAAGGGAGTCTGGATTGTGGCAAAGTAAATTCATAAACGTCCACACAACATCAAAACAATATATCATCATAAACCTTTATTTAATTGAATATTCAGGGATTCATACATTCCCGGGATCAAAATGTATTTCAGAATTACGAGTATCAGTGCATAACTCGTGCTAGCCAGTTCCAAAGTTTATGCAAATAATTAGAACAAATAACGAAAACCGCTTCGCAATCTGTCACCGTCACCATTATTTATATAAAATGTATAGTATTTTCATGTTGTTGGTTTATTCAATTGAAACTGGTGTGTGTTTTCTTAGTTTTCCGCAATTTTTAACTTCTCAATGGAAACCACTTTTCTGACGCGTTTCGGTATCCCCATACATCATAAATTTATTGGTATTTTGTTGGGGCATACAGATAGACATGTTCTTGTTCAAAAACAGACAAAGTAGTGGTTTATTATCCATATGTCCTATGTTAGGAGATATGTAGAATTTAACTAAGTAAATTAAGTTACATATGATAATATAGATATAAATTGAAAGTAATGATAGGTTGTAATTTTTTTGTTAACAATTCTTTAATGAGACAAAACACATGGCATTAATTAAGATGACATAAACCATCAGTAGTGTTGCACGAGTACGAGTTAGTGTTTATTCATTTCAATTTGGAATCTTTTTATACATCATCATATTATCAAGAAATTCGAGAAGTGTTGTGAATTATAAATGTACGAGGGGTGATTATCCTTCATCTGTGTAAATAATATACAGTTATATATAAAAATTCTCGGGAAATAGGTCACATTAACACTTTGTTTTAAATATTCGTCTTTACGTACGTTTCGGTCTCACGACCATCATCAGAAGACTCACTATGTCTAAAAAGGGGTTTATTGAAACTAATTATAGCACAAGCGTCCAAATCGCACAATTTAACTTCAATCAAAAGAGCCCACGCCGTCGAAACGAACAGAACTACGAATAATCGAAATTGTATCGTCAGTATTAAAGTATAAAAATTTTTCTTGTAGAAAGAATCCGCTATTCAGTGATATTATTGAAATATATGAGTGCATATTGGTATTCTCACAACAACTGAGAAGAACGAAGTTATTTGTCGAGTATCTACTTTCGAAACCAGATGTGTAGGATTTATGAGTAGGTACTTAAGAAAGGTTTCAGACCTGTACTGGAAAATTACTATCACGCATTCTTCCTAAAAACATTTTCAACAATTATAAAGACGTATGTAAGAATTTGCAAGAGATTATTTAATCAAATTAGTATAAATATGACTTACATTTTGTGTGTCTACCCTATGATTTACAGATTTGGGGTCCCGTTTTATGTGAATCATCTCCAGGATAGATCTTTTATAATAATTGGTTTCCTCAGTTAAGATATTAACATTTTTGTAATCAAATTGATGGTTATAATCAAAGCAGTGCTTAGCAAGGGCGGTGGAATTTTCTAAGTTGTTATTTTTTGTGCTATATTTATGGCCGTACATTCTTTTTTGTAAATATTGTTTAGAGATTACAGTATAGGTTCCATCACAATCTAAACAATTCAATTTATACACTATGTGGGTTTGTTTATCTTTGGGTATTACAGGTTTTAGATTTGAGAAATATTTCTAAACACAGTTAGTAGGTTTATGCGCAACATTTATATCATACTTTTTCAAACATTTTTTGATTTTCTCTGAGGTCTCCGGAATGTAAGGTAGAGTTATAAAATTGTCTGTATTACCTTTTATGTTATTTTTATACGACGAACCATTATAGATTTTGTTTATTCTTTCTTTAATGATAGGATTGAAAAAAGTTTTTGAGTAGCCATTCAATTCTAGTGTATTACGAACAATTTTTGAATTTTTGGGCGGTCATCTGCGTGGGACAATTTTATCGCGCGATCTGTAAGGCTGTTTATGACACTTTTTTTATAACAAGCTGGTGCAACGGAATTGAAGTGAAGATAACGTTGAGACCATACTTCTTTAGTAAACCAGGAGGTTTTTATTTTTCCATCTGCATCATGCCTAATGTTCATATCTAGGAAATTTATGTTATTGTTTAATTCTATTTCACAAGTGAATTGAAGTTTACAGTGGAAATTGTTAAATTTATCAATTACATATTGAATTTTATCGTTGGGAACACACATAAGGCAATCATCTACATACCGTTTAAAGAATACAGGCCGAAAATCTAATGAACTCATAACAGATTCCTCTAGGCACTCCATAACGAGGTTAGCAATGGTAGCTGAAATAGGAGATCCCATTGCTGTGCCGAATATTTGTCCAAAAAATTGCTCACCATACTGAAAGTATGTGCATTCTAAACAAAATTTTACAGCATTTATAAATTCCGATTGATCTAGAGGTGTGTGGTTTTTAATCTCTGCCCAACGTTTTTTGATGCTATTCAATTCCAAAACAACAGGTATATTTGTAAATAAAGAAACAACGTCCAAGGAAATCAGTTGATGGTTTACGGGTACGGATTGATTTTTTATAAATTCATTAAAGTGCCATGAGTCTTTTACATAGAATTCATTTTTTCCTATTATATTATTTATAGATTTTGATAGAAATTTTGATAAATTGTAAGTAGGCGCTCCAATATTACTAACAATGGGTCTTAGTTTATGTAGTTTTGGAAGCCCATAGATATAAGGTTATATATGGCAAATTAATTTATTTTTTAATTCAATAGGGATTATCTTATTCTTATGCCATTTATTTATCAATTTATTCATGTTGTTTTGTACTGATAAAGTAGGATCAGATTTTAATTTCTTATAAGTTGTTTCATCACTTTAATGAATTTATAAAAAATCAATCCGTACCCGTAAACCATCAACTGATTTCCTTGGACGTTGTTTCTTTATTTACAAATATACCTGTTGTTTTGGCATTGAATAGCATAAAAAACGTTGGGCAGAGATTAAAAACCACACACCTCTAGATCAATCGGAATTTATAAATGCTGTAAAATTTTGTTTAGAATGCACATACTTTCAGTATGGTGAGCAATTTTTTGGACAAATATTCGGCACAGCAATGGGATCTCCTATTTCAGCTACCATTGCTAACCTCGTTATGGAGTGCCTAGAGGGATCTGTTATGAGTTCATTAGATTTTCGGCCTGTATTCTTTAAACGGTATGTAGATGATTGCCTTATGTGTGTTCCCAACGATAAAATTCAATACGTAATTGATAAATTTAACAATTTCCACTGTAAACTTCAATTCACTTGTGAAATAGAATTAAACAATAACATAAATTTCCTAGATATGAACATTAGGCATGATGCAGATGGAAAAATAAAAACCTCTTGGTTTACTAAAGAAGTATGGTCTCAACGTTATCTTCACTTCAATTCCGTTGCACCAGTTTGTTATAAAAAAAGTGTCATAAACAGCCTTACAGATCGCGCGATAAAATTGTCCCACGCAGATGACCGCCCCAAAAATTCAAAAATTGTTCGTAATACACTAGAATTGAATGGCTACCCAAAAACTTTTTTCAATCCTATCATTAAAGAAAGAATAAACAAAATATATAATGGTTCGTCGTATAAAAATAACATAAAAGGTAATACAGACAATTTTATAACTCTACCTTACATTCCGGAGACCTCAGAGAAAATCAAACAATGTTTGAAAAAGTATGATATAAATGTTGCGCATAAACCTACTAACTGTGTTGGGAAATATTTCTCAAATCTAAAACCTGTAATACCCAAATATAAACAAACCCACACAGTGTATAAATTGAATTGTTTAGATTGTGATGGAACCTATACTGGAATCTCTAAACAATATTTACAAAAAAGAATGTATGGCCATAAATATAGCACAAGAAATAACAACTTAGAAAATTCCACCGCCCTTGCTAAGCACTGCTTTGATTATAACCATCAATTTGATTACAAAAATGTTAATATCTTAACTAAGGAAACCAATTATTATAAAAGATCTATCCTGGAGATGATTCACATAAAACGGGACCCCAAATCTGTAAATCATAGGGTAGACACACAAAATCTAAGTCATATTTATACTAATTTGATTAAATAATCTCTTGCAAATTCTTACATACGTCTTTGTAATTGTTGAAAATGTTTTTAGGAAGAATGCGTAATAGTAATTTTCCAGTACAGGTCTGAAACCTTTCTTAAGTGCGATTTGGACGCTTCTGCTATAATTAGTTTTAATAAACCCCTTTTTAGACATAGTGAGTCTTCTGATGATGGTCGTGAGACCGAAACGTACGTAAAGACGAATATTCAAAACAAAGTGTTAATGTGACCTATTTCCCGAGAATTTTTATATATAATTCATACTGGGTCAAGAATCTTTATTATAATATACAGTTGAATAGAATAAATGGTGATAAATTTTTTTGCTATGGCTACAATTGATTTGGGTTTCTCACATCTCGTAGAAAAATTTTGTATAATCAACTTTAATAATATGAATTTTTTATCTTCAGAAAATTATTCGGGTTCAAAATATATACGGATAATTGATGTAGAACAATTTTGATTTCCAGTTGCCGGTGCTATTGAAAAAAAATATTCTATTGTAACATTTCGTGTAGCTTTTTGCTCAATTCAATATTCACAATATGAAGTCTAAATGTTGTTAAATCATACTTTGCTGCAACATATTTGCCATTCTCAAATATTATATAACTGCCTGATTTCTTGCAGCGCGATATTGTCTATTATTTTTAATTTAAGGATGGAAGTAGGCAATGGTTTGGGTGGGGGTTTATTCAAAACATTGTTGACGAGAGGTGAATTTAATATTATGCTATTATTTTTTTTATTTCTCCGGATTCTAGAATATTAAGTTTATGAACATCTACATATTATATTCGTATTAGACCTAACATTGTAAAAAGATAAAAGGCAGCGAGAAGATATTCTAGATTCAACAAAATGTAATCTCTTCTCAGCTCAAGTGTTTGATTAAAAAAGTGATAGTAATAACTGATGATTACAACCTCTTTTAGAAAAGATATTGAAAGTCGTAAACCACGATATATTAAATATTGACGTTGTATATTCTCAATTAATGTATACTCTGGGTTCCAAATGAGCGAAGCATATATTCCAGTTTTTGTCTAACCAATGTTTTGAATGGTGTTTGTAGTACCTCTAAATTGTTGAAATATTTGGAATGCCCAAGTATAAACCCAAAATTTCTATTGGATTTAGTACATATGACACATACAATGTACATATGATGTATATTGAAAATGAACTGATGATCGTAAAGAATGCCTAAATCCATAACTGTAGTTCTACGGGTAATAATTACTGAATCTAAGAAATAATCGATTTAAATAGGATGGACTTTACTACTGAAGAAAAGAACACAACATTTACAAATATACACTCATTCTATTGTTCAGTTCAGTTTATTTTGTAGTGCAAAGGAGTCATAATATGGCCTTAATTTCAAGCTAATGATGGTTTCAGCCCTTTAATAAATAAAATGAATAGTGCAGGACCAAGGTTTGCGCCCTGAGGTACACCTGGTTTAGCGATAAATTTATTCGATTTATTCGAAATTATGTGTACAATCAATTGGAAGTTTTATTTTATTTCATTTCCATGTTATTTAATAACAGCACCCTATATTTTTTCTAGAATTCTACGGATCCACACTGCCACCAAGCCGTATTATTTTTAACGAAGGTAGCAAGTACAGACATCGGAGAATATACTTTCATTGTCCGGTCTCCAACTGGCCTAGCTGAGGGTAATTTCCAAGTAAATATGACCTACGCAAGTGGTTACAACATACAACTTCAAGAAATTTCATCAGTGAGCATTTCCATTCATGTATTTGTACGATATTTGAGTGTTACTTTGTCACTATTAATAACTTGTTATGACTGAACTAGGATGCAGAATTATATTATCATAGTATATTTTACATATATGCTGTAATTTGTAAAGATATGAAAATCGTAATTATAATAATTTTAAGTGATTTTTAAATGTATAGTTTTCTATTGTTTTGCAACTAAACTGTGTATAAATTTGTTAATAGAAGACGCTTAAGTGTAAAAATGAATAAATGTGAGAAATTACATGATAATAAAAATATACGTCCAAATGTTAGAGCGTTCTTTAAGCGATTAGTATATTTTGGTTTACCTGAATCAATTGTCCACCTTATAATTCCAAACCCATAGTAAAAATACAAGTGGGAATGTGCATTGCCCGAAACATATATATGTCAATATTGGATAATTACTTGGCTTAAACCCGTACGTACGGGAATTGACGCACTTTTCCACGGTTGAAAGAATAGGTAGCAGACACTCGGAGTAGGTTTCACCTATCAATAATTTAATTTCAAACTTGAAAAGATTTGGGTTATATAAAAATTCTCGGGAACACTTTGTTTTAAATTTTCGTCTTTACGTACGTTTCGGTCTCACGACCATCATCAGAAGACTTATTATGTCAAAAAGGGTTCATTAAAACTAATTATAGCACAAGCGTCCATATCGCACAAACTCCAATCAAAAAAGCCCACGCCGTCGAAACGAACAGAACCACGAATAATCGAAATTATATCGTCAATATCAAAGTATAAAAAAAATGTTTGTAGCAAGAATCAACTCAGTAATATTCTTATAATATACAAGCGCATGTTGGTATAGTTTCATAATAACTGAGATCGAACTAATAGTTGGTATCAACCTTCGAACCAGATGTAAGATTTATGAGGTACTTGAAAAAGGTTTCAGACCTGTACTGGAATATTACTATTAAGCATTCTTCCTAAAATATATTTTTAACATTTAAAAGATGCATGTAGGAAATTGCAAGAGATTTTATTTAATCAAATTAGTATAAATATGACTTAGATTTTGAGTATCTGTCCTATGATTTACAGATTTGGAGTCATGTTTTATGTGAATCGTCTCCAGGATAGATCTTTTATAATAATTGGTTTCCTTAGTTAAAATATTAACATTTTGTAATCAAATTGATGGTTATAATCAAAGCAGTGCTTAGCAAGTGTGGTGGAGTTTTCTAAGTTATTATTTCTAGTGCTATACTTATGGCAATACATTCTTTTTTGTAAATATTGTTTATAGATTCCAGTATAAGTCCCATCACAATCTAAACAATTCAATTTATATACTGTGTGGGTTTGTTTATCTTTAGGTGTTATAGGTTTTAGATTTGAGAAATATTTCCCAACACAGTTAGTAGCCTTATGTGCAACAATTATATCGTACTTTTTCAAACATTTCTTAATTTTCTCTGAGGTCTCCGGAATGTATGGTAAAGTTATATAATTGTCTGTATTACCTTTTATGTTATTTTTATACGACGAACCATTATAGATTTTGTTTATTCTTTCTTTAACGATAGGATTGAAAAAAGTTTTTGGGTAGCCATTCATTTCCACTGTATTACGAAAATTAGTTTGAATAAACCCTTTTTGACATAATAAGTCTTCTGATGATGGTCGTGAGACCGAAACGTACGTAAAGACGAAAATTTAAAACAAAGTGTTGATATGACCTATTCCCCGAGAATTTTTATATAATTCATACTGGGTCAAGAATCTTTATTAAAGTTTTGGGTTATTTTTAATCCATGAACAGTCTGATTTTTAATAGTTAATCTATCATCAATACAAATATTGATCGACAGATATTTTAGATGGTTCAGGCAGGAATTAAACTCAAATTTTCACAAGACTTTGTAACATTCAATTTTGACTATAAAAGAGTTCACACTGTGGATATATTAAAAGTATAATAACACTATTGATAAGAAATAATCACCCTTATCCACTAAAAATACTATTAAAGTACTGAGGACCTTTCGGCTACCAAGTAGCCATCATCAGAGTAAACAGTTTGCCCTGATGATGGCTACTTAGTAGCCGAAAGATCCTCAGTACTTTAATAGCATTTTTAGTGGATAAGGGTGGCTATTTCTTATCAATAGTACTCAATTTGAATTAATGTTAACAAGTTGTTGCACCACACTGTAACATTCTCAAAGCTAGGAGTTATCAACTAAAGCTAAATATAAAATTATTGTTATTATTAGAAATCAATCTAAATGAAGTATACATTGAGGGACGGGGTAGACAACGGCAAGCTGGCCTGGCTGCCACGGGAGCTATGGGAACAACCCCAACAGTCTCTTTAGAAGTATTGCTGAACATACCAACACTTCACACTTACATACAAGTGGAAGCCAGGAGGTCAGTCACCAGTAAACTGGCCAGAAGGCAAAAGCACATAAGCAAATTGCACGGTAAGATGTACAACCGACCCCATAATGTGGATGCCGTCGGATGAGATGCTACCCAAGTATAGCTTCGAGAAAAACGTATAAATAGTCATAACAAGCAGAGAGGCATGGAAGGGAAAACCTCCAATAAATGTTACACAGACGACTCAAAAACCGAGGAAGGTGCAAAAGCAGGAATATATATAGCCAAGTCAAAGACAAGAGTTTCATTGTTTTTGGGCAAAGACGTGACGATATTCCAGGCCGAAATTACTGCAATACATTACTGTGTCGAAAAGCTACCATCGTCACACACTCTGACAGCCAAGCGGCTATAAAAGCGTTTAGTTCCTTACAGGTGAATTCCAAACTTGTCTGGGACTGCTTAGAAACCCTACAAGAGTTGGAGTCATAACAGACTGTATTTAGCCTGGGTACCAGGCCACACAGGCTACAAAAAGGCTGATTGACTAACCCGAGAAACACGCTCTAATTGGTCCAGAATCCTTCTGTGGTATAGTGAAAGCGCTGCGCAAATCATATAACAGTACTTGGTTGAAAAATCTATCTCGAGAATGGTGGAACAAGGCACCGGGAATGAGACAAAGTGTTCATTGAAGAACCATCGCTAAAATTAACGGAGTACCTACTAAGCCAGAATATGAAGATCAACTAGAATCATGGTTGGGCTCCTGACAAGGCTTTGTACTCAACAAACCCATGAACAACATCGGACTGGCAGATACAACTCTATGCAGGTTCTGCCTAGAAGACGAGACACCTCAGTACACATACTGTGCTACTGCGAAGGCCTAACAAGGCTAAGGTTCTTAACGACAGGAATGAAAAAACCACAACCCTCCTATTTATGGAGGACCTGAAATCTGCTACATGGAGTAGTAATAAGGACGGGTCTAGACAGGGAACTCTATCATAACATGAGGGCATGCACAATAGATCTTCAAAGGTCGCGGTGATGAGGCTCTTAGCCCATGAGCCCCATACAAATCTAATATAATAGATCTTCAAAGGTCGCGGTGATGAGGCTCCTAGCCCATAAGCCCCATACAAATCTAATATAATCTAGACAATGGTTAGCGTGAGATTTTATTTACAAAATTGTTACTAGTGGTTAATTATAGGTATCGATTGGTCATTCAATATTATGTTACTATAAGTTTTCTAATATTTGAGGATATAATTTTAGATTTAGCTTTAGTTGATAACTCGCCTAGCTTTGAGAATGTGGTTTAACAATTTTCACCATTAATTCAAAATCAAATTGTTATAAGTTTTGTGTAAATTTGAATTCTTCGGAAAGTTAAAATGATTTTCCAATTCCTTAGATATGCATAATTTGTTCCTTTTTATTCATTTATCGATAATATATTAAAACCATGCTTGTAATTAATACTTACATAGACTTTAACCGGTATAAATTATCAATAGGCGACTGAAATTTTAAATTAGAGTATTCAAATAACAGCGGTTCTAGACAATATTGGTGGTAGGCTCCCATGTCACAGGAGCATGAATATAAGCCGACATATCGCAAACCATTTGCAGGATAAAAGACCAATGGAAGATGGTTGCACTCGCCCACTCCACATTTGGTTCCGCATTCATGAAACGTTTTCACTATAAATGTCAATTTTCTTTTTAACGAAATAATAAATACAACTACTTTGTTTTACTACCACTGATATTTAATATAATCGTTACTATAGTTTCAACACTAAACGTGTCATCTTCATTTTTTTTTTCGTCTGAAGATGACACGTTTAGTGTTGAAACTATAGTAACGACTATATTAAATATCAATGATAGTAAAACAAAGTAGTTTTATTTATTATTTCGTTAAAATGATAAACTATCACAAAGTAACGGCTTCCACAATTGAATTTTTGCCAATTTTCTTATCCATACCATCTAGACTACCAGATGATTATCAATTGTATCATGTGACAATGCAATACCTGATAAATAATGGGTATATATTTTTTGAGATGCTTGTTCTACTTCTTTACGGCATAACTCTCAGGTGGAGAGGGCTTCAATCAGGATCACCGCCTACAGAAAATTGACCTAAGTTTCCCTTTTCCATCGTCAAGTGTCAGTTAATCACACATTTCTGAATCCTACTAGACGGAATCAAGGTAGTATTTTAGAAGTTAGAACAGTTGATAACAACTGCATGACCTTATCGCGATATACATTGGTCTTCCATAAGAAACAGCGAGCTAGATACAGCCGTAACATGCGCAGAGTTGCTAGGATCTGAATTATTGCGAAAAAATTATACTTGCGTAATGAATTGTCACAACCCATCTCCACCGAATAAGGAAAATGATACCCCTTGACATGGCAATGATTAACGGAACCGCTGGAATAATCGTTTATCTTTCAGGTTAAAAATTTATTCATATATGTTTTGCTTCGATTAATTAATAATTTAAGGATTATTTACTCATTAAGCGATAGCAGCACCACAGGTTGAATGAAAAATATGCTCTGTGTGAACAGTAATTCACTAACCCGCGGAACATTTGAAAAACTAACTTCCGATAACAAAACTCCAAGCGGCAATGTTATCGCAGGTCAGTTTGTTAAATTTTTCGGGGTTTAGTTTTTCGACTTAAACTGAGAATGTTCACAGTAACATGCATATCCTCGGCCAAGTTTGACATAACTACCTTCATAAATAAACATCTTGATCAAAAAAAACTTGTGGGGGCAGTTTCGTGTGATTTCTCCAAAGCTTTTGATAGCATTTGTCATGAGATTATTTTACATAAATTGGAGTATATAGGAATACGAGGACTGAGCCTGGAATGGTTCAGATCTTACTTAACGGATCGCAAACAATATACGTTAATAAATAATAGACACGAAAATAAACAAATTTTTTTCAAATTGTGGAAACATAGTAAGTGGTGTACCCCAAGGCTCTATATTAGGACCCATATTGTTTACAATCTTTATAAATGACTTACCATCAGCTGTGTCGTCTGCAGTTTTAACACTTTTTGCTGATGATGCTATCTCTTTAAATAATAGTAATTCAAAAGAAGAACTCACTCATAATATAAATAATACAATATGTGAAATAGATACTTGGTGTAAAGTCAATCACATCAACCTAAACATGGGCAAAACTCAATGCATTAAATTTAATTTATTTTTTTACAACCAAAATCTGAATGAGCCAGCTGTCTTCGACATTCAATATGTTGATTATATTAAATGTCTGGGATTTATATTAGATTCTAATATAAATTGGAAATTGCATGTTAGGGAAGTAAACAAAAAATTAACTAAGGCATGTTACTGTCTACGAGTAATGAAAGCAAAAGGTCTTGATTATGAAACTTGCAAACTTGTATATTATTCCAACTTTGTTTCAGTGATGTCATATGGCATTCTGTTTTGGGGTTATTCGACAGAGATGAAATCTACTTTTATTTTGCAAAAATATGCAATGCGAATATTAAACAATCTTAAGTTTGGTAATTCCTGCAAACCATTTTTTAAGGAAAAGAAAATTTTGACATTTCCCTCTCTATTTATCCAAGAATCATTGAAATTTGTTCACAGAAACAGACAGTTATATAATTTTTCCACTTCAAATACTCGTCAACTAAACAATCTTATCATTTTTCCAAAGCATAATACAACTACCTTTCAAAAAAGTTTCTATTACACGAGTTTATCTTTATACAATAGACTTCCTAATAAGTATAAATCATTTTCACTACCTAAATTTAAATCATGTATAAAAAAGCTCTTGTTAGAAAAAGCTTACTACTCTGTAAACGATTACTTATCGGAAACTAGCCTAGTCTAATAGCTTAAGTTCTTGTTTTATATACTTGGGTATCTCTTCTAATACTATATATATGTTATGTTGTATGTATTCATAGATGCAATATTCATGGTGTATTCCACATACATTATTGTAATGTTTTTTTTTTATTTTGGAATAAATTGAAATTGAAATTATTATATGGATGTATCCAAGTTACGTTATTCTGTATTTTACATCGATTCTTTGAGATCTTCGCTAAATTAATATAACAACCCGTCGGTCGCTCACAGTTACGACTCAGGCTCACCCTATCTTTAAAATAATTGGTTCGTTGTTGGTATGGATTTGATCATTAGTCATTTGGAATCAATCAAACGTCATTCTTTGATTTTTCAATTGGATTCTATCAGAATGCCTCCTAAGGGTGGAGTATGTATTTTTCAGAAATGGTATGGACAATAAGGATTCAGTGAGATGTAAATTGTCCTTAAAAACATTCAAATTTTCTAGAAATCTTGTTTGAATGATTTATTAGAATTATATTGTACATATGATCATTGATTACGTTAATCAATGGTATGATGTACTCATTGAGGTGAACAGGGATGGATTGAAATTATTTTCTGAAATATTAGATTAAGTAAATTATTCATTAATCGATTATTTTGTGATCATTTGAACAGTCACTGATTAATATAGTTTGATTAATTCATATTTATTGCCATCTCTATACCCAACACCCCAGTACCAAACTTTACGAAACGTTTGAGCTGGAAACAAAAAAAAATATGAGAATGTAAATGTACAAAGTAGAAACATATTGATGTGAAAGGCGAACATTATCACTTTGCGAAAAATAAAATGTTGGATTTTACGTTTCTTACGCTTAATTCAGTAAAGCTCGTGCTAGAGCTGGAATCGAATTGAACTAGGTACTGTACATTTATATCAATATACATAGATTTTTTGTGAGATTAAAAAAAATCTCAAATCAATGTATGACCATTTTTTTTTTTTGTTGCAGAGGTGAAGAAAACCCTTTATGGGGAGGTTATGAGCCCTTGAGTCTCATGGTCTACTGTGAGAGTCACCATTCCAGGCATGCTAACTAAAAACTTCACCCCCTTTGTAGGGTTGTCAGTCTATTGCCTCTGATGACATTTAGGCCTGCTGGCCCATTGTATCTCGCCTATGTTTTGTTTCTTTACGGTATCCACTCGAGTATTTTTGTACCTTGTACGAGTTTGTACAAGTCCTTTACTGGGTGGGAGCTGTATAATTCTGGTTCGCCATTAGGCTTTTCAAAAATTGACTGTCTTTTGCGTTGTTTTGTGCAGTCCCATTTTGATTAGGTGCCCTTTTACTGGTGCATGGCCAGTCATGAGCCTTGTTACAACTTTTATTTTTTCCCTATTTAGTGATAATAGGTCTGTCGTTCTTTTGTTACACGGGGCTTTGATGTATTTCTTCCCATGTTCGTTTCCTGGGATTTTTTTCCAGTATCTTTGTGGTTTTCCAAGATCTAGTCTTCTACAGACCTTCGTGCTGTAAGTTTTTGTACCCCCGTGGTCTGTTCTCCGACCCTCTTTTTGTAAGTTCGTCGGCTTTTTCATTGCCTGTCGTTCCTTATGTCCCGGCACCCAAATCAGCTTAACGCGGTTTCGGTCTGCCAATATTTCAAGTTCTTTTTTGCATGACCATACCAGACGGGATGTCACTTCCTGACTTCTCATTGCCTTAAGTTTTGTATTCTGAAAGCACCAAGCCTTGCCTCTCCTTGGATTACCAATTGGAGGGGAGGTAATCCCAGTAGTGTCTCCATTGTGGCAGTGGGCGTAGATTTCATGGCCCCTGTGATCCTAAGACATGCAAGTCTCTGGACCTTGATCAGTCTTGTCATGGTTCCTCTTTGTTGTGTTTTAGGCCAGGATACCAGAGGCGTATGTATAACCTCTAGTCAGTGGGGCGAGTATCAGCGCATCGCACATCATTAGATTCTTATTTCTAAAGAACCGGAGCAGGTCAGTTAGCTTGCATTTCGAAGATCTTTATCTCCAGGGTAGAAATTGACAAACCTCTTCTCCATCAAAACAGTTCGAAGCTCTTTAGGAAGAAAGACATATTATGATATAGAAGTTATTCTAGACTTGTTACTAAAATAGTCAAACGATGCCAATGAGATATGAAATGAACGGCGACCCCCCTTAGCTATCCACTTACAGACTCAAATTTACTAAATCAATGTAATTCAATGAGATGCGATTAGAATAACGTCTCCAAAACGTAAGTAACGAGTACAAGTTAAAATTCTACACAAAATTTAATTAACAAATAATTTATTTGGAAATATAGATATATAATATGTCATCTTTGGTAAAAATAATGGCCTTTCGAAATAACAATATAAAATAAACTGGTAAGGATTAATCTGAAATATAATATATCAAAAACTAGTTCCCTCTAACATGATTCCCATTAACAGCTATTCTTCTATAATTTTCAATTCACTCAGTGATAACAACAAATTTTATGTATAAATAACAATAATTTTCACTTGAATTTTTCAAATTTCCCTTTAACATCTTTCATGGACGAAAATTCTTCTGAACCAATCACAGATACTTCATCGTCTGAAGAATCTGAAACAAATGTTACAGTGCTAATTAAAATAAAATCAAACACATATTATAGTCTAGGAGCCAGAGCGATATTGATGGTCTGAACATTAACCCGATGGCAATGTGGTTTATCGTTAGAGGACGGTTCAAAGACCAATTCATCACACAGACCGAATTTTCCCCGGCTGCTAGATCTCGAGATACAGTATCCGCATTTTTTTATTGATTGGAGGTTAACCCTTGCCAAGTTGCGGTTACTTGAAAAGCATGCCATTCTTATACACTTCCACCATTTGCCATCATTTTTTATCGTGCCCGTTTATCAGGCGACCAGTTAAAATTGGACCGAAAATGGACTGCTAGTTAACCCTTCCAAATCTGGTGGAAAATGTTCATTGGTGTTGGCAATTGTTAACATACCCTATGCCATCAAAAGTTATCGGTCCACTTCCGAGTATTTGGCCATTATTTGGACCAACATTTTTTTTCATTTTGTGATTAAAACTTGCGGGTTACAAGATAATATGATGGCACCATGTTAAATAACTTTATTGGAGGTCAAATAAAGATTTGAAATTATTGCCATCACTCCTTGCTTATTTAAACCCCCCAAAATCCCCCAAGACCACCCCCAAAAAATTATGAATAATATGGATAATATGAGCAATTTTATCATAAATTAGTACATTTTTGAGATTCTGGCTGGGTTTAAAATCGAAACGGCAGTTTTTTGTTTTTGTTTTATTTTGGGGGGTGGTTTCAGGGGGGTTTGAATAGGCAAGGAGTGATGGCAATAGTTTTAAACCTTTATTTGACCCCCAATAAAGTTATTTAACATGGTGCCATCATGTTATCTTGTGACCCGCAAGTTTTAGCCACAAAAATGGAAAAAAGAAACATTTTTGGTCCAAATAAAGGTCAATTACTCGGAAATTGACAGATAACTTTTGATGGCATAGGGTATGTTAACAATTGCCAACACCAATGAACATTTTCCACCAGGTTTGGGAGGGTTAACTAGCAGTCCATTTTCTGTCCAATTTTAACTGGTCGGCCTTATAAACGGGCACGATAAAAATGATGGCACATGGTGGAAGTGTATAAGAATGGCATGCTTTTCAAGTAACCGCAACTTGGAAAGGATTATCCTCCAGTCAAAAACAAAAAAATACGGATGCTGTATCTCGAGATCTAGCAGCCGGGGAAAATTCGGTCTGTGAGATGAATTGGTCATTGAACCGTCCTCTAACGATAAACCATAGTGCCATCGAGTTAATGTTCAGACCAACAATATCGCTCTGGCTCCTAGACTATTATGATACAACGAATAAACTAGTTCCACAATCGAGTAACATACAATTAATACTCAATACATTATAACTAGAAGCCCACATGCATGCTAACGCAGCATGGTTCTAAAGTGAAAGATTTTCTTATCGACTGTATGTTGCGCAATGGCATATAGCCGACCGTTCTGTAGTATAAGTAGTTTAGAATAAGCATATTAAATAGATCATACTTATGTATATTAATCAATGGGTGTTGTAATTGAAGTGCTTCGAACTCTGGACTGAACTGAATCAACTATAGGTAGCTTAGATCGGCAGTTTAATTCTTTATCATATTAATTTAACTAATTGAACTGTCGTTAATACAGTTGAATTGGAATCATCTTTCAATCCGTTCCTTTCACGATAAGTATTCAAATATGAATCTAATATAAGGGTTATAAGCTCCAACCACTAGGGGTTATAATACAGTTCAATGCGGAAACAAGTTACCGGCCACTGGTAATCACCAGTCTCTAAATACTATATAGCTACATTAAAAGGCTGATATCCTCCAAACGAATGATAGTATTTACCATACTTTGTTGCTAATTCTATGGTCGCTACTGAATACTCAGTTGTTGGGAATGAGGGATCGTCCATTAACTAACTTCAAGGTTAATTTGTAAATTTACTAAAAGCCTTGTAAGAATACCGAATTGATACACCTTGCAAAGATCCAGTTGTAAGTTTATGGAGGTTGTTACCCTATTAAAAAAAATTTCAATCAAAAACTCTTCACATACTAGAAGAGCATTCTCATATTTCGTTCCCATTTCTACTTTGGAATTTAAACCGTTCGAAATGTTCTTATTGGGAGATTATGTGGAAGGAACTAATTACTACTTGACTGGAAAGATCCAAGTGTTAAATATGTTAATTGATGATTCAATTTAATAAATTCAATAAAGCAAACAGACTACTGGAATTACATAGTCTTATTGGACATTGAATATATTATTTGAGGTTTTCTAATGATTCTGAAAGACAAAAATCTCTTCTAACGTCCAGAAATACGAAGAGAACAGAATCTTCAACATGGACGAGCCCGATACAAGTACATTCCCTAGATTAGTGTCAATTCTTAGTCCCAAGAGACCAAAAAAAAATAAGATAGACGTAATCTGTGAATGCAGTGGAGCATACATTTCACCTATGTTCATGCATAGCCTTCTTCGTACTTAGGCCAACACCTTGACCACGTGACCCTCGTATCACATGACCAAATCAGGCCTACGTCGCTCTTCAACGGAGAATTCCATGCTAACAAAGCCGGTGTTTATTTTCGGGCTCATCGCAGTGAAAATAAAGAACTAAATGTATTCTTTTGCGGTGCAAATAATTTAAAAAGCATAGTTTGAGAGATTGAGTGAAGTTTTATGCTATTTCTATACGATCGTTTCGAAACTAGTGACCATGTTGAACAATGTTATGATTTTTTTCTTTTAATGTGAAATTTATATTTGATTGAAACGATACAGTAGTTTGTTTTATAAATCTTTGATACATCTAAATTAGTAAAAAATGAAACTCATATTTATTTTATTTGTTCATTTGTTCGCTACCCACACTCCGTCTTAACTCGCACTGTAAAAAGCTTATATGTTCTTATAATTTTATATTCTGCGTTCTATATTAAAGAATATAAAGTACACATTAACCAGATTAACTGGATCCATTGAAAATTGAAAGTGTAACTCTTTCAATCAACGCCGGAGCTGTTATTTGGATTGTCGGGTGCCGCACAAGCAGATGCAACCGGCAGTCAACGTGTCTTATTTCTCTCTACAATCGGCCAGATAGTTAGCGCACCGAAAGAGAGCGAATAGTGTCGAGTATTTCGACGTACTGCTCTACTCAATAGCTCGAAAACGGCTTGAGGTAGGGCATTGAATTTCCATGACACTAAATTTCGAGCATTATATCTAGGTGTCAAAATTTCAAGTAGATTGCATTAACCATTTGGCCTCTAAACGAGAACATACATTTGCCAAATAACCCTACTGAATTTCGTGATTCATTCATAAAACTTCCGAGGGCAGCATTTGATTTTTGTTTTGAAAATATGAATGATGTTCCAAATATTGTTTAAGGTTTTAGTATCGACAACAATTTAACGATTTCGTTTTTTTTTTTTTGAACAAGATAAAATTATACATCCATCTAAATTTAGTGACTTGTAGGAAAAGGAGCACTTTGTACAATGTGAACACAATTTGATTCTATTATCAGTCATATAAAATCATTCAAATTCGTCGAGCTTACAATTATTGCATTAGAGAGTTTTAACTCCAACTGCCATCAACGATCATTTCACAGTAATTAAAGTCACAAATTATTTAGTAATGTAATTTTAAATTTTATAAAAAGCCGAATAAAATTTTAACTGAACGCGCTTCGAGTAGTAGTCGCCCGAGTGGGTCACGTGACAATTTTTATATCATGGCCTAGTAGGGTATGGTTCATATTCATTGAAAAAAAAAAGATGGAAGTTATGTGAGAATGACACACGTTTGATAAATGGTTGGATTTACTATTTTATGTTGTTGTGCATACCGCAGTCTATTGCCATATCAAACTACATTCAATCGCAAATATAGCAGCAAGGACAATGGCTGAAATTACAATACATAATGGAGACTATATAAGCGAGCTGAAACATATAATGGAAGAGGTACATACTAGTGTCTAATCAAAGAAGATATGACAGACTTATAAATAGGAGATAAGATGAAGAGAGGTGATAAAATAAGGCTTTAAATTAAAATCATACGCCTGAAGTTCCAGGATCTAGATAGATGATCAGTTTTGAATATGGGACCATATGGTAGGTTAGTAATATGACTAGGAATTAAGAGGAATATGAAAGTTTAAATCAATTTTGATATTTTGTTACATTAGATTGTACTCTACCGTTCACGTTACACAATATTAAATTCTTCTTAAATAAAATCATTATCCAAAGTTTATATAATTTTCACTAATTTAATACATAAATGTGACTAATTTCACTAACACTGTAGCTTCTTCAAACAGATACTACAAAGTACTGAGTTACAACAAAAAAACCAATCTTAAAAAAACGACGCCAGTTAGATTTCCACTCAGTATTTTCTACAATAAAACAAAACTATTCTTATGTCGGAATCACCTACATGGAGCCACCCACTACTATATTTCAAATTTTCTTAGTAATTTAGGTAGGTATCGAAGTACGATATAAAACGCATAATAATTTATCTATCAGTCAATGTTGTTCATTGTTTGATTTCTTAGTGGAATATCTATCTAGATGGCGTGAGATATGTTGGTCTTTTTACCATACTGTTGCGGGTTATGTATACCTTCAACAGAGATCGTTCAGTAACGTTGCAAACTGTCTCGATCTACTGATGAGCTCCATGTGAAGAGCGAAACAACTGTCTAGTACTATTAGTTTGTGGCATTACTGTTCGATATAGACTAGAAAGACCTCAACATTATCTGCCTAAAGCCTATATAAGATGAATTTGTATATGCATGTATTATTTAATATGAACTCTCTGATTTTGATTTGTATGGTGAGGTCCTACCTCCCCTGCCTACCCAGAGAAGCTGCCACTGCTGTAAATGTTGACTGTGTGCTACCTACGTATTAAAAAAAAGTATAATTACCTTAATTTTGCATTTGCAAAACAATATAAATTATAATCAATTATCGAATTTGATGTGCCCGTAGAAAACATAGTTCACAATTTGCAGAACGATGTTCAATACAAATGATCCTATGGCATTTATGGCATTTAAGACTTTTCTCTGGTATTTGACTTCTCTTGCTTGTGAATGGAAATCTTCTTTTCACATTACCCAACTTCAACGAGAATTGAGAATTTAAATTAGGCTTGACACATGTGAAAGATCCACAAACAATTCGAAGCAAAACATAAAATGGGTTGAAGCATCTCATTAAGTGAAGATAATATTTTATGTTATTTAATCCTGCCGTTTCCCTTAAATGAAATAATCCATGACCTAGTTTTACATTCCATGTATCTTGAAATAAAAATACTATTTAGAACTTGTTGCCAAAAGCATAGAACAACTAAATCATATGATTAATCAATACAGCCTCAATACCCGTGCAATGCATGAACATGTTGGTAATATTATTCAAAACCAGAACCACCTGTCGGTAATTTGATGTGTTATTTCGTGACAAATGAAGTATGTGGAATAGTTTTTCCTCAAGTTTCACCATTTAGATATTGTGGCATGGTATTTAAAAGTCGAACCATTGACTCGTTTGCATATTTTGCTTCAACTACACCAACATACACATACAATGGGTAAATAACCTTATATCGATCGATCCAAAAAGAATTGAAGAACATTCAAGCTAATAATTTTCCGAGCTTTGTTTCGGAGTTTAGAATGACCAGATGACGTTGTAAACATTTCAAAAATGCCAACATGCAATGTGTAAGGAATATAGGTGACAAAACATCAAGTATCATATTCTAAATCAACCAAATTGAGGTCACTTATATACAGGATAATCCCGAAGTTGATACTTTATTTTAACTGTTTGTAGAACTCATTCAAATAAACAACATTATCAAATATCTCAAAAATAAGCGAGATAGACGGACATGAACTGAGAGGGTAAAGTACCTGGTAGGTTTATAACGGTGGGGGTGCTCTAATCCCGCACATGAATGTAAATGTAAAATATATTAAAGAAAATAGAAATATTTTCTATTCACAGAGTGTAGGAAATGTCTAACGACTGAATATCTGTGATGGTATTTGGAACCTTTCTTTATTTCGTATTTAGTACATACCTAGCCGATTCTAGGAAACCCAAATTGCTATAATCCCCTATTGGAAATTTTCTTTATTCTGTATTTAAGTTACAAGTACCTACCTAGCCTATTCTAGGAAACCCAAATTTCTATAATCCCCGAATAACCTGTAACTATTATTCAGGCAAAATGAACAATGCAGGAATATTTTGCTGATCTTAAGTGGATAATTTGCTATGATAATCTTTTGGCAGTGTAAGAGACCAATTGGCATGAACTGGGGTTTGGGGACTAAGCAGATAATGTGGATCTACTCTATTATTATCCCAAGACTCGGTCATGCAGTCCACTCCAGGCACTGAAAAGTCCGACTGTGTCCTCGAGGCTTGTCAGGGATACCAAAGAGATCCTTAACAGGCTAGCCGGTGGAAACAGTCCCAACCTCAGGTTGGAAAGGGAATGCTTGCTGGTATCCCCTACAACGGGGGTATACAGATCTTACGGAACCATCTGAGAGATCAACATGCCTCAGCATGGAGAAGCATTGACGACGGCCTAGCTGCCAAAGCGCCGCTTGGAAATGAGGTAGGTCTAAGGGCAAGCGAGATTCTCTCGCTGAGTCACGGAAATCTGATGAAATTTAAACAGTGGGAGGAAGCGACACTTCCTTCTGTATGAGATGCGAGGGAAACAAAGTGGAATCGTCAACCCACTTTCTTTTTGAATGTCCTGCACTCATCCGAGCCACGTTTACCTGACTAAGCCTGGGAATGATCACGGCCGATGCGCCGATGACATAATGGATCTAAGCGTAAAATAGATCTTGGGTTTCTGTCGATCAGCGGGGTATCCAAATGCGTAACAGTGGATAGTGTACAAGGGTCTTTGGCTAAGTGCAGTGAACTTTATATTAAGTCCGCTACAATCAACCAATAAGTAGACAATCGCAGATTATGATAACAATAAAGGTTTAAGTACCAAGTGAAAGTATATTTTCTCCAGTTCAGTTCATTATTTTGAAAGTCATAGATCTAAGATAAATGTACAAGAATGATAAGCCAATGAGGGGCAGAGCAAATCGTTTGCGAAAACAATTTTAAATATTCCAGAGGTATTTTGTTGAAGAACACCGAAGAAAGAAAATGGAATTGCTCAACAACTAACACCAAAGTCTACACCATTGGATGTAATTTTCCATTTTCGAGACAAACATGCGAACATAAGCATGCTAGCGTAGACAATTCAACATTGAATCGACAAAAAGTAAACAATATTTGCAAAAGGAAAGTAACAGAAATACTCAACACTAAACCTTCAAAAATTATTCGTAAAGAAGTAGAAAATTCTCCTGAACTACTCAATACACTGTCCAGAAGAGACGTTACATACATAAGGAACTCTATTGGGTGTCGACGTCTTTAATTACTTCCAAAACTACCTCAACCAAAAGAAGATACGCAAATTTTAGTCAACAAAATTGAGATTAAAACTGTGAAGGACGAATTATTTTTGCTGGTAAAAGATCAAATTAACAATATTGTAATTCTTTCAACACAAACTAGTTTAATTAACTTACGCAACAGCGAAGTGATTCTTATGGATGCAACGTTCAATTATTGTCCAAAATTTTTTGTCTTTTGCCAAATTAGGCAAAAAACTTACCACTTGCTTTTTTATTTTTGACTTTTCGACCACAGTCGATTATTCTCGATTTTGAACTAGCTGCACATAACTCAATTAAAGAAACTTTCCCTTCATGGGAAATCATAGGATGCAGATTTCATTTGGCGCAAGCATGATGGCGTAAAATACGAAATGTATTTGTCCATTGTATACAAAAACAACACAGAAATCGGAAAATGGTTGAAGGTGATCTTCGCTTTAACATATCTACATCCACAGACAGTAGCAGACGTTTGTTTTCGAATTGTGTGCCGACATGCCAGCCGATCCCAAATTACAACGATTTTTCGACTACCCGGTAGACAACTAAATTGGCGACACCGCAAAAATTGCCTTCAGACGTTTGGGCTGCAAATGCAGGAAGTTTGCAGAGGACTACAAATGCGTGTGAGAGTTTTCATAATAAACTAATTTTCACACATACGTATTCCAATATCTCGATGTTATAAAAAGAATTCAAATTGTATATTGCCTGTTAATTTCTTTAGAAAATATTGAATGTAGGGAAATATCAAAACAGCTTAGTGTTCATTGAATTCAAAATTTATCGGTTATAAAATAGACAACTTGAAATTAAAGACTTTTTCAAATGTATAAGTTAAAAAATCAATAAATTGTTTTGAAATCATAAAGTTCGTCTTTTTAAAATCTTAAATCAACATCCAAAAATATTTTAAAATTTTATTAAACACTCTGTATATGGTAAAGTTTTATATACAGTAAGTATAAAGACTATCTGAGTTCATGCGTAGCGGGTCTATCGCTAATGACCATCTGAGTTCGTGTTGAATAAAAAATTACCTGCGAGACCGTCTGAGTTAAGGTTCACCGAGCGAGATATAGCTATCGCAAAATGTTTAAAAATCCAAAGTCAGCCTACACGGAAACGCCGACTGATAAAGAGGATAACCATGTTCCTTATTATACGCCGCCACGGAAAAGTGGTTACGCGTTATGTAAAAGTGAACTTTGAACAAATTATATAGGCAGAACCGAATTAAACGTTTTTTCAAATAACATAATGCCAACTTTTTTTATTTTTGAGTTATTGAAAAAAAATGTTGTTTATTTCAATGAGTTCTATACACAGTTCTCCCAAAACTTACTGATTTAGTTTTGATATTGTGCGATAGAACAATAGTATACACTATGTTCAAAGAGAAGAAGAGAATCGTTTCAAATTATCAGTTCCCCCCAAACCTAGTTTGGCTATTGTACAATAGAAAACACCAAAATATAAACTATGTTCTAATAGAAGAAGAAAACAGTTTCAAATTATCTGTTCTCTCCAAACTTACCGCCGATTTAGTTTCGATATTGTCAGATAGATGACACTACAGTATACACTATCTTCTCATGGAAGAAGAAAATTGTTCAAAATTATCAGTTATCCCCAAAAACTATACTGAAACTTAACTACCATTACAAATCTTATAGCGATTTTATCTTTATAATCATTAATCAACACCGATTATCGCCAACAATATCCACGTTAGTCTCAGTTTAATTAGAAACAATAGTGTGATAGAATTAGCAAAAAATGTCGGTAATTTTAGCATAATTCTGAGTTCGGAGAAAAAAATTGCCTCAAGTAGATAATTATGATACAAATTGGAGGAACTAAAATCGAACCCTTTTTGATCATCGCAAACGGTTTTAAAAAAAATGGTAAAAATGGCCAAACCGGTTTTTGGCGTCGGATATCGTCGAATTGAGTTGAAAAAGCTTTTAATGAGCTGCGGAAAAAACCATAGGTTTTGCTCGAAATTTCAAAAATTCATAACTTGTTCTTCTAACGATTAAGAGCTGAAATTTTAACAGGTTGTAGCTTCTGTGTCCACCAAGTACCACACAAAATTTCAGCAAGATCGGATATATACTTTTTGCAAACCGCAGCTTAATGCAAAAAAAGCACTTTTGTAAAATGGCCCTAAAAAAGTTGTGGTGCGGTAACGCGCTATTTTTTTTACGGGATCATCTTCTTCAATAATGAACAACTTACCGAATTTCCAACCTCTTATCTTCCGTAAAAGTTGCTAAAACAATTATTTTAAATAACGGTATTTCGTGCGCTTGGCTGTGCAGCGCGCGTGGAGGGAGACCGCCGCGCTAGGCCACGCCCACTCTCCGTAGCCCGGCTCCGGCGTTTTCGAGGGTATAGGTTCAAAATCAAACGCTCGTAAAAAACAGCAATATCTCGGGAACCCTTGCTCTAAAATCGACGTTTTTTTTATTTTTACTACCATTCAATAATATTATTCTGTCTCTTGATAATTACTCCCATCTTATTGTAATGTGTATTAATAATGTAATTGTATAATAAAAAATTATAAAATTACCATTACTCTCCAACAATATTATAATTACATTGCCTCCTAGTATTACAACATTTTGGAAATGATAAATAATAAAATATTTTGTAATGTTTTACATGTTATAAGTAAGAGCAATTTCGTATATTACTACTTACATTTAATTTTTTAGTACAATATGTACTAAATACGTTTTATCAATGTCACCTTTCAAATTTTTTGTATTATTTTTTATCTTTATTTGATATATTACAATAAAAATTTTAAAATACCGTACACATTCGAAAATATCGAATAAATAGTAATAATGAATAGATCGAATGTATAGAGTATTTCCGACATTACTAGAAATTTGAAAATAAGCGCAATCTTAATATTATTGAATGATAGTACGGATTAAAAAAACATCGATTTTCGAGCAAGGGTTCCCGAGGTATTGTTGTTTTTTACGAGCGTTTGCATTTTGAACTCATACGCTCGAAAACGCCGGAGCCGGGCTGCGAAGAGTGGGCGTGGCCTACCGCGGCGGCTTTCCTTTCCACCTGCGCCGCACAGCCAAGCGCACGAAATACCATTATTTCAAGTAATTGTTTTAGCAACTTTTACGAATGATAAGAGGTTGGAAATTTGGTAAGTTGTTCATTAACTATTGAAGATGATCCCTTCAAAAAATAGCGCGTTACCGCACCACAACTTTCTTAGGGCCATTTTACAGAAGTGCTTTTTTTGCATTAAGCTGCGGTTTGCAAAAAGTATACATCCGATCTTGCTGAAATTATGTGGTACTTGGTGGTTGGTGGGCACAAAAGCTACAACCTATTAAAATTTCAGCTCTTAATAGAGATGAATTTTTGAAATTTCGAGCAAAATCGATGGTTTTTTGCAATTTGCGGGGTCACCGATGGACCAATTGGGTTCATCCGCAGCTCATTTTTTCTGTCTTTTAACGGCGCATAAGCTCATTGAAAACTTTTTTTTCTAACTCAATCCGACGATGTCCGACGCGAAAAACCGGTTTTAACCTTTTTTTTTTTGGACCATTTACGATGATCAAAAAGTGTCCGATTTTAGTTTCTTCAATTTGTATCATAATTATCTACTTAAGGCAATTTTTTTCTCCGAACTCAGAATTAAAAACTCCAAAAAGCTAATTCTTTCACACTACAAGCTCTTTTGTGGTAAGTTAGTATTTTTTTAATACAACAAGTCACATTTTATGTATTAAATTGGTAATAATCAAACTTTTAATAGTTTTATTTGAGTTTATAATGGATTTTCATCATATAATGACTAATTATATTCAATTTTTAAAAACCAAGTCATTAATTAGCTATTGACTAATTGAATGATTGTTTTTGCAAAACGGACAAAATAGAACTGGTTATGGCCTTGTTTGGGAATATCGAAAATGTAGGTTTGAATAATAAATTCACCTTTGGAAAGTAACAATTTCTAGACTAGAATATAGTATATCGGAAGTTTTCCATAACATTTCAAGAGTAATAAAGTTTATATAGATATAATATCCACTTTACCACGGTCAATAATCGAATAATAAACCCAGTATGTCTGTTTGATATTCAATCGAAAAGTAAAGTTAAACTAACGATATCATAACATAAAAGATTAGGCAAAACCTACAATTAATTTCTCATTGACGGGTGTGAATTTCAGTTAATTCTCAATGAGATTTTTAATTATTGTTTTGAGTCAATACTAACCATCCCAGTGTTCTTATATCCATGGTCGCAGCCTCTAGTTTCTGTGCGAGAGATTAGAGTAAGCCAGTGCGGCAAGGTTACATCACGTATCAGGATATAATGTAGCGGTTGTATTGAAACATTATTTCAGCAAACACCAAACAGAGTTGTTGAAAGAATGTTCACCGCTCGACAAATATTAACATATTAACCTCGAGTCACATTCATCTTCTAAGCAATCTCTTATGTCTCAAACTATAGCCGTTATTTTGCATCTTTAATGTTCCAGAACACCTGCATCATTTCACAAAAAGCCGTCCCTCGTAAGCATTTTGAATAAAAATGTAGGTCAAGTAAATTACATGTAACTCTTCCACCACACTGATTGTAGTTATACATAATCCTTTATCCATAAGACCGTGAGCATAGCATACAACAATTACTTACCTTCTAGACTAGATTTTATGAGTATTTTCTGTTCTTGTTCAAGTTTAACATAATGAGAATACTCATCAGAGTTAATTATTTGGTACCAGCTCATCATACTCACAACCGCAATGAAAAACAAATTAGATGTTATGCCTGAAAATAAAAAATTAATCATTCGTCGTTACTATTCTATAACACGTTAGAAACTCAAATATTGATCAAGACTTTTTCGATTAGACCACTGGTATCAGTAATTATTTACTGTAAAATGAGAAATATTTTTACAGAGGTTAATGTCCAAGGATAATCTTACTATATGTATCAATGATCTTCAAATGTAAATACATAAGTACCTAAGGCATCACAGTTTGCCAAATTGTAAAAATATAGATTATTATAAAACAAATATCAAAATTAAGATTGTACATGTCTTTAAAATGAATTAAAATCATCATTAAATGTTTCAGCATTTTTTTTTGTGTTGAACACTTCGTTTAGATCTGCAAGGTGGACTTTTCCTTTTCGCACCACTGCAATTTTTTAATCCTTTTAGCGTAAGCTAATAAAATTTAACTGACATATATTCATTCAAGCTTTATCAATAACCAGAATTAGAATTTAATGTACCCATAATTCTTAACAACAAAATTGATGATGCAAAACAAATCTGCTGTAACTTCACAAAGGTTTTGATGTGAAATAAATATATTATCCATGGTGGATGCCAACGTTTTCTGACGTCGTATGAAAATCAAACGAACAAGACTTGTTTCTATAGAAGAAAAGTTATTGTTTATAACATGTAGGTTTTTATTTTTATTATATCTAAGAAGTCAGTACGCTGCGCGTGCCCGAAGGGTTATGACGGAGCGGGTGTGCCGAAAGGATCATAGAGATCTAGAATAGAGTACTCGTCCTGTATAAGCACAATGTATTTCGAATTGTCTCCTTGTAAGAAAGAAGAAAGTAAGAAGTCGGGTAATAGCTCCGCCTACTATTCATGGCGCGCTATTCAAAAGTGAAAGTTAGATACATATTGAGAATTTTAGAACAAATAGGAAATGCCTAATTTTTTTATTTTTATATAGTTATATTCTTATAATTTTTACAATATTAGATTATATTTACGTATATTTATGTACAAAAATTTATTGACCTAAAAATAACAATAATTTATTAGAATGCATTCGCCGTCGATTTTTATCAATGTCGTTTTTTATTTTAATCTTGATTCTAATGATAATCTGAAATTAATATAAAATTCCAAAATATCCGCTATAATCAAAAATCTGTGATTTTCATCATGAGATCGTGATCAAAATCAATTAAAAGATTATAGGGAATATTTTGGATACTTTTAATTACAAGTTTTTCAAAAATATTTGAAACAAAATAATCTTCTTCTTCTCTAAAAACATTTTCTAAGATTGCAATTAAATTATACACATAATGACTACTTTTTTTAATAACAATTGATTTTCTGAACCATAATCTTTTAATCCAGTTATATTTGATAGAGTATTATCATCATCATCGCCAAGAACTAATTTGATACACTTTAAACACTTATTTTCGTAATTATCAATAATTAATTTTGTGCATCGACCAGCTATATGTTTTATCACTTCAATTAAATATAAATCATCACAAAAACAACAACGCGAGCGTTGAAAATAATATAATGCTCGACGGTCTGTCGCGTTGCCGCGTCGCCGCATGAAAACAGAGTATAAAGGGGCGGAGCTATCACTCGATTTCTTTTTACAAGGAGGCTATTGACTTGTCGATACGCGTACTCTATTCTAGATCTCTATGGAAAGGATAGGCTTAGCTTTCACTACGCTACGTTTGTCTAGTTGCGTTGTCTAGGTATATTCCTGAATCCTGACCAACCAAAGAGCGCCCGCCCCAGCCTATCTAGTATCGTAAACTCAATTCCGCTAGGTAGAAACCAACAACGTACCGTACAAACCGATTTGAGGATATTTCCTTTTCATTAAATTTGTTAATGTTTCAAACAAAATTGCATATTTGTCTAAGCTCGTCAGTGTGATAAGGAAATTTTAATGCGAAGGTATATTAGGAAGGCACCAGAGGATTATGGGAAATTTTACGTTATCAAGACATCAAACGGAATGCTGTAGAACACATCTAATTGATCGTTTAAAATTTTATTGTCATTATTTTTAGTACCTTTGACATTTTCTATTGATTCTAGTGTGTTTCATTTGAAACCTCTACTCTGGTTATGTAAAATTTTAACTTCATCTAAATTTGGCAAATTGTGCCCTGTTTCTAAAATATGGTTAGAGAAAGATGAATCTGTATTATTAAATCTAAAAGATCCAAAATGCTCCTTATATCTAATTTCTATATTATGACTAGATCCACCGATGTAAAAGTTATCACACTCTGAACAGGTTAGTTTATATAATTCAGGTTTATTAAACTTATTTGTTTTAACTTTAGGTTAATTTACATACTCCAGGTTTATTCAACTAATTTTAGCATTGAACAAACAATAGGACAATTTATTTTGAGGTTTGAAGCTAACTTCTAGATTATGTTTCGATAAAACGTCTGAAATTCTTTCACGTTTGGTACCAAAATATGCGAGGTATACGTAAAAGGATAGATACTTGAGCAAGTTAATTTCTGCTTTTTTCTGTAAAAAATGATGAAATTTGAAAGTTGAAAACCATTGTTAATGGCTATAACCTTGATTATATTCAATTCTTAATACAGGTTTTCAGCAGAAAGTGAAAAAGCTCTATGTATCATAGAGTACTAAGCTGGTAATTTGTGACCGGGGACTAAAAGGTGAATTGGCAATAGTAGTATCTGTGAATGTGGGGTTTCCATAAATTTTGAAAGTAATGATATTATTATGGTGCGTGAGGGAAAGGTCTAGGATTTTTTTTTTATATTTCTCAGTTTCTAAAGTGAACTTAATGTTAGGATGGATATTATTAATAAAGGATAAGAAAACATTCAATTGACGTGATGTACCTTTGACGACGGATAAAACATCATCTATATATCTAAACCAACAATGAATATGTTTTTTAGCTAGAAGAGGACTTAATGGGGATCCCATAGCTGATCCATTATTTTGTGTGAGAAACTCGTTATTAAATTAACAATAATTTTGGCTAAGGCAAAGATCAAAAGCTTGTTGTATCTCGGATTTTAATACGGGATTTGTATGTGATTTTTCTATAATTTTTGATATCAAAATTTTACATTCATTGGGGGGAATATTTGAAAACATATTTGAAACATCGAAAGATATCAAAATTCCATTTTTAGTTTCAGTGAGATGTAAATTGTGCTTAAAAACTTTCAAATCTTCCACAAATCTTGTTTGAATGGATCATTAGGATTATGTTGTATATGATGTACTCATTAATTTTTTATTATTTATTACGTAATAAAATAAAATTATGTTGTAAAATATTAGATTAATGGAATGATTGATTAATCAATTATTTTCAATTAACTTAACAGTTCATATATCTGTAATTAGTTGTAATTCTAAATTTCTATAGAATTCAACTTCAAAAGTACAAAAACAGTTCTTCTCAGGACTGTAATTCTACTTTCAGTTATGTCGTGTGCTGCGTAAATTGCGAAAATGGTATTATCTCAAAAATAAATTACTTTGAAGAGGAATCACTGCCGATAGAGACTTGAGAGTTGCTGCACCTTTACAACTGAGTGTCTCAACAGTCAATAAAATCTCAGGTAAACGAAAATAGGTGAAACATTTGCAAGTCAAAGAAGTAAACGGCAACAGTCTAACGTGGTTGTTATTGTAGATGCTTTTGAAACAAGCGTAGAATAGTGGTTTGATATAAATATTAAATTTCTTTAGAAATAACAGTTTCTTAGGCAAAATTAAGTATAGGCGAATAGTGTAAATGTGTAGGATTTTCTGGTATTTGAGTGGAGGTGAATGTTATAGTTACAATTCGATTAAAGTGCATATGTTCCGTTACTGGTTAATGTGCGATATTTAAAGGAACTATAGTGTGTAAAGCATTGAACTGTAGTTTATTATTTTAATGTGGTTGTACTATTATCTGAAAAGGGAGCATAAGCATAATAATATGCTAATTGGTTTTCATTTTAGAAATGTTCAGGTTATTTGTATATTCTATTCAAAAACCTCGAAAACCAGGTCATCCTGACAACACTGTATAAATTGCTGCTATGGCGTTATTTCTTTCTTATCGTGAACAAGTTTTATTTTAGAGTTAGTTGTTGTTGTTCAACTATAGGAGCCACTGAACGAATGTATTTTCATTATCTATGGTAGCAATCAACATCTATAGCCAACGCATGGAGTTGGTTGTCATAATTGATGAGTCCGAACTATCAGAGTTAATCGAAAGAGTCTTCAACTTTGAAGCAACACATGAAATAAGCTGACACATTTTATCATTTTGTAAGATAAATACTCACCGATAGCAGCGGATAATATCGGCCAATGAAACATCACATATCTTAATCCCTCAAAATTAGCATTTATTGTAAACTTGGCTGAATATATTTCTACCTGTCTCGTTTGCACTTCTATAAAAATATCGGCAACCCGTTGCTCCTAAAACAATTTTTTATTTATATGAAGCATTAACATAAAAATAATTAACAGGTTGAAATAGAAGATAGAACAAATTCTGTTTAATTAGACAATTTGTTCACTTGAAAAAGTACCACTCAGTCTCAGTTGAATTCAGACATGTACAAATATTAAAGTGCCTAAAATAAAAATGAAATTAACGAACACTATTCGAAGAAGAAAGAACTACATATGCTTTCGAAATATTATAGAATTAAAAGAGGGAAATAAATAAAGATGTAGATAAAATAAATCCTTCACCAGGGAATAAAAATTTCATTTAAAGCAAAAGAAAATTAGCCATACTGTATAAAGCCATGTTATAAAACTAACCAAGTTGCACACATAATTTGGAAAGAAATTTAACTTGGTAAAGTGTTAAAAAGTTACCCCTTTCATATGGAATAGTTCAAGTAAAGATAAATTGAAGAAGAATTTTTATTCCAATCAAAAAGGACAGGGTTAGTGCTGAATTCATCAAAGTGTCGAAATCTTATGATGGGCATGTAAAAGCACGTAAAAACAATCAATCGATCAACATTTTTACTGGAATGAAGTTTTTCCCGGGAATCCTCTATGATTAATAACTAGGTTGAAAAAGATACAAGTTGAAGAAAATGAAATATGAAACAATTCGCTCAGTTGAACCAATAGCAGGTAGAATTAATATACAGAAACTATTGCTGCCATAAGAACCAAATACAGAAAAGAATACCACCCACTTGAGCAGGTTTCTAACAATTAGATGCATGACAAATGCAAAAAGGAACAAAAACTTGAGTAAAAGTAAAATATTAAATCATCTAAAATTATTTGTTCATGTTTCGCCACCTTTATGACATTTAATGAGGAGAATATATTTTGAAAAATGTGCAAAGGAACGTGGTTATGGTAAAAATTCAAAGCTAATGTGAAAGAAACATTGTTGAATATTGAAGTATAAAATATATAAGTTCTTCTATTGTTTGACTAACCTAAGATATGCTTATGCTGTGTTGAAGCGGGTGAATATTATGGTACTTAATACAGTTAACATAAAGAGCTAATTGAATTCATTTGCGGTACAAATAATTAACAAAGTATAGTTCAAAAGATTAAGTAAAGTTATATACTGTGACAATTTAAAATAGCGACTGGTTTCAACTGTTTCTTTTCGGTTGTCGTTTTGCTCAAACTAGTGTAAAACGTGTCCATGTTGAACAATTTCATGAATTTATTTTCTTTTGTTGTGAAATTTATTTTTGATTGAAATGATACAGTAGTTTGTTTTATAAACCTAGAAGAGCTTAGGGATTATAACGTTGATTGAAAGAGTAGAGAAAATCTTTCAATCAACAACTATTATAATGTGCTTTTTATTAATTTTTTTGGCGATATTTTGGTAAGGTATCTGAGAACGCCTTCTGAGTTTTGTATACCTAGCTGCAATAGCAATTATGCTAGTACAGTAGAACCTCGATTATCCGGGCCTGCCGGGACCGGACCTTTGACGGATAATCGATAACACGGATAATCCAAAAACTTCATTTTTATTTCTTTAATAATTTATTTACACAAATGCATATCAAAAGAATAAAAGAAACGTGATACATACATGTAACAAAAAACAAAAGTTTTAATATTTAAACATAATACAACGTATATGAACAGTAATAACTAAAAACGTTAATAAAATCACTTACAAAAAAAAACAGTAATTTTTTTTTGTTTTTGGGCTTCGTAAATTCTATCCCTTATAATTTCCTTCATTTTTCTAAGTTGAAGTAGATGAATGTCATCAGTTTCAGGTTGTTCTTCAAAGTAATGGATAAGTACATTTACTGCATCTCCTGCTTCTCTATGACTTGTTTTGATGATGACATTATTTTCATCGTCATCACTACTTTTGTCAGAACTTTCTGCAGAGGTCTGGTTATTTAGATAATCTTCGTCAATAATATTCCGATACCCTTTTTCGTCGTGATCACATTCTATCCATTCCTGTATTTTTGCGTTATCTATTTCTTCCAAGCCTTTGATTTGTGAGGCTATAGATGCGATGTCTTCGATTGATAACTCATTTTCATCTTCATCTTCAGTACAATCTTCTTCATCTGCTGTTAAGGTCATAATTTTATCAAATCCTCTTTTAATGTTAGTCTCTTTCACTTCACTCCAAGCGCGAGCTACAGCATAAATTGCTTCTTTCAAATTCAGACGTTTCCAAAATCCCATAAAGTCACATTCTCCCAACAATTGGAGCATAAGGTCTTTCCTATAAAGCCTCTTCATGGTCTCTATAACACCTTGGTCCATGGGCTGGGCAATAGATGTCACATTAGGAGGAAAATATGCTACGAATATGTTCCCATCTGCTGATTTTAGTTGCTCTACATCAGGATGCGATGGAGCATTATCCAGTAACAGTACAGCCTTGGGTGGAAGATTATTTTCTTGCAAATAAGTTTTAACTTGTGGTATAAATTTTTCGAAAAACCACTTTTTAAAAATCACTCGATCCATCCAAGCAGCCTTTTGATTATAATAATCAACTGGCAGTGTTTTTACATTTTTAAAAGCCCTCGGATTTTTTGATTTTCCTATGACAGCTAGCCTAAGCTTATGGCTTCCTGATGCATTAGCACAGCATAACACTGTTAAACGGTCTTTGCTTACCTTGAAACCTAAATAAAAAAATAACTTAAAAAAAAACAATCAGTACAGTACAAAAATAAAGCCAACCTGGTGCACTAGTTTCTGAGCCTGCAGCAAGTGTTCTCTTCGGCATTGCTTTCCAATAAAGTCCAGTTTCGTCGCCATTATACACTTGCTCTGGTTTTAGGTCATGCTCCATTATAAGATTTTCCAAATCATAGCAAAATTCAACCATAGCTACATCATCGGCACTTAATTTCTCCCCTTTAATAGCTAATTGTCGTATTCCATGACGTTTTTTAAATCTGTATAGCCAACCGGAAGAAGCAGAGAAGTTTCCTTTAATTTTCAATTGCTCGTGAAACTTTTGTGCTTGCCTAGCACACATCGATCCTGATATTGGAACCCCTTCCGATCTTTTTTGTAAGAACCACTTGGTCATAGCATCATCAAGTTTAGGAAAAGTAGATAGATCCTTTTAGAGACTTCCTGTCAGAAATAGCTTTTGCACTATCAGCTTTAGCTACAAAGCTCTGTAACTTGGCTTTATTCTTCATAATGTCGCCAACCGTTTGTTTTCCAATGTTATATGTTTTAGCCAATAGAGCAACATCTTTCTTTTTTTCAAATTGTTTTAAAATTTCCATTTTTTGTTCTAAAGGTAATACATTGCATTTACGCTTTTCGTTAGCACCGGTACGCTGCATTTTGTGCGTGTTTAAAGAGTCGGGTTGATACTGTTAATAGTTGACGAAAATAATAAGTAGTAAACACATACAAGTATGTTAATTCGGGATTCCCCGAAACGAACGTCTGTACGAGACGAGCGTCTGCGCGGTGCATTCAATGTTCACGCGCCAACCTCTGGCCAACAGACAACAGACACGGATAATCCGCGCACGGATGACCAATTTAACATGCCGCACGGAGAATCCGCCGCCCGGATAAAGCGCGCACGGATAATCGGGGTTCTACTGTAATCTTGAAAAGATTCATTATTCAATATTGCTTCTCCAAGAGACGAGAGCTTAAAACAGAAATGGATTCATAGTGATTGTTTCGTTCCCAATAAAATCCTTATGTATATTGTAAATATTTTCCTGACAAGATAACAAAACTTATTGAAGACTACGTAACTACTGATTTTCCGAATCAAGCTTTCTATTTGTCGAAAAAAAAGTATCAATCACATGTAAATAACTAATAAATGTGAAGAAAGACGATCAACATCGCCATGAGATTGATTTTTGAACCTGGCTTAAAGAAAATGATATCTTAAATTATAATGACTTTATTTCGAAATTCATTAAACTTCCGAAAACCTTATTTGTTTTTGTTTTTTAATTCAATTTAATGAATGATATGAATAAATTGCTCCAGGTTTTAGTATCAAGAGCCATTTGAAGATTTATTTTTTTGCAGAAGATAGAATTTACATTCATCTAAATTTAGTTGGCGTGTGGTGCGCGTGTCAATTTGATTCTATCAGTCATATAAATTCATACAATCCGTTTTCCTCGAGGTTACAATTGTGCTAAGAGAATCTGGAGTTTTAACTATTTGAAAAAGCATAACCGGTAATATCAAATGCCCGACAATAATAAAAAAGTCACAAATTATTTAAATTATAATGTGATTTTAAATATTATTTAAAGCTGAATACAATTTGAATACAACGTGCGTTGAGTAGTAGTCTCCTGAGTTGGTCACGTGACAAATTCCACATCATGGTATAACCCTCTAGTATACCAATAATTTACTACATGTAGCTTCTCATTTATGTGTTTACCTCAGATAATTCACAAAATTTACATCGAACAAAAACTCACCACTGATTTGAGAATTGATTCGGAATTAAATCAACAGATCTTATTACATTCTTGTACCCTCCAATAAAGGTATAACTTGCGATTTTGATCCATTTCAGATATTATGATATTTTATGGACTTCTAATTAACAGCTATACGATTTATGGAAAAATATCATAATAGTTTGTTTCTCGAATTGGCGCATGGAGGATAAGCGTGGAGGCCAAATTTAAATTCTAGGCACTCATTATTGGTTTCTCCTTAGTATATTTACATTATTGCATAGTTTTAGCATATTGTTTTGTAGTCTCAGTACTCTTTCGAGTGTGGTGTGATAAGCCCTAGGCATGTATGGCATAGTTTAACATTATGAAAGGAGCGGTATAGCATTTTCAAATGATTAAAGGTTAAAACTTTTTTAGTCTTCTATGAGACTATAGGAATATGAGAGATAATTTAGATTTTTCATGAGATTGCCAATGTGTTTGTTTCACCTCATATTGCAGTCAAGCCAATATATTTACAGAAATTAACTTGCTGAATTCGAATATTGTTTATTTTGATATTTTTATTTGTTGGGAGACTATCTATGTATGATCCAAAAGTTATATATATAGCCTTGTTCATTTTTAAAGATAGTAGATTTGAATCTAGCCATACGTTTATTTTGGTGAAGGAGTCATTTATACCAATCTCAACTTCCAACCATGTTTCAAACTGAATATCAGATGTCATCTTCAGAAATGGTGCGATGGAATACACCAGTTATTACTTTGCAATTTTCGGTAAAAGGATTATTAATTTTTTCTCTTTGTTTTCTATCTTTAAGATAGCTCCTAATTGAAGTATGCATTTCGCCCCTTACTATGTAACAAGATAATTTAGAGAACAGTATATCAAGATTGATGGTGTCAAAATCTTTTGACATGTCAAGAAAAACAGCCAGTGCTTCATTGTCAAAGTATGTTCATACAAGTATATAATTCAGTATATAGGAAAGAGGATCATTATTGGATTTATTTTTTACAAAACAAAACTGTTTGTATTTCAATTTGTTAACGTAACATTTTTATACAAAATCTGCGGTTACCAATTCGTTACAGGTAGTATCAATGTTATAATCACATACCTACAATAGTGAATTTTTTCTTAATAATCAACAAATTTGTGTTTTAATGACTATTTAATGTTGATAACAATCAATAAAAAAAAGAAATAGAGAATGAATTTTATCAGTTTACTACCTTCGTTCCTGACAACAATGCAGCCAAACCATAAGTTGTTGCACCACATGCAACATAAACAATGAAAATTATACTTTACCTCTGGATCTTGATAACTTGAAAAAAGTTCAACACGCACATTTTGTTTTTCTTCCATTGTGCCAAACAGGAAAAATGGGCTGAATACAAATTTATTAGCCAAATCAAGCACCGTGCTTCGATAATGTAACATTGCAGAGCGGCAAGACTGCGAAATCACTTTACCATCTTTCCCATAGAAATCCGCGCAGACCATGAACATTCCTAAAAATATGTTTATTATATTTGAGCTAAGATTCCCAAAAATATGTTCATTATATTTGAGCTAAGATTATTTGAATATTAAATTAAAATTTTCTCAAATAATTAGGAATTATTATATTTCAGCACACCTTTAATAAAGTACCATACCACGGGAACTCGGAGTAACAAATGTGACATTTAAAAATGTGCACGCGACCAATAATTATTAGACCAATAACGAGTAATAATTATTAAACCAAAAGAGACTAATAATGATTAAACCAATAATGAAAACAAATGTTTGAGCTTATTACAAGAATGAATGTATTTCGTATTTATTCTTGGTATCAGGGTTCTTTAGTACTACTAGGAATAAAACAATCTTCGTTTTGACGTTTCGATATTCATATTAATATTATTCCCAAAAATTGATTTGTTCATGAGTGTTTCCATGTAATTTAGAATTGAATGTGATTAATAAAATGTGTCTGCAGACGACTTGTGTATGAAAATTCAATAAAATCAAAAATATTTGATCAAAATCAAAGGGAAGCCATACAAAAACCGTTCGTTTTGTTATTAATTAGAGTAAGTTATCCAAGATGGTTTGGAATAAATGCTGGTCCTCTCCAAACTTTCTACATTTTCTCCTACATTTGAAAGAATTTTGACGCAGAGTTTTATCAATAAGGTTTGGTCAACAATTCCGAGTTCATTCAGGTAATATCTTGGCAGGATGACGGATGTGCACGGCCGACATCCTATACTGATATGAGAAATATTGATATGAAACTTAATTTAAATCTGTCGAACTATTTTGTTGGTATTGGAAATGGTTTCATAATAAAATTTATCTGAATTTAAATACACCTTGAACTCAATTAGTTCCATTTTCCGTCCAATATTAACGATAGTATATGAAGCGGTATATATCAATGAATACCTTCAAATGCAGGAATTTGACATTTTCAATACGTTGATAAAAAAATTCTATTTCAAATTTCAAGGCACACAACTTTGACATTATTTCATGAATATATAGTCCACCTATTGAAAAAATGTATTTAGTCGAGGAAATATAGCCGTAAAAAGGCCAAAACCTTCAATTTTTTACTGGCAACCTGTATCGAGATGCGGTTTTCGCCATTTGCTTCAGAAACACAATAGAAAAAAATGTGCCATATTTGTTTTACCAGGAAAAGCTTGGTTGCACTTGTGCATGCAAAAAATGCATCTAAACGCATTTCGCAGTTGCGTTTTGCGGAACTGTATTGTTGCTCACCAAATATTAACCAAAATTGGCCAAAATTTGTTACTCGGGGGTTTTTGGGGTCGCTGATTACGAATTTGATGTTTACTAAACGCCACGCTGCATTCTGGGGCAGATTCCAAGGGCTTGGGGGGATTTGCAGTATAAAGCGGAAATCATCAAATTTTTTCAATTATTCTGTATTTTGGGATTTTTAAGCACAGACTAAGTGAAGTTCGTTAACTCAAGTGCCAGGAGCAAAGTGCCCCATCCTTTTTTCTGTTGCATTATAATTATTGTTTTGCAACTTATTGTTGTGTAAGAAATTTGTTAAATTCCTGCGATTTATACATATATTATATATTCGTTATATGAAGTTTTTGTGATCAGGAATTCGTTTCAAATTTATTACTTATAAACAAATTCAATTATCTCAGCAGCAATAATAAAGTATTTTCAGTAGCGGTTTTCGTCATCAGGTTTTTTAATACCTATAAAATGCACCGCGCGGTTGCATTTGTCATCTATTTTTGAGTAGTAGCCTCAAATGTAACAAGAATCGTATTTCGGGTTTCATTCCTTTTAGAGCTATTCACGAAGCCTACCTTATTATAAAACCGCCTCTGAAAATAATTGTATTATATATAAGCAAAACGGCATTTTTTTTAATTTCAATGGAGCTTTCCGTTACTTTGTGATATTCAATCTTTACAGATAATAACAAGAAATTTTACTTTGTTAAATATCACTTTATTTAAAAGAAAGTTGACTGCAATTTCGAACAGTTCATTGTATGTTTTGATAGTAAACTATCTTGTAAATAAAGTAAAATTTCTTGTTTATTAGCCATTTTTTTTATTGTTACCTTATTGTTAGTTAATTCATGCTCACAAAAACTTTATATTACAAACATATATCAAAACACAAAAGGAATAAAATTTTTTTTTGTTATTTACTATCTAATAGCAAAGTTTCACAACTTTAGGAACAACAACCTTTTTGATTAACGGATTGACCAAATGACTTGTAATTGGTCTCAACAGAAGTATATTATTATATTCAGGGATATTTTTTGACCAGCAATGAGTGTTTAGTTGAATCTGTTTCTTCCAAAAGGTGTTGCAACTTAGAATACAGAAAATCCAGGAATGGAAGTACCTTTGAAAAATAACTAAGATAAGAATAATTTATTAAACAGAAATTTATAATTCAGGTTCGAAAATAATAATAAAATACAACAGATGTTTCATACTTTTGAGTAAAAAAAACTTTCATCAATCCTATTCATAATTTTACCTTCTTATTAAATTTGTGTTTTTATACATAGGTATATTTTAAAATTTCTCAAGTGTCTTACTGGTAGTAAATCAAAATTGTTATATACTTTTTTAGTTGGGTGGCTTCTTGGTTTAAATATACTTTTCAGAATCAATTTTTTGTATAATACTTACAATTAATATTAAATTTGAAAGTAACACCACTGACTAGACTATATATAGTACTTTTTTAATTTTTTATTGTGAATTGGAAGATATATAATGTTAAGAAAACAGGCACATCCCAAAATACTGCCATTCACATTATGTTGCCCCAAATTATGAAACTAAGTGTAATAATCCCTTAAGCTTGTTCTAAGGAGAGAGCAATTGAGATTCCAAATTTTTCCTTCAATATAACATTTTATAGATATGTACTAAATATTTATAGAATGATATAGGCATGTACCGAATTTTAACTCGCATCTTGAAGTTGGTTTTCATTTTTGGATAAACCCACAAAATTCAGCTTCATATGTATGAATAGTATTAATACATTTATTTCCATTTTTTGTTTTCTGACACATTAAATAAAGTTGGCAAAAATACTTTACAAACTACATGGTTCAGATAAATATTTTGTATCTAATCTAATCTCTTCATAACCCTGCCCCCTCCCCCCCCCTCACACAAATTCTAAATCTGAAATGACATTCAGTCATTTTAGTTTAGAAACAAATAATAATTCAAGTATTGAAATTCTTGGCAACAAATTTTTACTATACTCTCACGATCTTCACAATCTTAGCAGTCCCTTTCAAACTATCTTATATAGTGCAAATTGATCCATGTCACAACATAATTTTTAATATTTAATAAGGGCAAGGTTTACCTGTATAGTGTATTATTATTTGTGCATACAAGTGTCATATGTACCGTAAGAAATTAAATTGTGAAATAAGGATTGATTTGCACAATATAAGATAGTTTGTAATGGATTGCTGGGAGTGTGTAGAACACATGAGTATAGCCAAAATATATGTAGTGAAGGACATATTCTAGACAATTCCTCGAATATTAAAATTTATGTACTTATACCTGAATAAGACTTGAACTAACTACTTTATTTTGAATGTTCTTCAAGCCTGCTAAAAGTGTACTTGCCTAGTTTCTTGTTCACAGGTGATTCTGGCATTTCCAGATCCAAGAAAACTCTATAAGGTTGGCCTGACATTAGCAATTGCTGTTTCTGATTGATTTCAATATTTCCAGATGGGAAACTGCATAAACTTCTGTGAATATCCCATTTTTCACAAGACCTAGAAGAGCATACATTTATAAATTTTCTTATATTGATTCATTTACTTACCTAAACTTCAAATGTACAGGTCTCTCGTAGGAAATTGTTGGGACATAGGCATAATAAAATGCGATGTACATAAAAATTGACAACCAAACTATTAAAGCTGTTATGAATGCAACAACAGTACCCCTAAATAGAACATCTCGAACACCACTCACTCCAGATTTAGTTCGTTTTTTATATAACTCAACAGTCTCATATATGAATTTAGCCAATGGTAACTTAATTCGCTGAATTACAAATTGTCTGGGACTAAAAATGTAACCAACAAAATCTGAAAATAACCCGATCATGGCCACTACTTACATTCAAAATTTACAACTTTTTTACATGTTCACTAATTTACGGAAATACGTGAGCATGTATTCGCCTTCCAAATAAATGTTCATCTGAAGATAAAATGTTTATCAATTGCGCTAACGCAGTAAGCATTAAGCAATGTTTATTAAGCAGTATCGGCCTGGTAACCTGGTATCGGTTGTCAAATGTCATGTGTCAAGTTATCATCATAGAGATATAAATATAAATAGAGTAATGTGCCGTGAGCGGATTTGAATCAGTTCTCTGAAGGATATAAAATAATAATACTGCCGTCCTCTCTGTCGTTCTTCTCATGAATAGGGGCCACGAGAAAGGTAGCTGCTCGCGCTTGCCAAGCTATTCTTGTATATTTACGTACCTAAGCATTCTCTTAGGAAGCCATTTTGCAACACACTCTATTCAGTCATAATACTATTATACACGCTTATTCACAAATAAAAACACGTTCCATTCGCACAAGGACGCCTCAGGAATGAGTGCAACATATAATTTTCCAAAATAAATAGGTAAAACCTTGTTAACTTCTAATATGTATCAGCTGTCACACTCAATAATGGACATGCGCCATTAACACTAAACGGAAAACTTTAGCTGCTACTTCTAATCCAGGACTTTTGCTAGTGGCATCTAAAACTATTTAATATTAGTCTGAGGGTGACAACACATATTCATTTCTAAGCAGCCCTCTAGCCTTCTCTATCTAGTCGTATGACCAAGAATTGGACTCCTGTCCCCAGTAGCAATGTAATATGCAATATGTTCATAAAGTCTCAGTCATAGATACAATTTATAATACCTTTATGATTTCAGAGCTTAATAGCACGGTCGTATATACAGATCTGGAAACTCTATGTTTGACATGAGTCTCTTACATGTCACCAAACTCGTAGTCCATCGCTCAGCCACCAGCTGGCGCATGGATCGGAATATGTTGTCAGGATGTCAGGATGTCAGGATTAGGCGCCATATCGTTCAAACACGGTCGTATACGTGCCAGAGAACATCCCTTGACTCATGCGCCACCCTTTTGGTGCTACGCAACAGATGACGCTTAGCGAACTCACTTCTTAAATAGGAAACAGCCTCGAGTTTCCAAACATGTATATACGACCGTGCTTAGTAGTTGTTCATTGGTTCTCAATCACTCATCAGTTATTTCCATAGACTTATTTCCATATACATTTTTATAGTCATGGTTAATATGTCAGAATAAAATTTATCATTATATTATATGTCAGAGGCACGGTCGTACATACAGGTCTGGGAACTCGTATGTTTGACATGGGTCTCTTATGCGTCGCCAAACTCGTAGTCCCTCGCTCAGCCACTAGCTAGCGCTTGGATCGAAGTGGTTAAACGATTTCTTTCCAAAATCGCAAGCAGTGTTACTAAATATTCTGATTTGAGAGAGGAATAGAACTGTCACTCTTGTCAAAATGTATTACTCACCTTAAAAATAACTTCCCCTTTTTCGCACACATAAAAGACCTCGTTAAAACGATTTCTTTCCGGAATCGCAAGCATCCACTTTTTTCGCATTTCCGCATCTTCCGGCACTTTAAAAACAGAAGTTTCTTACTTCACACTTTTGTACCCCGTTTTGCATTTCGGCCCAATGCACGGTTTCGTAATTTGTTTCTAAAAACGCAGGTATTACTTGTGTTAACAAGTCAAGAATGACAGTTGTCAGAGAACACTCTTCGACTACTGCGCCACCCCTTTTGGTACTACGCGACAGTTGACACTTAGCGGACTCACTTCTCATATAAGAAACAGCCTCGGGTTCCCAGACCTGTATGTACGACCGTGGTCAGAGGTTATTACGAACTAGAAGCTTAACCATAGAGGTAATAAATATTTATACTTCTATGAGGTATAAACATTTTAGCTGTTCTGTGAGGCGAAATAGATGTGAATACAGTCACAGAATAGATTAATGACGATATCAAGAATTAATTTTCTTCTATCTGTCGTTACTTAACATCTGTGATCCAACTTTTCAACAAAACTTGTTCTGTGATATCAAATCATATATAATTTTACCAAGAAGTGTAGAACTCTAGAATAATTCTTGGATTTTATTGTTTATTACTCAACTTGGTAATTTCTGTCATTACAGGTGATAGAGCAACACAGAGTCTGGTAGCAACTTAATTTCTTGTTTATCATAGACAACCCAATTATGTAGATAATGGGTTAATGTTTTTGTAATAAAAATATTTGTTTACATCTCCATACTTATATCCGGAAGTCGGAACTTTCGTTCCCGTTCCGTTGTAAAGGTGGAGGAGGCAATATGTTATATATATTGAACGGAGTACGGGAGAGGCACATATAGTGTATATTTCTACAAGTAAATTAGTAAATAGGACAGAGCAACGGTAGTTGGTATCGAGTAGGTACTGTTTACGGTAGACGGTAACCCCGAAAGAATTAATCCCCGGCAGTTATAGCATCAGCATCTGGCCTACTTATAAAAGTGAAATCTTTTGAAAGTTCCTTTATTCAATTTTAATTATCAGACAAGTAGTACTGTGCTGGACTTGAGTGCATCTAGATAGGTTAACAATGACTTCAACTCAAGATATTTTCAAAAAACAAAAAACCTGTTTACAAGTTGCAACAAATGTATCTGAACAGAAGCACCACGTAACAAGAGCAAAACGCGGACAAGTTTTAGGAAATTTGAGGGGTTTTCGGGGATGTACAATATGGTTTACTGGTTTATCAGGTGCTGGGAAAACATCGATTGCATTTGAATTAGAAGCTTATTTAGTAACACATGGTATTCCATCATATTGTCTAGATGGAGATAATATGCGAACTGGTTTGAATAAAGACCTGGGGTTCTCAAAAAAAGACAGAGAAGAAAATATTCGAAGAGTTGCAGAGGTAGCTAAATTGTTTGCTGATGCTGGACAAATTTGCTTATGCAGTTTTGTTTCTCCCTTCACAGAAGACAGAGAACTTGCTAGAAATATACATAAAGAAAATGATCTACCATTTTTTGAAGTATTTGTTGATACCCCGTTGAGTATATGTGAGCTCAGAGATGTTAAAGGTCTATATAAAAAAGCCAGACAAGGTGTTATAAAAGGGTTCACTGGTCTGGATCAAGCCTATGAAAAACCAGAGCATCCAGAACTAGTGATAAAGACTGTGGATGCGACAATTGAAGAATCAACTATGCAGGTAGTAGAAATGTTACAGGAAAATGGTATTATGCCTATGATTGAGGAAGATGTTGAAAAAGTTATGGAATTGTATGTACCAGCTTGTCGTCTGAATGCAGCCAAAGAAGAAGGTGATTCGCTACCAACTTTGGTTATTACCACATTAGATTTACAGTGGGTGCAGGTGAGTGATAATTGAGTTTTTATTCATTACTTTCAATTAATGATGTTTGATTGCCTTTTATAATGAATGCACTGGAAATCATCACATTTACCTTCTTAGAACAAATATAAATAAATGAACTGTGATCAATTGATCAAGTGACTTCCCTCACTTTTGTTAGCAAACTAGCTTTTGGACACTCCTGCTGATCAAATGTAAATGATTGTAGGAACAGAAAATATATCGGGAAAATAAAATTTAAAAGTAAAAAATTTTTTTTAAAGGCAAGCTTTTATTTTAAAGCATACATAAAGAACTGAAAAATTATAATCACAGACTCCAAAAACCTCATATATACCAATTTTGAATAGAACCAGACCATAATCGCAAAACTCGTCATCTTGGGCTCCATATAGAATTTTTGAATTTTGACTAAAAAAATCATGATTTCCGACCCCGGGAACCCTCACATACCGATTTTGAAAAGAATCTGAATATAATCAGCCAACTCCTCCGCTATCTTGAATTTTTGATTTTTGACAAAAAAAATCATGATCTCGGAACCCAAAAACTCCCATGTTCGAATTTTGAAAAGAATTGGATCATAAACATAAACCTCGTCCACCATCTTAGACGCCATCTTGAATTTTTAAATTTGACTAAAATCATGTCGGAGAGACCCCAAAACCCCCCTATACCAATTTTGAATAGAATCAGATCATAATCACAAAACTCGTCCACCATCTTGAATTTTTTTAATTTTGACTAAAAATCATGACTTCCGATCCCAAATTTTAGATAGAATCTGACCATAATCACCGAACTCGTCTGTCATATTGTTTTTTCTCTGATAATGCCATAATACATTGTCACCCGAATGATGCACACCTGCCAAATTTCAAATTAATCGGACGACTATAAGTGGGTCAAAATTCACTTGCAAAATTTCATCCGAATGTACAAATTCATTGATCAATAGATAAACAAGTTAAGCAAAAGCTTGTAAATATTTAAAAACCGCTAATGAAACAACTGTTTTATACTGATACTTGCTGTCCCATGAACTATCAAAATTTGCCACAGAATAAAGACAACATATAGACAGTGAAGTCATATTGATGACGTCACTTCAATCTTAAAATAAGAATTCTGGACACTTCTTAGGGTTAAATATATGAGTGTGATATATATTTATAACCGGAAAAGCTCTGTTATTTTTATATTTTAATAAAATGCACACACCAACATCATTTCAAAAATAGTCTATATCAATTCAGTAGTGCTCAAAACGTATATATTCGCGAAAATTCGAAAAAAAATTGCCCCGATTACAATACATCCCTTACACTATATAAACTTGTTTTATACTGATACTTGCTGTCCCATGAACTATCAAAATTTGTCACAGAGTAAAGACATAACATAGACAGTGAAGTCATACCGAGGACGTCACTTGAATGAAGAATTTCGGGCACTTCTGCGGCTTAAATATATTCGTGTGATATATATTTATAACCGCAAAAGCACAGCTGTTCTTATGATTCAACAAAATACACACGCACATCATGTCAAAAATAGTCCAGATCAATTCAGAAATATTCAAAAGGATGTATTCGCTAAAATCCGAAGAAAATTTTAACCGATTACAATACATCCTTTACACTATATACCATAGTGAGGGCAGTAAAGATTAATGGCAGAGGAAGAGAAGGTAAATAAGTATGGGCAACATGGAAATAATTCAAATTTATTTCTGTTAAATAAGTAATGTGTTGTTTTCATTATTTTGGGGTTTATTATCATGTAGAATTAATATAATAGTTCCATAATAATGATCAGGTATGTTTGCTTTACAACATCATATTCAGTAGTCACATATTCCATTTGAGAATTGTGCTCCAATTTTTAGGTACTATAATAGTTGAATATTAAGGTAATAATAAATATGTTAAAATATGAAATGACTGCTTTTTTATATTTTATGTTGTTGAATTATAAACTTCAAAATTGTTTCAATTGAGTGTTTGTTACTTAACTCAGATCAGAATTTCCTTCAATTGCCACTCTTGGTCAACAGCGAAAATGTTGCCCTTTCTCCTGTTGGGATTACACCTTATAAGTAGTTAGAACTCATTACAAATTTTCAATCACCATATTTTCTGTAAAATAGTACATACTTTGTTAAACTCAATAGCACGGTTTGAAAAACATGAGATTTATCAAAATACTTTCGTTTCTTTCTTATCTGGATACATTAAAGAACAAGTGTACACAATTCACTCAAAGACTATTGGGAGGATATGAAAAAAATAGCGGCTGAAGCATTTTCTTCAATCGACCAAGGAATGTTAACTTGAGTAAAACTCTCATAAGTTAGGCCTTTGACAGTTTGAAGAGAACTATCGCGGCTTATTTCAACATTTGCTACGAAAAATTGGCTTGTTAATTCCGTTCGCAAAACGAATGTTATTTTCCATACATTACTTAAAAATGTTATGTTAGGTACTTGTTTCTAATTGTTTTGATAGATTCAACGGCCGCAGTCTACTTAAACTATTTTTTGGATGAATAACATGTTTAAATGAACTGTGATCAATCGATAAGTGACTTCCCTCACTTTTGTAAAAATAGGTTTCTGACACTTGTGCGTGTTAAATGTTTTATTGTAGAAATAAAAATATATTTTAAATGATTTAGAAACCGCTGAGGAAAGAAGTTAAAGTATACTCTATGTTGTATTGAAATTTTATTCAAATGTTCTACATGATGTATTTTACTACTCTATGTTTTATACTGACACCTGGGGCCAGGTTGTCTTTCGAATCTCATCAAAAATGCTATCTATCGGTATAGAAAGATATAGGGATTTTTGAAGAAACAGAATTATTTCCTGTTTTGCATAATTCGAAGTAATTGATTAATAAGTACTGGAATGAAAATTGAGGACATGGAAAAACACGGGATATTTTAATCCCTGATTTATTTCCAACAGTAGAGTCGTGATGATTTTTCAAATAAGGCGCTTTTTCAACATGAAATCTAAAGGTTCATATTTCGCCCATTAACATTAAACTCATTTTAAACAGAATCAAAAGAGCTCTCCAATGATGCTTAAATATAGGGAGGTTTGCATTTAAGAAAACATAAGAGTTTGGTGCGATACTCTGAAAGTGATGAAAGTAATTTTAAATTGAGCAGAATGTCCGTAGCTACCGTTGAAAAAAGGACGCTAGTCGATATCTTGAATAGCAACGGAACAATCGAGGTTGCTCGTATCCCTGGGACACCCTCCCTGTCCCTGTATATAACGAAATATACGAGTGAAACCGTGTTTTAGTAGATAAATTCATTTTTAAATAGCAAATTTATATAGCAGTGAAATAGAATACATTCACCAACTAGATAATACAACTTAAAGACCTGGGAAAATTGAATATGTTCATGGAATATTTATTTAAAATTACTAAATTTGTTAATATCCAACAAATATAGCTGAACCTTTTTCTAACCGTGGAAATGCACTAATTTATAGACCGATATTTATCCGCTGAAAATATAAATTATTATATAGCAGGTATACTATAATATACTACCTGTTATCCGGGGGCTACTCAGAAACAGCTAATACCCTTAAAGAAAGCGTCGGCTCCGCCGCCGCGGTCGTTCCCCAGGTTTCAAGACTTAATGCATACTATTTCAAATGAATAGGAACAGCTAAAGGAGTGAAAAGACGTAAATTTATACTCTATGTCATGTGGAAGTTTATTAGAATTGACAGTGATATCTTTGTTATGTAATGGCTGTTTGTGATCTAAACGTTACCTATATTGTTGAAGCGTTATCACTGAAAAATTTCATAATATAGGTCAGTGGGGGTTATTCATCTTAGACAGTCTGAACCGTGATAATGATTCATTAATCTAGGTCATGTAAATTGTACGTGATTATATTAGCTGTCAAAAATATCAAAATATATCGAATCCCTTGGATTGAGTCTCGAAAACTCGTTCTTAGCGGATGATGTAAGGACTATTATTTATAGAAACAAACACTCAAAATATTCAAATCAATGCACGATTTGCAAATCTACTTTCAATTATCTTAGTAACGTTAATTTAGTAGGATGAATATATATTTCAACAAATATTCAAGTTAGAATCTTTTTTTGAAACCATACAAGTTGAAAAATTATTTTTCATGCTACTAATCTTGGATCATGTGGAAGCGTATTTCATTTTCTGTTGCATATTGAAATGGGTAAGTTTTGTTCAACATGTATGAAATAACGAACTACTTACTTTGTTAGCACGAAATTCATTAGTTGAACGAAGACCAGAAGATGTTAGAAGGAATTTTTTTTGATAAGATTCATGGCGGTTACATCTTGCACTCGATTATGTATATATTTTACAAGAGGTTCATAAACAATATAAGGAATAAAATTTCTGATAACTAACACAGGTATAAAAATTAAACTGCAGAAGAGGAAGCATATAGCTTTAAATCATTTGTTAGTATTAAATTTGCTGTTGTGTCTTAAAATTGCTGTTTTAACTAGAGGTTATTGCACTAGCACATCAAAATAATGAATATTTCTCCAGTGCCTTAAACACTAGTTTCTTTAAACAATGCACATTAACAACAACACAGAATTATTCATTTTATCTGTATGTCGAAGTCGTCGCCCATATTTCAGGTGTTGGTTTTCCTAGTCTCTTTCAACATAGTCAATGATTTTTCCGTCGAGCTGCCATCTGTATCACTTTGATCCCTGTAGTAGTTAGTTATACCCCAAATATGTTGAATGGACTTAAAAATGTAATGATAGGAGAGTAGACAAAGCACTTCGTTGGCTATATTTTCTATGTAACATAATGATCTGCTACGTATAATGATTGTGGCTTATTAATTTTTACCAAGATTAACAGTAGTTTAAAGGTGTTATCATAATGTAGGTATATTATTCGTACTTATCCTTTATTTTATATCACATTTCTTGGTGGCACTTGTTGGCAGTTTATTCAATATCCACAACGATAATGGTGATTCTTCTAAATTCACTAAAAGTTGAAATTCAAACCAATAAAGAAAACATTAGTTCTACACTAGGAATAAAATCTGCTGTACAACCAGCATGGAATACCTACAATATACACTTTAGGGAAAATGTTGTAGTGAATTTGTTGTAAAAGTAATAAGTGTGGCGTAATATCATTCTTAACGTAAATGTACCATACCTGCCAGATTTCAAGTCGGTCGTCTTTATTGTTATTATTTGTCTTTTTTTGTATATAAATTGTATTACTATACTAAGTAACGTATTTTATAAATAAAACAATATTTCGTTTTATTCACTGCATTCAGACTATGCTATTTTGTTTAATATGAATTTTCACAGCTTTGTTTTGATTTTTATATGATCGGTGTTTTAGATTTTTTTTCTATTCCACTTTTATGTTATTTTAATTTTGATCACTAAAATTGAAGTCTGCCAGCTGTTCACCTTGATCAAACCGCTTATCGAAATATTGGAACGTGTTAATTCCATGATACCATACAGACGGAATTTTTTATTGTTCAATGGTGTTTAGAAATGTTGGAAAATATTACAGAAATATGCACTTAATGTTGTGCAGGGCTGCACATTAGCCATCATAAACATATATTTTTTCAATGGCAATTTGATATTGACTAATATTTTATTTTCTGCTTAATAAATCATGTAAAAAGGAATCATCACATTAACGATTTTGGGAGGAATACGGCGTAAAGATACAGATTTTTCAACGGTGATTTGATGATACTAAAATGCTCTTAGAAAACCCATCTGTCAAGCTCCGCAATCTACAGCAGATTACTAGCTCCCGTGGCTATTATTATTCGACGAAGATTATGTTATTGATGAAACATAGTAGCATATAAACATTAAACTATTCCATCGCACATGAATGTAATTTCATCAACAATAATGATAAAACAGGGTTATGGAACAATACATGTTTATTTTACATTGTAAAAAAATACATCTAAATCTTTCCAGAATAAATTATGTCAATATTCTACTTGATATTTCGTTATCAAGTTCTTAACATATGTCAAACGTAAGCGTAATCTCATAAAAATTTGTCGCATCCATGATTTCCTATCGCTTGATGTATATATACAGTGCTTCCGTAAAGTACTGAATGAATTCATTTTTAGCAAAACTATCCATTTCTGAGGATCCTCCTGAAACAGGTCGATTTTTAATCTCAATTTGCCACATTTATAAGGGAAAATCAAAAATACAGGTTGATCCACGTTTGAGTAATGTCGTCCGCGACAATTTTTTCAAATGGAACACCCTATATATTATTCAATTTTCGGAATCTCTATGGAAAGCTAAATTCAAAAATATGTCACACACAGGGTTTGTATACAGCGCATCCGTTAAATTTAGTGATCTCGTAAAGTAGTGGAAAAATGAAGGAAAATTTTTTTCTAATTTAATTAATACATACAGAATAATTCGTTTAGGAGAAATGACGTCATCGGTATTTTTTGATGCAACCCTATTTTATTTCCATGCGACCCATACTCAAGTTACCTTAGCATATGTCAAAAAGGTTCTCTTTCACATTCCCTCATGGAAAATGGGGTAGGCATCAAAAAATTTCGAAGATGTCATTTCCCCTACACGAATGTGTGTGTGTGTGTGTGTGTGTATGTATTAATTAAATTTGAAAGAATGCCCAAATGAAAATAAAATTCGACGAATTCGAGCGTTCTTTCCCAAAAATTTTCCTTTTATTTTTTACGCATTTATTCACTACTTTGCGAAAGCACTGTATAGAAATCCTTTGTGATATATTTTTGAATTCAGCTTTCCATGGAAATTTCAAAAATTGAATAATATATAGGATGCTCCATTTGAAAAAATTGTCGCGGGACATACACAAACGTGTATCACCCTGTATAATTAATTTTTCCTTATAAATGTGGCATATTGAGATTAAAAATCGACCTGTTTCATGAGATTCCTCAGAAATGGATAGTTTGGCTAAAAATGAATTTATTCAGTACTTTACGAAAGCACTGTATTATAATACTGACTTACTTCAAAACAAATGATTATGATCTAATCTAATTAGACTTTCTAAAGTTGGAATATCATACTCAAATTTACACAAAAACTTGTAACATTTAATTTCTAATTAATGCTGACAAATTGTTTCACCACACTGTTGCATTCTGAACGCTTCAACTAAGTTTTGGAACACTTCTGGCTTACACTACATGTCAATACAAAATTAGCCCAACATGAAAATTGTAAGTTTGTAGATTTGATAAAGAGATTTTTTTTTCACAATAATGCCGCTATGTTGTGAAAATGCTTAATATGTTATACGATTGTAGATTTAAGTTTCAAAAATATATTAATTATTTATACAAGTATTACACATCTGAAATTGTGAAGGCAAAATTACAATTACTTTAACTTATAAAGTTATGTATATATAAAACCACTAATTCACACTAAATAAACAATTAATGTTTTTATTATTCACTATTGCTTACATATGTTTCAACACACAGTGTCATCATCTGAGCTAAGTTATAAACTAAAGTTACATTGACAGAGAACGGTTTCATAATATAATGACTATACTTATTAAATGGAAGCGCAGAACATTTGAAGAAATACTAAGGAAATGATTAATAATTGGTGAATGATAAATGTCCAATTGATCATTTAATACTACATTATTTTTATCTTTAACATGTTTGACAATTTCCAATGATTCCAATATATTCAGTTTCAAACCCTTCCTTTCGATATGTAAGATTTCGGGATCGTGAGTGAAATTATGGTTATGTTCGATTTGATGATTAGCATACGTCGAATCGGTCTTTTTCAATCTGTGGCTCCTCATATGATTTTGAAATCTCTGGTAAAAGCTGCTGTTTGTCCAATATACAAAGCATTACAGTCGTCACAACATAACTTATAAAATCCAGATTTTTCAAATTCATCTCTATTTGTTTTAGAATTATTTATGAATTTGTACAAACTATTAGACGTTTTATATGCGACTGTTTTATTGTGTTTCGCTAGGAATTTTTAAATATTGTTTGTTGGTTTCCCGATTTATGTTGAATTAACATATTGACGTTCAGTTTCTATTTTTTGTTGAGGATATATTAGAGTTAACATGTGTTTGTTCAATTTCTGTTTTAAAATGTTGTCTACTATGGAAGTATTGTAACCATTATTGACGGCAATTTGTTTTATTCTGTTGAGTTCTGTGTTGTAGTTTGTTGCGTTTTGAGGGATATTGATTAATCGATGGGATCGATTGAGTGGAAGGCAGCTAATTTATGGGATAAAGGATTTTCTTGAAATCACCATCGACAATTCTATCGCTTTTGAAGTGGATATTGCTTTCCCTCTTGTACCCTGTTACATTACTGATGTTAGTAATACTAGTCTTTCCATCATTATCCACCACGTGTAACAAACATTAAGTTTTTCGTCTTCATTGTACTTGCTAGGAATGTGCTGTTTTTCAAACTCATTTTCTACAGAACCAATGCGCTTAAATTTTTTCATTATCCTCGATACGGTACTATTTTGAAAATTTTTCCCTGGATGATGTTCATTAAAAATATTAGCTACTTGCAGGTGTGATGTATTCTTGAAGAAATAACATCGTATATGGTTACTACACTAAATATCTTGACTTAATTACAACAATGTCAATGTGACAGCTAACTTGCAATTCATTTACCATGGCCAACTTGCTGTTTTCACAATTTACTAATTCCAAGATATTATGTTTTCAGAAAAGATGTGAAAACTAGAGTCTAATTAAAACAATGCCTTCTTTGGACAGTTTCTCTATATGTTACATGCATTTTATATTTTATAAGATTAAATAATCGTGTCTTTCTAAAAGAACGATAAAATTATTGGAACTTTGCACCGCCAGTGCCAACATTTTTTATGGTTGCAATTTTAGTTTTTAAAAATATGGAATGTAAATAAAATATTTATCATGGAACTGACATATGACGGTAAGTATTACACAAATAAATTAATTTTTACCAGTTAAGTAAACTTTGGATTTGTAAAAAATATTTTTATTTGATAAAACTATCAAAAATCGCAACTTCATCGTAGACTTTTGAAAATTTGCACACGTACAGGGTGTCCCATTTTGGGTACTTTTGGGGGTATCTCCTTTATTTTTAAAGATAGAGTTGCGGTTTTCGCGACACTGTGCTACTTTTTCGTAAAACTCAAGATGCCGTCAACAGAATTTTCATAGCCCTTTTAGTTTTTAAGATACAGGGCATTTCTGAAAATGTTGCATTTTGTGACCCCCCTCGTATCTCCGTTATCCTTCAACTTATCGAAAAGGTAGAATAACATTCTAATAGATTTTTTTCCGTAGAATGCAGTGGTGTAGATAACTTTTGTTACATATTTACCTCTTTTTGAGTTATAAAGTAAACTTACGTTTTTTTAAATGGAATACCCTGTATATTTATAGACTATAAAATTTGTCTTTTTTTTACCTTTTCAAAAATATATGATAGTATGAACTTCTTTTCAGAAACACGCAAATAATTGACAATTTTCAGAAAATTAAATACATATTTTAATAGTAGGCTATGGATAACAATAATAAACAAGTGCAACTTACATATTACTAACAAATAATTGGATACCTTGTATATAGGTATCTATTAAAAAAAATTCCCATAGATCTTTTTCTAACAGTAAGTTTGTAACAACAGTTTTGTGGCGTAAAGTGACAATATAACAAAAACACAAAAAAATAACATTATTAAAAAAAATTAAATGTGATGTTCAAATTGACCACCATTTTCTCTAATGCAAAATTGGCACATCTTTGAGATTCTTTGAATAGCGTTCAAAAGAACCATTGTTCTCATTCGCAGATTTCGAAAAGCTAAATGAATTGCCTCTCGAAGTTTTGCAATGCCGTCATATCGAGTTTTATATACTTCATTTTGTATATAACCCCATAAAAAAAAATCTAAAATTGAGAGATCTGGTGATCGTGGAGGCCATCTAACAGGTCCGTTGGTACCTATCCATCTTTGAGGAAAGTTATTATTTAGAAAGGCCCTTAAGAGCCTAGAGTTATGACTTGGGGCACCATCTTGCTGTAGGTAAGCAGCATTATACTGGGCTAATGGAATGTTTTCGAGCAGTTCTGGAATAACTTCCTCAAGAATTTCTAGGTATCTACGTACTGTAAGACCTCCTCCAAAAATCCTATAAACTATATGTATACCCAAAATAAAACATGAAACCTCAACTCCAAAGCGTCCTTGTTGTGCCCTTTCAAACATTAAATGCAGATTTTCACTACGCCAGTTCCTGGTATTGTGACGATTGAAAATGCCAGCACTTGAAATAAAGCATTCGTCTGACCAAAAAACAAGTCTGCCAAATAAATCGTTAGCATCGATTTGTTGCAAATACCACTGGCAAAACAGTGCCCGGCGCTCGGCATCGCCAGGATGCAAATGTTGTAGTATATTAAATTTGTATGGATGATACTTATATTTCTTCAAGATCCTCTGAGCGTTAGTTTTTGGCACACCAATTTCCTTCTAAATTTTTCTACATGAGGACGAAGATGTTGCTTCTATATATCCTAAAGTATCTATCTCTTTTCTTTCCCTGTTCTCTTTGTTGTATGTTTCAGGGCGCGGGTGAACAAATGATCCGTGCTCAACTAAATTTGCTTTTAAACGGGCAAATATCCCAGAAAACGGTTGCCTTCTTTCTGGATATCTAACAAGCAAAAATTAAAATGATAATAGAGATTTTCATAGCCATAATAGCTTACTCACCTTTGGAAATATAATTCCGAAGCTTCTTCAGAATTTTCATTACTCTGTATAAAACATACCATCATATCATATTTCTCATAATTTTCGTAAACTGCCATTATTCGAAAAAATTGATAAATATCTATTGAATAATGATACCAAAAGAACGAAAATAAACAGCTTACATGCGATAGAGATTTGATGTTTATTTCTGTTCCTGTCATAAACAATATCAATGGCCTACAATTAAAATATGTATTTAATTTCTAAAAATTGTCAATTATTTGCGTGTTTCTGAAAAAAAGTTTATACTATCATATATTTTTGAAAAGGTAAAAAAAAAGACAAATTTAATAGTCTATAAATATACAGGGTGTTCCATTTAAAAAAACATAAGTTTGCTATATAACTCAAAAACAGTAAATATGTAACAAAAGTTATCTACACCACTGCATTCTACGGAAAAAAAACTATTAGAATGTTATTTTACCTTTTCGATAAGTTGAAGGATAACGGAGATACGAGGGGGGTCACAAAATGCAACATTTTCAGAAATGCCCTGTATCTTAAAAACTAAAAGGGCTATGAAAATTCTGTTGACGGCATCTTGAGTTTTACGAAAAAGTAGCACAGTGTCGCGAAAACCGCAACTCTCTATCTTTAAAAATAAAGGAGATACCCCGCAAAAGTACCCAAAATGGGACACCCTGTACATAAAACTGCAGTAGAAATCATCAAATGTCAAATTTGACAGCTAGTAATGCAATTTTTCTCTAATTTGAACCTAAAACTGTACCCGACATCAAATTTAAACCAAAGCTATTTTTTTTAAACATTCCCATATGGTGCGGACTTTAATGGTGACACTATAGACGCTCAGTGCAATTAGTTTAAGAATCCCGCACTTTAGTTGATATGAATTAGTGTTCAAACGTCTTCTGATGATGGTCCTGAGACCGAAACGTACTTAAAGATGAAAACATATAGTAAACATTTATGTGTTAATGTGACCTACTTCCCGAGCAGTTACATATAATACATACCTGGGTCAAGAACCATTATAAGAGTTCTTTTAACCTTAGAGTACCAAGTAATCCTCGAAATTATCCATCTAGAAATCTTACTTTTTTGAACCGGAACATCATAAGACTGACTATGGTTTATTTTCGACAATAAACGATATTGCTCGTGTAAATATATTATCGGTTGATATTTAATTGCAATTTAAATTATTTGAAACGCATTGTTTTAACTGGTAGGTAATTAATTTTATTGAACTTTTATTGAATTAATAAATTTTTAATTTTTTTTGATAGTGGGTTGTTGACATCATCAGATCACCATAACATGCATAAGCACAACCTATTTTATTTCTTTTATCTCTATTATTTGTTCGCGGTGTTATGACATAAAAACAGTTGGTTTAATTTTATATTTATTACGTAATTTATTTTATCTTATATTATGTGTGCTGTATATGTTAGAGCCACTTTTCGAATTTTCCCATTCACCGCAATACATACTCACTTCGCTATATAAACATAGCCAAATAATCGGTTGCCGAAAATATTCTATTTCGGAATCTGTTTAAGCTGATTAAGGTATACATTTCGCGAACAGAGCTTGCTTTGATTGCTCAAATGCCGAATTTTATTATACTAACCTAACAAATATTGAAACGGAATGATCATTTACCGAAATATCTGTAAGTTTGGCAATTGAGCAAAGGCGAAGTGGTTGGTAGAGTTCGTAATTTACATTACACAAATTCCGAAATAGAATATATTTTCGGCAACCGATTATTTGGCTTTGCTCATATCTCGAACTGAGTATTTATTTCGGGAAATATTATCCTAAAGATATTCATCCAAGTAAATAAATTTTAAAAATAAATAAATACCTATTTGACTCATCCGTAATTCTAGGTGTAGAGTCTATAGTTTTTCCACTTTTTCTTGTTTTGTTTTCAAGCAGAACAACGTCCAAGAGCCAGTAATAGGAAAAGTGGGCCGACTATTGATTCGCGAGTCCTGAAATGGGTACCTAGTCCCAAGAATCCACATCCCGAAAGGCTTTTTAAGATATTCACCCAAGAAAATAATTTTTAAAAATAAATAAATACCTATTTAACTCATCAGTAATTCTAGGTGTACAGGGTGTCCCATTTTGGGTACTTTTGCGGGGTATCTCCTTTATTTTTAAAGATAGAGAGTTGCGGTTTTCGCGACACTGTGCTACTTTTTCGTAAAACTCAAGATGCCGTCAACAGAATTTTCATAGCCCTTTTAGTTTTTAAGATACAGGGCATTTCTGAAAATGTTGCATTTTGTGACCCCGTTCGTATCTCCGTTATCCTTCAACTTATCGAAAAGGTAAAATAACATACTAATAGATTTTTTTCCGTAGAATGCAGTGGTGTAGATAACTTTTGTTACATATTCACTGTTTTTGAGGTATAGAGTAAACTTATGTTTTTTTAAATGGAACACCCTGTATATTTATAGACTATAAAATTTGTCTTTTTTTTTCCTTTTCAAAAATATATGATAGTATAAACTTTTTTTCAGAAACACGCAAATAATTGACAATTTTCAGAAATTAAATACATATTTTAATAGTAGGCTATGGATAACAATAATAAACAAGTGCAACTTACATATTACTAACAAATAATTGGATACCTTGTATATAGGTATCTATTAAAAAAAATTCCCATAGATCTTTTTTCTAACAGTAAGTTTGTAACAACAGTTTTGTGGCGTAAAGTGACAATATAACAAAAACACAAAAAAATAACATTATTAAAAAAAATTAAATGTGATGTTCAAATTGACCACCATTTTCTCTAATGCAAAATTGGCACATCTTCGAGATTCTTTGAATAGCGTTCAAAAGAACCATTGTTCTCATTCTCAGATTTCGAAAAGCTAACTGAATTGCCTCTCGAAGTTCTGCAATGCCGTCATATCGAGTTTTATATACTTCATTTTGTATATAGCCCCATAAAAAAAAATCTAAAATTGAGAGATCTGGTGATCGTGGAGGCCATCTAACAGGTCCGTTGGTACCTATCCATCTTTGAGGGAAGTTATTATTTAGAAAGGCCCTTAAGAGCCTAGAGCTATGACTTGGGGCACCATCTTGCTGTAGGTAAACATCATTATACTGGGCTAATGGAATGTTTTCGAGCAGTTCTGGAATAACTTCCTCAAGAATTTCTAGGTATTTACGTGCTGTAAGACCTCCTTCAAAAATCCTATAAACTATATGTCTACCCAAAATAAAACATGAAACCCCAACTCCAAAGCGTCCTTGTTGTGCCCTTTCAAACATTAAATGCAGATTTTCACTACGCCAGTTCCTGGTATTGTGACGATTGAAAATGCCAGCACTTGAAATAAAGCATTCGTCTGACCAGATAACAAGTCTGCCAAATGAATCGTTAGCATCGATTTGTTGCAAATACCACTGGCAAAACAGTGCCCGGCGCTCGGCATCGCCAGGATGCAAATGTTGTAGTATATTAAATTTGTATCGATGATACTTATATTTCTTCAAGATTTCTTCCTCTGAGCGTTAGTTTTTGGCACACCAATTTCCTTCTCAATTTTTCTACATGAGGACGAAGGTGTTGCTTCTATATATCCTAAAGTATCTATCTCTTTTCTTTCCCTGTTCTCTTTGTTGTATGTTTTAGGGCGCGGGTGAACAAATGATCCGTGCTCAACTAAATTTGCTTTTAAACGGGCAAATATCCCAAAAAACGGTTGCCTTCTTTCTGGATATCTAACAAGCAAAAATTTAAATGATAATAGAGATTTTCATAGCCATAATAGCTTACTCACCTTTGGAAGTATAATTCCGAAGCTTCTTCAGAATTTTCATTACTCTGTATAAAACATACCATCATATCATATTTCTCATAATTTTCGTAAACTGCCATTATTCGGAAAAATTGATAAATATCTATTGAATAATGATACCAAAAGAACGAAAATAAACAGCTTAAATGCGATAGAGATTTGACGTTTATTTCTGTTTCTTGTCATAAACAATATCAATGGCCTACTATTAAAATATGTATTTAATTTCTGAAAATTGTCAAATATTTGCGTGTTTCTGAAAAAAAGTTTATACTATCATATATTTTTGAAAAGGTAAAAAAAAGACAAATTTTATAGTCTATAAATATACAGGGTGTTCCATTTAAAAAAACCTAAGTTTGCTTTATAACTCAAAAACAGTAAATATGTAACAAAAGTTATCTACACCACTGCATTCTACGGAAAAAAAACTATTAGAATGTTATTTTACCTTCTCGATAAGTTGAAGGATAACGGAGATACGAGGGGGGTCACAAAATGCAACATTTTCAGAAATGCCCTGTATCTTAAAAACTAAAAGGGCTATGAAAATTCTGTTGACGGCATCTTGAGTTTTACGAAAAAGTAGCACAGTGTCGCGAAAACCGCAACTCTCTATCTTTAAAAATAAAGGAGATAACCCGCAAAAGTACCTAAAATGGGACAACCTGTACAGTCTATAGTTTTTCCACTTTTTCTTGTTTTTTTTTCAAGCCGAACAATATCCAAGAACCAGAGATGGGTGCCTAGTCCTAAGAATTCACATCCAGACAGGATTTTTGTATCAACTACCGGCTCGTGATTTGGGGCTTTTAAGGCCAGATTTGGAAAAAAAGTATAAAGTTTGTGAAAAGTGGATTAATTTGATAATTTGACGTATAGGGTTTTTTTGGGTCGCTGATCACGAACCTGTCATTGAAATTTGGATTCCAATTTTTTTAAAGAAAAGCTTTTATTTTTAAATGTACTAAAAATAACTAAAACTCGTCCACCATCTTGAATTTCTTTGAATTTTGACCAAAAAATGTTGACATCCGATCCTTAAGACTGTGGTATGCCAATTTTAAATAGAATCGGACCATAATCACAAAACTCGTCCGTCATCTTGAAGCCGCCATCTTGTTTATTTCATAACGTATTGTCACTCGAATGATGAGCACTTACCAAGTTTTAATTTAAGCGGACACCAAGAACTGGGTCAAAATTCATTTGCAAAATTTCACCCTAACCTACAAATAGATAGATCGATGGATAAACAAGGCTAGTTAAATAAAAGATTGTAGTGATTTAGAGTGTGATATATATTTATACAGGCTGTTCCATCTCAGACGAGCCACCCCGTATATTTCTTATACCATAGTCGTCAAATAAATGTGATTTTTATGAAGATTGTTTAAGTTTGTAAAAAAGGTTTAGTAAAAATGAGCTTGTACATTGTACAAATAACCAAAATATTCAAGGTGGCGCATTCGAGCAACAAAATTAATTTTTGGCGAAAACGGTTCATCAAATTTACGTTTTTCATACACCGTTGTAAAGAGGCTTCCAAGACCTTTCAAATGACGTATCACTCAACCCCTCTCCCCTATTCAATTTTGAGAGGTTGAAGCGCCCCCCTCCCAAAAACAATGCAGATCCTATTTTCTCCACTTTAAACCGATCTGCAAAATTTCAAATCCGTACTATTAATAGGAACGGCACAATCGTCTCCAGTGGGTTACGCACGCGCTCGCACACACACACCACATGTCAAAAGTAGACTAGATCGATTCAGAATTGCTCAAAACATATATATCCGCAAAAATCCAAAAATTTATTTTGGATGGATTACAATACTTCCCTTACACTATACAGGGTTTTTCAAAAAAAGATGGCCCCGTTGCTAGGATAGGTAGAGCACTGAAAGATAAATACTTCGCTTAGTAAAAATTTTCGTAACCGCATTCGTATTCAAGATACAGGAGGGTGTTTTAAAAAAAAGGCGCTAATTACACGGTTCATACCGAGTAGTTTTAATCATAACTTTTTTGAGGTTAGACTTTCTAATTCAAATTTTACGTCAAATTAAACACCATTCAATTTTACACAAAAAAGGTACTCTTGGTAAAACTAGATACTGTGTACCGTTTTCGGAATATTTTGATTCGAAAATAATGAAGTAATAACTGATGCTGGTATAAAGTAAAAAACAACTACCAATTCATCAAAAACCGAAAACAATAACATTATACTAAGGCTAAAGTTATTAATTAAACGAAGAATCACATTAAAAATCAAAATAAATTGTAGTAAAAAGATGAAATATTGAATCAGTTAGAGTAAGTGTTCAAAATGTCCTCAGTTTTCACGAATACACAATTCTATCCTTTTTTCTAAACAATACTAAACGGTTGAGGATCAGCTATGAGGTCATTAAAGTGTCGTTGAATTCTGTCTTGCAACTCCTGATGTAGAATAGACTTTTTCCTTAACATACGACCAAACTGTGTAGTCCAAAGGATTGAAATCGCATGAACGTGAGTGTCAATGAATCGGAGCTTCTGCACCACTACCAATGCATCGATTCGGATAATGGTTACTCAACCAATTACGACACCTTCTACCAAAATTCGAGGGAGCTCTATCATGCATAAAAAAGAGAGACCTTCGCTCGTTTAGCGTTAAATCAATATGTCGAATAAATGATTTTCTATAAAGTGGAGTTACACGTTACCATTCAAATTTCCAGAAAGAATGTGATAACCAATTAATTTTGTTACCTAACGTTACTGCCCAAACATTAATTTTAGACGATTGTTGGTAATGTGGATTGGGATTGAGGACTGTTCTTCCTTGTAAAGTTGTACACTCTAACCGGTAGATCGTCTGATGGCAGGAGCTCTTGAACTTGTCTGTAGTGATAAGGATGCTCCTTAAGAATCCTCCAAGTACTTGCAGCAAACGTATTTGTTTGTCGTGCCATATTCCTTACGCTAATTGTTGGATCTTGATCAACTAAATCTAAAATGATATTCTCTTTCCGAATGGTTCTTGTTGTTCTGGTCATAGCAGAATTATTTTTTTTTTTGGTGTCACATTCCCAGTTTCTCGACAACGTCGTTTCACAGCTCTAAACGTTTTTTTAGTTGGTATGTTTCTTCTTTCTTTTCTGCAAAACGCGTAACAGCTACACTAGCGTCAACTATCAATAAATGTCAGTTTTCCATGGCTAACTCAGACAAAACCATTTTGAGGTTTGCGACGACCTTTTAAGCTATTGCATATAGCTTTTATCGCGGGCTTTCAGCGCGGCGACCGAATCAAGAAATTCCGTAACGAAAAATAATGTAAGACCTAAACACCTAACATGTGTCAAATTAATTTATGTTGCGCTCTCTCGGGTGACTAATATTGAAAAATTGTATATCTCGACAAAAAACGATAATTCTACATTCAAGTTTTATAATAATCGAAGGCAAGCTGCACCGACTGCATCTTTGTTGCAAGAATTCAAAAGACTGCCTTTAAATAGTGTTCAGACGACAGCTCAAAGTGTTTTAGATTTCCTAGTAATAGAAATGGCATTTCAATAATGACTTTCAATTGCCAAAGTCTAAATAGTCACAAATACGATTTACAAGATTCAGTTACGAGACAAACAAATGTGTTACTTTTTACCGAATCTTGCATGGCGCATAATAATCCGATTGAAATACCTAATTCCAATTGTATTGTTCAATTCAAACGAGATGCTGTTCCAAAAGGTGGGGTAGCTATTTACCAAAATAATAATAATGTAACTAATATTATGACTCCGAATATTGAAATAAATATTGCACACGTTAGCGATGTTAATGTTAGGCGCTCATTTTTTGGAGATATTTGTGCGTGCTTATGCAAACTTAGAAATGGCCTACACATAGTCATGGTAGCAATTTACATTTCTCCGAATCCAAAATTGGAAGAGGTAGAGCATTTTATTCATCGCACTTTACTGGAGTACACTGAAGAAGGGTCGAAAATACTTGGTACAAATGGTAATAAATTTCCACTTATCTTGGCTAGCGATTTCAACATCAACTTCGCTGATAAAAAATCAGAGCGGTTGACAACTTTTCTTTCGCAAAAATTGAATTTGAAAATGAATAATGATCCACAAGAATCCACAACAAAATATGGGGCCACCATTGACGCGGTATTTTCCAGATATTTAGAGGATATCAAGTCTCAAACTTATGTCTCTTATTTCAGTTATTCAGTTACCATAAACCTATAGTTTCAATGATAACAAATTCCTGAATAACCTACATGTATTGTAAGATAATTAAAATATTTTAAACGATATTAACTTCTCATTTATTCAATAAAAGAAAAAAAATTGTTTTCTTATCGGTCACCCCGCTCAAAAAGTGTAACTTGAATTAATATCAAAGAAAAAACTTGAATTAATATCAAAGAAAAAAAAATACTGCATAAATTAAAAATAAATAAATAATTATAATTGCATAAGTTGAGAAAAAATGCTGTGCAATAGCTTCACGCGGCAGTCCCCGAGTGCCACACGTTTTTATTTTTTACTGAGAACGTTTTGAACACTTACTCTAACTGAACTGAATATTTCATGTTTTTATTCAAATTTATTTTAATTCTTAGTGTGATTCTTCGTTCAATTAATAACTTCAGCATTAGAATAATGTTATTGTTTCTGGTTTTTAATAAATTGGTAATTGTTTTTTACTTATACCAGCATCAGTTATTACTTTATTATTTTCAAATCAAAATATTCCGAAAACGGTACACAGTATCGAGTTTTACTAAGAGTACCTTTTTTGTGTAAAGTGTTTAATTTGACGTAAAATTTGAATCAGAAAATCTAACCTCAAAAAAGTTATGATTAAATCTATCGGTACGAACCGTGTAATTAGTGCCCTCTATGAGACTCAGATATAAAAATAAATTCATGCGATGTGTCAGCTTCCAAAACATAGTCATACCAATTTTCATTACAATGTTGCCAGTAGTTTCGACATAATCGTAAAAAATGTGTTTATCTTGATACGGATGCCTTTACGAAAATTTTTTACTTAGCAAAGCACTTATCTTTCAGTGTTCTACCTAACCTAGCAACGGGGCCACCTTTTTTTGAAACACCCTATATACTACGTATAGTGAGGGAAGTAACGAGTACTGTAAGTAAATCGCACGTTATCATGCGCTTATCCATCAAACTATAGTTTTAATAAAAAATACACTTGTAATAAATTGTAATAAATTTTCACAAACTTCGTCTTTATTAAGCAACACGCGACATGATTCACCACACGGTGGTATCCAAATTTTCAGGTGGCATTCAGGTGCATTTTAAAATATTTAATAAACTATAATTTCGCGCGCGGAATCTGTTGTACCGACGCTCGCTTATTGCCGCTAAATGAAATTCCGCGCTAGTTTTTTATGATGAAATTCGTTATAACTTGGAATTGTGGACGAGCCGCCGTATGCTGTTTCAAACTTAAATAGTATTTATTGTATGTGTTTCTCTGTAATTTGATCAAAGGTTTTTGTCGCTAGAGGCCCAAACACATTTATTAGGATAGCTCCACTTCTACTCAACCCAAATCGATCTGCTTGGGCTTGAAATACGCGTTATGAAAACCTCTATTGGAACCTAGAATTTGGATTCCGTGAAAAATTTGAATTTTTTGATCGTCCAAAATGTTCAAAATGCCGCCAAAGTTATATCTTTGGACCAAAATGCTTGAATTTTTGATATTAGGTGTAGAATAATGAAATCTTTCGAATGAATTTGGCTTAGATCGATAACATAAGTGTTTTGTCTGAAATTCACAAAATGCGGATTTTACAAAATGGTCGATTTTTGCTCAAAAAATGAAGCCGGTCGAAATACCAAGAACCAAAAAAAAGAGAAATAAAAATCTTTTCACCGTAACAGAATATAAAAAAAAACAAAAACTCTGACATATTATACTCAATGTATGCTTAAAAAGACACTAAATGTCCCTATCCCACAACCTCGAATCGACTTCGTACCTCAGCCAAAAGTCGCGTAATAACTTTTGTCTCCACATTTTTAAGCTATTGCATATAGCTTTTATCGCGGGCTTTGAGCGCGGCGACCGAATCAAGAAAAAAAAACAAAAGACAAATACTGTAACGAAAATCTAAAAAAACAAAAAACAAATACCGTAACGAAATATCCTAAGACCCACCACTCCGCCTACCATGTGGCTCGGCCGAGCTTAAAATTGTCGAAATGTTAACTTTGAACCTTTTAAAAGGTCGTGATAGCCCCAAAGTGGGTCGAAAACTGTTTAAATTGGTTAATTTTCGATAAATCGAATGACGTTCACGTGAGAAGCGCGTAGCTCGCGAGTTAGAAAAATGCAAATTTACGGTACATAGAACGTTTTAACGAGGACTTTTCGCATGCGGTTTTCGCTCCATGTCGTTAGTTTATGAACGGGGCCAACTAAATAGCATAGTCTCGGGCCCCAAAATGTCGATTAAATAGGAAAATTTAATTAAAACAGTTTAAGGTATTCTCAGCTGTCACCTACTAGCATCTGACATGCGACGTACGAAAGGGAATTTTCTAGCTACTTAAATATACCGAAAGCGGGTAAAAGCTAGCGGCCCATAGCCCAAAATACTTTATTACAACTGGCGCCAGCCGCACGGGGTTCGAAACGGCCCCAAATTAACAAAATAGAGGTAAAATGTATAAACTATAACTTACGCGCAGCGAGCTCCTCGAGGATATGTCAAAATTATTACGTTCGTAGCTAATTACATAAGACGTCTGGCGTTCATGCAATTGTGTTTTTATACAATTCGAACCTTCTAATTTCAATAGGCCTCGTGAAAATCCTGGAGCCGGAAGCGCTATCAAGATCTGAACGTTAAAACTTTCGTATAAAATTGTGTTTACAAGTCAACTTGTCACCATAGATAACTCTACTACCGGTAGTAGAGTTATCTATGCTTGTCACAGAATACTCTTCATAGAGATCAAGATGATACGTTTTTTTACTCATAATTCGTGAAGATTTTGAAGGGGTAGTGGATGTTTTTCTGCCCAACTTTTTCCAGTGGCGTAGTGCTATGCAATAGCTTTACCGCGGCAGTCCCCGAGTGCCACACGTTTCATTTTTTCATACAACCCATAGTTTTCTCTCAAAATGCAAAAAATTGAAAAATGGACATTTTTGGATCCAAAAAATGGCAATAGTTTTTGAGCACAGGGTCAATCTAAATGTAAACTACACCAACGTGTTCAGCGCGCCCAAATACATAAGAATAGACCAAAATTAGAACTTGCCGAAATTCGTACAAAAAAAATCTTTAAATGTCTGGACTATTTATATCTGTCCCGCTAATTCGTTGTTATGTCAGTAAACACTACTAACTCAGCCTAGCTTGTACCTCTCTCCATGGCCGTTGTCATTTCGTGCAACTAATCCATTATATACTAGCTCCAAAATCACTTTCAGCTCAAATATGCAAACCTTACCGGTGTAATATCTATGCAGTTCCTCATAAAATAATGTTTCGTTAACAAAATTTCCATCGCCATCGTCTAAATCACCTGATTCTCCCAACATTTTCTTCTCTTTCACAACAAACTACTTCCAAACATCACTGTTTACTGACATTATAATGAATTTGGGGGATATATATAAAACGTCTAACTTGAGAGACATTTATAATACAAATTAATATGATCTTGACCTATTGTAAAATGGACGTTCTTATTCAACATGACTAAAACATGTTAGGCGTTTTATAAACTGTCTAAAAATGTCAGAATGTAAATTTATTCAATTCTCCCAGTCGTTTAGAAAAAGACTAAATGTTTTATAAATCGCCTTGTTTTACATTTCGTCGACTATTGATATATTATATAATTCTTCATGTGTCGAATCAGACTTGAGTTTATTTACATAGCCACAATTCAACTCGGAATCGTTATGAACGCCAACATTCATTTTCCTTCCTACTTTCTTTTTCATCACTTTCATTTACACCGGAACTAGCAACGTAATACATACCTGCCGGGGGCTGCAATGTTATGATCATTATATAATACATATTTCATCATAACATGCTCACGATTCTTCTTTCGGTACTACAGAAAAGATACCACATTTCACTCACAGATGCGTAATTAAAGATAATATTTTAATTGAAGATATTCAAAGGTCTCAAGTAATCTTTTAAAAATGAGTTTAAAATACCTTGGCTACAATTTGGAGAGCAGCTACTTCCACAGAATTTACTAAATTGGTACAGTTATGTTGTATTTGATATTGAGTACGGTTTGAGGTATCATTTAATCAAATTTGATACAATCTAGCCAACAAACCATTGCTTCGGATTTTATTTGAGAAAAATCATTAGAAGTTTAAGGGAGGGCAATGAAGATTTTTCTCTCCGATACGAAATACCGTTGTAGAAAAGATTGTTTTGTTCTTCTTACTTAAATAGAAACAAATATGCTGAATGGCTAAACGTTGAAGGTGTCTGATCCAGATGAAACAAGCCAAAGCCAGACATCCCAAGACGAATACACTTTTGGATTGATGAAATTGAAAAGTTTGAAATAATGATAATAATTTTGTTCTATAATGAAAAATATGTAAAGCTCCCAATGTCGTTTCATTTGGGGAACAGGGACTACCATTTTTTTTTTTTTAATTTTTCAATTCATTTTACTCAAAAGGCCGGAATTGCTTAATCTAATAATCATTGATGGTTTTATTTTTTATATTGGAAAATGTATAAAATTAACTATAAACTATTTACATATAATCTTATGATTTTTAAATAAATGTATATATTGAATGTAACTAACTATTAACAATTTACAATATTATTAATTAAAAAATACTATTTTGATCACATTTTGAAATAAAAAACTTACAAATGTTGATGCAGTTTTCTTTATCACAGCCATTCTTTATATCTACCTGAGGATGAGGTGTAATAATTGACCTCAAAACCTGGTAGTACGGATCTACAAAAAAGTCGATTGTGGGAATAAACATGACAATATTAATATCAATATGAACTCACACTTTGGTGAAACCAATTTTTTTACTACAGCTAGATTAGCACAAATTACCCATCTATATAAAGATTTGACAATCAAGAAAATGTATAAATATTCATCAATCTTCTTCAACAATCAATGTCTATATTTCAATTTAGTACCAAAATAATACCTATCAGTGAAAATCAACAAAAACATTCAAGAAAAACATAATAAGAAAAGTCAACATTTTAAGAAGAGCACTTATGAAAGAAGAAATCAGGACAGCATACCAAATTTTACATATTTTTGACTGTAAACTTTTATCAATTTATAACAGGTAAATGGACTTTCGATCAAATTAATGAATTATTAAATAATATACGTGCAACAATGATACTATCTACAAGATTTACAATATAAAAAACTCTGCAAAAAGATCAAGATTCTTGAGGTAAAATCCAATTCAACTTACAACACACAATAATAATCCATTAACTAAACAAACATTTGATAAACCTGTAGTCAATTTTTCTATGTCATAAACCCAATGTTAGAATCAAAACAATCAGCTACAAAAAATCTTGAAATTTTGAGTGTTCAGACAGAATCAATATTACAATCCATACCAATGAAAAATGAACAACTAAACATTTATATAGATTACATAAAAACAATTATTAGAAATGAAAAACTTAAAATTAACTCTTATAATTACCAAAGGCAAATTTAATAAAGTAATTATAAAAAATATTAACAAGAAAATTAAAGATAACAAATTAACTATAACCAAATCAGATAAAGGTAACTCCGTAATTATTCTCAACACAATAATAGATTTTCATCTAAAAATAAATACATTCATATAAGAAAATAACATTTTAGTCAACTTTAAATATTAATACTTTCATTACAAAACTAAAAACTGTAATGAAAAATTGTCCTGATACTCTAAACAAAACACGTATTCATAAATTAACCCCAAATCATAGTATAAAACAAAGACTCTTTCAAAAATTCATAAATCTAATAACTTCAATGATATCTCAATAAGACCAGTAGTATATTTCACTGCCTCTCCCACCTTTGAACTTGCCAAATGGTTAAACCTAAAATTAAAATTTTTTCACCATAGTAAATTCACAAATACCGTTAAAAATAATCTCGAATTGATAGAAAAAGTTAGCCAAATAAACATTGTCGATGATGATATTCTCATTTCTCTAAATGTCTGTAACCTATTCACTAATGTTCCAATAATAGGAGTATTAAATATTATAAAGGAAGACTTTTCTAACAGGGATTCTCAACAATTGAATCTTTAGAATTAATCAATTTATTAACAATTTGTTTAGAACTAAAAATGTTTCACTTTTAACAATACATTATGCTACCAAAAAGATGGTCTAGCAATGGGTTCTCCATTATCTCCACTATTAGCTGACATTTTCATGAATTATATTGAAACTAACAATATTATCAATAACAATGAATTTATTCAACATATTACATTCTATTGCAGATATGATGATATCCTTAATAACTGGAATGGTAACTCAGATCAACTCAACAATTTCTTAAATCATACAAACAATTCCTTAGTTCAATAAAATTTACCCTTGAAACCCAAAACCATAAAAAAAAGTATAAACTTTCTTGAGTTAACTTTAACAATAGAGAATAACAAAATAGATTACAATATTTATAGAAAACCTACACATACTGGTATAACAATAAACAATACAACATAAAATAGCTAGTTTACATAGTTATATCAACAGATTGTTGAAAACACCATTAACAAAAATAAAATTGAATTGGAATTAAAAATTATATGTCAAATATCCGTTATGAATGGATTCAAATAAAACATAATACATAGAATGTTTACATAGAAATCAAAATTTATTATATATTTCTCATCAAATTCAAAATAATATTCAAGTTTCCCACCAAATATTGAATATAAATTTAAACAATAAACTACCTTTTAGAGCTTTAACTTATTTTGGTAACATCACTAATAAAATTTCTAATGTTCTAAAACCAATAGCAAGGATATATAGATCTTCAAGTATTTTAAACAATTTACTTTTAAATAATAAATATTCAATAGATAATATGGAGAAAACAGTGGAATATACCAATTAACATGCTGAATATGTAGGGAGAACATCTGATAATTTTAAAAGTCGCTTGAAAGAACAGATACGTTGCATGAATCTCAAAACAGGCTTCTCTCACTTCGCTAACCATCTTTTAGAAAAAAAATCACAAATTAAAACCTGAAACAAATTTTAAAATCTTACATTTAGCTACCAAAAGATTATACCTTAACAATTTGGACTTTTAGAAATACATAAATCTTTTAAAAACAACGAATTAATAATACTAAACTCACAAATCGCTTTGAATTATAGCCCAATTTTTTCAGCAATAATCTAGTTTACAGTTTATAACAATAATCATTTTGTCATTTTACAGAAAACTATTCATTCTACTGAAAGTCCAAAGTTCTCTCTACTTAAAATCATATGGTTTCATCACTTTACCACTAGATGTAATTGATTTATAATTACATAAACATCAAACTTTCAAAACACATCCTTTTGTATAATATGTATTTTAATAATTTTTTACCAATTTGTTATCTAAAGTTACATATTCCTCATCATTAAACTGCTTTGTAGTTTTCTGAATTTCAACTATTGAACATGAATTATATGAATCAAATATGAAATTTTACATATAAACTTTAATTATCTGGAAATGAAGCCATACGATGTATAAATAAATTTATTTATTTCATGTAAGTAAATCTTTATAAAAAATTTACAACAAATTAACAATTACCAATATTATTAATCAAAAAATTCTATTTTGATAAAATTTTGAAATAAAACGATTTTTACAACAAAAAATGGATTGTGGGAAATAAACATTACAATATTAATATCAATATTAACTATGCTTATATTCGGAATTCAGTATGGCAGATATATGTTTACGATTACTATTCTGTTCAATTACTGTAATGTACAAGTTCTTGTGCTTCTTAAAAAAATAATTACTCTTTGTATTCTTTGAAAAACCACTATTAACTAAAAAACAATTTTAAATACTGTGAAATTGATGGATAGGGAAGTAATTGTTTTCGTGTATTTTTGCTCATTTTACTACTGAAATATTGTATGTAATTAATTGTTACATTGGGTTGGAAGGGGATATAGTGAATGTGGGTAATTTGGACACATACTGTGATATTTAGTTTTATACTTTTTAATTACATACATTTTATCAAAGGAATCAATATCATGTGGAAGTACAGCAGTTTTTATGATTGTTGAGTAAAACAACAAACAAATTTAACACTTCAATAAGTTCAGCAGCCGTTACGTAATGAAAATACATTCTAAACTTAAATGAAATAACTATTAAAAGTTCGATTTTCACTATTTTAATAAATAAATGTGACTATAGTTTCGCTAACGCAGTAGCTTCTTTAAACGAATATTACAAAGTATTTTGAAATATTTATTTGAAGAAGCTACTGTGTTAGCGAAACTGTCACATTTATTTATCAAACTAGTGAAAATCGAACTTTTAATAGTTATTTTATTTAAGTTTCAAATTAACATGGTATTTTTATTTGAATAACAATTCTTCTGAATTAAATATAAAATTATATTGACGGAATTAATTTGATTTCATATGTAAATATCATTCTCAATCGTCATAATAAGAAAAAGTTAATTAAAAAGCTAAGAACTCACCCCGTTAAAATTAAATTCACAATTATTGGAAAAACAATTATCCCGTTCATCCGCCTATTATTTTATTTTTTCAAAAATATAGTTTCATTTTGATTTAAACTATTATTTAAATATATCTAGTATTCCACCTAGGGTTTTAAGGGTGCTCATTTTCTGCATAGATGTTAGTATGCTAAAATCTTTCCTCTTTGAACAGTGAAATGCTCGTTTTGTCTATACGCCACTTGTGTAAAATGGCGTTAGGTGCTGTACGATATTATAAAGATAAACAAAACTTTTCACCTACGAATTATATTCAAAATTAATAAAATGTATATGTATCGAATAATTATATTGAAGAAATTCACATGATTTCATAAATATTCCCTCAATAAATCGATAGTGGAAGCTATGATAAAACACTTTTTACTTTGTTTTTTATTATAGAAATATTAACGTTATTATAGTATCGAAACTGGCATATGTCATCTTCAAAAATACATTTGTATCGTTAGTGTTATTGTCATAATAAAAAAGAAGAATTATTTTGAATCATTTGAAACCTATATGGGGATTTATTTAATTTTTTTAAATTGTAACAGCGACGCGGCTTAAATATATTGATAGTATATATTCTGCTATAACCCACGACAGAAGTGTAAAGTAAATTTGAGACATTTGTGTGAATTCACTAGAGTTTTTATTTTTATGTGTTTGAGATTGTTCAAACTATTAAGTTTGGACTTTCATTGTCATGAACAGTGTTGAACAGGTGAACGAATTACCCAATTGATTTTTGTTCTATTGCCGTTATACCAATTGGAAAGAAGTTTAGGTTTAATATTGTAGTTCCGAATACCCCGTTGTTATCGTCAATGTCATTTAAGATGGATCTCCGAATTTATTCAGACTTCTATCAAGTTACAATAGGATTAAAAAGCAGTTTTATTTTTATGACTGATAAGATATCAGCCTTTGTTTCTAGGTTGAAACACTTGTTTATCGAGCTATTTTCTCAAGAAGTAGTTAATTTCAATGTGATCAACACAAATAATGCTTGATGGGAATAGTCCAAGTGTTATCTATTAGATATATTACTTCATAATAACATAATGTTATCAAGATGACATGTTTATTATATTCAAAGGCGGGCATATTTGATCTTAAGACCGTTCATCTCTATTTCGAGAGAACCGAAAAATATATTATGTATAAAGAACAACCATAATTCTCTAGCTAATTTCATTGCCTATTAATTGAGCATACGTTTCTAATTTTTATTATCAAGCTAAAAATAAATAATATCTTCGAAATAAGTATGTACGAATAATGCCAACAATGGTTGTTTAGAAAAATAGAACAAATAAGATGTTAATTATTTATTGCATGATTCGCTGTTATGACACTTCCTCTTACATGTGTACGCCATAGAGACTCGTAATACATTTTCATACAATAAGTTGTTACCTCAAAAAATATTATTTCCCAAATGTAAAAGAAGAATAATCTGTTATTTCGCGATTTCCGCAATCATATTCATTTAAAACAGTAAAGCCAAACTGAAATATCTTTTTTCTTTGCAGGTTTTGAGTGAAGGTTGGGCGGCACCATTAAGAGGTTTCATGCGAGAAGAGCAATATCTCCAAACACTACATTTCAACTGTTTATTTACGGATGGAAATTGCATCAACCAGAGCATTCCCATAGTCTTACCTATCACTACAGTAGACAAGAAGCGTTTGGAAAGTGCATCTGCTATTTCACTATTATATAACAATATATGTTACGCAATTCTGAGAAAACCAGAATTTTACATCCACAGAAAAGAAGAAAGAGCAGCTCGCCAATTTGGCACTACAAATAAAGATCATCCCTATTTAAGATTGATCTATGACTCTGGTGATTGGTTAGTAGGTGGTGATATAGAAGTATTGCGAAGAATACAATGGGGCGATGGACTTGATCAATACCGACTAACTCCCAATGAATTACGACGGAAATTCAAATACATGGGTGCTGATGCAGTGTTTGCTTTCCAACTTAGAAATCCCATTCATAACGGACACGCTCTTCTGATGACCGATACAAAGAAACAATTACAAGAAAGAGGTTATAAACGTCCAGTTTTACTTCTACATCCATTAGGTGGTTGGACCAAAGATGATGATGTTCCATTATTCACTAGAATAAAACAGCACCAAGCAGTTTTAGATGAAGGCATTTTGGACCGTTATTCAACGGTTTTAGCTATTTTTCCTAGTCCAATGATGTATGCCGGCCCAACAGAAGTTCAGTGGCACGCCAAAGCACGTATGAATGGAGGTGCTTCTTTTTATATTGTAGGTCGGGATCCAGCAGGTGTTCCACATCCTGCTGGTAAGGATGCAACAATCGATGGGAATCTTTACGACGGTTCTCACGGAGGGAGAATATTGAAAATAGCACCGGGCTTGAGTGCTTTGGAGATAATTCCCTTCAGAGTTGCCGCATACGATACCAAACACAAGAAAATGGCATTCTTTGATCCTTCCAGAATGGAAGAATTCGATTTTATATCAGGAACCAAAATGCGAACACTTGCCAGAAAAGGGGATACCCCACCAGATGGGTTCATGGCACCTAAGGCGTGGGAAATCTTGTCAGATTATTATCAATCACTTAGTAAATTGAAATACTAATCCATCAGAATAAAAGGCCCGAAAATTTTATGATTTCAAATTATTATATTGCTACAAATTCATCTACGGTTCGTATATCGCGAATTACCTTACCCTAGAATTCATATATTAATAAGAAATCTGCTTTATTTGTCAGACATATTGTGGAAATTTAATTTTATGGAAATTAAAAGCTCATTTAAGAATGGGGAATAATCAGAAGTAAACATTCCAACTCAAAGTGGCATTACAATAAGAAGTATCATGTTTTCAGTTTGATCCGTTTTGCAAATCAACTTGAATCATGTGGAAAAGAATTCTATTAAGTATGAAGAAACATAATGAATCTTTAATATATTCGAATGGAGTCTCCCCAATCTTCATTACATAGTATTCAGCCACACCTGTATTTTTTGAAAAGATTAAATCGAGTGATTAGTGTATTCAGCAAAATTATTTGTTAAAATTTGAAACCATTTTAAAATCCTGCCTGGAAGAGGACATTGAAGTATTAAACCAAATTTATAATGCGCTGTATTTCTTAGATGTTATATAAAAAAATGAACAATACACCAGCATCTAAATTATATCGCCTCGATTGGTGTTGCAAAAATTGTTTCATGAAATCATTGAATTTGGACACTAGAACTCCAATAAGAGAATTTATAAGAGGTAAGCACCATTGATTGTTTTAATTTTTACTTCCAATTCTCAAAGTTGGAAGAAATGCAAAATATCAAAACATACCAATAACAAATTTGCTCACCGTCATTTCGATGCAACCTTCGGCTTTGCAGTCTCAATTTTTTTAATCGCTCGCTATCTATTCAAATATTGTTTTGGTCTATTTCGTACAATTTTACTTAACTATCTGCCTAGTCTTCAATATGTATGTGTTACGTCATTATTGAAACTGGAAATCTTATTCTTGTTGAAGAAAATTTTCTGCTAGTTGACCATTTTGAAATCAGTAATATACATCTAAATCGAAATTTTGTGGAAAAAAAACTAGTCTGGATAGCTGTCGTTCATTAGAGAAATTATGAAAAATATTGTTTCAATTTATTAATAAACCTTGACACTCAAGACAGCAGTGGAAATGTGACTGTGGTACAGGTAGCTTTAATAATATTTATCAATGTGAGTAACTTTGTTCACACTTAATGGAAACTAACTATTACATGTCCAAATCTACTTATAGCTTTTTGCCGTATTGAATTATATTTATATAAATTACGCATTTTTTAATATAATTAGGCTATGTATTTTATAAGCAACTATATTTTATTGTGTTCATATTGGTACTAGCTTACACATATTTTGTCAGAGAACAGTTGATGCATTTATAATTCTACATATGAGAGCGCTGTAAATATTTTATCTGTTTGTTATACATATATATATATTTTTGTTTTAAAACAGTATTAGAAAATATTTGTACATATTATTTTTATCATTTGGAATTTTACTGTTGTTTTACGTGTTATATAAATGTTATATTTTAAAAATAAAATATATTTATGTTGTTTATTCGTCCATCTTTTTTAATACTTTGACTACACAAGAGGGAAACCTAGTGGAATGTTGGGAGAGGAGATAGGCATTCGAATTTTTCTTGTGTCGAGGTTATAGGCATGGGGAAAGACCTCACTAGGTAAAAGTTCCACAATTTCGATAGAAAAATGAATTCTGGTAGGAATAGTGTTGTAAAATTTTGACCTATCGCCCTTTTCTATTTTTTTCAGCAAGTTTTCATTGTGAGATACATGAGTAGTTTAGCAGCTCTGTCATTAGTAAGTCTGTTTCTCTTTTTTGAATGAAACGCTAAAACTGCATTCCGTGGCCGCCGAAGATGCTGGCATCATCAAAATTTGTGACGCTACTTGTGATAATGAAGATTAAGAACAAAGTCCTTTCCACTAGGAGACTGGTTTATCAAAACTACTTTTCCGAATAATTTGTGACTTCTGCAACGGTAATTTGCTATTTTTCATCTATTATTTCTTGCTCCTTTATATTTAGTTCATTTCAAAAACACTTCTAGAAGTCGCAGGTTTCATTAAAGAAGTAGCAGGTTTAATGGTTTCATTCACCACATTGGAAGTAGATGGGGGCGGCATTTGGAGATCAATGTCAATACTGGAACTACTAATAGTACTAGTACTACAATTAGCTGTAAAATTTAAGGTTGACGGTTGTGGTGGTAGTATTTGTGGAACTGACTGTTCTGATTCAGAGGCAATAACAGTGGAATTATCACATAAAATGCGTTCATTCACCAACACACATTCGTTCTCATCATTGTCGCTTGATGAGGCATTTCTTCTTCGTCACGCTACATTAATTTGTTTAGGACAGTTTTTACAAACTGTCACCCTGGACGCATTTTTTTAAAACGTTTTACTGCAACACATGTACTGGTAAATACCTATTATTTTCTTTAGAAATACAATATTTCCAAACAGTGTCTTTTGTTTTCCCCATTTTAAAACTCACTAACGTTCGAAATTATCAAAAATAAACTTCCAAATCTTACAAAATATACTTTACACAACGTATACTGTATAAAAATATTTTCTAGTAACGCACTGCGGCACTCACGTTGTTGCTTTAACAAATAATACGATATTTATGTCAACCAGGAATTCCCCTACGGGCTCGGGACTTCCCAGGCGCCAGCCGTAGAAATCCGATGTTGCCAATAAGTTGGTGAATCGTCGAGCTCGGGTTATTCACTATTATATGTTGTTGAAAATTATTCTATATTAATATGAATGCTTATTAGGGTTACAAAATATGAAAGATTTATTAATAAACATCGGATATGAATCTTTCAAGACAAGATTTAAATATATTTTTTTAATATTTCCGAGACACGTTCGGAAATTTCCAATATTTCCATTTACAAAAGTAGGTAGGAAGAAGTTCGGCAGGTCTCGAGCTTGACAATGAAGGGAGTGACTAGTTTGAGCCTTCTAGCTCTATCTGGAATCAATCGTGGTGGGACAACAGGCGAGATTTCTGATGAACACCGACCATGTAAATATCTATACAAAAGAGTTCTCCCACCTTTCTACGATGTTCTAAAACTGCTAATGAACTCGTAAGTGTAACATCATCAATCAAACGAATATCTTCTTAACTCTTCTGGATAGAATCCAAGAGCTTCAGCATATGTTTGGGAGCCGAACTCCAAACATGTGAACAGTACTGTAGGACAGGTCGAATATGTGCTTTGTAGATTATGAGGAGCTGCTGGGATGTAAAGTAGCTCTTGGCACGGAATAGAAAACCAAGCGGTTTGCGCAATGGACCTCACATGATCGTTCCATGAGAGGGTGATGTTGGTGTTAATCCTGTTCGATAGAGAAAGTACAAAGGATAGGGTGGCGGTTGAGAAATCATTCGAGAGGGGCTAGACTGTAGATGTGCCAAAAAGTAACAATTGAAAAAATGTATGTCGTTCGGCAAGGATAAGTGACTGAAAAATTTGGGAAAAGGGCGCAACTGTCATGTCGCGGTAAGACAACTTCGGTAGGCCGAGGGAGAGGCGCGCAATTGTCGCCGTAAGACAACTGTCACTGGGCCGGAGTACGAAGTTTCCTTTAATGTGGAATGTGAACCATGTAAGATCGGTTACTCATCTGTTGAATTGTAGTAAGAGTAATTTTAAACGTCGTTTACAGCAGTTTGTGATCTCATTTGATAAAGCATTAAGTTAGAATGAAATACTTCATTGACTTGAAGAATAGAAATTTATCAGTTGCAATCTTCAATCAAAGAAGAAGATTGTTCGGAAGTTTCAATTCATACATATACATGAAATACAAAGATATTGCTGGTAAGTATAGAACATATCAAATGTAGCAAACACTAATTCATAAATATATTTGTAATTCATGATATAAAAGTATCATTTAAAGCATTTATAAATACATAATATGAAACAACAAATATAATAATTAACTGTGATCAATCGATTATTCTGACTTCCTTCACTTTTAAGCAAAATTGGTCACTTCTGCGAGTCAAATTTATGATTGTATGCGCAGGAAATAAGTTGAAAAGTTTTAGAAACAGCTAATGAAGGGCCTTTCATTATAGTCTATGAAATATTAAAACTATTTTATTCAAATGGTCTATATCATGTATTTTACAATTCTATGATTTATACTAACACCAGTGACACCTACTGTCAGATTGACTTTCGAAATGATTCAGATATAACCCATCGACATATACATAATGTCGATGATATAACCGTTTTATATTGAAACCTGCTGTCACAAGAACTATTAAAATTTGCCACAGAGGAAACCATAGAGATCAAGAATAGTGTACTCGAAGCCCATAGAGCAATGCTATTATTGTGACTAGGTCTATGCCACGGTCGGATACACAGGTCTGGAAACTCGAGACTGTCTCCTATGTGAGAAGAGAGTCCGCTAAGCGTCAACTGTCGCGTAGTACGTCACGGGTGGCGTACGAGTCGAGGGATGTTCTCTGGCAATCTTTGTATTGTGGGGCTTGAAATTTGAGCGATATGGCGCAATCCTGACAATACTTCGATCCATGCGCCAGCTGGTGGCTGAACGAGGGAGTACGAGTTTAGCGACATGTAATAGACTCATGTCAAACAATAGTTTCCAGACCTGTGTATCAGACCGTGGTCAAAGCGAACGTTGGTGGTTGTATCCTTCTCTAATAGTCTGTTCCCTCTTCCGACAAATTAGAAAGAGATAGGAACTTCGTAGAGTGCTTAGAGGTAGTCACGAAATCCGTAATTCAAGTACTCTATGGAGGAAACAGGAAACTCATAAAATAGATGTCACTTGAATCTTAGAATGAGAAATTCCGACTTCATTATGGTTTAATAAAATACTACTTGAAACGAAATTATCACATCAGACATCATCTCTAAATGGTCTAGGGTACAAAATATGATAGTTGCAAATGTTGCAAAGCACGTTAACAAAGCCATGCTTTCAATGTGTAGAAAGATCCAAACAAGATTAAACAAATATTTAGTGGATCTACACTCTTCTTGAAAAAAAAATCAATAGACCATTAAATAATAATAATAAATTATCAAATAACCCTAAGATATTTATAATTATTATATTACATGATTAACTACGTTAATAAAAAGATAAGTGTATTAAGTGCATAAATATTATCAAAACCAGAGTATGAGCCAAGACGTGATGATGAAAAGTGCGCTAAACACGTATTTTATTTAAACACAATCATTATTCTACCAATCAGATGTGTTGCATGTACAAGATATCTAATGCATATATTATATTCAGAAAAATATTAAGCAAGTTTCGCTAACAATTTCTCCCCACTCCATTCATATAATATAGTATTTTAGGATGTTATATAAATGTTATAAATCAGTGTGAGGACGGCACTGTGTAGTGAAACAGTTGAGTTATTTTTCCAGTTTTCACTTATGTTTACCTATACAGAATAACACTATTTTGATAAGAAATAATCCTCCCTAACCACTAAAAATACTATTTAAGTACTGAGGACTTTTCGGCTACCAAGTAGGCATCATCGGAGTAAAGTAAATGATGAATCAAAATGTGTCTGTTTAAATACTATTTGGGGACAGTGATTATTGTTACCCTCAGCTGGAGATAAATCAGAATTTAATGAATTGCTTTTTTATTTATACATTTCCATCCCTTCTAAATTACCTAGATATTTGTATGTACTGGGTTTTAAATTTGATAAACTTTCTTGAGAAATAGTGTGACCTGTATTCAAAATATGTTCGGCTACCGCTGATTTTTCACCAGTATTTTTCTTTATATGGGCAAAATGTTTTTTATAACGAGTTAAATTGTTCCTCCTAGTTTGGCCCACATAGTATTTTGAACTCACAACTGATTTTGTAAGTCCCAGATACAAAATAAGATGATTCAAGATTTTATCAAATTTACGTCACATTGGAGTCACAAATCTGAATTCACCAATTTTTACTTCAGATTTGTAATTAGTGATTCCAATAAAATGATTGTACAAATTATGATGCGAAAATCACCAACTTTCAACTTTTATTGTGGCACCTTTCTGCTTTCTTTTAATTGCCATTTGATTCATAATTATATTTAGTTCCAAGTTGAAATCAAAATAATCAATTTTATATTTTTTCCATTCATTACTGTAGGTAATGTAATAATGTTAATAGGGGAAAACAAGTTTTGTTTAATACAAGGGAACATGATAGTAGATTGAAATTAAATAAAAGAACCATTGTAGAATTGGGGAAAATATTTATTTCAAGAATCTTGTTTACACGTGTGATACTCAATTATGTACACAGATGTTTGAACCTAAATGTAATGAGTTTTTGAAATGAACTTCAAGCAGTTACATTTTCCATTTACACAAGATTCAGATAAAATAAAGAAAATAAGATTTAAGTTGAAAATGTAACAAAATTTTAACTTCTAATAATAACATTATAAAAATTAAACAACCTATTAGTTATCTCCCAATTGCAAATTAAATTAGTAAAAATAAGGATACCTTTCAATATTCCGCTTAGAGAAAATTCAGTAACGAAATTTTATAGTCATAAAAAATATTTACATGTAAAATATTACCGCAAAACATACCATCTAGAATAATAATTATCATCAACATCAAATTAAAAATAAATATTTTGACAACTAACACTATTAGATCAATTTATTTACACATTTGTACTCACTGACACACATTTCACATACACATGATAAAACTACACATTGCACACTTGCGATAATATTCTACCATCACGCGTATCACTTGGAATATAATAAAAATACGTACGTGAATGGCAAAGGTCTAGATAGATAGGCCCTCTTCCATCTGAAAATATACAAATTCAATAATCATTACTTTCCCAAGCACTATGTAATCATTAATAACCTAAAAAGAGTTAATAACTGTGGATATACTTTAACACCAATAAGTAAGAAATAATCACCCTTATCAACTAAAAGTACTGTTAAAGTACTAAGGAGCCTTCAGCTACGAAATAGCCATCACCAGAGTAATCTGATGATGATGGCTACTTGGTAGATAAAAGGTTCTTTAAAACATTAACAGTGTTTTTAGTGGCTATGGCTGATATTTGTTACTTTTTGGAGGATGTTATCATATTTGTGATTAAAACCTATTAACGATAATTCTTAGGCTGAGAATTCCAAGTTGCAATATTTTAAACAGATTATAGTAATAGTAATGTAATTTTGAATGATCCACTAAATATTTATAAGTTTCCTATATAATCAATAACTTTGTCTAGTTTATTATATAAATGTGACTAGTTTCGCTAACACAGTAGCTTCTTCAAACAAATATTACAAAGCACTTTGTAATATTCGTTTGAAGAAGCTACTGTTAGCGAAACTAAACACATTTATTCATTAAACTAGTGAAAATCGAACTATTCAAGTTAAAATTTAACACGTTCATTTCGATACAACTGTCATTTTAATAACAATTCTTCTCGACTTGGAGAATAAATAGAAATTATATTGATATTATTCTGACTTGGAGAATAAATAAAAATTATATTGATATTATTTGATTTTATATGTGAATATCATTCTCAATCGTCATAATAAGAAAAGGGTAATTATAAAGCTTTTATTTAAGTTTAGAATAGATTTTCAATAACTTTGTCAATTAATTGTATGCAACATCATCCCAATCACAAGCTCTGTCATGTACATCGAACCCCTAATTATATACCTAGAATGTAATATATCTTATCTGTAAGCAATTTTGTGATGAAACAATTGTTAATACATAGGTTCCCAATGTTTCCTTCTAAAAATATTCCAATACTAAAATATATTGAACAAATTATGGTAATATTAATAATATGTTCAAATATACCATGTTATTAATATAGCATTTATATATTTACAATGCATTTTGCAAAAGCCAACTGATGCTAAAGTTATTTTGGAAATACCACACCACGACTTAAATGGCGCATAGACGAATTCTTGAGGCAGCAATGGTACACTAGGTGGAATTACACCAACAATAAACTGGAGGAAATAAACTACCGTTATATTTCCGAGAATGCGAATTGGACGCACCGAAGTAACACACATCCTCTTACAAGAAAGGAAGCTGCCAAATGCGAGACAGTATGTCAGTGAAACATTCTACTAGAATGTTCCACCAACAAAAAGAAACCTATAGACTATTAATTGACCTCCAGAAAATCATGAAAACAACATTAACAATCTATCAAATATCTTAAGTCAGTAGGTATCATTAACAAAATTTAAAAACCGTAGACTCTGACTTACTATGTATTAATGTTCCACCGTTAATGACCTCTTTAATGATTGATGTTGTTTATTTCAAATTAAATTATCCTATTTAATTCTGAAGACAAGTCCATATTAAAGATTTACTTACATTTTAAATTATGTCACAATGTCAAGTCATGAATTCTTATCAAGTACATACTGCTTCTGGGGGTGGTTGAGTCGATGTGGGGGGTGGAGGCGCTGGCTGTATATTATTAGAGTCATCTGCTAAACTTATATTACTGTTGGAATCATCATTGCATTGAATCGTTCCTGAATTATCTGAATTTTCATCAAACTGAAAAAACACATATTGGAACATTAACTAAATAAATAAAATAAAATAAAATAGGAGAAATATATAAATTCAACATAAATAAAATACGGAAATATTCTAGTGAACACTAGAATTTGGAGTGATATTGCAAGCATTGAGGATATTTGTCTGGATTGACTGAAATTTGGAATCAAGGTATTACTAAACTGAATTTTACCATAAGTGATACATAATACTCCCAAAAACATTTAAATTTTACAATAACACTATTAAAATTTTATACCATAATAATAGCAAGTAATATGTGGGACTGTTGAATTGATAATCCAGTCTTCTGAGTATTGAAATTGTACTCTTTCCTACCATTGGATTTAAGATAATTAATGACGTGTTGATTATAGTAAAAGTCGATTTGTTGGTCTCAATTACGCTCAAAACAGATGCTTTAAAGATCAGTTGAATGTATGTTTACAATACATATTTTAGTGAAATAAGTTTGATTCCAGGAAATATACATTCAAAGTAAATACCTTTGGTTTTCAGATAGCAAACCAACAACTATTATTTTTATTTACAAAATGAAGAGGTTGCCATTATTGAATGTGAAACTCAATGGTGATTTCCAAAGCAATTCACGACAATTGTTTCAACACACTGTCTTTTACAAGTGAGTTTTACATACATGAATTCAATGTATTGTAATAATTGATAATTGTGAAAATTACCATTTCGTTTAATTACGTTCAATTATATTAATCATGAATAATTTTCAACGTGTAAAGATCAACTCCATCAAGATGTAAAATTCAATTGAAAGTTTAATATTTTAAGCTTGATTTGGTTTTTGTTCCGCTCATATTAAAATAAATTAAATTTGTATGTTCACATTTATTATATTCGTTAGACACCAGATATGTAAATAGAAACAATTAAAACCGCCGCTCCAGGAAGAAATTTAAAAAATAGTTTTCCGAGTATATCTGACATGAGTTAAGAGGACTATTCTTGTTGTCCTTCAATCAGTTGCATAACACAGGAATAATCATTTCAATGCATGCTTTCGTGTAACGTTAATAGCATTATCAATTAATGGTAGCTTCAATTTGAATTAAATGGATTCGGCATGAAATGTTAGAAAATCAAATAGAAAAGTAATATTTAGTCCAGGGAATAAAGACCAAAATCGACCCAAATGCGGAAAATTTGAGGTAAAAGACCGATTATGATGTATGAGGGCTCATTCGATTCGTTTTGGTCTCTAGATCAAAGTCTGCAATAGCTACATAGGGGGAAATATCTCAGATTGTTAATAAACAATAAATATTGGCCAAAAAATGATGTGTTATAACAATATATATATATATAAAAAAATAAAAACGCTATTTTCCATCAATTTTTAGCGGGTAAAGTAGAAAATTGCAGTTATTTGAGAGAGAGAGAGAGACAGAGAGAGAGAGAGAGAGAGAGAGAGAGAGAGAGAGAGAGAGAGATTTATTGAAAATTTCGATAATAATATAACATAACATGTGAAATGTGAAACAATTATTACAGTACAGTATTTTGGTAAATTACAGTATTTTATAAAGTTGATTTAAAACTAGATAAGTTACATTTTTTGATTGGCTGTTAATCTAATTAGTTAATTAACAATTTGTTAATTAACAAATTGACTTGACTCATTTTCATGTAATTTGAGGTCGCTGAATACGAATTTGATGTTATTTTTTTGATTAAATGTTAATTTAATTAATTAATCAATAATTACTCAGTTATCGAATTAACAAAAAATTCAATGCCTCAAAATAATCAAGATTAGTCATTTTCCGGTTACTAAACACGAATTTAATGTAATTTTTTGGATTAAAGGTTAATTTAATTATCCAATTAATAATTACTTAATTACCGAATTAACATCAGATTAGATTCATATTTAACTACTTTAAATTATCCGAAATTGACTGTAATCTTGATTATTCTAACACTTTTTTGTTGATTCGCCAAGTGAGTAATTATTAATTAATTAAATTATTATTTGATCCAAAAAGTAACATCAAATTCTTGTTCAGCGACCTTGAATTATAGGAAATTGATTATTTTGACTTTGATTTTTTTTGTTAATTCTGTAACTAAGTAATTATTAATGACATAATTAAATTAACCTTTAATCCAAAAAATAACATCAAATTCGTGTTTAGTGACCCGAAAATGACTAATCTTGATTATTTTGAGACATTGCATTTTTTTTGTTAATTCGGTAACTTGATTATTTTTAAAATTTCCATTTTTTGGGTTAATTTGTTAGTTAACAAATTGTTAATTAACTCGATTAACTAGATTAATAGCCAATCAAAAAAATAACATCGCATTCGTATTCAGCGACCTCAAATTACCTGAAAATAAGTCTAAATCTTGATTATTTTGAAAATTTCCATTTTGTTGTTTATTAACAAATAGATAACTAACAAAATGTTATAACAAAAGTTAATGTTTGACGACAATTTCAACAAAAGTTAATATTTTGTGACAAAAGAATTATCAGAACTGTAAATGGTGATATCACAAATCAATACTTATGCCAAATTTAGGTTAGATAATGCTCGTTATGTTTCAGATAAATTCAAGAATAGAGTATTCCACATTTTCCAAACATCTGATTGAACACGGCCAGTTTCCCAGAAAATACTGAAATACATCCAAGAAAAAAGCTTTAAATTGACATTATTAGAAGCACTGGAAATCCTTATACATTTGCAGATGCCTGACAACCACCCTTAACAAAATGACCGACTTATACCACTCCCTCTTCTTGAAACTGTTTTGAAGCCTATTATTCCCGATTTGTTCTTAGTTTAAAATTAGTATAAATAGCATGTATATCTGTAGGTTTGTTTAGTGTTAGAAATGTTGCCGTGCAATGAAACATGTTAAGTTGAATATATCAAAGTTTAATAAGTGTAATCTTGTTATCAATTTTCTTAAAAATCTTTCCAAAATCAAGAAAAGGGTATAACTATTGCAATTCAGCCTGGTATCTTAACATCATAATTTTCCCTTACAGTTATCGACTTACCGTCGTTGGTATTTCTTCAGACAATCTTGATCGTTTAGGAACTTCTGCTTCAGCAGCTTGATCAGATAACCTTTTACGACTTTCACCGTTAGCTTGCTTGCTCGATATACTACTTTTACGCTCTCTTTTAATAAAGCTCGGCGACAGATACTGCGGCAATTGTTTCCTTTTAACATGCCTTGCTTCCAATCTCATGCCCTCTTTCAACACATTTATATTCACTGCGTGTTTATTAACAGTTTCTGTGAATTGCTGAATATCGTAAGTAAGATTAACATTTAAGTTTTCCGTCTTAGCGAATTCTAAACCTATAAACCACATTAAACAATGGGAAATAGGTTCACGGTGAGTTTCTAAGAGAGCAAAACTTTCAGGATTAATATGAGCTAGGGTTATGTGATGATTTCTCTCCAAGTTTCCTGAAAAACATACACAAAGAATATTTCATCTAAAAGGATTATTAAACCTATTCAAATACACGTTTTAGTTTTTCAAATAACATGGAATGGTAGTCTTGGTAATACATGTTTAATGCGCTATTAATATCCAAATGGTTAACTACTTATCCAAGCTGGCACATATAAAGGCGCCTACAAATTAATTTTCTATTACTGAAACCCTCTAAACTGTAACGAAGCATTTGTACAATTGTTTATGTGGCGCATTCCAGGTCATATTTGCACTTCATCCTTGGGAGGTCTTTGGATAACGCTGAAATTTTGCGGGTGGTTTCTGCCTCAAGAAAAATTAGGTTTTCCAAAATTTCAAGCCATTTACTTCAGTAATGCGCCGCGTAGAATATTTTTAATTTTTTTTGGCATTTTATAGACTGAAAACACGGCATTTCTTCTGTAGAAAGGCTGCACTGAGACAAAAAAATATTCCAAAACATGGATTTTATGGGAAATTTTCCAAGGAATCCAACGCCGCCGCAGAATTGGTCTAACGTATCGCGCATGCGCGCAAACTCAAAACTGATTTTTTTTTCTTCAAAAATTCATATCTACTCCCATCGGGCTGAAATTTTGTGTGAAGGCAGCTAAAAGTGAAAAGCCACTTCAGTGGTGTATGAATGGTCACATAAATTATGAAACAAAACCGCTAGAGTTAGTTATCTGTATTTTCAAAACTGCCTAGGCCATTTCTTCCAAGTTCATGCTGATGGGTGAATATTAATCTCTAATCTGATTCCAGATTCGGATTCCGCGGAAGATTTTCGATCGATTATGTACTTCCCAAAAATTTTTTAAGTCGATTCAATCAGTATTGCGAGCATGTTTTTTTCAATATTCTAATTTGTTTGAAAGCGCAGTGTACATTCCTTGATAAAAATTTAATTTCTTCTTTAAAAAAAAATAATCAAATAAAATGAGTTTTAATACTAAAATTTATAATTTTTTTTAAAGAAAAATAAGAATATTAAAAAAAACAATAATTAAATAAAATGAGTTATAATAATAAAAATTATTATTTTTTTAAAGAAGAAATTGTGTTTATCAAGAAATGTACACTGCGCTTTCGGTCAAATTTGAATGTTGAAAAAAACATGCTCGCAATATCGATTGAATCGACAGAAAGTACATAATCGATCGAAAATTTTCCGAGGAATCCGAATCTGGAATCAGATTAGAGATTAATATTCTCCCATCAGCATGAACTTGAAAGGAATGGCCTACGAATTTTTGAAAATTCAGACAATTAACTAGCGGTTTTGTTTCATAACTTATGCATGACCATTCATACACCACTTTGAAGTATTCACTTTTAGCTACCTTCACACAACATTTTAGCCTGATCGAAGTAGCAACACCAGAGATATGAATTTTTGAGGTTGCGCGAAACGATAGCCCATTTCTGAAGGCGGCGTTGGATTCGTTGGAAAATTTCCCATCAAATCCATGGTTTGGAATATTTTTGTGCCTCAGTAATGCGATTCTACAGAAGAAATTCCGTATTTTCATTTTCAATCAATAAAATTAAAAAAAAAAAAGAAAAATATTCTAGGCGGCGCATTATTGAAGTATATGGCTTGAAATTTTGGGAAAGCTAATATTTCCTGAGGCAGAAACTACCTGTAAAATTTCAGCGCAATCCATATCCAGCGCCATATATCATTATTGATACATATGATTACAGAAAACATTGAGAATAAGCAAACTTATATTATGCTCAATCATTATATTGTATTTAAATATAATTCATGAAAGTAAGAAGAGTAGAAATAAGAAGAATGCATATTCAATAATATCATAGTTTAATTCATCAAGACTCATCCGAAACTTACGTTGCGTTGCCATATTATAGTTCAATACTTCCTTTTTAGCTAACAGTTGAAATGCATAGGTTACTAACATCTATTCACGAGTATACTCCTCCAATTTACTTCAGAATCGCGTTGTAGGAGATAGGTTCAGCGCTTTTATTTGGAATACTAGTGAAATTAATGTGAAGAAGACGAAATCTAAGTGGATGAGAATATGAGGATGAGAGTAGAAAAATTGAATCAAAGGATAAAAGCATATTTGAACATGTTTGCTAAAATACTATACATAATTCAATTCCAGACTCTTTGTTTATCCAGGAAGGAATTCTGTGCTTCCATAAGATCAGTTTGGAATTTAGGGTATTGAAGTCAGTCCGCACTAAATGTCATATATTCAACTTTTAATGGCCAACTCAAGAGTTATGGTTGAACCACTTGTAGCCTATTAGAATCCCTTGGATACAGTGATTGTTGAACTGAGAAAACATTATGTATTCAATAGGGAAGAAAGTATTTAGTCTAGGTAGTTTATTGTTGTAATGACATTACATACTTACAGTTTTGGATGTAAAACTGATGACAGAAAACATACAACTTTCTTTCAACTTTATTATCAAGTGAAAATGTTTTCAAGTCTTAATTATAAATATTTTTGAATATGCATTAGTTCGATTAGTATTTAATATTTGATATTAAACAAAATATACAGCTCCAATTAAATATTGCTCTTGAATTAATTAACACAATAAAATAAAATACATTTCAATCACTTTAGTACATTTTACCCTTTATAATGATATATTTTGAAGTTAAAATATTAATTTGAATCTGCAAAAATGCCGTTTATTTCAGGTGAGACCGAGTTTAAATCAGCGGTGTAAAGGAGTCTTGTGAGAAGCTAGCAAGAGAGGCAAATAAAGAGCTATAGTGGGTTGTATCCGACAATATGCGATGCGCATAGGTCGACCGACTCACTTCAGTTCCGCCAGTAACCCTGCGATAGAAGGACAGTTATGCATTGAGTTTAAGATTTGAAGAATTTCTAACTTCTCAAATATGTTCTATGAATAAAAAAATATTTTGCAGCACCTACTTCATCTTTAGATAATTATTTTATCCTTACCACACAACAGCTTGAAATGAAATGAATTATTCAGATACAACATGCATATGGTATAGCTATACGTGACATGCGCGCATTCATCCCCAAATTTGTCAAATCTCGGTCGCACTTATTGAATCACTATACGCCGCTCATTTAATTTCAATATATATGTATCATTTACCCCAAAAAATACTCTACCCAAGGAGTAAGCGGCCTCTATAGTTCAGTAGGGATTATTCATTTCAGCTGAATTTAATCAATTTTCTTACTAATATTCTTTACATTTTAGACACAATTTCAATTAATATTGAAGAAGTAATTTCAATATGTAACAATATACACAGTAACCATTTGATAAAGCACAACGTCATTTTGCCACATTATACCGTGAACTTGTGGTGGTAGTTTTAAATATGAGACATGTGACATGTTTATGCAGGCATATGCATACCATATTATCATCTTACTTTGACCAGCACATACTCAAATACAATGAAATGCCTTTTTTCACATCTCATGTGAATATTCACCGACAAAATATTCTCTTGTTGTTTTAAATGTCTTGAAAGACAGGTTTCTATCAAAAGCAAAACAGGAACCATAATTTCTAGAATGTAAGTGTAGTTCTGCACAATAAGATTTATTATGATGTCCATCGATATCCGCCATATTTTTCAGGTGTGGTTCTTAGAGTCTTCAAGAATGAGTAAATATCATTGACAGAAGCCAATTTCCAATATGTTTGACAAATTCATTATCAATATGACCTCGTCGAGTGTTGTAGAAGGGAGAGCGAAAAGCAACTCATATTTCCATTGATAATTGGAGATATTTATAATCAGCTTACGTTGTTGGGTATATCATATTTCCAGTTGTTTATTGTAACTTCTGAACTTTGTGATGTGGATGACCCAACAACCACCACCAATTCCATAGCCCATTCAATAAATACAATGTTAAAAGCAAGTTTTCATTGTACCAGTCTCCAATAGCAGGGAATCTATCAGACATAATCCATTGAAACCATTTATAAATGCAATCCTGCATTTATTAATGACCACTGTGAACCACTTTCAATTTGTTGCAAAGGCGGATCCTGAAAGTAGTTCAAGGTAAATCACCCTGTAAAATCGAAAAGCAGGGCGAATTATATAAGCTAGGCAACCATGCCGAAAATATTAAATATACTCAATCTGCAGCCTGCAGCTTATTGGATGCAAATGGGCTGCTAATATAAAGAGCATATTAATCAATCATTCAAATATTTAGGTAAATTAGATAATATCCTTATTCTAACTACTGCATCTCTGGAACAAAATACAACAGAAGAAATTTGGTACAAAATTATTTATGTAGAGGACCTGCATATGATAACTATTTATCTGCATTTTTAATATGTTACATATATAGTACTGGCTGTTATCCGCGGGCTACGCCCTCAGAGACAGTTACTATTCATAGATAAAGGTGTCGTCTCCGCTGTCGCGATGTTAAGCCCCCAAGTTTCATTATTTAATACATATTTCAAATGAGTAGAAACGAAAGGTGTGAAATGACGCAAATTTATACTCAATGTCATGTGAAATTTAATTGAATTGAAAGAGATATCTATGTTATGGAATGGTCTGTCACGGACAATTTGACTGTCAAAGTTTCAGCTGTCTGTCATGTAAACGTTACATGAGTTATTGTGATAGATTGTCTGAACTGTCATGATGACCTATTAATATATGGTTAGATATCAAAAACTTCAAAATATATCGAATGTTTTTGTTTTTTGGTGAATAAATTATTATTATTATTATTCAGATCTTTTGGGAGTTTAATCTTGTTACCTATTCTTAACGCTTTGAGGTTTACAGACATTTTTTGCAATATCACTAAGCATATAAGCATCTCTTTTGAATGGCCAGAAATAATTAATAATGCAAAATACCCAACTAAGATGTACAATAGAAATTACAAACTTTCAGCTGTTCAAATGTTAATAGAATTACATTTTATGGTTAATCATTGAGAATGGTCATGTATTTAAACTATTTACTAATTCAAATTATACTCAAAGTCTATATCAATTAGAAATATATCGTTATTCAGAATTGGATGAATATCTGCTGGAATCCAATAGTATTGCGATCAATTTGAACTTGCATTTCTTGGATCAATATAAAAGGCGCTATAGGTTGGAAATACATTATTTATTCCTGAACTATCTACAATAAGCAAAGAAAGTACATTTTATCTGAAGTCATTACCACTTTTTACTATTAAAAACTTGGTACATGATCAAATCTTGAATTGTATATTGCATTTTCTGGATTCTTTACTAAAAAATACTCATCAAATATCAACACGACATTTTAAATGATGTGAGATCAAGTAATTAAATACATAGTTGTAGTTTCATATGCAGATCTTCAAACAAGGTTTTATATGAATGTCCTTACCTACAAGCAATCGAACTTTACTTTCCACAAGTCCACACCACTCAAGGTGATCTTCTGCTGCTGCAGCACTTACTAATAATACTATGAAATGTCTATATTTCATAAAAAATTGGGGTGGTTCAAATAACTTATCCCAAGACAATTTTCCCAATATTATATCTTCAGTTATTTGCAATCCAGATTTAAATTCTTCCACCATAATTGTCCTGGTAGATAGAGATACGTTGAATGTTGAATTTTGTTGAGGATATGCTGGTGTTATTATGGGCATCAAATGACAACGATCCTGATAATTAACCTACACCAAGAAATTGGTTGCCATTAACAATAAAGAGTAGTATATTTGATTTTATATGAATGGGGATATAGCATTATTTTATGAAAAAAAAATTGTGATACATATGTAACACATGTTCCTTAACAGAGCTATTGAAATAATCATTATCAGTTCAACACTTCAAATTATTATCAGCTGATAAGGATGTAACAATAAGTGTGCCCAATGAATAGGACTAAAAAATACTAATTGAATGTAGAATGTAAAGGATTACGTGGAATTGAAAAGTTCTGAGAAACCATTATTCAAATCAATACAATGTAAATGGACAATGTTGTTATACAAGGAACAATTTACATTTTAATATTTTTGTGAGAAGAGGACCATTCTATAAACATAATTATGCTATGGTGTACTGGTTAAGGTAGTTTAACAGCTAGAATCCAAGTCAAAAGTTTGAGGAACATATCCGGCATGCTAAGTCTACTTTTGTAGGTGAATGTACTGACATGAACATTGGCTGGCACAGTTTTGCTCTCTTCGCGCAACGTAAACGTAAGACGTTGCAGCAACTGCTCTATGTCGAAATTTTTCGTCGTCGAGTATTTGTCACAACCACGGTCGTACATACAAGTCTGGAAACTCTATGTTTGACGTGGGTCTCTTACGCATCGCCAAACTCGTAGTCCCTCGCTCAGCCACCAGCTAGCGCTTGGATCACGAAGTGGTAAAACGATTTCTTTCCGGAATCGCATGCATCCACTTTTTTCGCATTTCCTCATCTTTCGACACTTTAAAAACAGAAGTTTCTTGCTTTACACTTTTGTACTCCGTTTTGCATTTCGGCACAATGCACGGTTTCGTAATTTGTTTCTAAAAACTCAGGTATTCCTTGTGTTGACAAGTCAACTGACAGTTGTCAAAGAATACTCTTACGTGGCGTCTTTTGGTACTACGCGAAAGTCGACGCTTAGCGGTCCCACTTCTCACATAGGAAACAACCTCGAGTTTCCAGACCTGTATGTACGACCGTGGTCACAACTTCTTATATTCTAGGATTACTCTAGAACTGTACGTCAGAGGTCAGATCGCTTTCTTTGTTTGAAATAGCAATCGAAACATTCCAAACTACTACATATTAGTTTTTTATTAAAATCTATAGAAGCAAAATTATGCTATCAATCAAAATGTACTCAAAACGATGATTTTGATGGCCTCATATATTTGTGTTAAAACGTCAGACTTGCAAGGCGGATACCTTATTTTCTGTACGACAGAAGTTCATAAAAATACAAGTATACATGTATTAGGTCATTCTTAACACATAGTTCAAATTTCATAAATATTCATAAAAAGCCGATTTACTGGTGAACTACCCTAAAGGGAGAACTGTTCTACAGGAGGGCGCGAGTTATAACCTCATAGGTCATTCCAGTTAATCTCATTCTTTTTAAAGAAATCTTCTTTCTTCAAAGTAGTTTTGTCTTTGAGGGCAAATGAAGGTTATCAAATTATCTGATGGTTTTTTTTTCAAAATTAATTAGTCAAGTACGTCCATGCGCCAACTATTTTCAGAAAATATTTCTTTTGTCTGTTGTGCCTGCCGGGATCCTATACATTAACACAAGTAAATTAAGTACTAAATACATTGTAAATTGTAATACATTTACGTTAAAATCCTCAATTCATCTGTAGTATTGATAAAATGGAGGAGCATGTACAGGGGGTAGGGGTTAGTAGGACATAAATAGGTCAAGCGATAAGAAGAGAGCATGAAATTGTTTGAGGTGTAAAATCTGTAGAGACGGCGCTAAAGAAATAATTATTGAGATAAATCCAATAGAGAGGAACAAGGATGAATAAGAAATAATTACTTAAAGTTGCTGCGAGATATCTAAACCCATCAATTTGAAATTGAGAACAGAAGTGACCCATTAACAAATTAAGGTTTATTTCAGAACAATTTTAAGTGCATGAGATGTCACAGTCTCCACCAAACAGGGAAGTGGTCAGTTATTGAATGGCAACTTTTTTGTAAATAAAAATCTGTGAAAACAATAGAATATGAGATAATATTGAAGAAATTCGTAGAAGTTCGAAGAATAAACTATTAAATGTATTCATCTAAGAAATAAAAATAAGCAAAGGGAATGCTGGAAAAAAAAAGCGTTTAAAATTAAGAAATGGGGAATCAATTGACACTCTTAACTCAAATTTATCCAGAGTTGGTCAAATACTTTAATAAAATACAAATCAATACATTTTACTATACAAAACATTTAGTTAATTGACCCACCCCTCTTTTTATTGCAAGTTATTAATTATAAAATGTAGTTTTATTCTTTCCATTCTATCATAAAAGAATCAATTAATTTTTTAAATTTGAATAGTCATGTTTTGATTCTTCAGTTGCAATTCCTTTTTTACAGTGGATTATGTATAAAATTTGAAAACTTACTCTTGGGTCCCAGACGTTGAATCCTAAGTTGGCATTCGATGGTTGTTTTAGTAGAACCGGTTGGGGCCATTTCCATTGTGAAAACACTAAAAAAAACTTATGAACTAAAATTGCTGCTACAGCATTTGGATATAGTTGACAAGTTCGAGCTACCAGCATCGCCCACGAAACACCTCCAAGATATCCTAACACGTTACTATAAATTCCATGTTCTGAAACAATCACATGTGAATAAGAACACAATGAACATCATATCAACTTACTTTTAGCCCACAATTTTATAACCCTTAATGCTAATCTGAAATTTTCGATGTTAGGGACTAGCCTTAAGATTTCATCTGTAACTCTGCAACCATTCAAACTTCGTACACATTTTTGGTCTAAGTGTTTAAGTAAAGAATCTTCTTTTAGATCCATAGAATCGGGAATTTCTTTCAAGTTTAATCGTGCGAATAGCATATCAATTTCAATAGCATCAAAGTTCATTTTTATTACTGGCACATACGCTTCTTCTACTGCCTGTTAACATAAGGAAAGAACATTTATCTTTTATTCTTAGCAATAAGGAACATTATCACATTGAAAAGATATTAAACTTACCCTGAGATCAGTCACTTCATTTTGTTGCTTAAGTAGTTCGTAGAATGAATTAAAAAAATTTTCTCGGGTAATGTGTCTAGGTGTTACACAAAGAGCGTCAATATCGGCACCCTTATTATGAACCTAAATGAGAATGAAAATAATTTAGAATGAAATTAGTTTTATTACATTGTTTTCAGGACTGAGGTGTAAATTATCACAAGCTGGTAAAGTTGGCACGGACATTTCAGCAGAACTCAATGAAAGATATATTGTAATTAACGACTTTTTATAGGCTAAATAAATGCCCAAAAAAAAATTTCCGCTCAGATTTTTTTTTGTTTTAGAAGTTTCTTCTAGCTTTACCGTAATACTAGTAGAACCACGCAGGGAGCAGACATTTCAGCAGAACTCAAAGAAAAATACATCATAATTAATGGCTTTTAAAGGCTAATTAATAGCCGAAAAAAAATTTCCCCGCTGCGTTATTTTTTAAGCTATTATAGCTTTTATCGCGGGTTTTAAGCGCGGTCACCGAATCAAGAAATTCCGCAACGAAAAATAACCTAACATGTGTCAAGTTAATTAATTTAAAGTTTCTAAAAGTGAGAAATTTCGCTATTTTATACGAATGTTATAACACTCTAACGCTTTAGACTCCGGGATTTTCACGTGGCCTATCGAAATTAGAAGGTTCGAATTGTATAAAAACACAATTGCATGAACGCCAGACTTTCCATGTAATTAGCTACGAACGTAATCATTTTGACATATGCCTCGAGGAGGTATATATACTGTTGTAGATACTGTTCCAAAAGGTGGGATAGCTATTTACCAAAATAATAATAATGTTACTAATATTATGACTCCGAATATTGAAATAAATATTAGCGATGTTAATGTTAGGCGCTCATTTGTTGGAGATATTTGTGCGTGCTTATGCAAACTTAGAAATGGCCTAATTGGACGAGATAGAGCATTTTATTCATCGCACTTTACTGGAGTACACTGAAGAAGGGTCGAAAATACTTGGTACAAATGGTAATAAATTTCCACTTATCTTGGCTGGCGATTTAAACATCAACTTCGCTGATAAAAAATCAGAGCGGTCGACAACTTTTCTTTCGAAAAAATTGAAATTGAAAATGAATAATGATCCACAAGAATCCACAACAAAATATGGGACCACCATTGACGCGGTATTTTCCAGATATTTAGAGGGTATCAAGTTTCAAACTTATGTTTCTTATTTCAGTTACCATAAATCTATAGTTTCAATGATAAAAATTCCTGAATAACCTACATGTATTGTAAGATAATAAAGAAATTTTAAACGATATCAACTTCTTATTTATTCAATAAAAGAAAAAAATGTGTTTTCTTATCGGTCACCACGCTCAAAAAGTGTAACTTGAATTAATATCAAAGAAAAAACTTGAATTAATATCAAAGAAAAAAAAATACTGCATAAATTAAAAATAAAAAATAATTATAATTGCATAAGTTGAGAAAAAATGCTATGCAATAGCTTTACCGCGGCAGTCCCCGAGTGCCACACTTATCTTTTCTTTGTTTTCAAAGTTTCTGCTAGCTTTACCGTAATACTAGCAGAGCCACACAGAGAGCAGAGATATTTCAGCAGCACACAATAAGAAATACATAATAATTAACGGCTTCTATAGGATAATTAATAGTCGAAAAAAAAGTTCCCCGCTGCGATATTTTTTGTTTTAAAACTTTCTGCTAGCTTTACCGTAATACTAACAGAGCCACGCAGAGAGCAGAGATATTTCAGCAGCACACAATAAGAAATACATAATAATTAACGGCTTCTATAGGATAATTAATAGTCGAAAAAAAAGTTCCCCGCTGCGATATTTTTTGTTTTAAAACTTTCTGCTAGCTTTACCGTAATACTAACAGAGCCACGCAGAGAGCAGAGATATTTCAGCAGCACAATAAGAAATACATAATAATTAACGGCTTCTATACGAGAATTAATAGTCGAAAAAAAGTTTCCCCGCTGCGATATATTTTTTTTAACTTTCTGCTAGCTTTACCGTAATACTAGCAGATCCACGCAGAGAGCAGAGATATTTCAGCAGCACACAATAAGAAATACATAATAGTTAACGGCCTTTTATAGGCTAAATAAATGGTCAAAAAAAATTTCAAAATACAAACTGACCAATTTTTTAATTTCAAATTCATCAAATGTAAAATAGTGGAGTAAATCTGTAGCTGATTTTTTGCTTTGTTGGGAAATTTTTAGAAGAGCGTCCCCACCTATCACATAACGTTTGTTTTGATGAGTAAAACAAGATCCATGGATTTCTACCTTCAACAGTTGGTGGAACCCCTTCATATTCACAAAAAAAAACGTTTTTTAACCCTTTTTAGGTGTTGTTTTTCTTTCAAATTTTTTTTTTTACTCCTTAGATAACGAATTAAGCTGCGTGGGCGTGAACATTTCATTATCAATGCTTGGAGAAGCTTTAGTTCGAATTTCGTGAGGTTTCATTTATCCCCCCTCCTGTGATAGATATGCCATTAAAAAAATAATTAAATTTGAATATCTTGGCCATTTCTCCACCACATTGGATGAAATTTTCAGAGAAGGTGGATAACATTATTGCTGAAACTCTGTTCAAACCTTAAAAAGGGTTAAAAAAGTTTTTTTTGTAAATATGAAGGGGTTCCACCAACTGTTGAAAGTATAAAACCGAGGATCTTGTTTTTCTCATCAAAACGAACGTTATTTGATAGGTGGGGACGCTCTTCTAAAAATTTCCCAACGTTTTACAGATTCGACTCACTAAAAGGATATAGATGGAATATGGCCGAGATACTACACAAAATTTAATTTCATACGCATATTTATATATTTTTAGAATTGCTAAATATATGTTGCAGATTGAATTATCAATCTTCAGAATTTGAAGGATTTGACATTTTATCGCCGGCTGAACAGTGACAACACGTCTATTAATTTCAGACAGCTGTTTCGATCTTCTCATGAGCTGATCAATGCAAAGATCCAGACGATCAACCATCTCCGGCATAACTACCACTTTTGAAAATGTTTGGAGAATGCCACGCATTGATAATACAGATCCTGGGGCCGTCACCTGGCGGTTGTATTTGCAACTGTTTACCCGAAGATTCTTTGATTAATATTCTCAGGGGTCATTCACAAATTACGTAACGCTGCTTTTCACTATTTTTCCATCTCCCCTCCCCGTTTGTCACGAACCGTAACAAACCATTAAGCCCCCCCCCCCCGTGATATTACGTAACGTGTTATAAATGTACCCCCCTCAAATTCTCAATTTGTTGTATCAAAAAATGGTACTGGTGAAAAAAATGTCTTAATAAAAAGTTCGTTTATTGATATTTAACTATATTATATATATTTATATATTATTTTAAATGGCAACATTTTTATTAAAATTTAAAGTCATTGCACGGAATAATGAATTGACTAGTCCACAGTTCGGTCTATTCTTCGTTTGATTTTTCCCAAGGACTGGCTATCCATTCATCAATTTTATTGATAATGGGAAAACCTCATTTGCTTATTTATATGGATACTCAAACGGTAAATAAAAACAGATGATTTGAACCGCCAAGAATTCTACTTTATCGACTGCTCAGAAACCGCGCTTAAATTTAAAATACTTCAAGTACGCCCGTTTATTTTAAATGCAATATTCAAACGAAAAATTTATAAAATCTGGAGAATTACAACCGAATTTGTATTTACATTTTGTTACGTAACGCGACCGTATAAACCCCCAGCCCCCCTTCGTCACAAAATGTAACGAATCCATGACCCCCTCCCCCCAAAACTACGTTACGTAATCTGTTTTCCGGCAGATGGTGTTGGAACATCTAGTTCTCCAAACATTTTGGAAAGTGGTAGTTATACCTCTACCGGAGATGGTTGATAAGTGACTTCTTCGTCTTCGGCGATTTGTATTTTACTTTTCATTTCATCCCCGGCTAAAAATCAACATCAATAAAATCCTATTTACCCCATATCTACAAGTGAGTGCTCTCATTTTTTAGGTTGGTTTTTCAAAAAGACATCGATGTTCTCAGAAAGTAAAGGTTTAGTTGAAAAGGAAGTACTGTGAGTGAGACGGAATAATAAACTGCCCAGGAATTTCGCCATCTACACATTTTTATACTATCATACGAGATTCTGAAAGAAAAATATCTATAAACTTGTATACTTGGTCAGTAGCGTCAATAGCTTGGAACCGAGAAAAATTTTTTCTTAGTTGAGAGTGAAATGAATGCTACAGGAACTTAATGAGTGACCTACAGAATGAATTAATACGGAACAGCCGATGGCGACGTTCGTAACCTCATAAAAATCATGAGCTGGAGATTTCATGGTCTTTGAAATGATTTATTGTTTAATCGGGACAGTTATTCAACGAAGATCTAATAGTATATTGTTTGAATTCACTTTTAGACCGGACTAGGTAACTTCTTGTTTAGACTAAACATACGCGACACGGGTTTATTGGCGATTCTTTTAGGAAAAATCGCGCTGAAAACGATGATGGTGTTAAAAAGTTTCTAAGCCGTGAGCTTCAATGTTATGAACAATGTATAATTTTAAAATAATTCGTTTGTTTTTCCGGTTAAACCGGAAGTTGATATCAACTATGTTATTTCAAATAGAACCCACATTTTTTGTATTTGGTGATACTACGTTGATCAACTGTTTTTGAGTTATTATAATTTTTTTTCAAATATATAGCGTTTTCTTACTTTAGAGCGGTTATCTTCAAAACTAATTGATAAAAGTTTATGATTTTCTGACATCTTACTAATGGTTCAATAAGTTATGAAACTATGGACGTAAATTTCTAAAAAAAATCACAATAACTTTAAATAGCATGCCATATTTCTTTCCACCATCAGTTTGACCGATTGATTCTTATCAAAAAAGCTTCAGAGTACTATGCGACTAATACAGCCAGACGATAATAACGTTCCTTAGTCATTACTTTGAAGATCGTTGATTGCATTGCTAAGAACCAGGGAATTGACCAGCTCGATCCCCAGATTGAACTTATAAAACGCCGGTGCAGAATATTCAAGATTTCCAGGAACTATGTCAGCTTCTCAATAAAGGTTCTAAGATTCAGGCTAAATGATAAGCTGCTGACGTTTAATGAATTTAAATAATACACGTATCCATGGCCTAACCTAACCTAAATGTGTTTTGAACGGTATCAGTCTACTGTTTTTTTTTTCTATTAACACGTTTTGTATTAAATCTTTCTTTTTTTTCCTCAAATAATATTCATTTTAGGCCCATAATACCTCATATATATTTTAATGAGAATGAATCGGTCAATCTGATGATGAAAAAAATTATTGGGTGCTGTTTAAAAAAAAATCAAGTTATTGACATTCTAAATATGCCACTATCATGACATGTTTATATAATTTTTCAAAATTTTCTTTCTGTTGAAATTGAAAAAAAATCTCATTTTAGTAATTACAAAAATAGATCGTCACATATTATCAAATTTTGTGTTGAAAATAAATCAAGATAGTTTGTTATGAAAGAGATCTACATAAATTGCCCCAATGAGATTAGTCCTCCACGGAAAAGATACAAGAAAGGACACTTGCCTAAAATTTTAAATTTTGTATAAATGAGAAATGCCTGACAATCCAACCGCTGTTGACGTTTTAAGTAAAATTGCCAATAAAGAGGACTAAGCTATGCCTCCGTTTATTATATAATTCGTCAATATGAAAATAAGAACATGTTCTCACATCCAAAACCAAATCAGCATTGTAAGAAAAGCTTTCAACTCTATAGATGATTTTGACAGAAACGCAATTCGAATAAATGTCCATCATTTTTCAACCTTGGATAACATTTTGCAAGTTGTGACTCATCTGGCAAATTCCAAAAGTATCACATTTTATAAATTCTTGAAAACGTCGAACTTAAATATCAATCTCGCGGAAGAAATTGCATTTTCTTGGACAAAGACGGGATGATTATATAAAGAAGAAATTATTTGAAAACATTCAAACAATATGGTCTTGAAGAGGCATCCAAAAGTATCCTAATATGAACCATGCCTATCCATCAAATGTTCAATTTCAAGGAAAGGGGAAGAGGCTTACCATTAGCCACATTGGCAGTATAATGGCTTTGTCCTGAGGCACTATATGTAGCATAACCAAAATGGGGATTACCATGAAGAAACCTTCTTTCAAAAAATGGTTCTCGAACTCTTTTATCAAAATTGGATGCAAATGTCGTAATTGTTTTGGATAATGCCCTTTACCACTTTATGAAGCAATACAAACTATTAGATTCATGACAGAAATACATTCGGTATGTGAAGGAAAAAATTGAAAAGAAGTGGGAACTTGATATAATTGAAGCAAATATTGAATCACTTGACAAAGTTTTGGTTCACCATGTTGAACAGTGACAACAAGTCCTATAGTCTCAGACAGCTGTTTGGCCCTTCTCATGGGCTCGTCAGTGAGACGAGGCAGACATGAACTCACTGATCAACCATCTCCGAAAGTGATATAATAAAACACCTTCAAAGTGTTTGGCGTACCTAGAAGTTCCAACACCATCTGCCGGAAAGATGTCCCGCTGAGAATGCAATTCACTATGCTACCTATTGACAAAGAATCAACAAAGAATCCACAGGGAAACAGTTGAAAATACTGCCGCCAGGTTACGGTCCTGCAATAATGCATAGAGAAATACAAACACATTTTGTGGTAGCAGTCAATAGACAAAGCTTTGGTTCACCACTTTGAATCACTTATCATAAATTAAAATTTCAATGAAAGCAGTTTTCAGAATAAATATGTGTCTTATTATTGATTTATTCTTTTCATTAAATTTGTTAATGTTTCAAACAAAATTGCATGTTTGTTCTAAGTCAACAGTTCCAACTGGGAGTTGATATAAAATTTTTCTACATTATGTACTTTATTTTTTGAACAATACAGAATGAGATGGGAATAATTTAATATACACCACAGCCTTGAAGGAAGCATTCATCACACTATTAATTGTGCTTACACAACATTCTTAAATTTGCTTTGATTTTTTCATCCAAACCATGCAGAATAAGAGGCTCTACCTATAACGTTTATTAAAATCATGGTTAGAGGGTCTTATTATTTCATCTTATTCTGTGACCGAGTTAAAGCTCATATTTGGTTTCTGCAATTCTTGAAAACTCAATTCATATACAGTGCTAACAATAGACACAAATCAGAAGAAAAATTTCTAATCATGAAACTGGCTGAAAAATTGATAGAAAAGTATTTTCCTAGTTTCCTTCAAAACAACAATTACTTCTTTAATGATACTACATTATAAAATAATATCTTAAAATGAAAATTAGTACCAATTCAATTGAAAATTTTTATTAAACAAGATTCTTAATTCCTTGTACAACCCAAGATGTATTCAGTAAAAATTATGTCAATAAGTATATACAGTATTTTATGTGAATAAAACTACTAATAATTAAACATCTATATTATAGAATTAGTCTAGAACTAATGAAAATAGTATCTATCTGTCATATTAATTAACAACTGCAATTTGTATGTGTCGTGAAATAATAATGATTTGGTCCTAACATTTGATACCAATTAAAACTTATCTAAGTTGCAAATATATACAATAGAAATTGGTTATATTTGATGACCTTAATTTTTTTCAAGTAAATTTGATGCTTCTAAGCATTTGTAATTGTTGCTATAGAGTTACATATAAATAAACCCAAGTAAAGTCAACATGTGCTTTAAAATAGGTAGGTTATCAGTAAATTAATAAGATTGGACTTTTAAATATGTAAAATACTTTTTATATCTATCTATTCTTTTTTTTTCATTGAATAGCCAACTTCAACATATCTAGACTGCTTTTCAACAAATAGATTAGAGAATGTGCAGATGGAGATTCGTCATTAAGTTAAACACTTTCTACTGTAAGGATTATAACATATCACTGAAACAATGTTTCTCTTTTGAGTCATTTGAGAATAATTCTAGAGTCTTGGTATTTACAACATGTTAAATTCCTACAAGTGGAAATGGGTGTTTTATTTACATTTTATTATTAATTAAGAATAGATAGTTGATAAACTTGAAATATACTAGATATTTGATTTCCTCTATCTTAGATAAGAAAATAACAGAAGTTTATGGAATTTTCTGTCATCAGTCAATTGAGTATGTAGTTTTGAAATCAAATTGAATGCTACATTGTTAAGAGTAAAATAAGATACATTTTAGTTATTTTTTATAGGACCATATTACCTACTAAAATAATAATGTAAAAACTAGTGAGAATTAAACAATTGAATATTAAATTCACTTACTCCTAATCTATAACTGCCAAATGTATATATCTTTCCTCCAACATGCTCAGCAACTGTTTCGGGCAGGTTTTTTGAAATTGAAATATCCTTGATCCATTGTTTTACTAGTGAATACAGTTTACCTAGAATTACCATTCGATGGTTTAACTCTTGTTCAGTTTCAAATAGGTCAAATGGTTTTAAAGCTTCTGTTAATTCCGTAGTTTTAATTATATCTGATGGTTTTGGTAGTGCTAATGATATTGCAGAAGTCATTCCCAACGTCGCTGCTGTTTTAGATGCATTGCTTTCACTATTTTGGGAAACATTGTTAACTACTTGAGATGACCACATTATTTCTTATTAGGTACCTGTAAGAAACTATTCACCAGTTTAGAACAATTTATTTTGAAAATATGCATCTCAAAAAATTGAGTACATTATTCTACATACACAGAACGAAAATATTAGTTTAAAAAGAGCCCAATGTTGAAAAGAAAGAAATATAAACAAACAGGATTACCCTTCATAAAATGTACAATTCTATAAATTATATAGGGGATATAAATGACACGTACGATTTTCTCTTGAACACCTTTACAAACAATTTTTATTAAAACTTAATTTCAAAAAATTTTCTTAAAATTCCATTATTATTGTAAAATAAAAGAAACGTGATTACTTTACTGACACTTCACAAAATGAATGACAGAAAGAACAGAAGAAAGAACGCAATGAACTATTGAAAATAATAAACTTATGAACGTAGAAAACCATCGATGCCGTTTGTAGAACACAATTTGCAACGTATTAACTGTGATTACACAATGATGATAATTCTATGATTGAATAGAATCAGCCATTACGTGATGAAAATCCATTATCAACTTTGAATAAAACAACTATTACAAGTTCGATTTTCACAAGTTTATTAAGAAAGTACTTTGTAATACGTTTGAAGAAGCTACGGTGGTAGCGAAACCATAGTCACTTTCTTAATAAACTTGTGAAAATCGAACTTGTAATAGTTGTTTTATTTAAAGTTGATAATTCTATGAAATTAATATTCAGAATCATACCAATTCGATAGTCACATTATTATACCTACTCTGTGCGACAGTATTATGTTCTTTGTACTATGGTTCTGTACATCATTCACCAATTCACCTACTTATAACATAACTAATCTAATCGGTAGAGTCAAGTTTATAATATAAACTATATTAGTCATTATCTTTACCATTATGTTGGAAATTTATAATATAACCTAATTGGTCAATACTCACGATAGAGTACTCGAGTTGTAAAATCCTTGACTCCTCACCACTGGGCACTGGATCTCTACGCTACAGATTGGTACTTACAGGGGACAGACACAATATGATCCGTACTACTGTACTCACCAGCAGATGCGGCCGGCAACGAACGAGTTATAGAGTAAATTCAATTATTGTTCTTCATTTTATTTTTGTGATTTACACATTACCTCAGCTTTTTTAACTTCTAATGGTGCTGTTGAAATGCTTTCATTGCCTTTTCGCCCGTTCATTCAAACAATGTGCAAAAACAGTGCACTTTTGTATAATATGCATTACAAAAGACAATACCTACCATATTAACAGTTAAAACAACGAGAATTTAGATGAAAATAATCCCTTTCACCTTATTTGCTCCTTCAAGTATGTATTAAATTCACACGACTTCTTGAATGAAAACAAGATTACAGATACACTCCACAGAAAATACAATAGTTTCAAAAATAGCTGAAATTAGGATCGCCTCTAAAAAATCAATATTTTCGACGATATTGTGTTATAAGCGGGAGCATAGTGTATTGGCTTCAAAATGGCGGACGATAGTACTTCAGAGAGGTAAGTATAGTATCTATGGAGTACTCTCTTATATAGACATAGAGCTCAGTATATTCAAAGATTTGCTATAGAAAATTAGGTAATTTTCAATCTTTCTGGCCTTCAGTAGTTTCAGTAAAACGATGTGTCTGCCTGTCTGCTGACTGGGTGTTCACTGTGTTCTATGTTATAGGATTTATATTTTTTTTAGAAGTTGAGTTGAATTATATGTTATTCTGGTTGGTTATTTAACAATAATTGTTAATTACATTTTTATATACAAGATAATATGGCTGGTAATTTTTGGCAAAGTTCACACCAGTAAGTAGTTTTTGTTCTATCATTATCGGTATATTCAAAGATTTGCTATAGAAAATTAGGTAATTTTCAATCTTTCTGGCCTTCAGTAGTTTCAGTAAAACGATGTGTCTGCCTGTCTGCTGACTGGGTGTTCACTGTGTTCTATGTTATAGGATTTATATTTTTTTTAGAAGTTGAGTTGAATTATATGTTATTCTGGTTGGTTATTTAACAATAATTGTTAATTACATTTTTATATACAAGATAGAATGGCTGGTAATTTTTGGCAAAGTTCACACCAGTAAGTAGTTTTTGTTCTATCATTATCGGTTTTTTTCCTAAGGTTTTGTAACATAACCTTTATAATTTGCCGGTAATTTACGTTACCAAAATGATTCAATTGTTCAAAGGAAATAATATTCTACATCATTCTATTTATCAATAGTACTTCAATATAGGTAGCATGCCCTTCACATTTTTTCATTAATATTTAATTGACGACTCACGTCATTCTCTTGCCGTCACTGAACCATTTAGATAGTGACAAATAAATCAAAATATTATTCCTAGAAATATTTCGACATTTTTAGAGTATTGTGTGAAACAATTTTCGTGTAATTTTCGAATTGAAGACTTGAACATTTTCTAAACTGCTTCCGAAAATTTAATTGGATGTATGTGCCAATATTTGGACTCTTTTTGTAAAATGTTATTTATTCGAAAAAACATTTTGATTTTATCTTGAATTTATTTAAATCAATTGATATAAATACTTAGTACTTTGTTTTTATCACTTATATTATAGAAACACTAATGTGACTATAGTTTTTACAACTAGCGTGTCATCTTCAAAATGATACTAATGTATGAATAAACAACAACTAACAAGTTGATCGGTTTGAATATGGGTAAATACATTGCCGGGATTGAATAATTGAAATAGGATAATAGGGGAGAGTAATAGGATAATAGGGGAGGTAATTAGAAAATTTTAATGCAGGGCTTTTTAATTAATTGTGAGCATCATGAATTTTATGTTATAGTCTATCACTATTAGTATAGAAGGTAATGGGATGGGATTGTTGGTTCTGTTAGATGTATTTAAAATATGTTCTGCTGAAGAAAGTTCATCACTGTTGATACACAGTAACTACAAACCTCTAGGTAATTTAGAAGGGATGGAAACGTATAAGCGTAAAATCAATTCTTTGAATTCAGATGAGGATAAACCCTTATTTGCATTATTAATTCCAAATAGTATTTAAACCAGCCAATTTAATCTATAATTTAGTTCACTCTAATGATGGCTACTACTTGGTAGGTTCTCAATACTTAACAGTATTTTTAGTGGAAAAGGGTGATTGTGTTTCAATATGTTATAGTGTATGCACAGTGTAAACTGTTATATACTTTATTTGTAATATTTTGTGTTTGAGTGAATCCAATTCAGAGCTTTTTCCAAACACATTATTACGTTGGAACAATCATTGTTCATAATCTCAACATTCACTGTAAAATATATTTAAACTAGAATAAATCAAAGAGATCACACAGGGGATGCAAAAAATAATATAATCAATAAATTACTTTACGCTACCATCATCAGGATATATCTAATTACGAAAAGTAGTAGTGATTATATTTAGGAGATAAAGAAGTTTTTAGTTTAGTTTGACTTTAAAATATAAATTTAATTTCAAATATGACAATAATAACTTTTTACAGTCAACAATGGTTGCTGGACAAACAAGACTTAATAAGGGAAAGAAGACATGATTTGTCAATTTTGACCGAAGAAGAATATCAGAAGATATTCATATTTTTCTCGAGTGGTAAGTTGCGATATATGAAGCGCCAAAATTTCCGGGCTGACTATGAAAGAAACTGCATAGTTAAGTGTGTTATTGTGTTCTTGAAAGTCTATAAGGAGAATGCCCTCACAATCTCAAAAGATCGGAGCCATCACTTTTTTTGTGGGCTGACCTAAAATTTATTAATTGTGCTTCTCCGTTTAGACTCCATTCCACCGACTTCCTTTTTGACAAATAATCATAGTGGAGAACCATGTCTTTAACACGTCCACAGATCTCCAAAGACGACCAAACACATTCAATAAAGTGCTGATTTGCATTGCAATTGCTTGCACTAACTTTATTTTTGCTCAAATGTTCGTTGATGGCATCATACAGCCAACGCTTTTATCTGAAATCTCATTCTGTTTCTTTCACCTTCTAACGTTATTCGCCTAATACGAGATCTTCAACACTTCCTGTTGTAGTATCATGTTCCAAGGATTCCTGCATCAGTCGAAACCATTTTGACCAATCTTTTACCACGAATAAGACGGTAAATTTTGCCCGCACACCCCATCTAGCCGGTCTTTGATGCTTTGAGGAGAAAGGCCTCGAGTAAGGCTACTCAATTTTCGTGACTTTTGACTTTGTAACAAACGAGTGGCAGTTTTATGAAAACTAGACGTAAAATCAACTTTTGTTTTTTTTTTGCGCAAAGCTAATAAGACTTACATTGTGTGTTATCAACATTTTGAACCGCTGCGATACCTGAATCAATATTAAGCCGAGAGTTTTTAGCGCTGGCCTCGTGAAATAGGATACATATCTATTATTGAATGGTGAAAAATTAAAAAAAAACAAATTTACACTTTGAACATTTATTATTACTATAGCACGATTTCAATGAGTGACATCGTTTTCAGTCATTTCATGTTATTTGAAGGAGTATTATTTTCCACTGATCAAATCTGAAACATAATATTTCTCCATTTTATAGTTATTCATTATTAGTCCAGGATATAAAGTACAAAATCGATCCAAATTAGAAAAATTTGATGTAAAAGGCCGATTTTGATGTGGGAGGGCTCATTCGATTCGTTTTGACCTCTAGATCAGAATCTGCCACAGCTACATAGGGGGAAATTTGTCCTATAGTTGATAAACAATAAATAATGGCCAATAAATGGCATGTTTATGACATAATAAAAAAAATAAAAACGCTATTTTTCATCGATTTTAAGCGGGTAAGATGAAAATTTTCGATTATTTAATCAATAAAAAGTGTAATTTTGGTGTTTTTAACAATTTGTTAGTTATCTATTTGTTAATAAACAATTTGTTAAAAATATCCAAGATTAGAGTCATTTTCAGCTAATTTGAGGTCGCTGATAACACAAATTTGATATAACTTTTTCATTAGACTATCAATTGTATTAGTTAATTAACAAATTGACAAAAAAATTTTAAAGTAGAAATATAGAATAAAAAGTTATAAAATTTGTATTTAAAATAATTTTGTTACATATTTTTTTCAAAAAACTTTGTCCATTTTTCCATATTCAAATCCTCATTTTTTTTAAAAACAATGATTTATAACCAATTTATTGAAAATATTATTATTATCAATTTTTAGGTACTTTAGATTCTCCGGAAATGACAGCAATCTTAAATATTTTAATTTATCCATTTTTCTTGTTAATATTTGAAACAAAAACTTGTTATTTAACTAATAAAGTTGATAGTCAAATGAAAAAATAATATCAAATTTGTGTTCAGCGACCTCAAATTACCCAAAAATGAATATTTTCAAAATATTTATTTTTTTGTCAATTTGTTAATTAACAAATTGTTAAGTAACTAATAAAATTGATAGTGAAATGAAAAAGTAATATCAAATTTGTGTTTAGCGACCTCAAATTAGCTGAAAATGACTCTAATCTTGGATATTTTCAAAATTTTTATTTTTTTGTCAATTTGTTAATTAACAAATTGTCAATTAACTAATAAAATTGATAGTCAAATGAAAAAGTAATATCAAATTTGTGTTCAGCGACCTCAAATTAGTTGAAAATGACTCTAATCTTGGATATTTTCAACAAATTGTTTATTAACAAATATATAACTAACAAATTGTTAAAAACACCAAAATTACACTTTTTATTGATTAAATAATCGAAAATTTTCATCTTACCCGCTTAAAATCGATGGAAAATAGCGTTTTCAATTTTTTTTTTATTATGTCCAAAACATGCCATTTATTGGCCATTATTTATTGTTTATTAACAATAGGACAAATTTCCCCCTATGTAGCTATGGCAGATTCTGATCTAGAGGTCAAAACGAATCGAATGAGCCCTCACACATCAAAATCGGCCTTTTACATCAAATTTTTCTTTTCAAAACCTTTATTTCCTGGACTATATGGGTAGTATCTAAATTAGTAAAATCGAATAATCCTAGATAAGATATTCGTAATCCTAGATATTCGTACATATTAGATTCCATTTAGCAATCCTCAACTTAGTGTAGTTAGTTAAGATAATTTGCAGGAATAATGCCCAAAATAATGAGTTTAAGCTGCGTCGGTGTACTTGCACGAATAACCGAGTTAATAAATGCATATTTTCAGTTTAGCTTTAGATCGAGGAAACTCTTACAATTTAACTAAGACGGAGTGAGCCTAGCGAACAAAGTTTTCTCTTGAATCGGTTATATGGCACAATATGTGGTGTTGATGTCTATTAATGAGTAAATAATCATTTAATTTCAATTATTAATTAATCGAAATAAAGCGTATCATATGATTAATTGTTAGGTAAATCTCAATGAAATAATCGCTGACCAGCTTAGAACAAATATACAATTTTATTTGAAACATTAACAAATTTAATGAAAAGGAAATATTCTAAAATTGGTTCATACGGTACGTACGTTTTTGGTTTCTACCTAGTGGAATCGAGCTCAAAAATGTAATGAAAAGGAAATATCCTAAAATTGGTTCATACGGTACGTACATTTTTGGCTTCTACCTAGTGGAATCGAGCTCAAAAATTTAATGAAAAGGAAATATCCTAAAATTGGTTCATACGGTACGTACGTTTTTGGCTTCTACCTAGTGGAATCGAGCTTAAAAATTCAATGAAAAGGAAATATCCTAAAATTGGTTCATACGGTACGTACGTTTTTGGTTTCTACCTAGTGGAATCGTGCTCAAGCAACTAGACAGACTGCGACACGCGCTCTTTGTTTGGTCAGGATTCAGAAACTAAACAGACTGCGGCATGCGCTTACTCACTCCGACTTAACCCTTAGAGCATGCTTTACAAACTTTTATTTCTGTTACAGTGATACAGACCTTGGGTGAACAACTGAAGCTTAGACAACAAGTCATTGCCACAGCAACTGTATATTTCAAAAGATTTTATGCCCGAAATTCTCTAAAATGTATCGATCCCCTTTTACTAGCTCCTACATGTATATTTTTAGCCTCTAAAGTTGAAGAATTCGGAGTAATTTCCAATTCGAGACTCATCACAACATGTCAGACTGTTAGTAAGTATCATACATTTTTGAATATCCATTCATATTTTTCGACAAATGTAGACAAATATTCTATGGGAGGACCTGACAAAATTACAACCGCATCAGAATGTTATTTTATCGGCCATGTTTTCTCATTTGAACTGCGTGGGAATAAGATTAATTTTGAAAGAATATCAATATGAAATGTCCGAGATGCTTCAATCTTTTATTATACATTTACAATATGTCTTTGTTATCACTTTGCTCATGCAATAGGTTTTTCGTTTTTGAATGATTATTTATATTAGTACTCCATGGCGATCTCCATACTAAATCAGATTTGAAATGTAATCCATTTGCCCAATATGCTTTGAAAGAAATCGGTTATGGAATGCCTCTTATTCTAGCTAGAAAATTTTTATGGAAAAGACAAATTCGTATGCGACTATGGTTAATTTTAATTTCAAGACATCCATTATCGTGATACAAAAATATAACAATTATCTTACAAAACTCAGGCTCTCCACATAATCGAGGTTACCATTCATCAGCTATGAGATAGGCTGTCGGTACTTCAATAATGCGGATGTTAAACTACCCACATCACAAATCTTTTCTGCATCGTCTCAATAGTGTATGAGAAAAATCGTGACTAAACCTTTCAGTCGATGTTTCCGTTATAGGGGTTCTATTTGGTATTGCCAAAGAATCTATAAGAATTGAAACTTCGAGCGGCTCCTTTAATTTTTCCTTTTAGTTCAAATGGCTTTGAAGCGCATGGTCCTTTAAACTGGATGTGCAATTACCCGTGATTCTATTTGGTATTGGCAAAAAATAGGTAATCTGTAAGAAGAGGAAATTCGAGTGGCTCCTTTGATCTTTCGTTTTAGTTTCAATGTCCTTGAAGCGCATGGTCCTTTGAACGAACTGGACGTGCAACCCGTGATGTTTTAAAAATTGTATTTCGCTGAAATTCAACCCACTAAAAGCAACTCCGAATGATTGAAATTTCCTAGTACATGCAAAGAGGCTCTCATTTCGGTTCTTGGTGAGAGTAATATCATATGTGATTCAAGCAGTATGTATCCTTATTTTAAAAACTACATTGATAATAAAACTATAAAAAAACAAATTTTAAGAAGTAACTTCTTGAAATTCTCATGGAACGATCATGTGAGGTCCATTGCGAAAACCGCTTTACAAAAACTTTGTTTTCTATTCCGCGCCAAGAGCTACATTACGTCCCAGTAGCTCCTCATAATCTACAAAGCACAGATTAGAACTATCCTGGACTACTGTTCAAATGTTTGAAGTTCGGCACCCAAACATACGCTGAAGCTCTTGGATTATATCCAGAAGAAAGCTGTTCGTTTGATTGATGATGCCACACGAATTCATTGACCTCTCTAGAACATCATAGAAAGGTTTCTATAGATATCTCCATGGTCGGTGTTCATCAGAAATCTCTTGTTGTTCCACAACGAGATTCCAGATAGGCGGACTACACTAGCTCAAACTAGTTACCCCTTCACTGTCTAGCTCGAGACCTGCCGAACTTCTTCCTAATACACTTAATTTTTTTCATCGAACAGTGAAATTGTGGAGCTCTACCTAATGAGGTCTTTCCCTATCCCTATAACCACCAAACCTTCAAAAAAAATACGAATGCCTACCTCCATTCCCTACATTCCACTGCTGGCTCACACGATGTTCTTCGAACATTATAGGTTTCTCTCTCGTGTAGTCAAAGTATAAAAAACACTGGTTTGTAAAGAAAATGCTAGTCATCGACTAGATCATTTCAGATTATCAATGTAATTGCTTCCTCACATCCAAACACAGAGTGAGACGTTGTAAACAAAAACATTCAATACATCAAGTATAAACGGTATCAATCAATCAATCAATGTGGGGGCAGAGAAGTCCAGAGCACTTTCGACAGTGAAGAAGACTAAAATTTTGCATGGACTGATATCTCTTACGGCTTCAAGCAGCATATGTGTGCTGCCGAGGTGTTGTAGCCTAAGTACTGGACATTCTGCTAGGATGTGAGAGACAGGTTCATCTCCACATCTACTACTCTCTTCAACAATGCCCATTGTGTGTAGATGTTTATTCAGATGACAGTGTCCTCTGAGGAGTCCTGTCACCAGTTTCAGGCTTCTTCTGCTCATAGAGAGTAGAGTTTAGGCGAGAACTCCCTAATGTCGAGCTTCGCTTGCCTCATGCCGGGGGCACTACGCCAGACCGAGAGCCGCTGTCTATCCGTTAGCTCCTTGAGGGCGTTGTGCCCGGTGACCGATGAAATTCCGATCGTTGAATCGGGGCCAGGGGCACTCAAGGAACCCCGTTGGCTGCTCATCGGCCACTTCATTTCTCTTCACGCCTGAGTAGGCAGGTACCCACACTAGCTGAAGTTTGTTCCTTCTGGCTAGTGCAGCCAGAGTTTCCCTGCACTCCAAGACAAGCCTAGAAGTCACTTTGTGGGCGCGAAGTGTGCCCAGGGCCGCGAGTAGACTCCGGCTCCGCGAGATTCGCCAACCCTAGACCCGTCCGAGAACCACACGAGTCCCCCTGGCGGAAGCGGCCCAAAGTGTTTGGTCTCCCAGTCCGTCCTTTGTGTTATGAGGACGTCTGGCGTTTGAAAGCTGTGACAGCAGGCGCTATCGCATCCTGCGTCAGTTGAAGGATCAGTTCTCAGCTGTCCAATCCCAAATTTTGCCATGACCGCGAGGCACAGACGCACCGACCCACTGGCCTAGAACAGCCAGTTGATACGCCGTACCCGCGGCCACTGTTTTGATATGGAGCTGTAAAGGCACGATCCCCACCAGAACGTCCAGAGCCCTGGTGGGGGACGGTCCTCATAGCCCCCGTTATCCCCACACAGGCAAGCCGTTGAGCCTTGTCCAGCCCCAGACAGGACAGGACCGTTTCTGTCGCCGGCCACCACACAACGGTTGCGTAGGTTATGATTGGGCGGATCATAGCCGTGTAGATCCAGTGTAGACCCTATGTGTTAGCGAAGGCTCTCCTGCATGCCCATAAGGATGCAACGACCTTCTTCACCCGGGTTTCCAGGTGTATTTTCCAGCTCAGTTTAGTATCGGGGATTACTCCAAGATACTTCACTGAGCCTTTCATGTGCTGGGACCTTCCTAATAGACGAATGTCTGGTTGGGGTCCCAGTTTCCGTTTCCTCGTGAAAAGAACCACGTCGGTCTTTTCAGATTTCACCCCTCGGCCTGGCACCAGCGAGCCACGATGGCAAATGCCGTATTCTGAAGCTCGCACAAGGTAGCTGCTGTCTTCCGAGGGTCACAGCTGCTATGTCGTCTGCGTAGGCTTAGGCGTAACACGGAAGTCCTCGGGTGGTGTGACTATGAGGTTGTCATCAGACCCGGGAAATGCACCGACATTAAATGTCGTAGTGTCTCCTCCGGCGATGAGGCGTAATACCCGTTCGGCAGAATCACTGATCTTGTGCCAATCGAGGAGTCCTTAGAGAGAGCCCTGCATAGCCTTGCTGCTGCCGGCATCTTATTAATTCCCTCGCAATAGGTACTCCACGAAACTCTTTTGAAGCTCCTGAGAGCTCTCTTATAGTTCCTCTCCCATTCTGAACTAAACGAGGTTCTCTTCGCTTTGTTGAAGAAATCCCTGACAGAATCCCGGCATCGGGAAGACATCAACATCCTTTGTGAAGATCCACGCTCTCGGCACCTCCTCGGAGGTATAGTAGTGTAGCGTGACACCTATTTGGCGTAGGCCTTTTTACGGCTATGATAGGCCCACGGCTCTTGTATCAAGCATTTGAGCTATGTATGAGCTCAAAGAGCCTTTTCATCAGCTCCGCAGTTGAAGACTTTCCGTGCTGAAGGTTAGCACGGTATCACTAGGCGGAATTTATTCCAGCACCAATATGACGGCATATGCTTAGCCAGACTACAGTAATTTCTTCGAAAAAAGTTTCTATCGTGAATATAGACGGCGAATATATGCAATTCCATGAAGAAAGAAAAACAATGAGTATCTGTTATTAACGTATTTTCTTGGTTACTTTGAAAGTATACCAATATTTTATGATCTGATACTAATAATATTGGCATATTATTGATCGTGTGAGGGCAGCTTAACATGTAAAACAACTTCTACGGCAACTGAACCAAAATGAGGCTATTGAAAAAGAACATATCAATAAAATTTTTGCTAAGGTGTAAAAACGCATAGCCACAAAAACATCATCATATAAAACTGATGGAGCCAAGATATCAACATTCATTTTAATTTATTCTATTTCTACAGCAATTGGTATTCAACATCACTTTGATCCCTATCAATATTGAGCACTATATTTCATTGTGGAACTATTTGTTGAAATGTAACTTCTATACTAATATAATTCGGTTAATCACTATTGTATATTTGTTTCAGTTAAAAATAAATTCAGCTATGCCTATTCTCAAGAATTCCCATATCGCACGAATCATATATTGGAGTGTGAATTTTATTTATTAGAAAACTTGGATTGTTGTCTTATCGTGTATCAGCCATACAGGCCACTCTTGCAATTAGTTCAAGATATAGGACACGAGGATCAACTGCTGACGTTAGCATGGAGGATAGTGAATGATTCTCTACGAACTGATGTTTCGCTATTGTATCCTCCATATCAAATAGCTATCGGCTGTTTACAAATAGCCTGTGTAATATTACAAAAAGATCACAAAGCATGGTTTGCTGAATTGAATGTGGATATTGAAAAAATACAAGAAATCGCTAGGTACATCATCAACTTATTTGAATTATGGAAGACTTATGATGAGAAGAAAGAAATACAAGCATTTCTAGGTAAAATGCCTAAGCCAAAACCAGCACCCCAAAGATGAAAATGGAAAAGAATCTTAATATTACGCTTATTTGAAGTTTAAAGTAACAGTGGATATCTAAAGCTCTTATGTTCCTACAGTTCATTGTTCTAGTGACCGAATTTCACTTCACGTCTAATAACAGTTAGAAAGAACGTGAATGTAATTTTTTAATTTTAGATTTATATATTATGAGACGTCATACCTACTAGCATCATTCAGCAGTGTAATTTCGAGAATGTTCAAGTTAAATATTTATATTAAAAATATTCTGACTTTATTAATATGTTTTTTCATTTTCCATTTCACCGATTTTGTTCAATAATTCCAGAGTTTCTGAATTCACTATGTGAGTTTTATCAATTGATTGAATTGAGCAGTAAGTTCAAATAGAACCCACATTTAACAATTATTTCATCACACAATGGCATCCTCAGAATGAATTAGCTGAAAAATGCATAGCTTGGGCTAAGTAACTATGCCTCTGAAACTGAAATACGCATAAGATAAACAAAAAGGGTGGCGAGTGTCAAAATTCCTCCCCGGCGTTTATCGGAAAGTACAGTCTCTACCGTCAGAGGTATTGAGTGGCCTTTATCTTGCAGCCGTTTAAGAAAAAACTTGGGATTACGCTCCCCGCCCACTCTAAGCGCGATGCTCCTGTTTTTCAGGGTCGCATTCGCCGATGATTTCTCCTCGGTATTTATTTACGCGCAGTCTATAGAGCGGGAGGAGCGTCCGAGAAAGAGAGGTTCGATTATTATGATTATTTTTCCGTCCCAAATATCGACCAATAGAATTGCACCATTCGACGTCACGTGGTACAACCTACATGGAATTATACTGATTATTTTTCCGACCCAAATATCGACCAATAGAATTGCACCATTCGACGTCACGTGGTACAACCTACATGGAATTATACTGAATATTTTTTGAATATTTTCTCTGGTAGTTGCTATATATAAAACTTCAAACTGACAGGTTGAATTCTGTCCACCATCGATAAAAAAGTCAAAGGAAATGTTCATTTGGGACGGAAAAATAATCCTCCGAATACCACACGAGCTTCAAAATTATCTGGCATTTCCCTCAAGGTTCCCTGCAAACAAATAAAGTCGTCAAGTTTTTCAGGAAAAATCACTCGCGCTTTGCGCTCGTGATTTTTTAACCTGAAAAACTTGACTCCTTCATTTGTTTGCAACGAACCTATCGGGAAATACCCGATAATTTTGAAGCTCTTGTGGTATTATATATGATTATTTATCGCGAGATTTTTCTTAACGTTTGCGTACAAATACATTGGCCTTATGGAGCTCAATACCTCTTTTCTGAGATCTCTATGCTACCGGTTGCACCAATACCTGTACTATAGAGAGTATTGGTTGTTGGTTGTATTCGCCGAATTTCACTACAAATTACGTGATCTGTATGAGTTTACGTATTGCTCCGGTTTCTTGTCTAGTGCGTGTCCTATATTCAGAGTTGTAATTCTTTAATTATTATAATAAAATTAAGGGTGGAGTAGGCATATCCAAAGCCTGAGGTTAACATGATTTTAGAGAAAATATGTTGACAATGTTGCTCAATTTGTGTATTTGGCAACTGCTGAAAATTAATCATTCAAATTTTCCATTCACAAGCAGAAAAAAACGGAATTTCACTCATTCTTAACTTAAGAAGACATGGAAGCTCTGGAAATCTTTCAAGTAAAATCTATTAGTTGGGTTGGACATGAATTTTAGATTAGATTTTTTTTCTAGTCTACGTGTATAGATTTTTAGTAGAAATATTAACATAGTTGCAGTGTTTTGAAGAATAGGGCAGCTGAAAAATTGAGCGCGCCAATTGCGGGACGTCACGATGCCAGTGGCAGTATTCGTATTGTGCGTTAAAAAGTGAACGCTGCTTGTTTGAGTACAATATTCGACTAAACAGTTAAACATGCAGACTGCCAAAATTAATTTCCGGAATTGTTTTGTGCATAATTAAACGTTAAGTTGTTTCTCCTTAACAGTTTTATTGAACTCTATTGCTTTGATATATTTTGTGATTATTCGTATTGTACAAACAGCCGATTTTCCCAATAACAAGTTACGTTGGTAATATGTAGGCTTGCCCGCTGCTTGATCACGTGATTGCAACCACCTAAAAACCGTAACAAACAAATCACAATAGTATATTTTGAAGCGAAACGTAACCTACTGTTTATTGACATTTAGTTTCCCTGGATGATCTATAAACAAATTTCGTATAATAAAAAATTTATTGTACACAAGTTCTTGAAAAAATACATCAACAGTACTTTGAAGAATAGATAACAGGTACCTGGCGAGCTTCCCGTTAGGAATTTCTTTTGCGTTGAAATTATCATTATTCTTTATAAATTTCGTCACCGTAAATTTACTCGATGCGGAGTTCTCACTCTATTATGAGTGATCTTTAAGTCCTACAAAAAATTATCTTGAAAATAATTTTAAATTAAAAAAATATCTACCCTTCAAACGAACTTTACAAACAAGCTGAAATTCACGATATCAGGTTGTACTTTCTAAAACTATGTCTTTGTTGGCCGATAAACCCACTTTGGCCTTTTTCAGTTTCGATTCGCCAGGTCAAAACCACTGTTTCGACTGTTCTTTGGTCTCTGGTGTGTTGTCATGGATCCATGTTTCGTCCGCGGCTACGAAACGGCGCAAAAGGTCCTTCTTATCGCGCTTGAACATCCCCTCCTTTGAAGTTGTCACACGGTCGCGCTTAGTGTCAACAGAGAGCAAATGTGGCACTCATCTGGCAGATAGCTTTCTCATATTCAAAAATTTATGCAAAATGTTCCGTACCCTTTCGGCTGAGATGCCCATAGCCTCAGCAATCTCCGCGCACTTCAAATCCCGATCGTCCATTATCATACCATGGATTTTATCGACGACCAGAACATTCTTCGTCCTTCGTGGTTATACCACCACAACGAAAATTAGTAAACTACATGTGAATCGTTCCAATCGATGGTGAAGAGTCCGCATAATGTTAACAAGCGATGCTTTGGTTTGCGTAATGTTTTTTCCACGCAAGAAATATTGTTTAATCAAGACGCGAAATTCACTTTTTTCCATGTTTACAAAAATCATCAAGTTTGCTTGCTTTCGACAGCTGTCAAAACAACTGAATAACATATCAATCTGAAAATTTTAATGCGTACCGGTTAAAGATGGTAGATCACAAATGCCACATGGGATTTTCGGATGTGGCGCAATCTGTTTTATTTTTTAGGGACTTTTCACCTTGCCCTCTTAGAAAAGAATCCATTTTTTGGGATCACTGCTGTTGATATAGCTTAGATTAATTGTCGAATCATCAGTTTAATCTGAAATTGCTGTCATCAAATTATTATAATGTTCTAAAAGCATAGAACAAAGTCGTTTATGCCCTGAGAGAACATCCTGTCCAATTCAACTTAGTTTTGCTATAGTTCATTCATCCAAAATGTTTTAGGTCTGAGCTATGTGGAAATTTTCTTTTTGAATATGATGTAATGAAGCTTAAAATTTGATATATCATTTATTCTAGATCAGGCAGAAAACCGATATTACATGTAAACTCCGGTTAAACAGTTCATTATTTCAACAGATATGCGTGAACTCCGAATACGCATTCGGTGATAGTCATTTCTCTAAATCTCCGTAATTTTGAATAAGTGTAATTATTTCAATAAATGAATCGCACATAGTGCATTCATGTCCGCTTAAGAAGTTTGCATTCATTCCGATGTTGCAAAAACGGAGATCTGGTAAATTAACGCATCAAAGATTGAACAACCTTATGTGTCAAAACTGCGTACAACCAAAAAACTCCGATAATATTTGTTACCTTCGCCGTGGAGAAACTATACGAGAAGATCATGAGCGCGAATTTTAGATCTAAAAAGTAGCGTCACTTCCAAGCATTGTTCGGGACATTAATAAAAAGGGCCTCGGCATAAAATAAGGAATTGGTGGTACGGACTTGACCATAACTTCGAAAACATATAAAAGACAGTGATAGAGAAAAGATCGGGATTATTATTCAGAATCAGAATTTTGAAGTTATAGTTGATTGAGATTAAGAATTTGAATTGTGTCACTCTAAAAGAGTTAATAATAGTGTTCCGTGTTAGTAAATTTTACATAAGGTAAATCATAACTTGATATTAATTTACTGGCATTACGATATATTGATTTCCGTGGTTTGTAATTAGTAACGTTTGCATGATATCTGAGATCCTGTTGCTTTCAGTAAATTAGATTGTTATATGCGAGTTTATCCCGTCATAGGTCTGACCGCGCACGATTTGAATCCGCACGTGAATTGAAATATCCAAGTAATTGTACGGTGTGTATAGAGTGTGTATGTTAGAACGACAGTATACGCTGTATCAATCCCGGAAGTATATAAGTATATCCTAGACGACCAAACCGCCAACTGCTTGTGCACGCTGTGCAAATCCCGGATGTATAAGCTGGGGTGGTTGTGTGTTTGATAATCGTAATAACCCTTTATCCGAATGTGAAGCCCCGGCCGTGGGTGGTAGGGGTTATTACAGATACCATAGTTAGGGTTTGTGCACGCTGTATCAATCCCGGAAGTATAAGCCCTAATTGTCTAGAATCTGAATGTGCAAGGTGTATGAAATCTGACACTGTCATACAATTACCGGGCACTCCGTTGATACCTAGTATAAGGGTGGGTGATGTGACAGAAAAACTCAATCAAATTAATTATCCGAATATACCGTAAAAATCTAATATCGTACAATCGCAAACCTAGTATAGGCCAATATTTTCCTTTCCGACCCAATTTTAACCGTTTGATATAATATCGTAGTGTGTTAACAACATTTCAAGTGATAATGCTATCTGAATAGTTACCGTACACCGCTTATTACTCTAGGACCTGCTTGAGTTGCTTTTCCGTAAATTGATAAATGTAAATCATTTATCAACCGATTCCGTACCGTTGAATAGAAATTAAAGACCGAACACATCGTAAAAATAGATATGTTGTAACAGTTTTCTTATATCGATCGAACTTCTTCACATTTTCCACCTGGGTGGATTTTTTGTATCATATACCGTTCAATTGCATCCACTAATTATTTTTGAAGTGTATTTATTATTATTATATATTTAATATTTGGAATTCCTCGTTTTATTAAGTTATTTCTGCTCCATCTTTTAACGAGCTAAGTTATAACCAAGTGTCAATTGTAATTAAAGCCTACAACTTTGATACTGTTTTTCTGCCCAATGGGCCCTGGTTATACTTCACTGTAGCTACCCTAGGGACAAGGCTATCTATAGATAGCATAGTGACAAGCCTTGTGGTGAAAACCCTAGCAGAATTCCTCAAGGAGTAGACCTTTAGAAAAATCTGGCGCCCGAGGATTTTTAGTTTACCGCATTAAACAGTTTACCGAAAAAGTGACAAGGAACATCATAATAATTCAGTTAATTATCTTCAATATTCTCGCTCAACTGTTCAACGTAATCTCCAAACTAATTTAGACAAAACATTAATGTGAAATGAGATTCTAATAATTATCTAGAAATTAAAGAAAAAATTAAAATAATAATTTTTCTTTTTTACACTTCATTACAAGAATTATAATTGCCTGCAGGTAAACAGTAACGTCTGACAAGACCGTAAAATTATGATTATTTTTGATTAAATGGTGTGAAAAAGTGGAATCGGCTTGTTATTAATTATAGTATCTACAATGTTGTTTAAATCTAATTTCTATTTTTTTTCTATACTTTGACTACACGAGAGGAAAACCTATAATGTTCGAAGAACATCGAGTAAACCAGCGGTGGAATGTTGGGCGAGGATATAGGCATTCGAATTTTTTTTGAAGGTTTGAAGGTTATAGGTAAAGGGGTAGACCTCAGTAGGCAAAGAGTTTCACAACTTTATATAAACTGGCGATCTTCCACAATTGTGTATTTGATCTTTAGCGTTATTGAAATTAAAAAGTTTGTTTTGAGGTCTGACTGAAATTATACAGAGTGTCCCAGGTTTTAGTAGCAGAACTTCAACAGTCGATAGAAAATTTGATTTTGAGAAAAAAATTTCTAATAACATATATGCACAGACGCTTAGTTTTTGGTTTTGTTACTTGTTCTAACGTTTCAATAAATTTTGTTTCATGAGTAAGAATTGACCATGTTTTTCAACCTAAAAGTTGATTTTTCTCAAAAACGGTCAACTTTAGAGCTTATGACCAAGAGTACCTCTTTTGTGTAGAAAACATTGGCGGTTCAAATCGTTGTCTCAAAACCGTGATTTTTTCAGTGGCGTAGAAGTTGGGGAGAAAAACACCAACTATCCCTTCAAAATCTTCACCAGTTATGACTAAGAAAAAAATTTTATCACACAGAACATAGCTTACTATGAGTAGAAAAGGCTTGCAAAAGCTGTTTTCTGTACGATAAACGGTTCCGGAGATATTCGCATAAAACGAAATTTTAATTTTCAATTCTGTATCTCAAAAACTAAGCGTCTGTGCATATATCTAGGAATTTATCTCTCAAAATGAGATTTTCTATCTACTTTTGAAGTTCTGCTACTAAAACCTGGGACATCCTGTATAACATAAATATTCAGAAAGTGTTTTAGCAACTTTTTGAGAGATCACCAAAATATGTAAAGAATATGAATTTTTTATAAATGAAACATTAATATAAGTTTAAATAAGGTCTAATGTATTACTATATTCGTTTTTTCTGTTTCACTTGGATGTTCATATTAAAACTTAAAAATTGTTTTTATTGTGTTTAATTCTATTAATCTATATATCCTTATTTTAAAGTGGGACTTTCTAAAAAATTCAAATCACATATTTATTGAATAAGTATAAGAACTACAAATCTTTCCTTTCCAACAGAAGAAGGTTTAGCTTAAGCCATATTTCGGTGATCTTTCAAAAAGATTTTAATACACTTTCTAAAAAACTAAGAGTTCACACTGTGGATACAGTATAAAACACTGTAAAAAGAAACCTGTTTACTCTGATGATGGCTATACTTGGTAGTTGAAGTACTCAATAATTTTAGTGAATAAGGGTGATTGTTTCTTTTTATAGTGGTACTTTTTGACATGATGTAATAGTAGTTTCATTCTGACCTCAAAACAAAGGTTTGGAAAATCGGGAGTTTATAAGTTAATATATCCGGATTGTAATGTGTTATATATAGGCCAATCAGGTCGCTCAATACAAACTAGATTTCAAGAACATAGTAGATCCTATAATTTACAAAAACCGATTTCACATTATCAAAACCGTTTAATCAAAATTAATCATGATTTGCTGACTTTGTGAGATGTTAAGTGTTTACATAGTTGTACAAAAGGACGGAAGTTAGACATATTAAAGTCATTGGAAATTCGGAAAAACACATTAGTGATCCATCTCAGTTGCATAAGCTGATTGATTTATCCACAACTATTCGAAGTATTCCAATAATCTAATTGTACTGCATACTCCGTAAATACTATATATAAACTTTAAAATGACAGTATGTTATTTATTCACTGGTTTGTTTGATAATGTTTGAAAAGTTTTAGTGAAAATGAACAATTTTAATAAAAACTTTCACAAAGTACCAGTTTCATCGATGGAATATTCAATGGAAAAATGTTTCCAACCATTATCTGATTCACTTTCTGGGAATAAATGGTACAGCATGCCAGGATTGGCTTTATTGATTAAAATATAAGGCGCGCGCTTGTATAGTCTCCCAGACACATTTATAAAATGATCATCATTCATACGAATCAATATTCGTTAGGTCCGCTGCAGGACATGAGATAACAGGAGGAATGTTATTTCTAAGAAACATCTTACCGCCTTTTCAGCATCCAAAAGGATGATTTTAATTTAATTTATTTTTTTGTAATCAAAAATGAAGTTGTTGATTATATTTAGTTTGGTTCATATCATCAAAGGAACTCTAGGTAAGTTTTATTATTATTATCAGATGCACTACAATGAATCATTTCGGCAATTTTAATTATTTATTATTATTTCTTTCAGGTGACAGTAACACAACAAACAAACGTTTGTTAGATGATTATTATCTAAATTACGATTATGAACTGGCGAATAATTCTGTTAGTTTGGAGTTCAGATCAGATTCCTTGATTTTGCCAATTCCGGAACGGATTGATGCAGTAGATAAGTTGCCCAATATAGAACTACCCGATAATTCTTTGTCCGATTCAGATTTAAAAGATCATGATTTTATTGATAATTTAATGTACGTTTATTACGGATCTAACCAGCGGAGTGGAAAAAGCTACGGGCCCGAAATTATAATTATTGGTTCAGTTTTAAGTTGTGCTGCTCAACTACTTACTCTCTTCCGTGTGCTTCTGAAAAAGAATCTTAATGGACGAAGAGATATGAAAACGATGTTTACAAACGTTATAGGAACATTTTGTTTATCCAATTTGATATTCATGTTGGGAGTTTATGTAAGTTATTATTCACAAAAATAACTATGTTTTTAAAATATTTTTTTTAGGCAACAAGAACTTCCTCAAAATGTTTGATAATAGCAATAATAATGCATTATTTTCACTTGTTAACAGCTATTTGGATTTTTGTATATTGTTTCTATATTTACAAAAAGATGTCACCTGAAAAATGTGCGAACATAAAGTATTTTTATCTTTATGCATATGGGATGCCCTTGTTTCTTTCAATGGTAAGTAAATTATGCTATATGCTACACACTTAAACTGGTTGTTTCCATTTTTAAGTAATGAATTCATTTCTGACGCAAAGCTACTATAATTGTTATTTTATTTCGAATAATGCATATATGTATAAAGTTCGCACCATATATGCCAACATTGATTATAGTATGTCTTGATGAGTAATGTGTAGGTATGTAGGGATATTTTATTAATAATGCTATTGCTAACCTAGTTATGGAATGCCTAGAGGAATCCAGTAATAAATTCATTAGATTTTCAACCCGTATTCTTTAAACGATATGTAGATGATTACTAATGTGTGTTCCCAATGATAAAATTCAGTATGTGATTAATAAATTTCACCATTTCCACTGTTAACTTCAATTTATTTGTGAAATAGAAGTGAACAAAAACATAAATTTCCTAGATATGAACATTGATGCAGATGGAATATAAAATTCGTGGTTTACTAAAGAAGTTTGGTCTCACCTCAATTCCCTTGCACCAACAAGTTAAAAAGTGTTATGAACAGCCTTACAGATTGCGCGGTTAAATTGTCCCACCCAGAGGACCGTCCCAATTTTTCGTAATACACTGGAAATGAATGGCTACCCAAAAACATGCTTCAATCCCATCATTAAAGGAAGAATGAACAAAATCTATAATGGATAACGTCATATATAAATAACATATATTCCAATATTCCAATACAGGTGTGCAACCTTTTTCAAGTACCTCATAAATCTTACATCTGGTTCGAGGGTAGATACTTAACATATTAGTTTTCATCTCCAGTCATTGACACACTATATCAACATGCGCTTGTATATTATAAGAATATTACTGAATAGTGGATTCTTGTTATATTTTATACTTCAAATATTAACGGTATAATTTCGATTATTCGTGGTTCTGTTTGTTTCGACGACGTGGGCATTTTTGATTGAAATTGGTGCGATTTGGACGTTTTATGCTATCATTAGTTTTAAAAAAAACCTTTTTGACATAAAAATCGTTACTTTATGGTAATTTATCATTTTGATTATATGAAAGAAAGCGAGGATCATCTGGCTTAATGAAGAAAACAAAAATCTCTATAGAAAACGTTCAGTGATTTCACATTACTTAAAGGTATTACACTCTGAATTATCTTATAAACTCCATCCTGTTGAATTCGATTTATTTTTTGATTATGTTAAAGATTGCGTTAGTAAATTCATTCACACTAAATATCTCACACAGTCAAAAAAGTTAAATAATCGTCTAAAATGTAAACCGATCAATAATCACCCCAAGAAATAACAAATTTCAAATTTAGTGAGAGAGTTATTAATTACTCCAAAATCATATTCTCAAAAGAAGAACTTTGTTTACACAATAAGGGACCAAAGTATTCTCCACATATTCAAAGTAACACTTTTCTAGAAACTAGTATTGCTGAGGTAGAATTAGCCTTAAAAAATAATAACGCGAATAATTCTAAATTAACAAAATTAGAAATAGGAAAATCACTTTCATCAACTAAAAAACAATTCAATCATACAGATACATCTAAAATCAAATCAATTAATCAAAAACTGAAAGAAAACAATTTAACCCTTACAAAGATAAATCAAATGCAATAATAATCATCCCTAAACAAGATTAAGGGATAAAATGTCAGTATTTATCCAAGCGGAATTAAACGAAATACGTAAAGACCCAACTAATCTTTTTCAATTAAAAACAAAACAATTCCTACAAAATAGTGAAATTTTATTTGACAGTGGTTTCGAAAAATATAAACTCATTAACAGCAATCCTTGCTCTCCTAAACTATACGGACTTATTAAAAATCATAAAGAAAATGCCCCCATACCCTGTAGTGTCTTAAATCAATAGTCCAACAAGGGACCTTGCAATCAAATTAAATCAGAAATTCAAGAAATTCACTAATTTTAAACCTAAATTTACTGTTAAAAACTCTCTCGAATTATCCGAATTAGTCAAAACACACCATATACCAACCAATGGTTTTTTAGTTTCCTTTGATGTTTCAAATATTCCAACTTCAGAATGTAAGTCTCTAATTAGAAGCATTTTAGATAGATCACATATTAGCCCCTTAATTCAAAATGCAATAGAACTCGCGTTTGACCTATGCTTGAGTCAAAACTATTGTCAATTTAATAATAAATTGTATGTACAGAATTCAGGTCTCGCTATGGGTAACCCATTGAGTCCACTATTAGCAGACATTTTTATGTCTAATCTGGAGGACAAAATTATGAACTGCACATTAGCAATTAATTCAATTTTGGTGTAGATACCTAGATGATGTACTTGCCTTCTTCAAAGGCACATCCAGACAATTAAATTCTTTCATTTATTAACCAACTTCACCCAAAAATTCAATTCACGTTAGAAACAGAAAAAGATAGAACAATAAACTTTTTGGATTTAACGCTAATACGTGACCATAATAAAATAAACTTCAATATCTACAGGAAACCCACTTGTACAGACATCACTATTCCGAACTCATCGTTTAGCCCTCGTAGCCATAAATTAGCAGCATTTTCGATACCATTGTCAATAGAACACCTCACTATTGAGTTGAACACGATCAAACGAATAGCCATCAATAATGGTTTTCCGGTAGATCAAATAATTAAACTAATAAATCGCAAACAACAACAATTAACTTTCTATAAAATTTATCCGCATATAAAACACATAAATGCATCCACTAAATTCATCTCTTTGACATGTTTTGGTACAGTAAGCGAACATATTGCTAACATTTTATCACGTCATAATTTTAAAAACAGTTTCAAACCTCAAAATAAACTTTGCCATCTTATATACAACGCCAAAGACAAAATCAATAAATATAGAAAACTTGGAGTTTATAAGATGATTTGCCCAGACTGTGATGACTTTTATATAGGTAGAACTTGTCGTAATTTCAAATTAAGATACAAAGAACATTTTCGCTCGTTTAGACTCAACAAAACTGACTCAACCTTTGCTAATCATTTTTTACAAACTGGTCATAATTTCCCTAATTTAGATAGCCTAAGTATTCTACATAACCAAACCAGAGGTTTTAAGTTGAATATATTAGAATCAATAGAGATTTATAAAGTACTCAAAAACTCTGATAAAAATATCCTCAATGATCAGTGAGACCTATATCAAAGTGATTTTTTCATGTGTCTTTCAAACCGCTCTTGAAATAATTCTTAGAATGTTAAATTATAATATCACTAATTCACAAATTGTTACCTTGTTCACTAGGTAATACTGTACTGTCTTTCAAACCGCTGTTTAAGTAATTCTTAGAATATTAAATTTTTATCACACTAATTCTCAAATTATTGCTATGTTTACTATGTAATACTGTACTTTCCTAGGATCTACCTGCTTTTGGAATTTCCATTGATCCCTTAATCTCAACCCTACTTTACTCTACTCTATTTATACTTGAATTGTTTCATTGATTTCTTCATAATTTTCTAATTGTTTGATAATGGCACTTCGGTGTTGAAACTATAGTTACGTTTTCACGTTATTATTTTTGACATAGTGAGTCTTCTGATGATGGTCCCATGGTCGTGAGACCGAAATAACGTACGTAGAGACGAAAATATAAAACATAGTGTTAATGTGACCTATTTCCCGAGAATTTTTATATATAATATATATAACATAAACGGTAATACATATATATATACATTCCGGAGATCGGGGAGAAAATTAAGAAATGTTTGAAAAAGTATGATATAAATATTGCGCATAAACCTACTAACTATGTTGGGAAATATTTTTCAAATCTAAAACCTTTAATACCTGAAGATAAACAAACCCACACAGTATACAAATTAAATTGTTTAGATTGCGATGGAACTTATACTGGACTCTCTAAACAATATTTACAAAATGTGTTGTTATGCTTACAATGAAAAAAATTAAATCTGCGTGTTTGAATCAAATGTTCAAATTGTCCTCCATTGACTTCCATACAATAATACAATCTTGACTGAAAACCGTCTCTAACATGGTTCAGCATAATTGGAGTTATTTGACGACACTCATTTACAATTCGTTGGCGTATTCGTCCAAATTTTCAGGCTGAGTCACAAAAATCTTGGACTTAAGATGTCCCCACAAGAAGAAGTCCAGAGGGTTCAGGTCAGGAGATCGGGCAGGCCACTCCATAGGACCTCTTCTTCCAATCCAACGACCGGGGTATTGCAAATTGAGGTATTGGCGAACTGGTGCGGCGTAGTGAGGAGGAGCTCCGTCTTGTTGGAAATGCAATTGTTGTTCAAGTAGTAGAGGATCGTTTTCTAATTGTTCAGTTATTAACGGATCAATCGCATTGTCCAACATTGCAAGATAAATTTCGCCATTTAAATTACCAGGAATAAACAGAGGTCCAATTAGGTGGTCTCCCAAAATTCCTACCCAAACGTTTAGATTTTCCCGATGTTGAGTGTGAGCTTCTCGAAATACATGCTGTATTGCTCCAAATTCTACAGTTATGCCGGTTAACCTCTCCCTTAAGTAAAAAAGTGCATTCGTCAGAAAAGCAAACGTTGTACTAGAAATTTGGGTTATTGTTGATACGCTCGACCATAATTTCGCAAAACTCTTGCCTTCGATCCCAATTATCATCATTTAATTCCTGAATTAATTTAATTTTGTACGGATGGAACTTGTGTTTATGTAAAATTCTGAAAACGTTAGATTGGTTAATACCGGAAGCTGCAGAAAGTTGTCGTACAGATTGCGTGTTTGGCATAAGTTGGACATGTCCCAATACCGCCACAGCTGCTCCTTCATCAGTAACAATTCCAATGTGTGCCCTTTTTTTATCCATTACTGAACCCGTCTCCACAAATTTTGAAATCAATTCCATTACGTACTTATGGCGAACGTTACGTTCAGGATGGTTTTCGTTAAATATCCTTGCAGCCGCTCGGGCATAATTTTAATTTTGGTTATAAAGGCTAACAAGCTTAACACGTTCTTGCAATGTGTACACCATATTTTTTGAAATTTCAAACAAGTCAGCAAAGTAGTAACTCAACAGATTGATTAAAATCATGAAATGATCGAAGAAACGTTAAAACCAGATAAACACCTTCTAAGAACAAAAAATGAAGGCAACATAAGGAAATGTTTTGCTGTTTTTTTATTTATTAGTTTGAGAGAATGTATTATTATATGGAAGTCAATGGAGGACAATTTGAACATTTGATTTAAACACGCAGATTTAATTTTTTTCATTGTAAGCATGACAACACAATTCAATTTTTTTACGAATGTGATTTTTTGACGAATGTTTACTTTTGTAAAAAAGGTTTAATAAAAATGAGCTTGTACATTGTACAAATAACAAAAATATTCAAGATGACGCATTCGAGCAACAAAATTAATTTTTGGCGAAAACGGTTCATCAAATTTACGTTTTTCATACACCGTTGTAAAGAGGCTTCAAATGACGTATCACTCAACCCCTCTCCCCTATTCAATTTTGAGGGGTTGAAGCGCCCCCTATTAGGGGGTTGCTCGTTCAAGCCTCAAATATACGTCAAAAGATGTCCCCCAAACAAAATCATTCGACGTGTTTCGGGAGATTTTTCCACTCACTATGGGATAAGAAATATACGGGGTGGCTCGTCTGAGATGGAACACTTAAAACATTAATGTGTGTTACAGTTTCGATTATTCTTGTTTCTGTTCGGTTCGGCGATGTGGACATTTTTAATTGAAATTGGTGTCATAAGGACGCTTTGTACTGATACAATTATAGTTTTAAGAAATTCCGTTTTTAACATAATACGTCTTCTGATGATGGTCGTGAGATCAAAACGTACGTAAAGACGAAAATAATAAGCATATGTGTTAGTGTGACCAATTTCCCGACAATTTATATATAAAGGGATATTTTATGTTATGACTTTGGTTTTTAAATGTTCCTTGTATATTTGAACAAACCTGAATTTTCAATGTTTTCACGGAACCAACTAGATATATTATCCTATTATATTTAATGTCTAATTAGTATTATTGCACAAAATTATACCGGTATAGATTTTTTATTCATAACGGAAATAATTGTCACAATTGAGTCAATTTCACCCTAGCACCTGTTTAAAAAATATCTTCTGTGCCGAATTAGTACTATGTGTAAGATTTAAATTGCCATTTTGTGCGAGTTGCATACTATACTTTTCTACCACAACCTACTAATCACTTTCAATATTCTAATAAGCTGCATTTTGAGACAAATACTGATGAAATATACAAATATCCCGACGCTAGTGTCATATTTTCAAAGCCGCCGTTGAATTAACACATATATAGTATCAGTTTTTTTTTGCAATTTCCCTCACCTTATTCCCGATAACTGTTATTGCCTGAAATATGATGATTCCATTCTTTGTTGCAGGTTTCTTACTGCTTAACTCCCCAAAGCTACGAATCGAAGAGATTTTGTTTCATATCTGTGCAAAAAGGCATGATTGTAAATTATATGGTACCAGTGTCTTTTTTGATAATATTAACAACTATTTACTCATTGAATGGAATTCGAAAAATCAATATGGAATTATCAAAATTAGAATTCAACAACTCTGTCGAATCATTAATTGCACTAAGAAACACAGTAGATTTTATGAATGGCAAAAAAGCTGAATATGTTGATAATGAAATACTTAGTTTACGAGAATCTAAATCATGTTTGAAACTGTTGTGCGTTTTCCAAACTGGTTACGATATTGTATGGTTCATCGTGGTGTTAGCTTTAGAAAATGTCAATAACAGTCATAGTATGGCTATAGTGTATGCGATAACATCATGTTTACTGGTAAGTATGAATACAAACTCTTTCTCCATAGATTCTAGTGTGAATGATTTTAGCTATTTGCTCAATCGTTTCGTAAAACACGTCACGAACTACATTTTGGCCATAGATTAGGCTATATTTTTTTTATATTTTCGAGTAAATAAACAAATTCGGTCAATTATTTAATAACATATAGTTATTTCCGGTTTGAATAAAAAATACAACAATTTATTTAAAAGTTCTTAGTGAACAAATTAAATATCTCGGCTACCAACTGTCGGATTGGGACGGGACTTGCGGCATTTAAAGGGTTCTGCAAAATCGCATTTTAATAGCTCAAGATTTATTACGATTCAATAATTAGAACTCGAGATATCGTACCGAAGTGTTTGTAGCCTTTACGTAAACTTCATCATCTGTAGCTGCTCGATGGGATTGGAAAAAACCATAGCTCAGTGCAGTGGCGGAACTTCAATTTTTTGGCCCCCCCGCACAATATTATTCGGGCCCCTACTACAAAAGAAACACAAATTTTATAGATATTTTTATTAAAAAATAACAAAAAGGAACAAAATTGCATTATTAACAATTAAAAATTAACAAAAGAAAATATATTTAAAATTTAGAATCCTTCCTCCTGGATTTCAAATTTGCAAAATCTCTAATCACATCTTTTATTTCCATATTTGAATTAAAAAATAAAGCTGAAAATATAACTTACCTACTTTCACAGTTCTCACTTAATATTTATTTAATATTTTGTAACGAATTCGAGTTGAATGCAAATTTCAAAGTTACCCACACATTCACAAGATATAGGTATCTTAAAATTAACAAACTTAAAATCTAATAGAAAAGTAGAAGAGGGTGGAGTTTACAAATTGGTAGGTTTTTATTGGTGACAGGAAGGAAGTGGTGGAAAACATGCTATTACTGAGGAATGTGTAAGAAGAAAGGTTCAAATATAACATCTGGAGAGGTATCATAAATAATAAATATTTGGGTTTGTATAGTTCTGAAAACATGAAACAAATGAACGTACCTACCGGTGGGGACGAGACGGTTGTAAAATTGGGATTATTGGGAAGTACATACATAATTAAATAATATAAAATAATATATAGTGGAGTTAATTAGCGACGTAACACTGTCACTGATCAACCTACCCAAACAATTTTCGACAAGTGCTCTGAAGAGTGTCAGAGAGGGGCCTTTTTCTTTGTTTTCAGGCAGACGAGTCAGTGCGTCAAAACAAAGTAATGATAAACAGATGTGGGAGGTTGCAATACTTGCCAAGGGTTTTAAAATGTTTTGTATTAGAATTGTTTGTTTTTTTTTGCGCTTGCTGGTAAAGTCGGTTATCAGTTTCGAGAATGTTTCACTCTTTTCATGATGCATTTGGGCCCCTATAGGTCTGGGCCCCCCCGCGTTGCGGGGTCCCGCGAATTGTAGTTCCGCCACTGGCTCAGTGAAAATAATAATATCCACAGTAAACGAATTCCCCTACCTGACATTGAAACAAAAGCGAAAAGCAGCGTGCGCATTGCATATATTACATCTTTTACACTCCTCATATCTTTAACTCGCGATGCATTTTAGCAGTAGGAAACGTATAGTTTTACATGGCCGCTGCGTTTTTTACGTTTCTTAAATTGTTCATATCTATCGATATAATTAAAAATCTAGTACCATAAGTAAAAACCAAGTTTTTTAAAAAAGATTGGAAATGGCGGAGTAAAGAAACTCAGTTGACTGTACATCGTTGAATTGTTGAATATATTGAAACCTCTAATTTGTTGAATTAAAGTTATTTTTTGATAATTGATTGTGTGGAGCTTAAAAAACTGTATAGTCTCATTCATAAGTGTATATAGGTGAAATATCCAATAAGTTTTTTGCTAGAATATGTTGAGATAATACAAAAAATGTCATCAAAATTATTATTATCGAAATTAATTATTTTAATGTTATAATAATGAATTCATTAGATGCTACGTTTTACATTTATCAGACAAATAATATTTTAAAATAATATTAAAATAATTAAATTCGATAATTGTAAACGTAATATGGAAAAATTACATTTTTCCATTTTTCCATAATGTTTATTAAATCATACTTTTCTTATTATCTTAACTTATTCTAATAAAAAACTTACCTTTGATATTTCACAAATATACACTAATGAATAAGACTATAAAGATCTTTTTTCACAATCAATTATTAAAAAATTAATTTAATTGAACCAATTCGAGGTTTTAATATAATCAACAATTTAACGATCATCATCTTCACGTAAAGTAACATGTGCATCATCTGCAGCTACTCGATGAGACTGGGAAAAACTATAACTCGGTGAAAAAACACAAGGCTATATAATACTCACAGTTGATGAAATCTTCTACCTAAAATTATTTAAAAAAACAAAATAGCAGCGTGCGCATCGCATATTATATTACATTTTTTATATTCCCCATATCCTTATACTCGCGTGCGATGCCTTAGTATGAAACGTATATAGTTTTGTTTTATACACATTTTTCGATAATTTTGCAACTAAAACGCAGATATAAACAATAGCACAATTTTTAACTTCACCATCGTTTCAGCGCCACTTTTTGTATAAGATTATTCGACCACAAAAACGCGTTAGCCTCAAAAAAACTAAGTTTCGTCTATTTTTGACCCTATATTGAGTGGCCTATAAATTTTCAAGTGTCTCATTCGCGAGTTTAATGCTCAACGTACATGTCTGCAGTTGTGAGTATATAAACTCATGATGATTGGTGAAAAGCCATACCATACTTCTAGTTTGAAGTAAATACCAGTTATACAGAATCCCGAAATACAGCTTGCGCTTGAACCACTAGTGATTCAGCTTAGAAAATAAACGGGTCACATGTAAAATCAAAATAAATCCCCTACTTCATTTTTTATAGCTAAAGTGATAAAAAGAGAAGTGGGTGTGGCGAAGCCTATGATTTGGATGAGAAAATGTTTTAATAATAATAATTGATGGATTATAAATATCTTCTTGCTCATTCTGTTAAATTCAATTGTTGTCGTTCTTTGTTTTGTTCATGAATAACACTATGGTTGCCTTCTAACAAGTGTTTCAACTTAATTTGAATCATTATTTTCTAATCTCCCAAACTTAAATGTTCTTGGAACACTAAAATTGCGTCTTACGTGGCCTAGTATTACATTGCAAGGCCCTAAGGTGATTTGTTGTGTTCTTCCAAAAACTTTGGGATATTTTCTAACGGTTTGTATGTACGTCATACATCCAAAATTGTATTATTTTACTAACTTGAGAATATACTAGATTTAGGGCTGTCATTGACCTATATGCAGCAAAATTTCAAGAATTTTGGTTTAATGACATAATGTGTAACGCATTGTGGTATTTGTATGTGTTGGTTTGTGATAAAAATGTTTAATCATACAATTTTCAAATAATTCAATAATTTCAATATAAAAGAAGATCCATTGAATTATTATTTTCGGGTTTCATTGCAACTCATTAATGGAACTTGAAAAGAATTTAATTGTCATGAAATGTCGTCTGACAAAATAATAAATGTCTTCACATGGCGTTATCAAAAAGTTAACCAATATTCAGATTTTGGTATGAGAAGAATTTGCTTCTTCAGAAAATCCTTACATCATATGTCTGCTAGTAAAATTTTCTATGTTCGGCCAATAATGTTTAACTCGTATATATCACCGAAGATAACAAATTGGTTGCCGAAATACAAAAAAAATATAGATATATAATATATTATTTTATTACTACGCTAAGCGTAGTCGAGCATAACAACACTCCAATCAAATCAATATGGAATTGTCCTTTTGATTCCCTATCTCTATATGTCCTTGATTTTAGCTAAATCAGCTATTTATTTCTAATTTCTCAATTTTTATCATATTCCTGACTGATTTAAACTACTTCATCCTGTTTTGCTATCCAAAAATACTTAATTCGACACAATTGTTAAACATTGATGTTTTTCTATTTCAGAATTGGTATATATTTATAAAGGCTAAAGTGTTTTTACCAACCATTATGTCTACATGCAATATTTTGGATGAAATTGTGGTTACAGAAAATGAGAAGACTATAAGTTATACCCTAACAGCTTCTCATCAAGAATCAGATAGCATTCCGTTACTGATAAATATTGAAAATTGCACGGAACTGAAAGAATTAAATCACGAATATAATATAAGTACAATTAGTAATTGAATATGGATCTTGCAATATATTTATATTAAATGAGTAAACATTTTATCAAATTATAATTACGAATATAATAATAGGATAAGGTATGTATTGATTCCATCATTCCAATATTTATATGAATAGACTAGAAAATATTACGCGTGGATATATTATTCATCTATACTTGACATTGATGATTTATATTCTTCAGACTCAATGTGGGCGTATCTCTATATTTACCTAAGTAATCTGTATATACTATTCCATGAATAATACTCCTGCGGATATAAATTCTTTAATAATCTTTGATACAGGATGGTGTTTACAATTGACTACGATAATGTGACGTCACAATCACAACCCCATCTTTCATTGTCGTAGATAAGAATTCCTATTCTAAACCTTTATCAAATTGAACTTTATTTCTATATACATAGTAGGTATATCATAATACAAGTGTTAAATATAGGTAAATTGATTCGTACGTAACTCAAGTAGATAGTTATTCAAGAACTTTGATTACTGTAATATTAGAGCTAAAGAATTTTTTCTTATTTTGACATAAAAATGCTGTTTTAATTAATCATTTACATTTAATTTCAAATGAGAGAAATTAAAAAGAAACTTTTGCGGGGGAAACAGGTTTATTCTTTATTTCCTAGTGCGAGAAAGGACAATATAGGTTTACAAATTTACCGAAATTCTTAAGACAGTGTGTGGTGGGGGTGTGACGATATCACTATAGGAGTCAATTGAAATAGTTGGCGGAGCTTCAGCCATTTACAATATCTCTGTGTTGTGAGCGAAGTCAGATGCTTTTTTTTAAGATATACCATTATTGAGGTTGAATTATTTAATATTTTTGTTGTTGAATCAAATATTTCAAGTACCCACCATACATTGGCATTGGGATTGGTGATGTATGTCCCTTTTGGTTCACTTTATAGTGGAATACAAACGAAAACAAATCCATATAACGGTAAAATGAAATTAATAAAAAATTAATGATTAATTACTTGAAAATGTCCTTTGTCATATTTGGAATTAAAAGAAATATTCAAATTGTTACAGATTTACAAAAAAAGCAAGATAATTCTCATTTTGTTTGAATGATTGCTGATGAGTAAATAATACAAAATCATTTAAATTAATTTCAGGGAGTGTTTTTTGCAACTATGATTATGTCCATGATGATAAAACTAATGACAGTTTTACTAGTATTTAATGTGAAATTTTAGACATCGGCCTATTTCAGTATTACCATTGGCGTCAAACCAATGGCCTTGTAGTTTTAATGTACTTTAGCGTTGTTAAATATTTATAAATAAATCGTATATTTAAATATGCTTGTTTAATTCTCATAAATGATGTAAACAATGTGTAGGTATATAGTGGAGTGTCATATCGGTATATAAAGATTATCATGAAAAATTCACTTACATAAATAGAAGAACACTTGATATACTCGTAAATCAAGGAATCTGAATATGCTTAATTGTTTATAGGGATGTCCCTGAAAGGTCATCCATTTCCTTGGTACCGATTACGAGGTGCAATGAAAGAAAACTCGGCCTGCTCCTATTTTTTAAGAGGGTATGTTTTTTGTAACACCACATTATAGGCATTATTTTAACGAAAAAATAATCCCGAAGAGTTGTTCTGCTTCCACCAAAATGGTCATGTGCCAAGTACGAGGCATGTTTTTTAAGTAAGTACCGTTTCGAAATTCCGCCGCTGTAACGTTGCGATCGGTTGTCCACGCATACGCGCTGGTTACCTACATCTCTTGTCTATGCACTGATTCCATTACAGTCTGATTCTTCATTGTATACGTTGTTTACTGAGTGTTTAAGATGCCCCCGACAATCGTGAGTCCCGCCGATTGTGAAGTACGGGCTGTTATACGATTTCTTAGTGCTAAAGGCGTGAAACCAATCGATATTCATCGTGAGATCTGTGAAGTTTACGGACAAAACATTATGAGTGATGGAATGGTAAGGAAATGGGTGAGAGCATTTAAAGATGGTCGCACAAATGTGCTTGATGAAGAACGGAGTGGGCGTCCTTCGGTCGTTAATGAAGATTTGGTGCAGAAAGTGGACAAAAAGGTGAGAGAAAACAGACGCTTTACAATTTCATCATTGTGCGACTGCTTTCCTCGATATTCTCGTAGTGTTTTGTATCGCATTGTGACCGAGAACTTGAATTATCGGAAATTGTGTTCACGTTGGGTTCCAAAAATGTTGACGGATTTGCACAAAACCCAACGTTTAGGCAGTGCATTGACTTTCCTTGAGCGGTACCACAATGAAGGTGAAGATTTTTTAGACCAAATTGTTACTGGTGACGAAACATGGGTGGCCTACGTCACACCAGAATCGAAACAACAATCCATGGAATGGCGACATTCATCATCACCCAAAAAAGTGAAGTTTAAGCAAACAATTTCTGCCCGAAAAATCATGTGCACAGTTTTTTGGGACAAAAAAGGAGTATTGCTAGTGGAGTTTCTGCCTCGTAATGAGACAATCAATGCAGCGTCTTATTGTGAGACATTGAACAATCTGCGTCGTGCAATCCAGAACAAAAGACGTGGCAAGTTGCGTAAGGGTATCGTTTTGCTGCATGACAATGCCCGTCCACATGTGGCTAATCGGACCAAAGATCTCATCAAATCTTTTCAATGGGAAACTCTAGATCATCCTCCATACAGCCCTGATCTGGCGCCCAGCGACTACCATTTGTTCCTGCACTTGAAGAAACACCTGGGCGGTCAGCGTCTTCAAGACGATAACGAAGTCAAAACATTTGTGATGCAGTGGTTAACAAGTCAGGCGGCAGGATTTTATGAGGAGGGTATTCAAAAACTGGTGCCACGTTATGACAAGTGCCTCAATATTCACGGAAATTATGTAGAAAAGTAGATTAAGGTACAGGCTTTCATGTAAAAATAAAATTATTGCGATATCTTTGCACGTCTTTTTTTAATTCCAAAACGGTACTTACTTAAAAAACATGCCTCGTATTTGTCAGCGTTACAATTTAATTAGTTAAAATTTGGGTGGAGCTATTCTTCCTGTGGTGGAGCTATTCTTCCTGTAACTAATCTTAAAATTATTCATGCGGCAATTCGTTAGTAATGGAGTAGATCCAGCATTTCTCGCGTTAACCACGTCTCCCAGTGTTATCGTCTGTACTAATTAGCTTTTTATACTACAAATAAGAAACAATCGCCCTTATCCACTTGAAATACTGTTAATGCTAGGGACCTTTTAGCTACCAAATGGCCATCATTAGCTGAAAGGTCCTCACTTTAACAGCATTTTTAGAGGATAAGGGCGATTGTTTCTTATTTATACTGTAAAAAAGCTAATCAACACAAACGAAAACACTGGGAGGCGTGGTTAACGTGAGAAAAATACTCCATTTCGCACGAATAATTTTAAGCTGTAACTGTACGAATAGTTCCACCTAAATTTATATCGAATTTAAATTAATTAACCCTAAAAAAAATCGTTTGAAAATACATTATTGTTTTATCATGATGAAAACATTACTCTTCTATTCGGAAGCTTATTGATAATATAATAATAATAATATATATTTCGTTTTCCAAGATTTATACAAAGTACAAACTCTTATGAAACTAGTCCAATAAAATCTACAATCTAATTTAAAGATAGGAATTCATTTACAGAATAAAAAGCCTTATTTACTAAATATCTATGCAGTCTATTTTTAAAATTGCTAAAGTTATTAAAATCACCAAACAAACTTACAAATCGATTAAAAAATGTTATACCCTGATATAAGTCACAATTTTGTCCAACTCCTAATCTGGAGAAAGGCATGTGTAAATGATTACTAATGCGGGTATTATGGTTATGAAAATGATTATTTTGTTTTAGTGCATGTTGTTGTTTTTTTATGTTTAGAGTAAGCAAATATATGTACAATGATGGCAGCGTGAATATTGATAATTTTATAAAAATTGGCTTACAGTGAGTTCGAGGGTGCGCATGAACCATACATCTAATAATTTTTTTCTGCATTATAAACGCTTTGTGAGAGTGAGCTGAATTCCCCCAAAACATTAAGCCATATGATAAAACAGATTGTACAAGTCCGTAATAAGCGTGTTTTAGTATATTTGTAGATATTGTTTCCCGGATGTGTCTAATAACGAAACAAGATTTGCTTAATTTTGCAACTATGCTGTCAATTTGTTCCTCCCATGTCATTTTGTGGTCTAGTGTTACTCCTAAAAATTTTATGGAATTTACTTGTATTAAAGATTTGCCATTGATCTTAATAAGAGGACTGCAGTCTTGGACTTTATTTTTTGGTAGGAATACCATGAAAAAAGTTTTATTACAATTCAGCATAAGCCCATTGCTTAAACACCATTGATGAAGCTCAGTTGCTGAAGTATTGGCCTGCGCCATTGTATCATTTAAACATTCTTCAGATATCACTTTGTTTGTGTCATCAGCGTAGATAATAGTTTTATTTTTTGAGGTACTTGGTGCTGGCATATCATTTATAAATATAATAAAAAGCAGTGGTCCCAGAATTGAGCCTTGCGGGACACCTGTCAGCATGTATTTCGGGGTTGATTTAAAATTTTCAATGCATACAATTTGTGTTGTTTTGAAGATAACTTTTGATCAATTCATTTGCATTGCCTCTTATACCAATCAGGTTTAATTTTTCCAGTAGGAGATTATTATTAATAGAATCAAAAGCTCTACTCAAATCAAAATAGAGAGCGAGGGCTATTATTTAAGGCTTCGTAAATATGATGGCACATGTCGGCAATGGCAGTGGCGGTTGACCTGTTTTGTCTAAAACCATTTTGTGCATTTGATAATAGTTGTATTTTCTAAAAATTTTGTTACCCTTATACTAAAGCTACTTTCTATAATTTTGGCTAACTGACTTTGAATGCATATATTCCTATAGTTGCATGGTTCATTTCGTGACCCCTTGTTTTTATATACATGAACCGACTTTGATATCTTGAGAGAGTTCGGGAATGTTCCACTAGAGAACGATATAAGATAATGGTATAGAAATTATATTACCAACAGCTCTCAAAACTGTTCCTGTTATTTCATCGATTCCTGCTGCTGATTTTGTAGTTGTTTTCTGTATTAATCTTTCGATCTCTTGTGGAGTTATAGGAGTCATGTAAAATGTTTTTGAAGAATTTGTGGGTAACTCTAATTTGTCATATTTTGCAGCATGGAAGGTTAATTAGAGGAGAAGTCGGGATCGTAATCAGTGACCCTCAAAACCCCCAAATCCACAGTTTCATCCAACTCTGATGAATTTTCCCAAAAAATGCTGGATGAACAGCATGGGGGGTTAATTAGAGGAGGGGGGATGATATTTTTCAATTTTGAAGTCGGGATCGTAATCAGCGACCCCATAAACCCCCGAGTTCACCGTTTCATCCAATTTTGACCAATTTTTTCCAAAATTGCTGGATTAACCTAATGGGGGGGGATCAGAGAAGGGGGGAAGGAGGAATTTGGGAAATCTGACGTCGGGATCATGATCAGCGACCCTGAAAACCCCTGAGTAGACATTTTCAGGCCTATTCGGAAGGATTATTCAATTATTTTCTCAATTTTTATTTATAGCCTCATGAGCTCCCCCAGAAATTGGCTAATTTAAGGGTATTGGGGGGGGGGGAGGGAAATAAGTTTTGGACAAAAATAATTTGGGGTCCTTTTGTCTACATATTTTTTCCCGTCGAATGCATTTTGTTTCACCCCGATCGGTTGTTATTCAAAAATTTTATTTGAAAAATACCGTATGACTGCACTATCTTGGATCCGTATGGATTCATGAATAACGTGATGCGCATGTTTAACTTTTCGTGGCTCCCATTTAGTATCGGAAATGGCATTACCCCGCACATGACTTTATTCACGTAAAAACCCTCCTATTGCGCAAAAATAATCAATCGTCCAAAAACATTTGACGGAAGCAACGTTATAAGTGGTATCCATTCTTCATCCTTCGGGAGCAGAGCAATACAAACGAGAAGGAACAGATGTATCACAAAAACTATCCATTTTACTAAGCATTTAACGTACGGAGGCGTCCACTGAAATGAGCAGCGGTAAGTATTGTTTTATTTAGTCCATATTATTTCCATATTGATATAGAGACCAGTTGCTGCGTTTTCTGTTATCTGAATGAAATCTATCTATAGTTCGTTATTTGTCACCACCTGTTATAGATAAAAAATCAATAAATAATGATACTAAAATGAAATACACATTCAAACGATAATTTTATTTTACACAAACTTCCCCCACAGATGCATGAAAATGTAGATTATAAGGCATACTTTACTGGATATTTTTGATAGATTTTGTACTGTTATAACCTAAACTAATATGAACAAAGTAAACCAACAGATTCGTGATCTGCTAATTTTTTTCACTTATTTACAAGCAAATTAATGTGTAAAAACAATTGAGCAAAAATGTTTATCTTCTCAACTGCCCCCTCCAGCTAACTCTTCCTCGTATTGCTTACGGAAACAATCACCAACTGGAAAGAAGTCCCAGCATCGCCGCTGATACATATTCCATACATATGTTTCTTGACCCGTATATTCTGTATCTGGTTTGTTAATGAGATGCATAAGGAAAAACCTGCAATAAAGAAAGTTTATGAATTGATAAATCACTTCAATTCGTATGTAAATAGAAAAGCAATACTATGAAGTAAAAATATAATGACGTGCATGGGTCGTGGATAAAGTCTAATGATAAGAAATTCTGGGGTTCCCGACATGAAGGTTGGTAGTTCACTAATTATATGTTTACTAAAGTGAAACAAAACCTGGAGAAGCATCAATTGCTGTATTGATGAACAAAACGTCAGGCGAAGAATACTGCAAGACCAGAGATATTTGGAATATCAGTCCCTAAATAAAACTCGGAAGAATATCTAAAAAATTTTATTACTAATGGTTACTCCATTGAAAAGTTAATCAAGTATTCGAGAAATGAATGGCTAAAGTATCGCAATGACACATTTGACTAATATAATAAATAATAAATAAATAACTCTTTATCAGCACAATAATTTACTCTTTCAGATCTGTATATATCTTCCCAAGTTTCGGTTGATAGTAATTGTTTACAATATTGAAGCTTAGAAAGCGAATAAATATAAATAAGTACAATATAAAATGAATAAAAATTCTGGTATTTTTCCTTCTTGCAAAATATTTTGAACCTCAATTTAATAAAAAGCTACTTTTGATCAAGAAAGCTCAAGATCGTGTTCCTCAAATTATTCGAATGTTTCGTCATGCGGTATGTTTTTGAGCGATTCAGTACCACGTTTATTTCAAACTTTCAGTACCTACATTATATGAAGAGCAATCGTGCCAGAATCACAAGTGAATTTTGTAATCGTGTATAAAAGTGGATGATGTACTAATAGAGGTGGATTCCTGTAGATCTATACCCGATTTAATCGCAGCAATATTTTCGAAACATCAAAATGCCCCAATTCTCTCTGACTTCATTGGATGTTATAGGGTCTAGATGAGAAAGCGGTATGGAGTGATCTATCAAATGCTTCCCAGATATTATAGGCTACGGTTAGAGATTCCTCTCAGTTTTCAATAGACTCCTACTATAGATGTCTTATGTAGGCAACCAGGTCTAATATTGCTTTCTGCTGATGAAAGCAATATTGATTCAGTATTTTGAAGTTCTCTAGGTATTGGATGAGCACGATGTCGATTGCTTTCTCATCTAAGAGATCACAGATAATGGTGTTGTGGGTCTATGACTATTAGGAAGGCTTCCCATTCCTTAGTTTGTGGAATTGATTGGACTCTAGCTGTCTTCCAGGTGGAAGATGTAGTCAGACAAATGTTTTCACTCTGTTTGCATAACAGAGTGTCAAATATTCAACATTCAATTTGTTGCTCATTCATTCTTCTTGTGTGGTGTATCGTTACTGTTCGAAAAACTTTGTGATTGATAATTCATGATTAATTGAAAACCATTCATTTACTGCATCATGCTATATATTGTATTAGATGGGTGGATGTCGGTGGACTAGAATTTTGATATAATACCCTGAGTACTGATGAGACTAATGAATGTCTAACCAAACCATAACCAAGGTTGATGATTTAGAATATTGATGTGTTCAAATATTCATATTTTCAATTATTTAGAAAAAGTGTGACTACTGCATCGACAATTATTACAAATTTATAAATCAATGAAAAAAAAAACATATAAATAAAATAAAACAAAATAAGAGCGCCATCAAAAGACAACACTTTAAAATACCATTAGTAATAAAAGTTCTTAAAGGTCGAAAGGTATAAGCTCCTAAAACAGATTAGAAACTACTAACATAAAAAAAACATTCTGAAGATATCAGAATTTGTTGATTACATACTCTCTGCATTTTTTTTAATAGACTCAAAGACATGAGATCTTTTTTTCTCAGAAGGTAAACTATTGAAAAGTAGAAAACCCTCATTGAAAATTGTTTCACACAGTATATTATTAGTACTTATAAAAATTCTGGTATTTTTCCTTCTTGCAAAATATTTTGAACCTCAATTTAATAAAAAGCTACTTTTGATCAAGAAAGCTCAAGATCGTGTTCCTCAAATTATTCGAATGTTTCGTCATGCGGTATGTTTTTGAGCGATTCAGTACCACGTTTATTTCAAACTTTCAGTACCTACATTATATGAAGAGCAATCGTGCCAGAATCACAAGTGAATTTTGTAATCGTGTATAAAAGTGGATGATGTACTAATAGAGGTGGATTCCTGTAGATCTATACCCGATTTAATCGCAGCAATATTTTCGAAACATCAAAATGCCCCAATTCTCTCTGACTTCATTGGATGTTATAGGGTCTAGATGAGAAAGCGGTATGGAGTGATCTATCAAATGCTTCCCAGATATTATAGGCTACGGTTAGAGATTCCTCTCAGTTTTCAATAGACTCCTACTATAGATGTCTTATGTAGGCAACCAGGTCTAATATTGCTTTCTGCTGATGAAAGCAATATTGATTCAGTATTTTGAAGTTCTCTAGGTATTGGATGAGCACGATGTCGATTGCTTTCTCATCTAAGAGATCACAGATAATGGTGTTGTGGGTCTATGACTATTAGGAAGGCTTCCCATTCCTTAGTTTGTGGAATTGATTGGACTCTAGCTGTCTTCCAGGTGGAAGATGTAGTCAGACAAATGTTTTCACTCTGTTTGCATAACAGAGTGTCAAATATTCAACATTCAATTTGTTGCTCATTCATTCTTCTTGTGTGGTGTATCGTTACTGTTCGAAAAACTTTGTGATTGATAATTCATGATTAATTGAAAACCATTCATTTACTGCATCATGCTATATATTGTATTAGATGGGTGGATGTCGGTGGACTAGAATTTTGATATAATACCCTGAGTACTGATGAGACTAATGAATGTCTAACCAAACCATAACCAAGGTTGATGATTTAGAATATTGATGTGTTCAAATATTCATATTTTCAATTATTTAGAAAAAGTGTGACTACTGCATCGACAATTATTACAAATTTATAAATCAATGAAAAAAAAACATATAAATAAAATAAAACAAAATAAGAGCGCCATCAAAAGACAACACTTTAAAATACCATTAGTAATAAAAGTTCTTAAAGGTCGAAAGGTTTAAGCTCCTAAAACAGATTAGAAACTACTAACATAAAAAAAAACATTCTGAAGATATCAGAATTTGTTGATTACATACTCTCTGCATTTTTTTTAATAGACTCAAAGACATGAGATCATTTTTTCTCAGAAGGTAAACTATTGATAAGTAGAAAACCCTCATTGAAAATTGTTTCACACAGTATATTATTAGTACTTATATAAAAATTATTAAAAGTTCTTGTTCTGGTTTTATGATTGTGTACATTTATCTATGTACATAAGTTAATCACTGAGGTAGGTGGCAACATATCTTTTTTCAGTTTGAATACGAAGACCAACATATTATAATGCATTCTTTGCTTTACTGGTCATTAATGTACGTCTTGGTTCGGAAATATGAAGAATATTGTGCAGGTGAAATTTCATTTAGTCACAGGAAGCATATCATTGATCCTAATTTGAAATTCAATATAGAAAGTTACATGTAATAATATCCTATAGGTATATAGCGTACATATAATAATGATATTTTAATAAACAATTAAACAGGTTTGAACCCCTTTTATTTGGCAAAAACAAATTTTCGAACAAAAACTCCATTCAAATACCTATAAATAAATAAACAAACTGGAACACTGACCTTCTTCGAGAGAAGAAACCCAGGCCGGTCAATTAGTGTTTTTACCGAAGAACACTTCTTGACAACCTCTCATCAAACAAATTGACAATTTGAACAGGGAACAGGTCACACCACATACAGCTTGAGTTTTACGAATCGCTATATACTAGTCTTGTGAGTTGGAACGAGCCAAATCAAGTCTCAAGTGAAACGCTATCAACTGTTTATAAGGTTGGCCCTAGTCATGTGAGATGCGCGGACGTCGACTAGACACGGTTGTCCTCGTACAGTAATTTTAGAAAATCATTTATGCTTACCACATACGATTCAAGTGAAATGAATGAATCGAATGCATAGTCTAGTTATTGCTAGATAAGGTACTGACGACAGTTGCGTTATTAAATCAAGACCAACCTACCTCCATCTTTGTGCTATTCAAATTAAAAGATATATGTATGTTTTTCAAAACGAATTTTCAATGTTAGAAATTGCAATCAACGGTTTAAATGTAGTGAATATTTTCATTTCTTTCGTATACGTATTTACAGATTTATTTATGATCTACTTTTAACAGGATTTCTTCACGCCACAGCCTGTACAGCCCAAGGTATTCCAGCGATAACAACAACTTCTTGCATGGTTCCTATTGGACAATAATATATTTATAAATACTTACATGTAGTTTGCTAGATTATGTTCTTGTGCCACATGGGTATCAAATCCATGTGGCACAGTGTCAAAGTATTCCTTCCCTGTGCCACAAATGAAGCAATTTGACTCCATGTCGTTTTTAACACTCTCCAATTGATCACGAAGTTCACCAAAAGCATCAATAATCAGACCTGTGAAAACATATAACTATGAGAATACGTAAAATAGTATTTTCTATAGTAACTATTAGTTGAAGAAATGGTTGGTCACTTTTCAAAAACAATCTTTTTTCGGATGTAACATAATTCAATAATAATGTGTTTAAAAAATTGGAAAAGTGAAATAAAGCTTAAATTTAAATTTACTCGAACTGCCAAGTTTACCTGCTGACACACATACAGCAAATAATTGTCAAGGAATCGTTGAAAAACACGGCGTCGATGTTTCTGTAAGATTAATAAGTGGAATGATTCACATGAAACACATCAAGTAGCAAATTTGTAAGAACATTCGAATTCTTTCGATTTAATAAATTCTATCGCTGTCAAAAGTCTTGGGAATCATACCCCCGGGCTCAACGAGCTAATTTCTAGAGAATATTATTAAATTACCACTGTCATTTTTGGAGAATATGAAGAAGATATTTTGTTTTGTCTGCTTCTGATTCATTAAAGATGACAACATGGCGGCCGAAATACTTAGGGTAGTGAATGTTATTGTGGTATTGTAGTTAGATTTTCTATTAATAATTTCTTTAAAGTATATAGACTGGATTAGTACGATTAAACGATATCATTTTGCCCAGTTATTCATGAATCGAGCATGCTTACCTTGAATAATAGCTAGAAGTATTACGATAACGAAAAAGAAGAAAGTAATATCAAACAATATACGATAAACTTCATAATCGTCACCATCAGGAGGTTCGATTTCATCACCAATACCTCCACCAGCTCGGACACCTTTATATAAATGGAATACGAAACACTGAAAAAACTCACTTTAAGAAAATGTAATGGAAAGAAATTTAATACTCACAGTTAACATATCGTGACATTTTTTATCGATAGAATCTTCCTCCTCTTGAACGTAAAATTTCCTAAAGAAGTTGAAAGCAATAACCGTGTATATGTACACAATAATTGTTAACAACATAACTGTAAGTACAAGTTGTTTGCCATTATGGGTAACTGACTGCAATATAGTTCGCAACGTTTTGAAACCTACTGCGACATCTAGTAAATGTGCAGCGAAGAAGAAGTTGTTAAAATTACCCAAAATTGAAAATACGAAGTAATAGAGTGAATATAAGAATGCATTATCAGTTATGGTGACTCCAGATTTCCAAATTTGATATCTCCAGTCGATGTTACAAATACTGAAAAAGAAAAAATTCAAATTTGCTGTTAGATATGTGAACTCCATATTTACAAGTAAACCAATCCTTTTCCTTCTTCTGTTTCTTGTTGTTGGAATGTCGTTTTCTCCATACCCAGTAAGTTACTTATTGACTCAAAATCATATGTTTCACTATACTTTTGTCGAACTTTTTTCTTCACAAATTTATCCCAGTAATTTACTGGAAACGATCTGAAAGCGTGGAAAAATAATATAATTATTCAATTACAACTTGAACAAAGTTAAACTAAAAGTTATAAGCCACAATTCAGTGTTATAAAGATATTTTAAAATGAATAAAAGTAAAATTCTCATAGGTAGGTTTCGAACCCATATAAAATTAACTGATCTATAGAACAATAACTTCCTCGCCCTAATTTTGTTAGCTCAATTTTTCGCTTTCGCTTCTGCGGATTAAATGTTTGATTGTAATATATACCGGGTGTCCGGAAATCTTATTCCTGATGATTTTAAGAAAAAAAGTTCATTAAAACAAGGGTCGTAAAATGCTTCCCATGGGAGGTACAGACCTCTAAAGAATGAACCGTAAAGATCGATTTTTGTTAATATCTTCGGAACGATATTTTATAAAATTATGAGATTCAAAATGGGGAATAAAAATCGATTTCTTAACTATGCCTCCAAACAAAATATTAATTTGTATCAGAAACATCTAGAACTAAGGGGAGGGTAAAAATTACCCAGACTTTTTTGTAGGTTATTTTTTAATAATTTTGCATGAACAATCTTGTAATTTTGACTTTTCTTGACAAAAAAGGTTGCCTTCTTTTGTTTCGATTGGACGCACCATTATTATCCAATTTTAAACCAAGGAGTCAAAATATTGATTCAATCGTTTTTTCAGAAACGCGATAATTTTTTGATAGGAAATTCAGGGTACGGCCTGATATTATTAAATGCTACATTTGTGCAGTATTAACCTTGAATTTTTACCATTTGCGTCCCCAACAGGGAGGGGCATTATTTTTTTCGTCATATCTTTTAGTTTTTGAATAATTTGATTCCGTGACCAAATTTACACAACAAAGGAACTCCTGATTTGACTTGGATCTCAGCGTATGCGGTAAAAAGAGGTAAGAAAGATTTGCTGTTAATTTTGATGAAACGCATAATTAGGAGGAGGAAAAAGCTTATTCCGTTTAAGTAGTATCTGAAAGTGTCAGAAGTGCACTAAATTTAAAATGCAAGGTTATACCAATAAAAAAATGGCTGAAAATGCATTTCTATTGCGGAAATGCTAATATAATGCAGCTGAGAGTTTTCTATTACAATGACTGAGAGCAAATGTCCCAGACCTCTTTGCCTACGGTGAGCTCTACGGCAAATCAGAAGGAGCACCCTTCTAGGGTAAATTCAGTCACGGAATCAAATTATTGAAAAATTTGAGTCAATAAAGCATATGACGTAAAAAATGCGCCTTCCCTGTCAGGCAAGCTTATGGTGAAAATTCAATTTGGTCAATACTGCACAAAAATAGCATTTAATAATATCAGGCCATGACCACAAACTGAATCAATATCTTGGCGCCATTCTTAGTTTAAAGTGAGATAATTTACAATCGATTTTACTCGAAAATGGTGGTTCAATCGAAATGAAACATGATCTTTCATCTCAAGATAAGTCCAATTTCCAGATTTTTCAAGCAAAATTATTAAAAGATCACGTACAATAAAGTTGGGGTATTTTTACCCTCGCCCCCCATTTCTAGACATTCCTATATAAATTAATATTTTTGTTTGTAGACATAGAGTTAAGGAATCGTACATTTATTTCTCCGTTTGAATTTTATAATAAATCGTTTCGAAGATATTACTGATAGTTTATTAGAGAAATAAGAATTAAAAGGAAATAGAGTAGATGAAAAAAATAACTGCTTTGTGAATAAGGGATAATATTACTGAACAGTATAGGATAAAGAAAGGAAAGAAATTTAAGAATGGTAAAAAGTAACTAGAATGAATTTAGGAGTAAAGTAAAGTCCATTAAAAGTAATATCAATTAAAAACTATCTTTAAATGTCAAAAAAGTAATAAGTAAAATTTAGAATGGAAATGAATAGGCATATAATATATCAAAATGAAGAACAATCATATAAAATCAATTTGAATTGATCAAAATAAATAAAGCTAAAATTAAAAGAAAGTATCAATTTTAGAAAATGCTCGAATCTCATTGGTCTAGAATCCAGTGGTTTCTGGGAAAACTAGGTCTACGCAATGTTCCGTGGCGTGGGGGTAAAGTTCTTTGGCGCTCTAAGCACTCTAGAAAATAAAATTCAATTTATAATTGGCTAAGAAACGGACGCTATGACGTCAACAATAAACGAGTATAAATAGCAATCAGATTGTATTTCCGAGGAATCCAATAACATCCAGCGTTATACTGATGTCTAGTATAAGTTGAAGTAACGTAACTTTTTATAAAGGAAATTAATTACAAATTTCATCCAATTAAACAAATAGTAATGTAGTGAAGTTCACCCTATAATTCAAACCAGTGAATTTTAGTAAACATCACGTAGGAAAATTCTTCCTAGACAAGTAATTATTGTTACCAGAGTGGAGAAGTCACAGCAACTATAAAACTTGAGAAGTTAATTCAAGGGTATAATTAAAAATAACCGTGAGTTCCATAAACAATGAATACCTAACATTAAAATTGAGGATTTTTGTATTTTCGAGACGATAAAAGTTTCAAATTAATCAGTGTAGAAAAGAACATTTTTGGATTTTTAATAAAGCATAAAATTTGTCATTTTGATTATATGAAAGAATATCTATTGTTTTTATACCACTTTTATTAATAATAACGTGAAAACGTAACTATAGTTTCAACACCGAAGTGCCATTATCAAACAATTAGAAAATTATGAAGAAATCAATGAAATAGTTCAAGTATAAATAGAATAGAGTAAAGTAGGGTTGAGATTAAGGGATCAACGGAAATTCCAAAAACAGGTAGATCCTAGGAAAGTACATAGTAAACATAGTAACAATTTGTGAATTAGTGTGATTATAATTTAATATTCTAAGAATTATTTTAAGAGCGGTTTGAAAGACATGAAAAGATCACTTTGATATAGGTCTAACTGATCATTGAGGATATTTTTATTAGAGTTTTTGACACCTTCCTAAATCTCTATTGATTCTAATGTATTCAATTAAAAACCTCTGGTTTGGTTATGTAAAATGCTTAGGCTATCTAAATTAGGGAAATTATGACCAGTTTGTAAAAAATGATTGGCAAACGTTGAGCCAGTTTTGTTGAGTCTAAACGAGCGAAAATGTTCTTCCTATCTTAATTTGAAATTACGACAAGTTCTACCTATATAAAAGTCATCACAGTCCGGACAAATCATCTTATAAACTCCAGGTTTTCTATATTTATTGGTTTTGTCTTTGGCGTTGTATATAAGGTGGCAAAGTTTATTTTGAGATTTGAAACTGATTTTAAAATTATGACGTGATAAAATGTTAGCAATATGTTCGCTTACTGTACCAAAATATGTCAAAGAGATGAATTTAGTGGTTACATCTATGTGTTTTATACGCGGATAAATTTTATAGAAAGTTAATTGTTGTTGTTTGCGATTTATTAGTTTAACGATTTGATCTACCGGAAAACCATTATTGATAGCTATTCGTTTTATCGTGTTCAACTCAATAGTGAGGTGTTCTTTTGACACTTTCATCAACTAAAAAACAATTGAATCATACAGATATATCTAAAATCAAATCAATCAATCAGAAACTGAAAGAAAACAATTTAACCCTTACAAAGGCAGATAAATCGAATGCAATAATAATCATCCCTAAACAAGATTATGAGGATAAAATGTCAGTATTTATCCAAGCGGAATTAAATGAAATACGTAAAGACCTAACTAACCTTCTTCAATTAAAAACAAAACAATTCCTACAAAATAGTGAAATTCTATTTGACAGTTAAACTAATAAATCGCAAACAACAATTAACTTTCTATAAAATTTATCCGCGTATAAAACACATAGATGTAACCACTAAATTCATCTCTTTGACGTATTTTGGCACAGTAAGCGAATATATTGCTAACATTTTATCACGCCATAATTTTAAAATCAGTTTCAAATCTCAAAATAAACTTTGCCACCTTATATACAACGCCAAATACAAAACCAATAAATCTAGAAAACATGGAGTTTATAAGATGATTTGCCCGGACTGTGATGACTTTTATATAGGTAGAACTTGTCGTAATTTCAAATTAAGATACAAAGAACATTTTCCCTCGTTTAGACTCAACAAAACTGACTCAACCTTTGCCAATTATTTTTTACAAACTGGTCACAATTTTCCTAATTTAGATAGCCTAAGCATTTTACATAACCAAACCAGAGGTTTTAAATTGAATACATTAGAATCAATAGAGATTTATAAAGGTGTCAAAAACTCTAATAAAAATATCCTCAATGATCAGTTAGACCTATATCAAAGTAATCTTTTCATGTGTCTTTCAAATCGCTCTTAAAATAATTCTTAGAATATTAAATTATAATCACACTAATTCACAAATTGTTACTATGTTTACTATGTAATACTGTACTTTCCTAGGATCTACCTGTTTTTGGAATTTCCGTTGATCCCTTAATCTCAACCCTACTTTACTCTATTCTATTTATACTTGAACTGTTTCATTGATTTCTTCATAATTTTCTAATTGTTTGATAATGGCACTTCGGTATTGAAACTATAGTTACGTTTTCATGTTATTATTAATAAAAGTGGTATAAAAACAAAGTAGTTATTCTTTCATATAATCAAAATGATAAATTACCATAAAGTTACGGCTTCCACCATCGATTTTTCATAAAATTTGTAAAATATAATTTTTTTGGAGGTTATAAATAGCATTAGCAAATTAGATTAATCAAAGTAATTGTAAAGTCAATAGCTAGGTATACCTTTTCTTCTATTTTAGTTTTTGTTGAATTTCATATTTTATAAAATTTATATCAAGACTCAAACAAGAGTTTGCTATTTTCATTGAAGTGAATTCCAAATTTAAATGAATAAGGTTTTGTTGCCACTTGAAATGTTGTTATTATTATTATTCTTGTAAATTGTGATCATCAATTTGAAATAGATGCATCTAGATTTGAGCCTAAGAAAGGTAAGTGTGTAAAGAGGATAACACTTAGCGAGGTACACTTTCAAAGCGTGTCATAATTAAAGGCAACAATATCGCAACGGCACAAATTTCAATTGTTGCAATTAACGCCATAATCATATAGCTACCCGTAATAACAATTATAATATCAAAATTAAAATTTCACAATCAATTCATAATAATTAGCAGCCCTCATTCATTAAGATTTATAATAAATTGGTAACCAACTTGAGCCTTTTGAACAGTTTCACAATAAGATTTCATAATAAAGTGGCTTCACCTACTATTTCATAGATTTATTACTCACTTTGCAGATATAACTAACTTATCCCAATGTGACTTAAGATCGTCATCGTCAGGTTGTTCTGCAATATACAATCCTTCAAACTCTAAACGTCTAGCTATTTCCTTCTCCCGTTTGAATATGGCCAGAGGTACCTGAAATTGAACATATAATTTGTTACCACTCTCATATACACTGATCATTGGATTACAAAACTTGGAACAATTTATTTGATAGTCATTGCTGGAACAAATTAAATCGAAAAAACACTCAAAATTTTCATTAGCGCTTATGACAATACTTTTAAAAAATTTCAAAAATAATGAACCTAAAAATTATTTCCGAACATTACAGTTTTATCAGAAAGTTACTAAAATTGAATTGAGATAGACACACGAATTTCATACTTTTCTGTGAAAAATATGCCTGTTATACAGTCGGACATAGCATTTCCTAAATTGACCTTGCATCGCATCTCCCAAATACAATACAGTTCCTACTTTCATCACTTTAAATCCATAATAAACCAATAGGAACGGTACAATCGTCTCCCCAGTTTTTACGCACACCGACGCTCTAAACAGAATGTCTGCGGAAAACTGGGAATTTAAACGATTCCACGTTTATACGATTGTACAAAGTTATTCGGCGTGTTTAGCGAAGTGGCGCCATCTGCCGCGTTGTCATTTCAAATTCAACAAAATAATTAAATAAACTTTGCGCGTCTTAAGCAATAATTCAATAAATTAAATAGATAAAATAACTGATGGTTTGCTACAATATGTTGAAGGTCAGCATGTTTTTAATGTTCATCATCTTTTATATGTTGGAGTAACAAAAAGTGATAAAAATGCAGTAAAAATTGTTGCATTATGTATGCAAACAAGTAATTTATTTAATATGCCTCATTAGTTGAATTCAACAATTGAAAAACAAAATGTTAAAAAAATTAGCTCATTAAATTGTTCTTGTGTGGCTGGAACATCGGGTCAATGTAAGCACTCAATGGCTTTATTGAATCATTTGAATACGCAAGTTTAATAATTTTATTTCTTGTAAGAATTATTAGTTTCAATAACATAATTATTTATTTTATATTTTCCATCAGCGTCAAAGAGAATAATATTGAAGTTGAAAAGAAGTGCAAAAGACTTGTACGAAACCACGCCAGTGAAAAAGTTTTGCCATGGCGCCAGCTAAAATCCAAAATACTCTTGCAAGCCTGTGCCCGATGAGACTCTTAACGAAGCATTGGATCTTTTGATATGCACGCCAAGACAGTGAACTTACTCAGATAAAAATTGCTTATCGATCTCAGTTTATCTCAGAGAAAAACTTCTTATACATTCCACATGACAAATGCAAGAATATTTTGCATATTAAAATTGCACCAATAATCACTCAGAATTCAATTTTATTCCACCTATTCCACCACAATGAAGAGATACCATTTAAATTTCATAATTTGTCCAAAGTTCAGCAAGAATATTATGATGAGAATGTAAGACTGTCTCTTCGACAAGCTCTGGACATATGTTTGGATCCTGAAGGTCAGAGATCAGAGAGACAAACGCGCATAACAGCCAGCAAAGCTCACAGCTTGGTCGCTTATTTGTTAAAAAGTTGAGAATTATCTTAACCAAGTTTCAAGGCAATCAAGCTACAGCATATGGAAGATGTTGCTAGAAGTACCTATATAAAGCAAACTGGTTATGAAGTCTTTGAACTTGGGTTGATAGTAATGGAATTGTAGTGGATCAACATATTATTGAGATAAACTGCCCCATAGGAGGAAGAAAAAGACTGCTGGAGAATTGATATTCGAATTGTCATTTTTGGATTATATTTTTTTGTTGTTGAATACTTGGTACTGCAGTTTTTTTCAACATTTTGGATTTGATTATAACTCCTGCAATCAATAATTAATATTATATTAAAATTATATGTACCCTCAATAAATATCATTATTATATTGCATTATTTGTCTAATATTTTAATAATATTAAAATATTCGATACTAACCATTTTCAATCCCTTTGTTAAAATAATCATCATCTGTAAAATGTTGATTACAAACACAACTCTGACTGGTAACTTTTTTGGTTATGTGCATTACTTGAACCCACTTATTCAAATACATTTTATTACTGGGAAAATTATGAAAAATATAAGCGAGATTTGAACCATTGTTTAAACAATTCAGCACACAACAAAATTTCTTTACATTTTTGTTGATTGACATTGTGATGAATATTATTATGTTATTATATGTATTTACTATTATGATTACTTATTTTTGAACGTCTACACATCATCACACTTGCTCATTGAGAAACTGCAGTCACAATTAGTTTCAATATAATTCTTATTTTCATTAAAATCATTATTTGTCACTTTTTCATTGACTAAAATGGTATATTAGAAGATGCATTTCCAAGAATACATAAAATTGGTGTTCATCGTTCATCATTTCATTACTAAAATTGAAATTGCCAAAATGAGTTTCATCATGATTAAGCTGTCTATGATAAAAAGGAACTACTTATGGCATGTTGAACGTTCCGTAAATACTAACTTTTAGATGATAATAGGCTATCAGCATGGCTAATGAAACCATGGAATGCAAAAGAGCCGCCAATCTCATAACATGTGTCATATAATAGAAATCTTCATCCACATGCACTAATTCCAATGGATCCTCCTCTTCTTCACCTGAACCTGACCCACTACCACTTCCTGATCCTTCCATTATATCTAGTTCTTCTCTACTACCACTACCACTACCTTCTTCATTCTCTCCCAATGTAGTAACCTGCGAATATTAAAGAATGAAGATTAGTCTAGACATTTTTTCGTGTTCATATAGAAGTAAATTATCGCACCTTATAGAATAGCAGCATAAAGTTGATGCAAAAGGCAAGGACCAATGCTACATATTTCAAGTTATAAAAGTTACGGGCCAAAAATGAGACCGCCCGCTGACTGTAGGGTCCGAAATTAATTTGAGAAACGGCGGAAGGTTCAGCGGCGACGCTTTGTTTGCTTTCTGATTCTACCGCTTGCATAGCTGCTTGTTGAGCAGCTTGAGCTTCTACTTTCTCTTGAGCTGCCAATTTAGCTTGTTCGCCACTAAAACAAACATTTATTAATACAATTTCTTCGAAATAAATATCATTTCAATGAACATATTCATTGGATACTTGTCAATCAACAGGAATGTGACAAATCCAAGGTATAAGGTTTCATTAATCGTTTTGCACAATATATAGCTGGCGTGGTATGCACCATACGGGTATATTCGTACAGCGGATGTTGTAGAGCTATATGCTCCGAATTGGAGAGAATTTGTTCCACCTGTTCACATTTGATGAAAAAATGCTCTCAAAGTTAATCGCTTTGATCAAAATAAGAATATAAAAAAGACATTGTCTGAAAGTCTGTTATTTACTCAATTGCTATTCACTATTGTAACTATTATTGCTGGTAACTTTTAGAACTTATCAAAATTCGTTGTAGATTTAATAAGGGTAACGATAATAATCTTTGAATATATAAGAGCGTTCACTTTAATTTTATGTCCTTGACAAGATATGTATCCCATATCTCTGAAAATGAAATATAGGAAGTTTGGTCTCAACGTTATCTTTACTTCAATTCCGTTGCACCAGCTTGTTATACAAAAAGTGTCATAAACAGCCTTACAGACCGCGCGGTTAAGCTGTCCCACCCAGAGGACCGTCCCAAAAATTTAAAAATTGTTCGTAATACGCTGGAATTGAATGGCTACCCAAAAACATTCTTCAATCCTATCATTAAAGAGAGAATAAACAAAATCTATAATGGATCGTCATATAAAAATAACATAAAAGGTAATACAGACAATTATATAACTTTACCATACATTCCGGAGACCCCACAGAAAATTAAGAAATGTTTGAAAAAATATGATATAAATGTTGCGCATAAGCCTACTAACTGTGTTGGGAAATATTTCTCAAATCTAAAACCTGTAATACCTAAAGATAAACAAACCCACACAGTATACAAATTAAATTGTTTGGATTGTGATGGGACTTATACTGGAATCTCTCAACAATATTTACAAAAAAGAATGTATGGCCATAAGTATAGCACAAGAAATAAAAACTTAGAAAATTTCACCGCCCTTGCTAAACATTGCTTTGATTATAACCATCAATTCGATTACAAGAATGTTAATATTTTAACTAAGGAAACCAATTATTATAAAAGATCTATTCTGGAGATGATTCACATAAAACGTGACTCCAAATCTGTAAATCATAGGAGTGATGTGCAGACCCTAAGTCATATTTATACAAACTTAATTAATTTATATTCTTGCAAATTCCTACATGCGTCCTATAATGTTAAAAGTATATTTAGGTAGAATGACAAAAGTATATTCAAGAGGCCAGACCTTCTTTTATTACCTAATAAATCATGACATCTGGTTCGAAAGTAAATACTTGAACTCATCTCGTTTGTTAGTCGTTCTTAGACCTTGATGACATGTTGTCGTATTTTTTGAGAGATCTACTCAGCAGTGGATTCTGGATATACAGGGTGTTCCGTCTCAGACGAGCCACCCCGTATATTTCTTATCCCATAGCGAGTGGAAAAATCTCCCGAAACACATCGAATGATTTTGTTTGGGGGACACCTTTTGACGTATATTTGAGGCTTGAACGAGCAACCCCCTAATAGGGGGCGCTTCAACCCCTCAAAATTGAATATGGGAGAGGGGTTGAGTGATACGTCATTTGAAAGGTCTTGGAAGCCTCTTTACAACATTGTCCTCCATTGACTTCCATACAATAATACATTCTCTCAAACTAATAAATAAATATGTTTAGGCATAACTGTAGAATTTGGAGCGATACAAATCCTCATGTATTTCCAGAAGCTCACACTCAACATCGGGAAAAGCTAAACGTTTGGGTAGGAATTTTGGGAGACCACCTAATTGAACCTCTGTTTATTTCTGGTAATTTGAATGGCGAAATTTATCTTGAAATGTTGGAAGATGCGATTGATCCGTTAATAACTGAACAATTAGAAAACGATCCTTTACTACTTGAACAACAATTGCATTTTCAACAAGACGGAGCTCCTCCTCACTACGCCGCACCAGTTCGCCAATACCTCAATTTGCAATACCCCGGTCGTTGGATTGGAACAAGAGATCCTATGGAGTGGCCTGTCTGATCTCCTGACCTGAACCCTCTGGACTTCTTCTTGTGGTGACATCTTAAGTTCAAGATTTTTGTGACTCAGCCTGAAGATTTGGACGAACTACGCCAACGAATTATAAATGAGTGTCGTCAAATAACTCCAATTATGCTGAACCATGTTAGAGACGATGGAAGTCAATGGAGGACAATTTGAACATTTGATTTAAACACGCAGATTTAATGTTTTTCATTGTAAGCATGACAACAGAATTCAATTTTTTTACGAATGTGATTTTTTGAAGATTGTTCAAGTTTGTAAAAAAGGCTAAATAAAAATGAGCTTGTACATTGTACAAATAACCAAAATATTGAAGGTGACGCGTTCGAGCAACAAAATTAATTTTTGGCGAAAACGGTTCATCAAATTCACGTTTTTCATACACCGTTGTAAAGAGGCTTCCAAGACCTTTCAAATGATGTATCACTCAACCCCTCTCCCCTATTCAATTTTGAGGGGTTGAAGCGCCCCCTATTAGGGGGTTGCTCGTTCAAGCCTCAAATATACGTCAAAAGATGTCCCCCAAACAAAATCATGCGATGTGTTTCGGGAGATTTTTCCACTCACTGTGGGATAAGAAATATACGGGGTGGCTCGTCTGAGATGGAACATCCTGTATAATACTTATAACATTGTTGTGTTTTACAATTCCGATTTCGTGTTTCTGTTCGATTCGGCGACGTTGGCATTTTGAATGAAATTGGTGCGATAAGGACGCTTTGTGTTAATACAATTAGTTTTAAGTAATCAGGTTATTGAAATAATAAGTCTTCTGATGATGGTCGTGAGACCGAAACGTACGTAAAGACGAAAATATAAAACATATGTGTTGATGTGACCTATTTCCCGAGAATTTATATATAATTCATACGTGGGTCAAGAATCTTTATTATAATGTTGCAACTAAAATTGAAGTTGTTTTATAATGTTAATAGTATGTCATCGTTTTTTGACGAACAATATCAGAACTAACTCAGTAGGTTTGTTGGACTAATAATTTGAAGAATATCAACTAAAAGAAGTGTAAGTCGTCACATATTTGCAGGGGTACTGGCTTAATACATAAAACTCACCCTAACAGATCTGACAGGGATAAAGGAGGTTCTATGGATTCTGAATCACCATGTACTTCACCAAGTTCTTCTGGCGTGGTTTCCCCATCTTCCCCGGAAGATTGTTGGCTTCCTGTCGCAGAATCATGAGGCGCCATTTTGTATCTATAAAATAAAACTTATCACATTCGCATTACAACCCAGCTCAGAGTCACATACTGGCCATTTTCCTCTTTCGTAATTTCCACTCCGAAAGCTTGTATTTGCGTGTTTTGTTCTTCCGATGATGGTAAGGCAGGTAATAGTCTCATATGACCGACTTTTTCTTCCTCCTTAACCTCAATTACCGGCTCTTCCACAATTGGACCCCTCATCAGCGACATTAATATACCTAGGAAATATTGGAGGACCACTGCTACACCAAATCCGGAATAGTAAAACGCATAGAAGATTAATTTGAAGAATCCGACGAAAAGTTCAGGTATCGTCATTTGTTGCATCTCAGATATTCTGTGTTTTATATTGGATGGGCTAAGAGCTGAAAGACTGTATGATATAGCATCTTTAAACGCCTGGTAACCTCTTCGAATGGGATCTTTTCTATTGCTGGAAATGATAAAATTGAATCTTTCTTGAAACATTAATTTGAATAACCTACCGTTCTTCTTCATCATCAGTCATATAATTATAACTAGCAGTTCTTGTAGGACCCCCACTACCCGATTCCTCAACAGCCATTAGACCACTAGCATGTTGCATTTCAAAGATGGCATCTTCACAAAAATTAATGAACGCTTCTAACTTTTCTTTATCACCTCCTTCAGTAACAATAGAGTAGAAGAATGCCCGTTTCGATTCCTAAAATGATGTTTAACCATGAATACTTTGAATTCCAAATATTTGGGCAGATCGTGTGAAATAAACTCACCTTAATTTGAGGTTTCTCCCATTGCTCAATATTAGATTCTTTAATTTCAAAATATACTCTTTCAATTCGTTTACTGCCGCCCATAATTTCAATACGACCAAGGAATGGTTCAAAATAATTTAATACCGAACCTGCAGTCTCCAAAAATCGAGCCAGTCTAGAAAGATGGATTTAGAAGAATAATTTATACTGAATATTATATAAGTTACTACATTTGAGAGGGATGGCAGTAAACTGAGATAGTTTTTTATATATTCATGTATATGTAGCCTACTACAGATTTAGGCATGATGTAGAATTCGTCATGTGACCAACTAAGACCGACTCTACTAATCGAAGCGTTAAAGTTAACATCAAATCAAAATCAAAGCAAGTCAAATTGAGACCACTTTGAACAAATCAAGATTCTCATACAATTATAAGCTCCAGGAAATTAAATTGAATGCATTTATATGACTGATGATAGTATCAAATTGAGACCATTTTGAACAAAGTCCGTCTTTTCCTACAGACCATATAAATTTAGATGAACGTACAATTTTATCTTCTGCAAAAAATTAAATTTTCAAATTGCTGTCGATACTAAAACCTGAAACAATCGAAGCGCGTAGTACTAAAACTTTATTCGGCGTTTTTAATTACCGTACGACATTTGAAATCACCGGTTATTCTTTCCAAATAGTTGGAATTTGAAAAAGTTAAAATTCCAGATTCTCAAACAATTACGAGGGCAAGGTGAAAAATTCCTGAAAAATAAAACAGATGGCGCCATAATCGAAAATCCCATGTGAAATTTGTGATGTAGCATCTTTAGCTAGAAAGCATTAAAATTTTCAGTCTGATATGACATTCAGTTTTGTTTTGACACCCATCGAAAGCAAGCAACCTTAAAGATTTTTGTAAACATGGAAAAAAGTGAATTTCGAGTCTCGATTAAACATCAATCCTTGTATGAAAAAAATATTACGCAAACCAAAGTCTTGTTAAACATTATCAAGACTCCTCACCATCCATTGGAACGATTCACAAATGGTTTACTAATTTTCGTTGTGGTAATATTACCACAAATGATGCCGAAAGTTCAGGTCGTCCAATTGAGGTTGAAATCGTCGATAAAATCTATGGTATGATTTAGACGATCGGCAAGTTGAAGTGCACGAGATTACTGAGGCTATGGGCATCTCAACCGAACAGATACGGAACATTTTGCATAAATTTTTGAATATGAGAAAGCTATCTGCCAGATGGGTGCCGCATTTGCTCTCTGTCGACAACAAGCGCAACTGTATGACAACTTCAAAGGAGTGTTAGGCGATGTTCAAGCGCGATAAGAAGGACTTTTAGCGCAGTTTCGTAACCGTGGACTAAACATGGAACCATTACAACACACCAGAGACCAAAGAACATTCGAAACAGTGGACTTGTCCTGGCGAATCGAAGCCAAAGTGGGTTTATCGGCAGCAAAGTCATGGCGACAGTTTTTGGGATTCACACGGTATCGTCCATATCGATTACCTTGTAAAGGGTAAAACAATAACCGGCGTGTATTATACAGAGCTGTTGGACCGATTCGACATCGATTTGAAGCGAAAGCGGCCGCATTTGGCATAGAAAAAAGTGCTCTTCCACCAGGACAACGCACCGGCCCACAGGTCCGCAGTCGCAATGGCAAAATTGCATGAATTGCGCTACGAATTGGTTCTTCATCCACCATATTCTCCAGATTTGCCCCCTGCGACTTTAATATATTTTCAAACTTGAAGTAATGGTTCGGCGGAAAGAGAATTGGCTCCAACGATGAGGTCATCGCTGAAACAAACGCCTATTTTGAAGGTTTGCCGAAATCCTATTATGTGAAAGGGATAGAAAAATTAGATAAATTAAAAAAAGGAGATTGCTGAGAAATAAAATAAGTTTTGAACAAATAAATCATTCCTTGTTTAATTTTTCAGGGACTTTTCACCTTGCCCTCGTACAAGCTCCAGGAAATTGATCTGAACGAATTCGTATGACTGTTCAAATTAAGACCACTTTGGACAAAGTCGAACCAAATTTAGATGAATCTTTGAACATCATATTCTCATAGAAAAAATTTTGAAAAATCTAAATTTGATTCCGGGAAATTTTGAAAAATTTACTCAAAATATTGTTTTTGAATTTTCAAAAAAGTCATTATAATTTAAAGTATGAGCCAGGATTGGGAATCAATCTCATTGCATCGTTCAATGGTTAATCGCTTTTCTCCACGTTCTTACGTTCGAATAGTAGGTATGCACTTCATGTTCTTAGGTTTGTACGTAGGCATGTAATGTTAAACAAGTTTTGGAAGTTTTTTAGGAAACACAAGTACATATCAATCACGTTTTGTTAACTTGTCTTCTCTAATAATTTAACAGTCGGGAAAATGTTTACAACATACGTATGAATTGCTCTAGTTCATTTTTGTTTCAACCTCTCGTCTTGTGGAAAAGCAAAATTTGAATAATAATAAGTCTTATCACAATTACTGGCATAATTGCTATTGAGATTAGGTACCCTGAAGAAAGGCATTCTGAGATAAAATGATACAAAATAAAATAAGAAAATTTCGTCAAGATAACTGATGAAGAAATACGTAATAATAATCTTTGGGACATTTCGAACTAATTTCTGATGTACCAATATAAAGCAAACCAGTGTATCTCATAAAATCAACATGGATGAGTAACACTAAGAAACACTTGAAATAGCTCGCTATTTTGAATTGTTACAGTATAAAACACTCAATCTCTTAATCTATACTTTGTTAATTGTTTGCACCACAAATAAATTAAATTAGGTCTTTATATACACTGTAGTAAGCACGAACATGGGCAGAACACAGACTCTACTGACAGCCTGAAAATCTACACTGAATATGTGATTCATGTGACACGAAAGTCACGTCGTCAAGGTGTTGCTCTATTGCAGGGATCTCCAAACTTCTTTGCTGAGTCCCAAGGATCAAAACCAGGCTACCTATGTTCTATGCACCCAGGATGCATGGTATAAATACAGCAGACAACCGAAGTTGAAGAATGACTTTTGTGTAGATTTGTAAAAATATGAAAAAAAAAAAACGAAATAAAGATAGTGAGTGCAGAACATTCGAAGAGCACGATATCAACTGTGGGGGGTTTTACTCCCCCTGCCTTCCCGTCGTTAGACTCTAGACATGTTCATAGGGCCCTCTCCTACTTAACAGCACGCCACTGCCCGACAGAGACCAACGCCTATATTGGAGAGGAGACGGTCTTTTGAACCATCTGGGCCCCTCTCCCCCTGTCTACTCGTGTTCGTGTCATGATTATAACAGCTCCCGTTTGACGAGTCACCGTCGACCTCGTATCATCGGTCTACCACATATCGTTGCCTCGGCCGCAAATCAATTTCCCAGAGACCTGGCATATGAAGCACCGACACCGGATTTTAGGAGTAAAGCCATGTGGTGCAGCATTTTATCCACGCAGAGGCAGCATTTTGTTCACCCCCGGCGGATTTACTTTAGGCGGTCCCACTTCAGGCGGACCCAAAGCTTGCTTGCTAGACTCATATACTGCCCCTTCTGGGCTATGGTCAATTCCGCCTTCTCGTGTTACCTGTTTCACCAGGAACGTTTGTCGAGTCACCGTTCGGCTTCGTTCAAATAGCCTACCGCATATGTCTACCAAGCCCGTGAATCCATTTCGACCAGAGAACTGGGATAGGAAGGCACGATATCATGGTTTTAGTGGTGAAATGTATGTGGTGCACAGTTCACCGGATCTTATGCATTGACAACGTTAGTTTCTCCCCGTAGGGTAACTTATCTCGAGAACCACGAAAAGGTGTTGCTTGCTGAATCTACTCCCGGAGTCAATCCGGACCACATAGTATTTCGTTATTGAGTCAAGTAATAAGAATAGGGACAAGCGTCTAGCCGTATCATTCAACTTTGAGTTTGTGCCGGCACATGGATGTGCAGTTGGTACGCCCAGCGGACGAATTAACACTCAATTGCTATTTTTCAAAGGAGCTTCTCCTATAATGCAGTGAAACTTTATAACACACTGAATATTAGCATGGATAGCATTAATTTTATTAGTTACAAGTACAAACTTAAAATCATTACTCTCTAATAATCGAACTACGACTCAGCTGGATTGACTTCTTGTTTTTATAATTTATTTAATTAATTAATCGGAATTACTCTTTTTTTTTCTCTTTTCTTCTATTCTAACTTGGGAGGGGTTAAGTGTAAGAATAGCAATTATGCTAAACTTCGCCACTTTCACGTTCGGATTATTGTTTATATTATATTGATTTTTTTATAAGTATGTTTTATTGTATAATACATTTATTGTAATCATTTACTTATTTTCAATAAAGACGATTATTATTTATTATTATATACCAAATTCAATATTGATACTGCATCAGCGATTCTAGCGCAGCCGTTAAGACCTAGGCACCATATACTTTTGCTTCCAATAGCGAAAGTTTGAAACACCAAGCGGCAACGTTTATCGCAGGTTAGTTTGTTAAGTTTTTAGTATTTTTGGGAACACTAGGTTATTTGAAAGTTTGTTTCTGTAATTGATCGATTCTCCTTGCACTTGTACACATGTATTATTAAAGTGACTCTACGACAATAAATCCTATTGCAGATGCGACGGCCCAAAGTCGAAGTAGAATTTAGTATTGGGAAAAAACGACTTATTACAATACCAGGTACCTAATTGTTTTGTAGTGTCAGTGTGGAGCACGGCACAAAATCGGCGTTATTTCGGTTGTTCTCGATTGATGTTACTGATACTTATTGAATTACAACTCAACAAGTAATAATCTAGTAAATAAATAAATAACTTATAGATCACTCAAAAGCTGCAACATTATTCGGTTTGTTATTGTTTTAGTTCATTCGTTGGTCTTCTATACTTTATGATTTACGCCGATGACGGCTTATTTATAATAATTCTGTTTCTACTTCATTTTTTTATATTTCTTGTTAATCATTGATAGGCACGCCCAATTTGAATTAATGTGATTCTGGGTGCAAAGACGTATTTTGTTTTGATAAATGGAATAACTATATGTTTATTATTGTTAAATCTAGAAAATTAATTTTATTGTTGACAAATTTGAGAAAACCTAAAAACAATATTTCAAAACACAATAATTTATATTTACCGCGAGAAAAGGTTTTATGAATTCACAAGAACCCTCCTCCCTGTATAGAAAATTCACAACATGGAGTCACCTAGTAGGCCCGTGGTTTCTTTGATAAACGCTCCAGGTCAGAAAATTGCAAAGAAACGATTTCTAAACACATACCACACAAAAATCAAATCCCAGTTTAGTTTGAAAATTCCCAACAATTAACATTAAAAATCTAGATTTGATAAATAAAAAAAGATCTTTGTAGTTGCTGTGTCAATAAGAACTAAATGTATCTTACTGTATATGTAACGTAACATAAGAAAGGAGTGAACTTCATAATACATACCTAGGCTCATTAGGCATATGTTCTGACAAATTGGTAAGTAGAAGAGCTAAGTTAAAACCTATTTCTTTAGCAGGTTCGTGGAAACGATCAATAAAACCAACATAATCTAGTTTCCCATCGTGGTTCACTTCGCAACATGCCAAAAGGAACTCGATTTCTTCCCTGCAAATTATTTTTATATCATTTTGTGAATAATTAAGTTTATTTTGAATGGTTACTTACGGTGTATAACTTTTCTGCTGCTCCATTTTCTCTTTAAAATCTTTTGGATAAACCCATCCATCACTATTTAGATCAATTTCTTGGAAGCTGGCAGATGAGGTGAGATCCTTCAGTTTCAAGAACATATCGAAATATTTGAGAATAAGTTCTACATTCGAAGCACTTTCTACCAAAGTATCTACCATTTGCTTACCTATTGTTCCATTAACTACATTACCTTCAAGCATAGAAAGCATCATTGTTATCATGTCTTTTTGCAAATTAAGCAATTCCTTCAGTAAATCTACTTGACACGAATGCTTTGATAGTTTCTCCTGCATATGGGAGAACAGGAATAAGAAGCCACCTACTGCATCCCACAATCTGAAAACATAATTATTATAATCAAATTTACGGAATTTCAAGTAGAACTGTTGAAAACTAACCTGGAATGTGCCAATGCTTGTTGATTAAGAGTACAAGGACCCTGAATGACCTCAGTAAGTGTGTTAAAAACTTGACTTGCTACTCCAATTGCTTTGAAAAAATTTGCTTTTCCTGCGGGATCTATCAGCTCTTTACTAGAATAATGCCAGTAGAAGTCCATAATGGATTCTTGCAATCGCAGCAAGTAATCCACAGTACAAATCACGACATTAACTGTAGTAGTGTTTCCTGCTTGAGTTCTCAAATAATTTTGCCATTCTAAAAGTAAATACAGCATAAATTATAATATATTTGATTTCACCCATAATCATACCTAAATTGTGACCTTCACAAGTAAGTTGTATGAATCTGAAGAGAGCGCAGGTAAACTCGGCATCATGCATATTTTTCTCCCCAGCAGCACCTTGAGTAAACAAAATTATTAAATCAAAACCATATTGTGCTTAGTTTTTTGTTTTATAGTTTTGGTTTGAAAATAAAAAGATAATTTTGGAAATTTCGATTTGTTTTTGAATTTTGTTGGAATAAATAAATATCACGGAATAACGGCTTTTACTATTCAATATTACATCACTTTTTATTGACCGAGAAATGAATTAATATTGTTATGGTTTTATTTTCGTATTGAATACTGCATAGTCTAGGCTGTAAGCTGGAGAAACCGGCCGAATAAATAACTTTTGTTTAGAAGGTGGAATCTGAAAAAAAATTTTTGCATGATGTTTCATGGACCCCAAAGGTAATTCGTGATACGATAACGATGCCCTTGCCCCCCTTCACCCCATAACGTCAAAATTGGCCCATTTCTACCCCTCCAATATTAGACGTTATATGATTTATTAAAAAAATGAAAACTAAGCTCCGAAAATGATATCTAGGAGGTTTTTTGAGTCGCTGATACGAATCCGAGGTCGGTTACACGGAAAACTCAACCGGAGACCAGAAAATCGGGAGAATTTAAGTTTTTCATTTCTCCGGATTCTTGATAAATTTTCCGCACAACTGACCTCAGATTTGTGATCAGCGACAGATAAAACTCCCCTAGAAAACATTCTTGAAGTCGAAACTAAAAAGTTTAGAAAAATGAGTGGAAAATAGCCAAATTTTACCGATTTTCTAGTCTCCGGTTGAGTTTTCCGGATAACCGACCTCGGATTCGTGATCATCGACCCAAAACACCTCCTAGGTACCATTTTCGGAGCTTAATTTTCATTTTTTGAATAAATCATATAACGTCTAATATTGGAGGGGTAGAAATGAAGGGGGGCGAGGGCATATCGGTATCGTATCACGAATTACCTTTGGGGTTCATAAAACATCATGCAACATTTCAGATTCCATCTTCTGAACAAAAGTTTTTTTCCCAGGTTATAGCCTAGACTAACAGTACCAACGTAAATTTTTTAATTTCAAACTTATTTAAAGGTGTCATTTAACAATATATTATGGTCATATGAAATCACATTATATTTTATATTATAATTATGATAAATCCAGTTGAAGAAGCTAATAATCTCTATACATTATATGATGAAAAATAAATAAATAAAATAAATGGTTAATACTTGAATTACCTTCAGAACCTACTCCCAGTCCTTCTGCTTTAGTATTTCTTTCAAATGCATCTAAATCCAAAACACTACAACTATTCATCAAACCAGCAACACTAGTAAAGAACCCAACGTCCTTCTTCTCTTTGAGATGATTCAACATACCCATTTGTATGTCAAAATTACCACCTCTGAGAACTGAAATTCCTAATTCTAAAGTTTTCATGACCATCTCAGATGGAATTCCTTTACAAGCAGAAATATGTAGCAATACCATTTCAGCTACACCACGATTTGCTAATCTTGCTTGATTGAAGAGCAGCTTTTGTTTCTCCATTTCTTGTTCCTGTGCAAATGATAAAATTCATGGTCTTTATATTGCATAGTCTTGTATTATGTTCAAAAATAAAACAATTTATATTTAATTTTAATAAATGATGTGATATCGGTTTGGCTGATGTAAAAGTGCATATATTATAATTGAGCATATCAGTCAGAAAAAGTTACATTTTATCTTACCATTAGATCAGACATGGTCCTCTTCAGAATGAAATAGAAAATACATTGCAGTTAATTCCTGATAATTTAATACATTTATTTAAATAGAATGGTGAATTATTTTACGAAAGACATATAACCATGCGTATGCAATTACTGTGATCCGTTTCGATCATATTTTTTTCTCCCAAAAGAACATGAGTTTAATAAAATGTTTTATATGTATGTCTTTAACGTCATATACTTCCGAATACACTACAATACTGCATGTCTTGGCGAGGAAGATTACTGTGCAAACGACTCTGTACAGCCTCTTAATTAATGATTGCGTACGCCGCTGGATTATTATTGAATGTCCAATAAATGTATCATGATAGTATATTAAAGAACTAGTTTCATTAGGCATGCTTTAGCGCACGAATTCAAGGTTTCCCAAAGAACGAGTGCCCTAAAATGCCTGGTGAAACGAGTTTTTTTATACTATTTTTTGTAATCCGCTTTTGTAAAATACATTTTTAATAAATATTAATTAACTTAATGAATCTTCAGTTTAGTTTTTGTTTATTGAATACAAATACATTAATAAACTATAAAAGAGTTGACACTGTGCATACACTATAACACTATAAAAAAGAAATAATCACCCTTATCCACTAAAAATTCTGTTACCAGTACTGGGGACCTTCCGACTACCAAGTAGCCTTTACCTGGTTGAATTATGAACACATTACCACGAACCCTTTAACTAAATGCGTTAAACTAGTCAACAATTCATTAAAATCGTGTACAGCTGTAATCCCCGATAATTTTAAATAAAAACTTAGATTTTCGAATCCTAATCTTTCTAAACTATATTGCTTACCTAAGATTCATAAACCGGGTAATTCCATGAGATCAATGATTTCAAGGCGCCCTAAGTTTGTCTGTGAAAAATTCTTAGGAACTAATTGCATAATTGAAAGATTTCATACTTGAACGTGGTGATACTCTCGTTTCATTTGATGTTGTTTCACTATTTACAAATACCCCAATCTCCGAGTTGATGAACACTCTGAAGAAATAGTTTTCAAATGTTAATATCCCTTATAGAAACTGTACAGAATACGTGATCCTTACGTCTTTAGGTATGCAGCAAAATTATTTCACTGTTAACAAAAACTACTATAAATAAACAACCGGATGTGCAATGGACATTTTTGACCAATATTTTACTAACCGTACTTGAAACCTCCTAAAATAAAATTGAATCAGTTTTCAAAAGTTTGGTATAGATATGTTGATGGATATTTTCGCGATTATAAGTAAAGATTTTGATTTAAATGGCTTTTTGAACACGCTTAATAGCCAATTGGATTCACTGAAATTCACTGTCGAAATAGAAACAGATAAACAGCTTCCTTTCCTTGATATTAACATTATAAAAGATGGTAATCACTTGGATTTCGACATATACTTAAAACCCACTCAAACAAATAGGTATACTCCAGCGGATTCAGCTACACCTTTTAATTACAAAATAGCTCCATTTAATAATCTTGTTCATAGATTATGTTGAACGTCCCTTTGTGCCAGAAAAACTATAAAAACGAAGTTGAGAAACTTCAGCAAATAGCGTTGGACAAATCTTTGATCAATAATTTAATTTATAAACATAAAAGGAAATTGGAACGCAACCAACTAAGTCAATTTAAAAGTTTCACTTATCACCCTTCAGTAATTAATAAATTTCTTTTCTAAATTTGCAATATGACCAGTTTATATATTTAAGAGCAATCTGAAAAACCATTTAGGCAACGCCTTAGATAGTGTCTGACTTCGGAAAATCCGGGATTTACAAAATCGATTGCGAGTCGTGTTCAAAATGCTATGTGGGTTAAACTACAAGGAATATTTCAACTCGATATAAATAAATTTTGCCTATATAAAGAAATATAATGGTGGAAAATCATTAGTCGAACATACTTTGAATACAGGTCACACCATTTCTCAAGAAAGTTACTTTTAAAACAAAACACACTAACGAAGTAAAATGCACTAGAATTCGAGTATCTTTATAGAGATCGGTTAAACACTGTACTTGAATTGACATAATGCAGTGAGAAAATGCGGGGAGCAACAGGAAGACAAGTTGTGCTAACCAATGTTTTGGTTTTATTCTTAAGAAAAATTAATGCAAAATAACTCACAGCTTCAAGTGTTTTGGATGAAAGATTCAATTTTATATACTTTCAATATTGTATTGTGTTTAAGACATAATTCTGAAACTATTATTTTTGAATATAAAAATGTAAAAGCTTTTCCATACTGGAATAAATTATTTCCTTTTTAAATGGAAAGCGCGAATAATTCCAACAAAATTAGATCATTACACTAAGATATGTGATGAATGATATTTGAAATGTCTACTTTTGGGACATCTAATGGCACCTTATTATGTTGTTTTATTGAACTAAAACATTAGAAGGGACACTGAAATAACTTCGATAACTTCCTCAGGAAAATGTTCCCGTTCCAGACATTTTCAAAACAAGTTTGTAAGATGTCCTATCTAGGTCGCCAAGTTAAATAGGGAAGTATAGTTCAATTCCCATTTCAGGAACACACAAGACATACATTACCACAATATAGTTCGGATAAGCAAAGGTAATTCAAATGTTTACAAGAAATATTTGAAATATCCGATTAAATAACGATCCCTGATCAAAAATACTTACATGTATGGATGAAGATCCTTCCTCCCCTTCTCCTCCACCCCCTTCTTCTTCTTCTCCCTCTTCCTCTTCTTCACCACATGATTTTGCTATGATTTGTGCATAACTCATGTACAAAGGATCTTCCTAGAATAGAGTGAATACAATAAAAGGAGATTAATGTGTTCTTCAACATTACTTGTAATGCCCCTGACCGTTCAGTCATTGCACCCCTACAGAATGTCGTAACTAGCTGTGTTAGAGGATCTGGTTTTCCTTCTTCTTCTTCTGCATCTTGTTTCTTCAATTCTGAATCCTCGAAACTCTGAGTAAGGTCCTCAATCATTACTTCCTGTCCTACATTCTCATCTTGCAGCCACAACTCAAAATAAGATCGAATGAAAATGTTTATAGCCCGGTGCCTGAAACAAGCTAGCTTAAAATAGATCTTAACCATATGATTAGAATATTAGTGAGATGAACACACACCTGCTTAATTTATATAAGGGTCGGCACCTTAAACAAGCTAAGGCTGCTCTTTTTCTTGCCGCTCCTAAAATTTTTTTCCAGCCGTCTCGATTAGTTTTTGGCCTAGAAGCCTGTTATTAAAAACAACCAATTCACACATTATCAAATTCACAAGAAAACGGATCAGTATCATGCAATGAAACCAACACAAAGCATAAAAAAACAGACAAACCTTGGTAAACTGTGCAAAGAAGCTTGTCGAAAACATGATAACACTGCTCTTTTTCTCTGGGTAGAAACTACACTGCGATACACCCCTTTTTGTTGCTGTTGCGGGTGATCAATCTATTGCGCAAAATGAAAAGAAAATTGCAAACTGAATAAAAGTGTCAAAGAGCGAATAAGGAAACGGAAAACTAAATTACACAAGGCCTAATTGGCATAGATATTGAACAAAGTGTTTTCGTTTCATATAGTGCATTCAATGTATTTACAAAAGTAAATAACTTATAATATTCTAATAATTTGAATATTTTTCTAGCTACGGCATTTTTCTTTACTTATGTGAACAAAATTTAACACCAGTTAGAAATAAAACATGTAACATTAACATATAATGCTAGCAACTATTGTTTAGCCATTTTGTATTATCTAAGGAATATAAACCTAATGAAAATATAATCTACCTAATTTCGATTAAATCATAGTTGAAGTTACCCTCTTCATTTGTCGCCGGAATTACTGTTTGTATGTTATTGGTGCCGTTTCAGATTGAGCGTATGGTCAGCGCGTATCGGCGTGACGTATTAACAAGCACCATGTGCCTAAATGAGTATGATCAGTCGCAAATACGTCGACTAGGCTGTGCCAAAAAAATCGATATTTTTTAATTTCGCTCGTCTTCGAGTATATCATTCCCCGTTCAAATTCATTCAGGTCCCCCAAATTTGAAACAAATCGGTTGATATTTAGAGGTGCATCAAGCCCAAAACGTGTTTTTTTTAGTTTTTCCTCAATTTTTAAGAAGTTTCTTAACACTGTTCTACAATAACGGGATGTTTGACACTTCGGAGACATTTTTATATTCACACACAAAGTTTTTAATGCATTTCAGTCGCCACATTCACTTTCCGACAGATATATGGCGAAAAGAACCATTTTTTTAAGGCCTGAAAACTGTAATTTCAACTTTCAACTTCAATAACTTCATATTTTTAGGTGTTTGATGCGTCCATATGCTCTTTCACCTTAGTCTAGTATCACGTGGCATGAATTGAATTGATAATTTTAGAGAAAATTGCCTATCAGCTATGATAAACTATACTCGAGTGGAAAAACGCACCAATTGAAAATGCACCAAAAATTGCAAAAATTCAGAGTGCCTTAAATCGGTTGCATTTAGTCAAAAATGAATTAATCTTAGAGTTCTGAAAAGATTAGGACCTTCCCTTTGATGTGATGCCAGTTAATGTGATACCAAATCCATTCCACCCCCTGCCACCCCGCTGAGAAACATATGTTCCTGGTGTCGATAAATGTCTCACTTTGACAGCTCGTAGGCCGAGCCGAAAAAATCATGAACTCAATCAAACAACAGGTCAATAAATTTCAATCATTTTTCCTTAAGTTTCTTAAAAATTTTACAATCATTTAGCGGGAAGCTATGAATTTTGCGTCTTTTTTGGCCACAACTTTGCCAATTTTGTACCGCAATCAATGAATCTTTATAAAATTAATGGACGAGTCATAAAGTTAATATAATGTGTTGAGTACAGAGTATATTCTAGTATTTACAATCAAATATTTTTAACAATCATTTAATAATTTGTACATCACATTAACGCTTTTTACGCAACGCTTGGAATTCGCCGCTTGTGCTCCTCGACAACTTTCAACAGGTACTGCTTTTGCTCTCCGTTCTTCGTCAATTCGGAATTATATTTTGTAATTAACTCTAAACCTCTTTCCGCGGTGTCATTCGTAACTTGCAAAAAAAACATGAAAATTTTTCTTTCGCTTCTATATAAGACTCGTTGCTTTTCCACGCAGATGGATCTTCAGTTAAAAAGTCGCAGTTCACGTCAAATCATTTCAACAAGTTACGTGTATGTTGAGAGAATAGTTCATCGATACAACGCGTTCTCCACATCTCCAATTCGGTGTCAGAATTTGGATTTAATAATAACCTTTTAACCGGCTACGAGCTGTCAAAGTGGGAAATTTTTTGTCACCAGGAACATATTTTTCTTAGCGGGGTGGGAGTGGGTGGAATGGGTTTGGTATCACATTATCTAGCATCACATTAAAGGGAAGGTCCTAACCTTCTCAGAACTGTTGAGATTCATTCATTTTCGACTAAATGCAACCGAGTTAAGGCACTCTGAATTTTCGCCATTTTTGGTGCATTTTCAAATTGTGCGTTTTTCCACTCGAGTGTAGATTATTATAACTGATGGGCAATTTTCTCTAAACTTATCGAGTCAATTAATGCTACGTGATACTAGACTACGTTAAAAGAGCAAATGGAAGCATCACCAACCTAAAAGAATGAAGTTATTGGAGTTGAAAGTTGAAATTACAGTTTTTAGGCCTTAAAAAAATGGTTCTTTTCGCCATATATCTGTCGGAAAGTGGATGTGGCTACTGAAATGCATTAAAATCTTTGTGTTTGAATGTGAAAATGTCTCTCAAGTGTCAAACATCCCGTTATTGTAGAACAGTGTTAAGAAACCTCTTAAAAATTGAGGAAAAACTTCAAAAAACACGTTTTGGGCTTGATGCACCTCTAAATATTAACCGATTTGTTCCAAATTTGGGGGACCTGAATGAATTTGAACGGGGAATGTTATACTTGAAGAAGAGCGAAATAAAAAAATATCGATTTTTTTTGGCACAGTCTAACGTCGACGTATCATCATCACGCTCACGAGTCATTGTTCAAATGAGTACTCCACATGGGAACGGATGATCAGTGTGTACTTTCTCCCTTATTGTCATATTTAACAATTTCTAGCACACATGTGGCTTACTAGTAAACTGTACCACCTGAGTCATCGACATATGAAAATAATTTCAATATTTCATTTCGTCTTCTCGAAATTTCGAATACAAGGTGACAAAAGCAGCTACTAATGGCGTTCACTAATCTCGTAAGATTTTATTTTCTCTTCTTCGTTTTATCAGTCAAGACATGGCAATTATTCTATTGCGTTAGTAAATAGTTAAAATGAACATCTGATCAGCAAAAATGGCAACAGTGGCTTGTACAAAGCGTACAGAGAGCGCTGACCATACGCTCCAACTGAAACGTTACTATATATTCACATTTCAAACGGAAACGAATAAAAACATCTGCATGTAGCGTGATTTCCAAATTTTCGCGCTACTATTGGTTGACCGGCCAAAAACTTCCGTAGTTATTGCTATAAGTGAATCGTCTTTGTGATTTATTCTGATTTAAGTGCGTGTTTTCATAATCTGTATTATTATCATCATTATTCACTTGTCTGTGCAATTGCATGTTTGTATTAGACTTAATGCACGTCAACATTAATGTGTCCCTGTCCTATTTCAGTGCTCACACCCTTTTGTTTATATCATATGCGTTTGAAATATGAATAGACTATAGTTTTCGCTTTGATAATACCACGATGTGGACTGTAGTATAGGAATCATCCATTCCTATACGAGATTACCTAAAAACCCTAAGTTATAGAATTCGACCTTATTCTTATTAAGTAATGTTATTAAGCATATATTGATAACACATAACTGACCCACTAACAACATGTTGACTATTACACATTGTTTAGCCCAAGATAACCTTGACACACAGAACAGGGTATCTCGAGGTAGTTATTGAGGAATCGATGTATATGCTAAAGACTAGAGTATGTAGAACGATAACATAAACATCACAGTTAGATTATAATATATATAGTTATGTAGGACATTCATATTCAGTTACATATAGTTATAGCATAATTATTCATATAAGATATTGATGTAAGAATTGTACTATTATGTAGAGCGAGGCATTATGTCGTTATGGCGTCGAGCTCTACAATTAAGTAAAGTGACTCTTTTATAAGTGATATGTTTCCATCCCCTATACCTTCACCAGGACCACGGGTCAGTTAGGGCGAACCGCCCAACGTTAAGACCTCTTCCCCACAGGACGACCGTTGGCAAGTCCTTCTACTTTACATGGCGATCTATGCCAGCCTTCTACTTTACATGGCGATCCTGGCAGGATCGCCATGTGGGGGATCAGCTCTTTGGTTGGGCGGTTTGCCCTAAACTGTTCCGTGGTCCTGGTAGAGGTATAGGGGAAGGAAACACATCACGTATAAAAAAGAGTCACTTTACTTAAGGTAGAGCTCGGCGCCATTATGGCTTAATGCCTTACTCTCAGAAATTACAACTTAGGCAGGTACATTGACTATACTGTCAGATGCGTGGACAATGAATATACTGTATACTACTATATGTACTGATATGCTCCACATTACTATATATACATGTTATGTCACTGTTTATTGTTTAATGTTCTACTAAACTAATCTACGATGCAAGGTATCTAGGTTAGCCGTTATGTAACATATTGCTTGGTAACCCAGATCCGAGATCTAAACATATACTTACATAATAATTAATATAATTAAGGTCTATTCGGGGATTCTAGGTAAACTCGTATAGGGATGGAAGATTCCTATACTACAGGACAATCATACAATTAATTGTTAGCAATAAATGTTTTCAAGTATGAATTTTACTTCTCACCATTTGAATAAGATTGAAGAATCGCAAATTCAATAATTATAGGAAAAAGCTACTTAAACTTGTAGAAACATTGAAACAACTATTCGATACACTATAAAGACTGTAAAAAACATAAAAAAGCGTTAATTGTATTTTAGTCGCCCAATTAAAATAAGAATCTCTCATACTGTACATACTGTAAGTACTAATACATAAATAATAATAATTAAGCAATACAAGTATAATGAAATATGTACATTGTTCAATTTGCATTTTTGAACCAATTCAATCAAAATTCATATTGAAATGAAAATGTTTTCATTTATCATTTACAGTCTCAATTTCAATTTTTTGTGCTGCATTGATGCCTTATAAAATGATTTTAAATGTAAGATGTCAACACTCAAGAAATCAATATTAAGTAGTTATTTATTCCGTAACAATACAACTAAAAATGTTGAAATTATGAATACAAGTTCGAACAAATGCTATGAAAATATTTCAAAAGTGGATTTAAAATTTTTGCAGTTGTCAGATAAGTTGGTTCAATATTTATCAACAGTTCCCTCACTGAATCATTTTAGTGGTGTTACATAACATTTAAAAGATAAAATTTTATATTATCAGACATTTTGTTAGGCTCCTTTTTTTATCTCAATTTATTTTCATCCAATAAGGATTATTGTCATTAATTCAAAAAAAAAAATTATATTCTGATGAGTACCTTCCATCTGAAATCTGCTTTATTGATTAAATTAATCATATGCACATTAATTATTGTATTAAGTGCTAACTTTGTTAGTTATCTCATCGATTTTACGTCAGAAAATAATTGCTGCATTGACAACAACTATCTACTAGTTATATATAGATAACGCGGTAAAAATTTGCAAACTATAAACCACAACATAAGGAATAAGTAGCAAAATCACTCTATAGGGAATTCCATAATTCTGCGCTGTTTTGAAACAGGCGACTTGTGCACGACAATTCGAAGATTACGTTGCGTAATGTTCTCGGACACTAGAGTATGAAGTATTAACACATTATTGACATTGGTATTGGTACAAAATTCACAAAATCTTACTTCTGAAATCGGATATGGATTAACGAACATATTCGTTATTAGCTTTAATTCAATTTACAAACACCTCTGTTAAGACTGCATCGCAACCGAAAAGTGCTTTAGATTATTTAAAATTTAAGTGAAAAGAAAAAAACATTGTATTATATTCCACAGTGGAACCTCTTACAGTACCTACTATTAATAATTTATCTCTAGAAAATGAATAAATTTTTGAGATTTTCGAAATGTACAAATTGTTCTTGTAGTGGTGGAGCACGACTTCAATTCCGTTGGTATGTATTAAGTTTTTAACAATAGTTTATTTGGGATATATTGGTTGAAAAACTCCGAAAGAGGGATTACTAAAAAAGTTAGTCACTTTTGGGTTTGAGGGTTATTTGTTTTCGATCATCTAAACAGCTATGTCATTGGAATTGCAAAATAATCCCCTAATATTATGTAGGAATACAAAAAGTGTATATTAAAAAGAATTGGAAATTTCAAACAGTTTCAATAGGTAATCCATTTTGTAGTAGCCGATTGAACAAAATTTCAGTATTTTTGATTGGGAAATTGCACATGAAAAAGCTTGCTGTATTAGAGTCGATGAATATGCAATACGACTTCTTAGGTCCAGTTAAAATGATGAACTAACGTCACATTCTGTGTATAATTCATTCATCCATTACACTATGTAACAAAATTCAACTTTTTGTTCTGCCTAACCTTTTCGATGTTTGCGTTCGATTCTACATCTATTTCGAATAATTAAAAGCCACCTTAGAAGTTAAAAAGTTTGATTTTGCACTTAGAGCGAATTTTTTTCCAAAAGTAAAACTTCGCTGTGAATATCCTGGAATAACTTTTTATAAACTTGACTCTGCACCAGTCTATGATATATTAAATTATTCGCAATTGTGTAGAGAAATGTCATAAATAGTTTAAAGTTGCATATGTAAGACTGTTTGGCTGTTATTTGCAGAAAAGTAAAAAATAAACGCTCCAAATACTAATTTGTATTCGTAGAGTGACTCATTACGAAGAGATTGATACCATTCCGAAGTACATACGGACTTTTATTAAATATTATAGCGCGTTAACCGATTAAGTTTCGTGAAAACTCTCACATATTTAACCCATCAAGGCTCAGGCAAATCTCAGCCTAATTACAGTCTAACTAACTATGCAGTTCATAGCATAAGTGGAAAAATAATTACCCATTTTTTTGGTTTGGCAAAATTGATTGTTTAAACAATAAACAATCATTTATTAATGAGCGTTTTAAAAATATACAATTGCTGGGTTTGCGACAAAAAGTTCGTACGTCATAGTAATTTTATTAGCTGAGTCGATTGGCACCCTCAAATAGACGAAATCTTGTTGATTTATAACAATTGTTTAAACAATCAATTTGGCTAAACAATAAGACACGGGTAATTTTTTTCATTGATTCTATGATCTGCCTAGTTAGTTTAATTTTTTTGCACTTTCCTGAGCATGGATCTAACGGACTTTTCAACAGCTGAATTGTTTATTAGCGTTTTAACAATGAACAATTGTGCAAAATGCGAGGATAAGTCCATATCTCGTAGTAATTTGGTCTTCTAAGTCGATCGACACCCTCCAATCGAAAGAATTCCGATGATTCTTTTACAATTGTTTAAACAATTATTTCGGCATAAAAAAAACAGGGGTAATTTTTTTTCCACTTATGCTATGAACTGTGTAGTTAGTTTGGCTGTAATTAGGCTGCGTTTTGCCTGGGCCTTGATGGGTTAAATATGTGAGAATTATCACGAAACTTAATCGGTTAACGCGCTATAACTTTTTAATAAAAGTCCATATGTACTTCGGAATGGTATCAATCTCTTCGTAATGAGTCACTCTACAGATACAAATCGCGAAAAAACGGTATTTGGATCTGAATTAGGCTCTACGATTTTTTATTTCACGATTTTTACATCAAATTTGATGAAAATTTAGCGTTTATTTTACTTTTCTGCAAATAGCAGCCAAACAGTCTTACATATGCAACTTTAAACTGTTTATCTCACTTCTCCACACAATTGCGAATAATTTGAGATATCAAGTTCAAGCTTTACTTTTGGAAAAAAATTCGCCCTGAGCGCAAAAGCAAACTTTTTAACTTCTAAGGTGGCTCTTAATTATTCGAAATAGATGTAGAATCGAACGCAAACATCGAGAGGGTTAGGCAGAAAAGTGTGTTACATAGTGTTATTTGTGTGAAAATTTAAGAAACATCAAGTAATCCATTATTACAACAGTAATCTTCTCTTAGCTGTAGTATGTATTTACATCTTTTAGACCTCTTCTTTAAAATCACTGTGAATTCAATTTCAAGTAGGAAAGACGGAGAGATTGTACTATGTATTCCTTATGCATCGAGTGTAGCATTACAATACTGATATCAACTGAGAAAATTTCTTCATGGAAAAAAATTACTACATACCATATGCAATCCAAACAAAACTTTACTCATTGCTACAATTCTATCAACTGTTTCTTCTAGCTGATTTTTCCCATTACCATCTACAGCACCAATTGCAGCACTCTTTTTACTTCCCAACTGACTATACAAATAATGCTGCCATGACATCTCATCTGCAGGATCGATTTTATCAGGTAGAGTTAGCTGAGTTTTAGCGAAATCTATGATATCATATTCTGGCATTTTCTATAAATAATTATGGAATTATAACATTTCAACGCGATTATCTTTCGTAGCCACCTTTAAGAAGCGATCTTTACAATGTTGGACTAGCTCCTGCTCCCTACCAGCAAATAAGTTTAGACCAACCGGCAACAAACGTTTCAAGCAAGCTACCATTAGCGAAGCTTGAATTTCTTTGTCTTTGTTACGTTTTTTATCACGATGTTTCTTCTTTTTCTGAAAATAAAAATAAAATGTGGAAATTAAATCAAATTAGGTAATCATAGATTAGAGCAACGCAACTGTAAAAAATAAGCTAGAAATTAATATATAAATAAGTCACTTGATTCACTCGGATCTAATCTGTCCTAAAATAGGAACCGTGAATAATTCTCGAACAACTACCTTCCTGGCTAATACCTCGACGGATATTGAATTAAAAAGAATCTATCCATGAATGGTGGAAAATATTGTAAATATTAAGTGAAACTCAGATCATGAAAAATGATGTAAACAAAGTCGCTAAAGGTTGATACTTTGATCTTTTTGGGGTCTCGTTGTTAAGTCCCACCTCTATATATTATATACGCCTTCTCTAATCTCAGGTCAAAACCTACTCCGACCTACAGCATATATGCGCGAATATGTTCAATGGAGAATTTCATCTGTGTCAAAGCCGGTCAATATTATCGAGCTTACAACTGTTACTTTTAGGTTGTCGTGTCGCTCAAGCTAGGGCAAGACACTTTGAAGAATTATATGAATTTATTTTATTTCATTGTAAAATTAATTTTTGATTGAAAAGATATACGTAGTTTCTTTTATAAACCTTTAGACACATCTAAAAACTAGTTCGGAAAGTGCCAAAGATTGTTCTTACGTGTTTTTATAAGTTTTCGAGGATATTTTGTTAATAGGATTATTGAAATAATCTTGACAAAACGTATTATTCTAAGTTTGCTTTTCCATAAGACGAAAGCTTGAATTAAAAAAGGATTCTTTTGTTCTCAATGAAATTCATATGTATATTATAAACATGTTCTTGAAATTAACATTATTAGAGAAGGCAAGAAACGTGATGGATGTGTACTTGTTGTTCCTATAAATCTTCCAAAACTTGTTAAAGATTTTCCGAATCAGCCTTTCTATTTGTTGAAAAAGTTCCAACGAAACATAAACAGCCTGAAGAAAGACGATTAACCCTAGAACATCGCGATGATATTACTTTCCGAACCTGGCTCAAGGAAGCTGATATTTTAAATTATAATGAGTATTTCAAAATTCAAGAAGAAAAAGTTATTTTTCATAAAACTACCAAAATAGCATGTGTCCTATTTTAATTTTTTAATAACAATATGAATGATGTTCCGAAGATTGTTTTAACCACTTTAAAGATTTAATTTTTTTGCGAAAGATATCTAAATTTGGTTGGCTTGTAGGAAAAGTTGGACTTGTTCAAAGTTATCTCAATTTGATTCTGTTATCAGTCATATAAATTCATTCAGCACAGTAAGAAAATATAAAGAACAATGCAGCTAGATGAAATAGTAAAAATTTGGAACAATCTCTTGACAATTTGACAGATGACGATAATACATTACATTAGAATCGGATATTTGCCTAGAGAAGCTAACATTTTTGAGAGACCAACTGAATATTGGGTTGTCCAAATCGCCATCTTCTTTATTCTAATGATTTTATGCTAAGAGCAGCTTCTTTTGTTTCAATTCCCTGGAGCTTATAACTATTGTATTAGTTTCAGTTCAAGCCTCAAGCCTTCCCTGAAGATGCCACCTGTAATGGTTGGCGAAACGTCGGCATCAAGTCGAGCTATTGTGACGCGGAATTCATCCGGAAGCCAAGATTTTCCAAGATTAGCTATTCGCGGAAGTCTATTATTCAAGATATTGTATTAGAGTTATGTAACTTTACCAAATTCTAAATAAATATTTGAAAAGAAATGTCGTATGGGAATTAAACAGTTACAAATTATTAATGTAATTTTAAACGTAACAACGAGTATAATTTGACTACAACGTGCTTTGAGTACTAGAGTAAGCAGGAGTTGGTCACAAGACATATTCTACTTCATGGCCACTCTAGTAGGTAAGGTATATATTAGCATCGGAAGGTTCAAGCTGAAGAACCAGTAAGTAAGATATGGATTCTATCTGCTAAATTGACTTTATGTTCAAGTTACAACTTTGAAATTCTCACTTATTTGGAGATAAGTTGAATTACCCCTCAATTTCAACAGACTTGTTTATTTTCATCCAAAACATTCAAATATTGTCAATACGAGTGACGAATTTTTATCATTCTCAGTACTGTAGGCTTTAACAAATTTGAGTAATATCAGATTTTTACAAAATATTCAGCAATCCGAGATTGGTCTACAATAATAAGAGTTCCTAAAATGCATTATCAATAATTTTAGAAATTTCATTTGATATTCAAGTTGTTAATCTTGCAAGACAATATAGCGAAATTTCCATCAACATTTGTTGTTTTACTCAAAATCGGATAACTATATATTGAAAATATACCTAGTCAAATTGAAATTCACATACCTGCACTATAATAGATTAACTATTATATAATTTTTGTAGTTTGGAAAAAATGCAAGCTTTTGAATCATCACTGGAAATGACAATTATCTACTTTGCACATATTGTTTTCCTAAAACGACCAATATTCATGCATTTCACGATTTTTGTTTGACTAATATAATTGAATTCTAATTAAATATTTTCTGGGGAAACCCATACCTTGATTAAATGAGCTTTTATCAAAGATAAGATATTGAAGTGAAAAGTCGAGTTGTAGAGGAATAAAATCACAGATTGTTAACTCATACTTTACCTTCCCACCTCCAGGCTGGCTACCATCAGGAACTACTGTTCTTCTTGTGGCTGTCGGCATTATCAAAACCATATTGTCAATCTCGTTGGCAGAAATGAAATTTTGCTCTTCACGTAAGAAATACTGAGATTTAGACCAAATATTGAAAATTTCCGCAACATGATTATACAAGTCTTCTGCTTCAGCAACGTTATGTCGCAGCCAATGATTTCTTTGCAAATCAACATATTTTATAAGAAGGGGATAAAACGAATAAATATCCCTAACCAGTAAGTGCCAGTCTTCTTGAATCTGTGTTTCAATCTACAAGATGAATAAACAGATTTCAAATATTCAACAGCACTAAGCAATATATTTAGCTACCTGTGAAGTATCATCAGAAGAACTCTTTATAAATCCTCTCAAACTTTCTTCTTTATGGAACATTGTTTCCGTTCGCTTTTTAACGCGTTCAGCTAATGGTAAGAATGGGTCTTTCAAAAGCTCCTCACTGCTATTTATGATAATTTGTTGAGTGTAAGCTGCAATTCTAGTCATCCACGGAGCAGATTCGTTACCTATATTCTTCTTAATAAGCTTCAGCACGTTTTTCAATAGTTGATTCATGTGTTCTGCAGTAACCATTGACACATGAGTACTAAAATTTCCATATTAAAGAATGCTTATCGGTAAAATTGTGTGCCGTGGTATTATTTCAATAGCCTGAATAAAAATAAGTGCACTCACCCGCCTGTTGGGCTAACATTGTCTGGACCCTGCGACCACCAAAACGGTAGATAAGAGCATAGCATGGGCATTATGACGTCAATTATGTGTGGAGCATCTGAATAGGTTTTCTCACTGTCGACGAATTGATCAACCTCCGACAAAATAGTTTCCAAAGTCGGCATAGAGCCTTCCATCCGCGCCATAATATCTTGAAAATAACATATTCTAATTTAAATTAATGGCTAAAGGAATGATACATTAAATTTAAATAATTTGGTTTATTACTTCACTTAATATTCAAAATAAACAACATGAATGAACTTACTGTTATAACATGATAATAACAGTTTAAGTATCGTAACATTTTTGTGGTGAAACATAGTAAAATTATTTCACTCAACAATATTAATGTTTATTATTATTTATATATCAATATTATTACAAACCCCACAGGAATAACCCCAATAATGTTACAGTTATTCAGTAATACTATTTAACAATTTTTAAAATTTGTATATAGAAAAAGAGAAATCTAAGTATGACTGCACTAAATTAAAAGATCTACAGGTTGTATTAATTGAAGAATTATACCGGGTGTCCCAGTATACCTGTTCCAATGGATTATCTCAGCCATTTCGAAAGATAAAAATTTGAAAATTTCATGATCTCCAATTCGTTCAAGGAACCTTCAACTGAGAAAAACAAAAATTGAAAGTCACTTCCGGTTTGACCGGAAGTGACTGCCTTTTTTATTTCAAATAGCTCCCCGTATATTTTTTGCAATATTTGATTTCTATTTAAAATTATCTTTCCAACGATGTATCACACTTTGTATTTTACATTTGATTTGATGGAGAAAACGACAATTGAAATTTCAAATTGAAAGAATTGCAGTAGGCTACGATATTTTCTGTAATATTGATTTTGACTTCAATAAAAATTGACAATTCATGAACAATTTTGCATTCGTCAAATTTCAAATTATTAAAATTGTAGTAGAACTGGAAGAATTAATAATTCTTAAATGAAAATCTTAGTGTTCCATGGAAACATTTGAATACATTTGTTTGTCACTTTGATAGTGATACATCGTTCGAAAGATAATTTTGAGTAGAAATCAAAAACTGCAAAAAATACAGTGCTATTTGAAATAAAAAAGTCAGTTTCAACTTTTATTTTTCTCAGTTAAAGGTTCCTTGAACGAATTGGAGATCATAAAATTTTCAAATTTTTATCTTTTGAAATGACTGAGATAATCCATTGGAACATGTATACTGGGACACCCGGTATAATACATTTGAATTTGGCTGAACTAAATAAAAATACCATAAATTGCCATAAAGATACCGCTTTAACAATCAATTCCTCCATATTATTAAGACACAGTGAGCAGTAGCGAACGAAGTCTTTCCTAATTTCAGTTCATACCGTACGTTGTTGGTTTCTACATATCGGTCGAACGGTGACTCCGGTTTGCTCAAAATTTCCGCAGAATTTAGCCATTTTCGAGTTATTGAGCAGAGCATTCCATCGAAATAATTGACGTTATTCGCTTTGTTTCTAGCACTTCGAGTAAAGTTTTCAAACTAGTTTCCATTTTTTTTCATGTTATAAATGGTAGAGAGACCAAGGGGAATAATTTGGCAATCTCAGTAAAATTCCATTTACTGGTTTAATGGAATAGAATCAGCAATTGCATGATGAAAGTCCATTCTAAATTTAAATAAAGTAACTATTAAAAGTTCGATTTTCCCTAGTTTAGTAAAAATTGAATTTTAATAGCTATTTTATTTGAGTTTATTGTTTCATGTTTACGTTTCTGAGAATACGTCTTTTGTTTGTGAAACCAAGAGTGAGCAGATAACAATGTGTATATAGAAATAATCTGATGGGGCGGCGGATTAGAGAGCGCCGGGAACAACGGAACAGCGGATTACTGTTGTTGTCGAATTATCGAGGCTTAATGAGAGTTTGTATTCGAATTCAGCGATAAGAACCAATAACGCAAAATATGAACTGATTGTAACTCAATATTCTTTTGATTCACATACCCACATGTATTAGAATAACATATTATATTTTGATTTATCAAATATTAAATAACCTATTGCCTTAACTAAATATACACATAAAATTGATTTCAGTTGTGTTTGAACCCTTGGTTTTAGCAAGTTTTAATTCAGTTCAATCATGAATTGATTATCATCTCTCAATGGGAGATTGATTAGGATTGTAGGTCATGTAAGCTTCAGAGGTATGAAACGAAAACATCCTGAAGAAAGACGATTAACCCTTGAACATCAATAATTTCAATAAACTGGGTTTCGATTGTTTTAGGTTTTAATATCGATTTGATTTTTTGCAGAAGATAAAATTATTCATTCATCTAAAGTTGCATAACTTGTAGGATAAGACGCAATTTGTTCAAAGTGGTTTCAATTAGTCAATATCAATTCATTCAATTCAATTTCCTGGAGCTTATAATTGTATTATTAATGTAATTTTAAACGTTATTCAAAGTCGAATACAATGATACAACGCGCTTTGTAAAGTCGGCCTAAGTTGGTCACGTGACAAATTCTACATCATGGCCTAACTCTCTAGTAGGATATGATACATCTTACACGCCACCGTGGCAACAATGGCGAAAAATGACAATGGAAGCATTACAATATAATATTTTACCGTTCACAACTAAGTACATAAGAAAGGCAAAGAAATATGAACTTTTTTTGTTATAAATAAACATATTCTATTCAAACTCTACAGTCAAACCACATATTATGTATGATATTGAGACAAATAGGAAAACCCTCATCAGCATTTTTCGAAAATTAAAATATAAAAATGACTAATGTGAAATATCTGGTGTAGATAAGCTGGAAACCAATGACTATATATAGGACAAACTGGTCGCAATATAGTGGAAGATTTCACAAACATAAAGACTTAAAATAAAACGCTAATCATTTTCTACGATCATCGGTTTATCCTATGTATGGATGTTATAACATGCTTAAGAAAGAAGCAATAAGAAAGAAATAAAAATTATTCTATAGGATGTCCAAATTGTTATTGATAATTAATTGGTTATTACGAATTCCTTAGTCAACCCGGCGGAGTCATTGAGAACCTTTTCCTCTAACTCATTTAAGATACGAAATAAAATCATGTATGTAAGAAGGTTATATTTACCAATGCAAGTATTGGATCATTATAATCTATACTTCGTTGATTATACTTTTGATTGATTTAGGGGAATTACAATTAAGAAAAATAACCAATAGCTAATTCATACATTTCAGCTTCAGGTCCCCCTGACCACCTGAATGTTATTCTGTTAAGAAAAATATTGGAGATTACTCGTCTGCTTACCTTGAGCTTCTAAAGAATGATCTGCAATCCTATTCAGAAGAGAAAATTGGTTGTGTTTATTCAAGTGCGGTTCCAGAAATGCGACCGGAAATGTTGAACTGAAGGCACCAAGGCAAGATCCTAAAAAAAGTAACATTGCAACTGCAGTACCGTTTATTTTAAGCATGAATTAGAATGTAATGATATTTGATTATAACTAAATGATTACATTACAATGTTATTCATATCTAAATACACAAGAATAACAAAAACTTACCTAGAGCAGGTTTATGCCTTTCGATTTCGGTTTTTAAATATTTCCTCTCATGGGTTAAAGTGGCTTCAGTACCCAAAGTGTACAGAGCCTGCAATATTTTATATGATGCTACTTGAATTTCATCCACTGTAATTGAAAAGATATAAGATAAATGGATGGTTCATAATGGTACCTGAAAGGTTTTATTCCCAGCATATGGGACTATGTATACCGGATGTTCCGCATATGAACTGAAAAAGAGCAAGTATGTTTGTAGAACCCAAATATGGTGATTTGACGCAACTTACCTCAATACAAAGTTGCACCTAAGAGTTAAAGGGCCATAAGTGGGTTTTCAATTTTCAAGTAGAAGTCAATATCTCTGTAACGCTCTAACTTAAAAGTACACTGCGTGTATTAATAGTATCAATTCATGGTAAGTAAAAGTTAACTGAAGCATTCTAAGGGGTTGTTTCGAGGTGACCAATTCTGCCATTCTATCAAATGTTCTATTTATTTATTTATTTTTATTTATTTACAGAAAGGTTACCTCACAGAGATTTAATTATCAAATTAAGAGGTTGCACAAATACATAATTCAGATTAAAGTGCTTAAGCATACCAAAGATAAAACAAAAGTGTTATAAGGTTTCTCATTAATAGAACAATGTACATATGTACATGTTTGTGAAAAGTGCTCAAAAATTAAGAAATGCTAATCGTTTGAGATAGTTCATAGATACATGAAATCAATGTTGTTGAAATGTACGTTGTATTTGAGCAATAGGTGAGTTTGAAGCAATATTTGCGTTATATTTTCTATAGTAGATAAAGAACCTGGACCTGGATGCAAACTGCCAAATATTAAAATTTAGAATAAAGTCAGAATCTATAATGTGATTAATTTTATGTAGAAATATCACATGTATCACTAAGCGTCTCGTACCTATTTGACTTACTTTATAATGATAAACGTTCATGTCGTAACTCCACATAAACTCTCGGTTGAACCCATTATTCAAGTGTATTTCTTTCCTATTTTTACAATGCGGGAGATATATTTAGCATATTGCAGGTTTCAAACCATAATGGCGAACTCCAAGTGAATTTGCCCAAGATATTAATAAAGATTCGGGTTTTTCGAGTTTTTTTTGATATAGGGAGAATGAATCTAAGATTAAGCAGGGCTTTGCCGATAATTACCTAAACACAATTTCCAAAACTTATTTTGGGGTCCAAGGTAACCGCGAAATCTCTGATTGAGCTGACTCTTTTCAGTGAAGTTTCCACCTATGACTTAATTAAAATCTATATTGTTTGGCAAACAGGAAAAAGTAATTAGAAAACATTTGTTCATATTCAAGACAAGCTTATTGAACTCGCAATACTCTTGAAGTCTAACGATATCTTGTTGTAATGATACATGGTCATTGATATTCTGATACACGTTTGAAAAACGTATGGTCGGCATAGACAGATTACTCGGAGTGGCGGAAACATGAACCTATGTCGTTAATGAAAATCGAGAATAACAGAGGTCTCTAGTGTGACCCCTGGGGAATTTCCGAGGTTGAGAATACATAATCTGAGGAACAACTTTTGAATTTCACACATTGGAATCATCCATCGATATAGGATTCAACCCATGAGATTACTGTGCACACCGATATTCTGGAGTTTCATGAAAGAGTAGGCAAGTGCGGTTTATCAAACGCTTTCGAGAATTCGGTTTACACGGTGTTCACCTGAAGTATGTTGTCCATAGCGCCCGACAGTCTGTACGAGTGGTATGAGATTAGTAGTGACTGATCTACCTTTGAAAAAACCATATTGATTACCAGAAGGTACTTATTTGAGTTCAAAGAACATTATATCAATGATGACTTCCAAAAGTTTTTCAAGTATAGACAGTAAAGAAATTGGTATGTAGTTGCAAACTTCGGCTCTCCTTTATGAACTGGAATGATCTGATCCTTTTCCCACTCACTCGGAAAACCCCCTTCAGAGATGGATTTATTGTATATTGAGGAGAGCGGTATGCAAACTGAGTTTGATAGAAAATTGCCGAAATACCATCAGGTCCACCGCCTTTATTTATGTACAGATTATCGAGTTCATTCATAATTTGTTTGGCACTAATTTCCCTGATATTTATATAGTTCATAGCCAAGTCTGTTTGGATCAGTAAGTTACATGGATTGCCAGAAGGTTCATTAACACTAGCAAAATAAGAGGAGAAAGCAACAAAAGTTTCACTGTTATATTTCACGGAACTTGGTGAGGACTTCTTTGATTTTGAAGTCAAAAGACCAAAAGCTTTTCATATTTGTTTTCAAGTTAGATTCGGTGTTGAAAATGTAATTTTATAATCATTATCTATTGACATTTTAGTATTTCTTCTGATTGTTGAGAATAAATGATAATCAATTTCATTTCTGTATTTTTTCCAACGTCTATGAACCTCGAATTTTTCATTTATAAGGGATATTGAGTCTCGAGAATACCAAACTAGGTAATCACCTCTATTTTCTTACATTGAACATTATTGAGACTAGTTTCATTGATTACACTGTGAAAGATGTCAACTGATTTTTCAGTATTTTTAGACGAGAGAATATTGTGCCAATCAATTTGATTGATGATCTGAAATTCAGTTTGTTGAATGGTGAAATATTCTTCAAGTTCATAGTCGAGGTAAGTGCAACTAAGATTTCTATAGATTTATGGTGCGAGTCTTCTAAGACGAGTGGACTATTGCAGGCAATTACATGAGTACTATCTATTGAGCTGAAAACTAAGCCTAACAGGTTACTATTTGCATTAAGTACACCCATTATATTGATAAAGATTCAAGAAGCTTGTGGAATCTAGGAGAATTTCACCATATTTGTCCGATGTTTCAGAAGCTACACAACATCCTGATCAAAATTCCACTTAATTTTAGGAATATTATAATGCATCAAAAGAACAATGAATTGGAAAAATATGAATAACTTTAATTTGGTATTATTAAAAAGCATGTAATGTTGTTTCCTAAATGAAAAATTTGTGGCCATTGTCAAAATAATTAGTAAATAATTGAAATATAATAACTTATTTGATAATTGTTGAATTTGATGCAGAAATCCATATGAAACTATTCACTTTTTAATGATTTCATAAGTAGCATTTTTAAAGATTCCTTTGGTTAGTCGAGTTTTTCTTGAAAAAGACAGCTTTTTGAAAAATAAGGAATGAAGAAAGTTTTAGAATTTCCCATAAAATAGACTAATAATTTTTCAAATTTGACAAGAGAATATTCAGGGTAACTCATCCAAATGGACCCCATTATAATGAACCTCTTGACATTTGCTTACCATCAATTAGTACCCTTAATATACCTCAACAGTGTATCAAATTTGGTTTTTTAAGTTAAAGTATTACAGAAATATTGCTTTTATTCTATGAAACTTTTCTTTGATGGCCTATTATAACTATTCTAGGGTGCAACTTGGTATAGTGGTAAGTTGCGTTAAATCTCCATATTTTAGGTTCCTTTACACACGCTTCTGTTGTGACAGTTATATGGAACGTTCGAAAATGATCATTGGAATTGAAATCTAATCAGATGGTGTACATGTTCGCAGTCATATTAAAAATCAATAATTAAATACACCTAAGTTAACAATTATGTCTTGTATTTATTAGAGTTGAAATTACCACAAAACTCAGCAAACAAGTGTAGTTTCAAATGTAGTTGATGTGACATTGAATTAAAGCTAAGTGAATTAACCACTGGCATATTATGAGGATTTTAATTTGTCAGTTTATTTTGAAGGTACTGACTTTATCAAACTAACTTCACTTAATATTATTATTATGCAACAGTATTCACAGTGTTCCCTGAATGAAAATCATTATCTAAATGGATACAACAATAATAAAGATTCTTCACCCAGATATGAATTATATATAAATTCTCGGGAAATGGGTCACATTAACAGTATACAAATTAAATTGTTTAGATTGCAATGAGACTTATACTGGAATCTCTAAACAATATTTACAAAAAAGAATGTATGGCCGTTAAGTATAGTACAAGAAACAAGAACTTAGAAAATTCCACCGCCCTTGCTAAACACTGCTTTGTTTATAACCATCAATTCGTTTACAATAATGTAAATATTTTAACTAAGGAAACCAATTATTATAAAAGATCTATTCTGGAGATGATTCACATAAAACGTGACTCCAAATCTGTAAATCATAGGACAGATATTCAGACATTAAGTCAGATTTATACTAACTTAATTAAATAAAAACTCTTGCAAATTCCTATATGCGTCTTTATAATGTTGAAAGTATATTTTAGGTAGAATGTCAAGTATATATTCAATAACCGACAAACCTTTTTCTATTAGCTCGTAAATCTAACATCTGGTTTGAAAATGAATACTTGAACTTAATGTTCTCGTTTCTAGTCGTTCACAGACTTTGTTGACATGAACTAGCATTTAATAAGAATACTGCTTAGCAATGGATTCTTGATATATTATACTTATAACATTGAGGTGTTACAATTCCGATTATTCGTGTTTCTGTTCGTTTCGGCGACGAGGGCATTTTAATTGAAATTGGTGCGATAAGGACGCTTTGTATAATATAATTAGTTTTAAGTAATTCAGTTTTAGACATAATAAGTCTTCTGATGATGGTCGTGAGACCGAAACGTACGTAAAGACGAGAAAATATAAAGCATAAGTGTTAATATTACCTAATTCCCGAGAATTTATATATAATGGGTACAACAGTTTGCATAATTAATAATTTCAATTTGTTCCTGTCAAGTGATTTAGATAAGTGGCAAAACTCCAATAATTCTCTTTTATGTAATATGACTTTCAAATGGCATACTAATATATAGTCCATTGCATACGTTTTAAGATTACAATTACTTACATAGAAGGTCACTTCCATATTCACAATTAGCCAAATGATCGAACAGAGCGGTCAAAATGGGTAGGCTAACAATATTTATATAAAATAAAGACGTAGATGTTTTCAGATGTGTACCTCGCAGATGACTATATTTTCCCTGAAATCAGTAAAAGTAGTATAATATAAATGTACATCATTTGGAAAAACAATTCGAGTCATGACGTGTCTCCAGTTCACATCCAAAACACTCTAACTAATAATTACCTGTGTGTTGCTTGCACACAATATCAAGTCTTTCTTTCTCCTTATGAGAGCGTCTGAAAATGTAAGTTCTTTTTGTTTTAGGTTGATCTTTATTATCTACCATCTGGAAAAATCGAACAAGTATTGCTTGGAACAAAGCATTGTTCTTCTATTCCCCTAATTTTTTATTTCCTACCTAACAAGTGTAATAAACATTTTAGGCGAAAGGCATTGATTCAAGCATTTCTTATTGTGAAACCAAATTGTAGTTACATTTACTAATTAATATCTTTTTGCACATATACCAAAAATAATATTCGAACAAAAATCATTATGCCACTACTTATATCATGTTTAATCAAGGAATAAACTTGCAATGATAAAAACTATGAAAAATGGCTCGTTAAACAAATTAGCTGAAGGCAAGGATCTACAAAAAAAACGAAAATCGGGAGTGGGGGGCGAACTTTAAATTAGTCCCTCAATATTACGGAATATGAGATGTTAGTCTCGAAATTAAAAATATTTCGATAATAGAAAATAGAGTGATAATTCAATTTTAGTGTATCCGATTTACGATGACATATTTTATTAAAGCACTAGATAATATTTTTTAGATATTTTCAGTGAAGTACATCAATGTCAAATGACTTATCGAAAATGATTTTCTTACACAATATTATTTACCTCTTGTAAGTTGATTATGGTATGTCCCAAGTCATCTGCAGTATTATTGAAGAAAGTCAACATAGATGTTCTGATGAATTCGGGGCAATTTTTAACCAAGGATTTTGCATCAATACTTTTAACCAACACTTGCAAACAACGAACGGTAATTCGCACATCTGCGCCGAATGCCGCCAACTTCGATCGTAGTAAACTTGCAAGCTTACAAAACAGAGCAGCAATCATTTCTTTCTCTTTCAAACTGGCCGCACCAACATTATTTGTTGCGGTGGCGACTGCTATGAAGTAATTTCTATGCGTCGAGAAATATTTCTCCATCAACGGTAGTACTACTTTCGAGAAGAACTTTATGTCTCTTGAAGATGTTTTATAAGAATTTCTTCTACTGAAAGTCCCCGATGGTTTTAGCAACTTCATGTTAATAGTAGCTCGATCTAAATATTGAATCAATTTCTCCAATAAGCTGTACGCAAAACGCAATTCAATGGAAGGTCCAGCTCCAGATTGTTCTGTTTCAGTTTGACCGCCTCTGTTAGGTCTGGAACAAGCAAAAAATAACTAGTGTTGCAGCTTGGAGAATAGATAAATAATGTGAGTGGCAAATATACTCCTTGTAAATCATTTGATTTGGTTACTGATTTTTATATAATTGTTTCACATTCTATAAGATACTCTACGCATTTGTATAAAGATAATGAAATAAATTATTCATTTCATTATCTTTACACAACTAAATAATATTCATATTAATAATTTTTTTAAGGAAATGTTATTATTACAAAAACAATTTTTCCATTTCTGGGAATCGAACCCGAGAGTACTGAGTGGAAGCTGAGTACTGGTCCCTAGAACATACCATTGGGTCATCGCCGTTTGTTATAAACATGAGAAGTTAACTATGGTGTAAATTTAAGTTTACTTCAATAATTGTTTTTGTTGTTGAAGAACGATTTTGTTGAAATTTGGATGAAAGCTATTTTAAATTAACTCAAATTTACTGTGAATGTTTTGAATTGATTCAGTGTATACTTTGGGAGTTATGATTTTTATAATTGTCAACCCTTCAGGAAAGGGTATGTTTATTACACGATTTCCCTGAAAAACAATAGGGTCCGTAACCGGATAGCACGATGTTTTGTCAAAATTTGAAAATGATAGGACCTTTCATTTTTGAGTTATCGTGTAGACAAGCAAATCGTGACGGACATCCAGACAGACAGACGGATTTTTTCAAAGTTGCTTAAATACCACCAAAAATACTAGTGTGAAGGAGTTTTTTTATCCATTTTATAAATACCTTGAGTAAATGCAATATACTCATCGGACTTCGTCTGCGAAGAGTATAATAAGGAACATTTCTTTTTCCAAAATAAGCTAAACATTTTCAAGTTTAAAATTTTCTCCCTAATGTATAAATAAAATGGCATGAATGTGGAGGATATGTGGTTCCAATAGGGCGGCGGTACGTACCATATAACGAGTGGAAAAATTTATTTATTGAGGGAAAGATGTTCGTCGATCAAATTATTTCGCGAAATGGAGATGTCAGTTAGCCACCACCTTCAGATATTTTCTGTGGGAATATGTAAAGTTTTTGGTGTATGCAGATTAACCAGCGACGTTGAACCATTTGGAGGTTAACATTATGCGTGTTATTGGCGAAATAAGGCTTGAAAAAGTAGTGGAAAATTAGACCTCCAAGATCCATTATAATATTAGAATAAGTCAACTAGGTCGGAAAAATATTAAAACAATAAATGGTGGTGAAAATAATAAGACGCTATTACGAACATCGATATATAACATTAGTAGTCATATGGTCAAAATTTCGCTCATTTGTTCAAATTATATGCGTTTTATGCCAATGTAAAAATTGAGCACCTGGTGTTCATACCAAAAAAGCTATTATTTTAGAAAATATGCTATTACTTCACATACTTGTACATCTATGTATTTCTATAAAATTATTCTTCTTTACGTAAAGAATCAAAATTTACAAGGACAAATTTGTTTGACCAATGTTTAAAATCGGAGGTCACTTCAATCGATTTATAATTTGGTAGTTAACAAAAAACCCTACTTAGAAATGAGAATTATCTACACTTATTCTGTGCATCTCCATTTCCATAATGCACTTAAAATTGGAACAGTATACATTCATTTTGTCAAGATAGAAAAGTGAGGAATAAAGTTATTTTGAACTCACCTGTGTAACTTGTATCCTTGATATTGCAAGTACTTGAGGAATTCCTGTGATCTTTCTCGATCTTTCTTCTTTTCTTTGTCCGTTAATAGATCGTAAGGTACTAGTTGTGGGTGTATATCCCCACCGCAAGTGTTCAACTCTTCCCTCTTCTTCTTCGCCCAAATGTCGTGTGCATTTTCTGCTAATCGTTCCGCCATGTTTTGCATTTCTCTAGATAATGTCAAATTGGTCATGTCAACTGGATGAGGATTATAAGTTCCATCACCGGAGGGTCGACGAACGTTGTTGTTTCTGTTGGAAGGTAAGTCTACTTCAGTATGTTCCACAGACCAACCAATAGCTAATAAGGCTTTGAGAGATTCTCGTACAGGTTCTTTGTAGCGTTCTTTTTCCTAGAATGATTATTCAAATATAGCATATAACAATGCTAACATTTTCTTAAAAAAAATTACATTGTATGAATATTTGATTTTATTACTTATGGTTTGAGCAGAAAGAATATTAATGTCATTCTAGCGCCGATTAGATATTTCTCGAGAATTCTTTGGTGCATTTGCTTTCATATTATTCTAGCTGTAACTGAAAAAAAACAGCTTCTGATCATGTGACTGTGGTACCAAATTCACAAGTTCAAATTCCAAGTGACCACGATGATGCGTTCGTAATTAAATAATTATGTTTGTTCGACCTTTTTCTGTTCGAGGAATGTAGTATTCAGTATCACAGCATACCACATTTTATGAAGACAACATTCAAACGCTTCTATTTTGATTTATAGAAATAGTTTATTGTAACACTAGATCTTGTCACCACTCCTTTGAAACAGTTATTCAACATACTATTTACTTTTGAGAATATGAAAACTAGAACATCTAGACACTCGAACTCGAAATGGGGTAGTATGAAGGGTTAGGTTCATTTCAATATTCATCAAAAGGAGACATCTGCAGATGAGTTTATTTTAAGAAAACCTTAAGCTTAGGTTGTGTTATTAGTCCCCAAGCTATATATATAAAATAAATAATTTGAAACAGGAAAATAAAAACTCCATTTCAAAGAATACAATTTACTTACGCTTTATACTCGCAAAAATGTTATTCTTTGAACAAAATTAGACTCATGAATATGAAACGCGATATAAAAATTTGTTGTAACTGGATCGAACTTGTTTGTCGCAGTTCCAAAAAAGTGCAAGTGGATTAATGCGTAAAATTTATAACAACCTCCCAAATGAAATGAAACAATTTTTTTTTAATAGCAAAATGTAATTTTTAGCTTTGTGTAAGTTTTTTCTTGTAAGTAACTCTTGCTATAATTTTTATTTATTCTGCACAAATTATTACTATTTTAATATGTTGTAAGTGTATAGTACACTAATATTTAAAAAAAATTATCTATATCATATTTTTGACCTGTTCATCGCGTATGAGGATTTTCTTGAATAAAGCTATATTGCATTATATTGCATCTCTGAGATCAGCTAATAATAAACTAAGAGATAATAACACATCTGGAATGTGAAGAAAGTAGGAGACCTAAAATAGATTATTGATGTAAACCTCACCTATGAAGCGATATATTCAAGCAAATCACCAAACAGAGAGAATTAAATAAGATTCAAATGCAAAAATATGTATAACTAGGGTGATAAGATCTTGTCCTACGGCTAACATGTAGAAAATTCTAGGATTAACCCCTCTCCTTATATCAATACAAAGGAATGCGAAAAAGACTATGCTCAACATACGCAAATGAGAATCTCAGGAACGTCTCTAAAGATGGAGCACCAACTACTCATGACACGAAAGACGATACGGCCAAACCCACCTTGAAAACAAAAAAGAGTTGACAGGGAAGAGTTCAGTATGTTAGGAAAAGCGCAATTTGTTGGTATACTGATGAGTCCAGAAGAGCAGAAGGCCGGAGTCTCTGGGCCAGAACCAAACACTTGCATCCCATTTGTGAATACACCAGTATCTCTTAAGTAGAAGTCCAAGCAATTAAGAGATATGCATAAGTCAATTTGGACAAAGGGACCAAAAAGGAGGACATATCCATCATGTATGATATTCAAGCCATAAAAGCACAGAGCCACAGCCGACATTGATAGCACAAGGATGGTTCTTAGCTGCAAAACGAAACTTAGCACCTTAGAAGTGTAGAACCGTATCAGCCTCCACTGGATCGCAGGGTACACATGAATTGAGGGAATCCAACAAGCGGACGTCCTTGCAAGCAAGGGAGCTAATAGGACCGGAACCCTCCTACGGCATATGAGCACACACAATACAGGAAATTTTCCGAACAGGAGACAAAGTACTCAACACTGGAGTTCTCTTTCGGGATATAAATAGTGTAAGATTCTCTTGGATAAATTTAGGATGCAGGATGATTTGATTTGGAAAGTATGATGGGACACAGGAATAACCGAGCAACAGGATTCATGACGGCCATTTCAGTAAATGATAGGACGTGTATAGTGCGGAACTTCGGAGTTCACCAGAGCGGCAAGGTAGAAGTATTGAGTATCAGGATATATTGTAGCGGTCGTATTGAAACACGATTTCAGCAAATAAAGTTGCTAAAAGAATGTTTACTTACTCAGATTGGGATAGCTAGTACATAAGTCAGACCTCCCATTTGGTCAATGTGCTGGTTGAATTGATATTAAGTTTGAAGAACATTGGAGATCTTTTAATTCACATAAAACATTCCAATCTTGCCAATTATCTTTTAGAAAATAATCATAATTTCCCGAATGTAAATGAAACCATATCTTACACTATTGTACGAAAATTTTAAAATCTAATTCATTAGAATCACTGCAAATTTTCAAACAACAATGATAAGACAAACTGCCTCCTTAGTGAACAGTTGGACGTAATCAATTTTACGCTATTCAATATTGTAATAGTAGTATTCCCAAATGATGTAAATTAGTTAATAGAATAATGCATAGGATTAGAAATATTTATAGTAATTTTAGCTTCCAATACTTTATTTATACAAGGTGTATAACTTTACCAACAATTTTTAACAACATTTGCACTTTTAAACTAGAAATGTGTGGCCGCTTAGAGAATAGATAAATAGTGTGCGTGGCAAAGTTACTCTTCGCAAATCATTTGATTTGGTTACTGATTTTTATATAATTGTTTCACATTCTATAAGATACTCTTTGCATTTGTGTAAATATAATGAATAAATAAATTATTTATTTCATTATATTTAAACAACTAAATAATATTCAAATCAATGTTTCAAGAAAATGTACAAAAACTGATGTTCCGCTTCTTGAAATCGAACCTGAGTCTACTGGACGGAGGCCAGGTATCCTGTCTCCTAGACCACAGCGCCTTTTGTTATAAACTTGTTAATGTACGATGTTATTTTTAAGTTTACTCCAATAATTGTTTTTGTTGTATTTGTTGAAATTTGGTTGAAATCAGCTTCAAATTAACTTAAATTTACTAATTTATTAATTCATACGTGGGTCAAGAATCTTTATTACTTAAATTTACCGTAAAGTTTTGAATCGATTCAATATATACTTTGGGAGCGATTCAATATACACTTTGGGAGTTACGATTTTTTTTTATTTCCCACCCCTTCAGGACACACCCTTTCGTTTTTGAGTTATCGTGGGAACAAATCTCGATGAAAAATAGTAGTATGGTGAAGGAATTTTTGCTCTAGGCTTGAAATTGAATAACTAAGTAACTAATGGTAATTAGTTACTTAGTAAATTAATAAGTATAGTTATTATACTATAAAGCCGTTCTCTGTCAATGTAAATTCAGTTTATAACTTAGCTCAGATCATGACACAGTGTGTTGAAACATATGTGAGCAATAGTGAATAATAAAAACATTGTTTATTTAGTGTAAATTTGTGGTTTTATTGCCATAACTTTATAAGTTATATTTATAGTAATTGGTTTATCTCATAAAAAGTCGAGTTATTCTGTATTTACCCAAAGAAACTCAGTATCAATAACATATGATAAATGAATGTAATGGTCTAATACTAACAATGAAAACTCCAATTTGTTTACTTACATAATCGTTCAGCATGGAATAAGGTTTGAGTCTTGGGTGAGTCTTGTGTTCATATGAATAGTTTTCACCGTACTGCCAAGCATTTTCTAACTTTCTGGACGCCCATGCATCGTGATAATGCTCGGAAAACTGTTGCACTATACTGTTCAAATCATTATTAAGTTGAACCGATGAAGTATTTATCGGCTGAGGATTATAAGGGCCGTCTGGTCCAGTTATAGCAGATTTATTTCCATACCATTCATCGTCGTAATTTTTAGATAAAGAATAATCGGGTGGAAGGGCACAACCTATAGCTGTAAGACAAGGTAAAGCCTTGCCGAATAATTCAGGTTCGTATTCCATTTTACTAAGAGAATCGAAAATGTTTGAAAATAACATCATCGTAAGTCGTTTCTCCTCATCGCTTGCTGCACCGTAAACTCCTTGGCCGGTATTAGAACCATAATATTTAGCACAACGCTCGTAATGTAACGTTAACAACCGTAATGCAACTGTAGTGTACTCGGACAAGTTAGAAACGTCAACTGTTAATTTCCTTAATAGTTTCAACAACATATAAGGCTGCATTTGACTAGTGAGTGCAACAAGGAAATCTGAAACAGCTTCTCTTTGACCCTTGGTGAGCATCCGGTTCTTAGAAAGTCTATAGACAGTGTGAAGAGTAGCATCTAAGAGAGATGCATAATTTTCTGCTTCACTATAGAATTTGCTGTGTTGAATTAGAAGAGGTAGAATGGAATTACCCATGTAACGATTCATACTCAAAGCCATATCGGATTCACTTCCATCATTCTGAAAAAGCAGACAGACTTATCTTAGTTATGAAATATCCTACACAAATTTGCGTGGTCTTTATCCTTTCAAGTGATATGTGTTATAGTTAATATGTTACTTTTAGTTTCAACCAATTAAAGATTTTCAATGAATTGAAACGTCTAAATTTAAATTTATTTATCTCAATATACGTTGCGTAAACTTAATTTTTCAGTTCAAAGAGTAATATAAACATTGATTGGTATCACAAAATTGTTCAAAACATAATTGTAGAAAACAGGGTTTTGATTATTTGCTTACCCGATCCAGCATAGTAGCACATCTCAAGTCAGGTAAAAATGCTTCTTCCAACAGTCTGAAGAAAAGTTCTTGTGTTTCAATACCATAGACCCTTTCTAAGAAAAGTACTACAGATTGTTTGTGGCCAGGAATCAACCCTGAAGGAATGTCAGACTTCGGTCTTTCCTCCCCTGCAGCAGGATTTTGCAAGGAAAATCTTAAGCTCAATACTCCTTGTAGATCTTCTAAGGGTACCAGAGAACGTAAAATTGCTCTGGCTCGCAAAGATTCATTTTTGCCCTTGAAACAATAATTGACAATGATAATATTTTATGAAACTGTGGGATTGAAAATTAATTCTTTATCTTTCTTTGTAAGCTATGCACTATGAGTAACACAAAATGGTATCAAGTTGAAACAGGTCAAGGTAAATGGGCTGGATTAATGCGGAACCCGAACCTAACGTATGGAGGAATTATGGCTGTATCCTGTATTCATACGTTTGATACATGTAAAATAAAGGTTTATTTTCGGAGGCGATCCGTTACAAGCTCAGAACAACTAGTCATTCGCAATATAAAAATTATCTAGCGTTCGCGGATCAGCTCATAACTGATTCTGAGTGCATCCGAACGATCTCAGGACGAGAGCGAGAACTTTCTGTCCTCATAAATCACGGTATAAGAAACTGGTAATACAACTCCTATCCAAAAAGCGTAACAAGAACTATGAACTTCTCGCTTCAGCCGTAAGGATCTCTGTAATCGGATGTCAGAATGCTACATGTATAACAAAACTCGCGCTATATAAATACACGAGTGTAAATTAATAATAATTGCGTGCTATTAGATCTAACACCCGGCACTAGCGATCCTAGCGGCGAAACGCGCAACGTCTTAGAACTTGTCACGCGGCTCCAATGTTAGAGCGATAGAAGTTGGATTACCGTAGTTTCTTATATCGTGCCATAAATTGAAGCATCGGTAGAATTAAGCGCAGGATTATTTCCTGGAATTCGTTGAGCAGTGTTTAGTCTTCACTTGATTCATGGATTGAACATCAGTAAATAAAGTTGCTGCTGCTAGCGTTTTTGATGTTGTTATTTGATAGTTAACCTGATTTATGGAAACATATAAGTATGAGAGATCACTTTCTTTAGTTAAAGCAGAGGCGTAGCGAGGATTGTGCGCGCCCGGGGCAGCTATCATAATTGCGCCCCCCTCCACGTCCCAGCCCCTTGATTCTTAACAATATTTATTTTCGTATACAACATTGCCAAATATATTTAATGAAAGAAATAAGGGAACACAGTTTTCAATAGTTTTAAGTATCTTTCTTTTAAACTTACATATATTCATTGAACAATAAATCTAGATATGTATGATTGATGGAAACAAATCTATTATGCGTGATGCATCAATCGATTCGACAGTCTCTTTCTCTATACTCAATAGAGCTAAGTACGACAATCTTTGTTGTTCCATTGATGCCAGCAGATAAGTTAATATTAACTTTAACTTGCTGAAGGACCGCTCACAACTTGCAATAGATACGGAGACAGTTAGGATCTGTAACGCACCTCTTAAATTCGGAAAAACATCTTTACCGTACTGTATAAGAAATCGGAGTAGTTCGATGGAGTATCGATGACATTTTCCCGTGAACGTAGTAATTAATATATTCTGCAGTCAACGATGTCGTTGTACAAGCCAGTGCCGTCAACGTCAGTATCGTAAAATTCTCAGAAACTTTCACCTGTTTTTCCACGCAATCGAAATCTGAACCACTCATCAACTCTGCAACATTCAAGAGGAAGCCAAACTTCTTGTTCAGATCACGAAGACGCTGAAAACGATTGTCGAACTCAACCTGGGGCCTATCAAAAGCGTTTCCCAAAACGCGACGTTGTTCCTCCTCTGCTGAAAGGTCTGCATCTTCAGCTAACTCTCCGCAAAACTTGGTCCCAAAAGTAGAGAAGGCTGAGAAAGTCGAACGTCAGCATTCTGTGTGCAAGGCTTTCCACATCATTTCTAATTTCCGGCGTCAACTCTGGATTTTCAATAATTGTTTCGAGCAGATCCAAAATAGAATCCAGATGTTCAAAGACGACACTGACAGCGTCATACCATCTGGTTTGCGTCATACCATCTGGTTTGAGATTTCTGTTTCACTGTTCTCTTCACTGCACTTTTCAGCAAGTCCCACCGTATAGTTGACTGAGAGAAGAACACGTACAAAGCCTCTATAGTGCCGGAGAAAGTGATGACAGATGCCTCTTGATTAGCTGCATGTTACGGGAAGAATGTTACCCTGCTGTTCAGAGAGCTGTGCGCCCTAAATTTTTATCGTGAATTTCTTTTCCGTGAAATTTTTTTCCGACAGATTATTATAAACAGACATTTCCAAATTTGGCGCCCAGGGCACTTGCCCCCCTCACTACGCCACTTGTTAAAGTAATGACGGTTTGGAAGAAATAACTGAAATTCTGCGAGATCCTTAAAAATTGGCAGAACATCCCCGAAGTAATGTCAGATTTCGGTCTTTCTTCCCTACAGTAGGATTTTGCAAGGAAAAACCTTGTAGATTTTCTAACGGTACCAGAGAACGATAATAATTCCCAATGATAATATTTTATGATAATCTGGGACTGAAAATTAATTCTTAATCATTCTTTGTACACTATGTACACCTGAATAACACAAAATGTTTAACTATAATAACTGTTCATGACCGGATTTCCTTACAGCGAGATGCAAATCGTTCACATTTTGAGAAGTTTACTACTTTGTTTATAATATCCCTAATAATCAGAACCTAGTATAATAATGTAATGGTAGTACAATTTATGAAAAACTTAGAATTAAGGAATATTAATCTAAAATATTAGAACAAAAAAAAAGAAGGGAGGAGGTTGAAATGGCCAACTTTCAAAATGCCGCCCCACACCTTCTAAGATGTGCAATATTCGAACTGGTAGATGCTGGAATATCCAACAGTTATTAGACATGATGTACTCATTCTAAAGCTATATTCAATGATTTGGTTCACCAGGTTGAACAGTGACAACACGCATTTTACTCCCAGGCAGCTGTTTCGCTCTTCTCATGAGCACTGATCAACCATTTCCGAAAATTATATAATCAAAGACGCCTACGAAAATGTTTAGCGAACCTGCATGTTCCAATACCATCTGTCGGAAAGCAAATGTCCCACTGAGAATGCAATTCACAATGCTACGCATTGACAATACAGTTCTCTCGATTTAAAGATTCGACGGGGAAATACTACCGCCAGGTAACAACCCCGGAACTAGAGCGAATTTCACATTGTACGATTTGCTGTGAAATTGAAGTGTGTCATGACGTGTTGTTGGTTTCAGATCTACCGAATAACGCAAATCGATTGCCAAAATAAGCATTGAGGTTCCTGAATGTTATAGTGCTTCAAAAACAGTTCTTACCTCTTACTAATAAGGGAGACAAGGACAAAGTTTGGAAAGAAATATTTGACTTATGTATTTTACTTAGATGTAATCGTGTTTGGCGCACTGCTATGTACTCACCAAAGCTATAACAGCGGCATCCGGAGCACATCGTCCAAGCAGATCAACTAAAGTACAATAAAAGTTGAGAATAGCTGCACCAGTATCAATATAATCCTCATCATCGTCACTTTCAGGGAGAGGATGTGTGAATTGTGCTAGGTTGTTTCCTTGTTGTCCTTCCGCTTCATCCATCATTTTTCTTCTATCAGCAATTCGTTCTGACATCTGAATGAATACACTGATTAAATAAAATTATACATTCAGTTATAATCTACATAGGGTGAGTTTTATATTTGAGACATCGAAATATCTCAAGTACTCTTTGTACCAAAATGTCTGTAATAAAAACTCGTTGACCCTCCCTACACACCCCTGAGGATGGAAGTGGGGGTAACTTTCAAATTTTGAATGGCCCCTTTCTTCATTATCAGATTCCGATTCATCATTCAAAAATATCTAAATTGAACAATTGATGTTTTCGAGAAAAAATTCAACACATAATTTTCGAATGTGTTTTCGAATAAAAATTAAGTATTTTTTGATGAGGAATCCGAATCTGATTTGTGTTGTCTTTATTATTAGACTTAATTGAGCTGCCAATGTTGGTAACCGAGTGGAAATTACAAAACTGAAAGCCCCTGTATACGTCGATATCGAAGAAATTAAATCAAAAACATGATAATGTTTTCATTTGCAAATTTCAAAAATTGAAGAAACCTTCGAGTGAATTCATTGATCCGGTTTTAAGGATACTAAGAGTAATATGGTTTGTATAAATGTATATTGAAGTATTTTAAGGTTTCCATGAAACTTCAAAATCGCTGTCTAGGATTATCTCTGCTTTGCCACAAAACTTTTCATTTTCAATTCCCTTACTTTTTCTGGTGTAATCTACGGTATATTACTGGTTTTTGGTATTATTGATACTATTATCATTATGATTCTGAATTATTTTCATTGTTATGGTACTCAGGAAGTGTGAAATAAAAACCTTGCATTATAAATCAAAATGAGACGGTGTAACGATGGAATCGGCGTCAACTAGTCAAGAAGGATGTGATGAGCCGGATAATGTGGGACATTATATAGTTAACTTTTAGTAATTAAATGTCGCTTCAGTAATCTTTGTTACAAAGATAAGTTGTACCTGAAACTTTGATTAATATAGAACCAATAGCATGCCTTCAATAATTCTTACAGTTTATTTATGCTAAGAATGATGTGACGTCATGGATCAAGGTCAGTCATTGGTTGTCAGATTGAGCAGGTTTTCTATCTTTTTGGATACAACAATGATTTGATGCAATGAACTGTTTACAAACAAAATGAAGAGTTCTGTACTTATAATATGAAATAAGACAAATTATGTATAATCTTAAATGTAATTAAAACTGTTAGTGTTTACCCAACGTTTGAAGAAAATAAAGTAAGTAGGTACCTAACCTACATATTTCTACCCCCACCTGAAAGATTAAGATAAAGATATGGAAATTTACTTTCAGCTTCAAGTCAATATTATTAATCCATACTTTAATGTTAAAGTAAGCATTATTATTGATGTAAACTAACACTCTTATTGGTTTCGAGATCACTTTCAATTATCTCAGTAACCCGAATGTAGTAGGATGAATATAATATTACAACAAATATTCAAGTTAGAATCCATTTTTGAAGCTGTACAAGTTGAAGAATTACCTTGGATCAGCTGGAAATGTATTTCATTTTCTGTTGCATACTGATGTATTAATGATATTGATATGGATACATTTTGTACAACATACTATGAAATAAAGAGAATGGTAGCACCACGTTCATCACTTAGTTGAACGAAAACCGAGTGGAAGTTAAATAATATATTCTTGACAAGATTCAATTCAGTTACATCTTGCATATATTTTACAGGAGGTTTATAAACGATGTAAGAAATAGAACTTCTGGTAACTTATAGTTTCAAATATATAATAATGAAACTTCAGAAGAGGAAGCATATAGCTTTAGATCAATATCATTTATTTGTATTACAGTTGCTGTTGTGAGTATTAATTTCTGTTTTAACTTGAGGTTATTGCACTAGAACATCAAAATCATGAATATTTCTCTACTGTCTCAAACACTATAGTTCCTTTAAACAATGCACATTAACAATTACATATAATTATGTCGAATAGCCATCGTAGCTAGTTATATCCAAAATGGGTAGAAATGTTAAAAATGTAATGGTAAGGGGGTAGAGAAAGCCCTTCGTTGGCCATATTTTCCAAGTACATAATTAGCTGCTACGTATAATGGTGGTTACTTCTGAATCTAAGAAGTTGTGATACATTTCACCATGATGATCGACATCCTTTGTTTTTGAAGAAAATATTAGTCCTACACTAGGAAGAAAACCTGCTGTACAACCAGCATGACGTATGATACACATTGCTTCACCATTCATTCTTTTCACAGTGCTAAAATCTTGCCGGCAATGACCAACAGTACCATCTTTGAAGATCCATGTTCAGTCGAGATAAACAAATAGAGGTATTTACACGCGACGTAAATGTACGTAGAACGTAAAATTCCAGTCCTGCGAAGAATTATTGTTTCTGTACTTTTGAAGTTTAATTATATTAAAATTCAGACTCACAAGAAATATATGAACTGTCAAATAAAGAAATGTACAATTTATATCGGCTACTCTGTAATGTGTTGCCAACAGTAAAAACCTGTTTTGACGAAGGTAGCGCGGCACTTACTTATATTAGGGAAATTGTTGAAATGTAACAAAATATGACGTCACATCATTCTTAATGTAAAAATGCTATATTAAAAAAAAATTATGATTGGTTCAGGGAACAAGTGAATTCATAAAAAAAATATTTTGTTGATATCATTACTTCCATCACTATACGTGGTACATAGTATTGTAATCGGCCCAAAAAAACTTTTCCGGATTTTCGCGGATATATCCGTTTTGATAATTTCTGAATCTATCTAGTCTATTTTTGACACGGTGTTTCTCTAAGTGTGTGTGTGTGTGTGTGTGTGTGTGTGTTATTTGCGTAACCCACCGCGGAAACGATTGCGCCGTTCCTATTGATCGTATCGGTTTGAAATTTTATATATAACTTTTAAAGTGGTGAAAATAGGAACTGTATAGCGTCGTTTCGAATGATATTTCTGACATCTATTTTCATTTTTTCATATGGTATTTTATTGAACAGTGAGGACAACCATTTTTTTGGTTATAAATATATATCACGTATGTATTCAACCTGCAGAAGTATCAGAAATTCTCATTTTAAAATGAAGTGACGTCACGATCTATTTTATGTCTTTATTCTGTGCAAGAAATCCTAGACTTCTAGATTCTGCGGTACATTTTGAAACTTCATGCGACAGCAAGTGTCAGTATAAAAGAAGGTTATATTATAGTGGGAATAATTGCCAAAGTCAAATGACAGCGATGTCAATACGAAACGTAGAGTTGTGAAAAACTTAAGACCATTTGGATAAAATTTCAATGTAACATAGAGTATAATTTAACATCTCTCATTAGGAGTTTCTAAATCATTTCAAATTTATCTTCTGTTCCTATAATCATTTACATCCGATCCGTGGGGCTGTCCAAAAGCTATTCTGCTAACAAAAGTGGGGTAGTCACGTGATCAATTCATCACAGCTTTTTTTTTGCTCACCATGTTGAAAACTGAATGTTTCTTTAGAGAAACATAACAGAAGCAATGACCATATCACTTCAAATTGTAAGTTCGTGATGTTAGGTAAACAAAATATTGCCAAAGCAATAGATAGCGCAAGACAAATTGAAAATTCAAATAGTAGTTCAGGAAAATCGGGATATTTATAGCAAATTTGATCAGTGTTTCAATTGTTTTGTATACACCAAGAGCTACCATTTCTGAGACACAATGAGAGTGACAATTCTTCTTTGAATCAAGGTAATTTCAAAGAAACTGTCAGTTTAATTAGTAAACATGATATTCATCAACTTTTTTAGAAAAATATATTGATCAAAGTTTTATATTACCTTATTAGCATCAACTATGGCCCTAAGTAAACCTTCCCCTTCGCCTCTCAGAGCTGGGCCTAAGCATTCAGGCCTTCTTATGAGCAATCGTATGACCAAATTAGCGTTTTCTTCAACGCTTTCCCCATTTACCTGTAAAATTACGATTATATCCCATAGTTTTGACAATATTTGTTACATACCCAAACACAAAATCTGAGGAAGTCCAGATATCGTTCTCCTTCCACTGGGTCCCAGCCTAAGTCCGGATAACCCTTCTCAATCAACTCTGAATTAGATTGTAGGCCACACCTGGAAAGATAAATGGCGATTTTTTCAAGGTAATGCTCTCGAAGAGCCAAAGCTAATTCGGTGTTCTCCATGAGTGATGAGTAGGCAACATCCAAAGGAGTAGAACCTCGAAGACTAGGTCTTGATAGTAAAATATTACTGTTATCCAATAGAAAATCGAAATGTTCGAACATGGCTTTTTGATTTTGTCGGCCGGTCCTACAGAAATAGCACAGGAACCGGCAACAAGCTACCACCATTTCGTGGGATGTGTCCTAGAACAAATGAATACGATTATAAAATTACATGACTATTTTTAAACCTAAAATTCTGGCACAACCTAAGATCTAGGTAATCATGACCTTAGTGTTACAATTTGGTTATATCGGAGTTGTGTGGTTAAAAGCTATTTTACTACTACTTCTACTTGAAATGCCGAGTTTCGTAAAAAAAAATTCATGAATGTTAAATTTAATTCAAAACAGACACAATTTTCTGAATCCGATATAACGCAGGTTTCGATATTTCAGTTACATGTAAGTAGGTCCAATAAGAATTTCGACCCAGAAATATGGGTAGCTTCCAGTAAGACGATGACATTCTACAGTTATGTTCATTGAAGAAGATTTGGAATTAATGGGACAAAAATATAAGAAAGGGAATGAGTCAAAGACAAATTATTCAAAGCGGGATCTGACCAATGTGTTAGGATAATACAAATGGACACAGCATCAGATATAACTTTATGAATGCGGCGTTTGGGACCAACATCGTGAGGCGGTCGAGAAAGAGAAGAGTGAGGTGAAGACACTGTTTGCCACCAATTTTAGCCCAATGTGTATTACTAAAAATAAAAAATGACCCTTATCCTTTAAAAATGTTGTTAAACCAGTAGCGGCTGGTACTAAAGGGGTCAAGGGCACGTGCCCACCCAACCACCAAGATAAACACAGAAAGAAATTCGCATGTAATTCAGTACATTATTTAATTCCACACGTCAGGCGCATTCAATACAAACGCTTAAAAATATGTTCCGGGGAACGTTCTGAAGTGTACCTATTCCAAGTATAATTCGGCTGACTACGGTTATATTCGCCATACGCGATTATACCATCGGTTTGGGACACAAATCTTCATATCCAACGAGTTCTATAACTAGAGTGGACAAGTAGATCCTACCAATGTATTATATTCATACGCGAGTAGGTATGCGTTCTCTGTCGCACTATTTCTTACCGCGCGGGCGCGTCTCGTGTATTATACGACGTGGCGTTACGCGTTCTATAGTATGAGCGCGTGGGGGTTACGTGAGCAAGAAGGACAGACGCACTCGACTCGTATGAATAAATGCCTAACTTGTCCACTCTAGTTAAATCTTTGTTCATATCTCTAGTAAACGTCTTGCCTTCATAGTGTAGTCTGTGAATTCAATTCGAAGATGTGAAGTCTGAAGTGACGTTACGAGGCCATGATGAGACATTGACGTCGGAAAATCTAAGTATTTATGTAGGCTTAATCAACTTTCAGCTGAATTAAACGCTGTGTTTGCAATACATATGAAAGGTTCGGGTTCACAAGTGTTTAAAGGCGTCTCAAAAACTATTCAGTACGAATTGATAGATGCTATGTTGCAAATTTACAAGCAGGAAATATTTAAGCAAATTAAATCTGCAAATTTCATTGCTTTGGAGGCCAATGAAACTACAGACTCTTCTGATCATCATCAAATGGTTGTTATTATTCGATACTTGTTTAATGGACACATTTTTGAACCCTTTTGGTCTTTTTTTAAGCCGGGTGGACTTAATACTTATGTATTAGCAAAAACATTGTTGAATGAATTGCAAACTATTTTAAAATCCCCTTCTGGGTCTGATAACAATAAACTAATCGCTCAAAGTTGATGACGTCCGTGATGAGTGGTAAGACAAATGGTGTCCAAGCCATTATCAAAAGAACATTTCCACGTGCACATAATATTCACTGAATGAGCGGCAAAGTGCAATAAAAAAGTAAAAATTTTCTTTGCAAATTTGCAGTCATTTTCAAGCTTTTTTCTCGATCGCCAAAACGAAACGGTAATTCTTGGATGAAATAGTCAAACTAAGATTACCACGCGCTGTTGCTACAAGCTGGATTTTCAAAAGTCGAACTGTGAACGCATTATTTGAACACCAGGATTCTTTGAAAGAATGTTTAGACAAAATTATTGACGAAAATGGGATGGATTCAGTTACTATTAGTGAAGCAAGTGGTTTATTGGAACATTTGAACTGCCCGGAATTTCTCTACTGATTGAAATTATTTCATTTCATCATGCCACATGTTGAAATATTATTTAATCAGACTCAAATGCGCGGGATTGACAGTGCTCAACTGAAAAAGCAATTGAACAATCCCAACAGCAAATTATTCGAATTAGAAAATCTACTGACAATGACAATCAAGAACGCAATAATGAAGAACCGGCTAGGAAAAGACAAAAAACGACAGCTGGAGATAGCAGAGCTATTATTGCAAAGGAAGTATGTGACACTATTTTAAGCCAAATCAGAGACCAATTTGATTTTAGAAATCCCTTAACTGCAGCAAAATTATTCGATTCTCAAAATTTTAGAACTTATAGACATGCATTTCCACAAAAACATTTTGATGAAACTGTGAAATCTTAAAAAATCTTGGCTTCCGGATGGATTCCGCGTCGCAACAGCCCGACGTTTCGCCAACCATTACAGGTGACATCTTCAGGGCAGGCTTGAGGATTGAACTGAAACTCAACTCAAAGAAGATGTCACCTGTAATGATTGGCGAAACGTCGGTATCAAGTCGAGCTTTGTGACGCGGAATCCATCCGGAAGTCAAGATTTTTCAAGATTAGCTATCCGCGGAAGTCTACTATTCAAGATGTGAAATCTTATCCTATGTTGGACACTGTGAAATTAAAGAGTGTACATTCAGCAATTTATGAACGCGATGACATGTGTGACGTAGGTGATATTTTGCCACTTTTAGTGTTCATAACAGACAACAACCTAAAAAAGGTTTTGACGGAAACCTACAAACTGTTGGATATTATTTGTACAACGTCAGGATCGACTGAACGCAGGCGGTTCTATCAATAGAAAAGAAGTTCCGTCCAGCCTATCCCGGATTTTGACAATAAAGTCAAAGACGTTTTTTACAGCATGTAAAATAGAATGGATTTTATGTACAAAAAATAGGTTAGTTTTTCTTGTGTCCACCTTCTTTCATAACTCACGAGCCGCCACTGTGTTAAACTACTGAGAACATTCAGCTACCAAGTAGCCATCATCTGAGTACACTGAATTAGAAATCAAAATGTGCCCGTATAAATACTATTTGAAAATAAAAGTAGATTATAAGGAATTATCTTTAGTTTGAGAGAAATATGTAGTCATTAAATTGCTTTTTAGCTTATACATTTCCATCCTTTCTAGATTACTTAGATTTGTCGTTACTGTGTTTCAAGAGTGATACTGATAAGTATTCAAAAATGGTGTGACCTGTATTTAAATTATGTTCGAGTAACGCCGATTGTCCACAGTTTTTTTTTAAATTGTTGGCAACATGTTCTTTATAACGAATTAAAGTCAAAGATGGTTATTACTTGGAATTCAACATATAGAGAAAACTCACAGAAACAGATAGGTATATATGCCCTGTCTCAGTGAAGTTGGCCCAACTATCAAAACTACGTTTTTTTATGAAATTTGCCATATTAGCGAAAACGTATTAAAAACTAAAATGTATTTCTGATAACACACGATATTTTTATTTAATATTAGCCTAAAATACTACATTATTTGTAACAAAGAAAAAAATATCAAAACTACGGTTTTTTATGAAATTTGCCATATTAGCGAAAACGTATTAAAAACTAAATTGTATTTCTGATAACATGCGATATTTTTTATTTAAGATTAGCCTAAAATGCCACATTTTTTGTAACAAAGAAAAAAATTTCAAAAATCCAAAAAAACTGTCGATTAAACCAAATAGCAGCTAATCACCACTATGTTACATCGCTTTTTCGACTGATTACTGCTTCGATAAGTCTTGGCATAGTGTCAACTAAAGTTTGGCAGTCATCTGATGTTAAACTGTTCCAAATTTCTTGAAGACGGGTTCGCAATTCTGGAACTGTTCTTGCGGGATTCGATCGGAGCTTTTTCTTCATGATATGCCACAAGGTTTCAATCGGCGATAGATCTGGACTACTCGACATCCATTTTAAAACTGGAATAGTTTTCTAACATCCAATCTTTTACTTTTTTAGCCGTATGACAAGCGGCACCATCTTGTTGGAAGATACATTCAATATTGTTTGAGCGCATTTGTTCAACTTGGGGTGTTAAGTTACTTTGAAGAACATTAATGTACTTATCAGCAATCAGCATTCATAACACCTTCCACAAAGTGAAAGTTTCCCACTCCACTTGCTGACATGGATCCCCAAATCATAACAGAAGCTGGAAACTTAACTTTTTTTTAAGACTGTCATTCGGAACTACTTTTTTAGTTCTTATAACACGACTCCTACTATCAGCAACGCATACTTCAAATCTGGCTTCATCACTCTAAATAATGGAGTTCCTTTGGTTTGGAGACCATAATTTGTGTTCTTTGGCCCACGCTAGTCTGTTTTTCTTCTGAATCTTTGTCAGTAAGGGCTTCTCTTTTGCCTAGAATTACTGAATTAAAAACGAATGATAAAAAAAACAATTTAAGCTTACCTTGTAAGTTTTAAATTCCAGTTTTCGGGCAGCTCTGTGACAAGTTGCTCTTGAAAAGTTTTTTGTGGTTGCCTGATTTCATAATACCTTCAATTTGTTATAATTAGCACGTCGATTTTCTTTGATAATCCGTTTTAGGACTCTTAAGTTGGTATTGGAATAACGCGGGAGACTTCCAGTTCTGGATTTTTGAGCCACAGCTCCAGTTGTTTTGTACAATTTAATAATATTTCAAACTGTATACCTCGATTTGTTAACACTGTCAGCGATTTGGGAAGCATTTCGACCTTTTAAATGCAAGTGAATGATCACTTTTCTTATTTCGTCAGAAACATCTCTACCACAAGCCATTATTTTTAATTGTTAACAACAACACCAATGCATTGACAGTTGATTTAATTTAAACGTCAAAAATATTTGTTTTACAAAGCCTAGCTTTATCTTATCGAAGTGAATAAATAGACCATTCTGTCTCCATCATGTATTTTGCTATATACACAAATCATTTTGCAAAGAAGACAATTTCGAAATAGAAAAGCTTTAAAAATAGCCGCGTCGGTTTTGTTATCTTTCCATAAACATTTAAAGTAACCAAAAATATTATATTTGAAATAAAATTTTATTTTGCCTTCAAATAAATTCACAAATATCATGTTTATCACTCTTGAAACACTGTAATGATAAATATCTAGGTAATTTAGAAGGGATGGCAATGTATGAGTGAAAAAGCAATTTAATGATTTTTCAGCTGAGGGTAATACCTTATATACATTTCTAATTCCAAATAGTATTTAAACAGGCACATTTCGTTTTCTAATTTTATTTTGATGATGGCTATTCTATAATTTATTAGTTCAGACGAGTATTCATAATCTGACTAATTGACGACTCGAACTTTTATATAAGCAACCATGTGGATAATGTTGGAGCAAGATGTCAAATATATCGTCAACATTTACCTTTTCTTTTGTGGCGACTTCCCCTTCAATGGGTTGGGTTTGAGTACTAGCATCTGATTGCGCCTGTGAACGACGTCCTAATGTATTAATCATAACGGCCATTACATTCTCGTGAATGCGAAGAACTCTGATTAGATCTGGATGTTGGAAGAACGTGTGGTTATTTACCAGCTTCCATAATCTTTGTCGCATCAGTTCCTCTTCTTCCTGCGACATTTGAACAGGAAGGAGAGCTCTAATCTTACTAAGTCCCACCCACATTTCTGCAACATCTACTTTGGTTTTGGAGTTAATTATGTATGTCTTTTGTAGAGCCCTGATTAATTCTCCCACTGAATCATATTGTCTCACTAGTAATCTGAAAATAAAGAAGAATAGATAAAAATGTCCTTACTTTAGTGTTTCAAAATTGTCACACTTATCAGATCAATTGGCAAACATTTGCCATTCTATTTTGTTAGTGGCTATTCATTAGCTATAATTATGGAGAAACATTGTAGAAGCACAATATGGGGTGAAAATTGTTATTTTCGTAGCATCATCAAGATGTGGGAAATAAAGAGGCAGAGTAAAATTATAAAAGATCTCATTCGGAAATTTTTCTCAAACGCCTAGTGGCATAGCATTATTACACTGATAATTAATTTAATTACTGAACATACCTTCTGTTTTCAACTATCTTGGTTAGTGTAGTAATTATTTATTGCAAAAAAATTCGCTTTCTTTTATATTATACAGGGTGTTTCAAAAAAAGGTGGCCCCGTTGCTAGGATATGTAGAACACTAAAAAATAAGTGGGGTTTGCTTTGTAAAAAAATTTCGTACGGCATCGGTATTGAAGATACAGGGTGTTGTGAAAAAATTTTTAAACACATTTTTTACAATTACTTCGAAACTACTGGCAACATTGTAATGAAATTTTGTTGTTTTGGAAACTGACACATCGTATGAATTTATTTTTATATATGACTTTCATAGAGGGCGCTAATTACACGGTTCGTACCAAGTAGTTTTAAGCATAACTTTTTTGAGGTAAGATGAAGTAATAACTGATGCTGGTATAAAGTTAAAAACAATTACCAATTTATTAAAAGCCAAAAACAATAACATTATTCTTATGCTAAAGTTATTTATTGAACAAAGAATTACAAAAAGATAATTAAAATAAATTTCAATATAAACATGAAATATTTAATCAGTTAGAGTAAGTGTTCAAAATGTCCTCGGTTTCACAAATACACAATTCTATCCTTCTAAAGAATGCATTAATTTTCTAAACGGTTGAGGATCAACTATGGAGTCATTAAAGTGACGTTCAATTCTGTCTTGCAACTTTTGACGTGAATTTACCTCTGCAGAATAAACTTTTTCCTAACATACGACCAAAGTTTGTAGTCCAAAGGATTGAAATCGCATGATTGAATAAAACATGTTTTTATTCAAATATATCTTAATTTTCTTCTTGTGATTCTTTGTTTGATTAATAACTCTAGCATTAGGATAATGTTATTGCTCTTGGTTTTTAATAAATTGGTAATTGTTTTTTGCTTTATACCAGCCTCAGCTATTACTTCACCCTTTTTCAAATCAAAATATTACGAAAACGGTACACAATATCGAGTTTTAACAAGAGTACCTTTTTCGTGTAGAATTGAATGATCTAACCTCAAAAAAATTATGGTTAAAGCTACTTGGTATGAACCGTGTAATTAGCGCCCTATATGAGAGTAAGATACAAAAATAAATTCATACGATGTGTCAGCTTCCAAAACATGTTCATACAAAATTTCATTACAATGTTGCCAGTAGCTTCGAAATAATCGAAAAAAAATGTGTTTAAAATTTTTTTTACAACACCCTGTATCTTCAATATGGATACCGTTACGGAAAGTTTTTTAAGAAAACCCCAATTATTTTTCATTGTTCTACCTGGCCTAGCAACGGGGCCACCGTTTTTGAAACACCCTGTATTAGTTTGCCACATTGGTAATGGAGAATATGGACCAGCTTAACTCACCCAAACATTTCTTGTACAAGTCCTGCTGTTTCAATCTGATCTTCTTCTGCCCACTTTACTATTGTGCTGATCAAAACTTTTCGAAATATTTCTTCTGGCGTTTTCTTGGCTGGTATGGGCTCTTCCTTGGGTTCTTCCTCCATTTCTTTCACAGCATTGATTAAATTGTATAATTTCTTTATAGGTCCTGCTTTGACGATTTCCTGGGGCTTTAGAAAAAACGATTGTTTTAGAAAATGATTAATAATAAAAGTAAACTTCAAGTAACAATGTGAGTCATTTTCAACCTATTGACTATTGATAGCTTGTTTATTTTTTAGTGGATCAAAGGTATTAAGAAAAATGGTAGGTAGGAATATTCAATTGTCTTAAATTGCATGTTGCATATTGACAATCCGAATATATGAAAATAATCATATATTTCAACAATTTCTTTTAGCTTGTACAGTTTCGAATGAAGTCACATTACATTGTAGCCTGTATAGGAGTTGTTATCAGCTAGCGACAATGTGTTCCATTTGGAATGGTTTGTGCCTGCACCTTATTATATGTGACTCATATAATGTGAGACTCATTATATATAGGCTTCTTCTAGAGCCCGAGTCTGCCATAGAGAACGTTTCCATTATTTCCTTACTATATTTAATGTTATTTCGTTATTGAAAATCTAGTATAAACTTAATAAAATAACTATTGAAAGTTTCATTATAATTAATTTGATAAATAAATTCAACTAGTTCGCTAACACCACACACCTTCTTCACACAGATATCACAATCTAATTACTTACCACAAAAGAGCTAATCTATTATATTATAACGATGATGATCTTTCTAAAGTTGGAGAATAATAATACAAATTTATACAAAAACGTGTAACATTTAATTTCTAATTAAGGCTGACAAATTGACACTGTGGCATTATCAAAGCTTGGATTTATTAGCTCAAGCTAAATGTAACATTATGTCCTAAATATTAGAAATGAATCTGAATGTGATACAAATTTAGGGATGGGGGTAGACAATGTTTTGGGTGGGAGTTTATTTACAAAATTATTGACGAATGATGAATTGCAGGTATCGATTTGGTAATTTAATATTATGTCGTTTCATTGTTTTTTGAATCATTTAAAATTTCTATTGATTCTAGAATATTGAGTTTGTCGTTTTATCTGAATATATAAAAATTGGGATTAAGGGTGAAATTGTGATTATGTTCCAAAAGGTGATTCGCATAATTAAAGTCCTCTTTTTTGAGCCAGTAAGTTCTCAAATATTCATGCAACCTTACCTTACACTGAAAATGAGTCCAGTTTGTCCGATGTATAAGACATTACAGTGATCACACCACAGCATATAAACTCTTCAATGCATCCTTTTTAGATTTTGGATTATTAATATATGAGTATAGATTATTTGTTTTTTAATTAAGTTTATTTTGCAGTATTTCATTTGTAATCTTGATGTTATAACCGTTATTTTTAGCAATATTTTTGAATCTTTTCAAATCTAAATGGAAGTTATCTTTATTCAGTGGGATATTAACTAATCTATACTTGAGTAATTGCGGGTATAAAGAAGTGTTGTGTATGGAGGTATCTCTGTGGGTGGGTTGGTGATAAATAGAGAAATAATGGTATTTGTATGAGAAACGATCAGATCTAAAAAGTTGAGTGATTTCTTGTTTTCTATCTCAAAGATGAATTTTATATTTCGATCTAAGTTGTTAATATAGATAAGCATTACACGGTACTATCTGTAAAGAAAGTGATTACATCGTCAACATAGCCATAACAATAATTATTTATTCATTTATTTATATTACACCCATTTAACAGGCGTAGAGTTCAATTACAAACTGAGGAATAACACAAGATATACAAGAAAATATTATAACAGGCATTGAAATTAATCTGAGATAACATAACATTCCAAGAACAGAACATAATCATATAACTAGAACAAAAATTAAACAAAGATTAAACAAAAAAGAGAGAAAATGCAATCTATAGAAAACTGAGGATTGCACGAAACGCTTCAGACCTCAGATAAGTAAAACTACATGTGATTAGATCGGCCCGCATATGTATGTTATTGTAAGCTCTGCACATGCCACCAATTGGGGAGCACTTGCTTATGTTAGTTCTCGGTGTAGGCAAGTACTTCGATACTTGAGAGCAATGCCAAAATTGACTGAGTTTCATGTAACTCCTAATAAAGTGAAGAAAATGAAGGTATCTATATGTGCTCAAGTTTTGAGTAGAACTGTTGCATCGACTATTAACCTTATGGCAATTAATGGTAAGTTTAGTTTGTGTCATATTATATAAAATAAGTGTATATCTAAATCTTCAAATTGCAGAACAACCCATTCTAATTAGTCTCCATACTTAATTGTATTTTTATGTATATTTTATGTATTTTTGTTCTAACCCATTGTAATTAGTCTCGATATTTAATTGTATTTATATGTATTTTTGTTTTAACCCATTGTCATTAATCTCAATATTTAATTATATTATTATATTATATATAGTCATTTCTATTGTTTTTGATGTTTAATTGTATTTATATGTATATTTTATGTATTTCTGTTCTAACTCTGTTGTTGAATAAAAACTATTGGTAATAATTATCGACTTTCATTTTCTACTTAAATTGTAAGAAAACAAAATTTGCATTTATGTGCTGTGTAACTTCGAATTTCCCTCCAAACCATCATTTAGTACGCTTCCAATCCTCACGCGGCGCTCTTGTCGTGGTTTCGGTACCTAACTCGGAACATTTCATTCTACGGTAGTAGAGTTATCTATGGGCGCACGAGTAGGGGTAGCGATTAAAACAAAAAAGAGAGAAAATGCAATCTATAGAAAACTGAGGATTGCCCGAAACGCTTCAGACCTCAGATAAGTTAAACTACATGTGATTAGATCGGCCCGCATATGTATGTTATTGTAAGCTCTGCACATGCCACCGATTGGGGAGCACTTGCTTATGTTAGTTCTCGGTGTAGGCAAGTAAAAAATAAATTAAGTCTGGACTCAAATCTAGGCACATGAAAACACAAAGCCCGCAAAATTTCCGAACATTCCACAGAAGAATGAAAGAGTTTAAACAGGAATACTATACCCGACCTGGATCTCCGGTAAGTCAAGCTGTCGAAAGAAAACCTCGAAAGTAAATCGGTATGCGGATAGCCAATAACAGGGTACATATTGTCACATTTAAAAGCAAGATATTTGAGAAATCTGCGTTGAATGCTTTCCACAGAGACAACATGAATCTGGTAGAATGGAGACCATACCAAGGACGCATATTTCAACCGTGATCTTACAAATGTATTAAAGAGAAGAATATATGTCTGAATCTCGGTTAACTCCCTAGAACATCTTAGAGCAAACCCCAACATCTTAGACGCTTTGGCACACATATGACTGAGATGATCAATGAATCTTCGACCACGATAACACACGAAGTGTTTTTTTGACGTCAGGTAAGATTTAAAAAAGAAAAGAAGATTAGCAGAGAAACCAAAGTTGTCAAGTTTATTAGAAAGAATGCCGTGGTCTAGTCTGTAGAACGCTTTAGAAAAATCTAAGTAGAGAACATCCGTCTGCAGTCCCTCGTCAATGGCCTTCGAAATATAGTCTATAATATATATCAGATGGGTAGTTGTGGAGCGACCCGATACAAAACCATGTTGCCGCTCAGATATCAACGATTTGACGTTGAAATATATTACATTCGAGAGAAGGATTTCGAAAGCTTTAGAAAAGTTATATTGAATAACTATATGTCTGTAGTCTGTGACTTTGGAAGCATCTTCCTTTTTAGGAATATAAATGGCCTTAGATGCTTTCCAAGCAGAAGGAAATGTATTTGTTTTCAGCGCTAAATTAAATAGGAATATACAAGCATGTGCTGGAATCTTTAATTTGTATATTTGATTCTCCAAGCAATTGATAAATATTTCAGCTCCTACAGGAGATACTGGCAACCCCATGGGATGCCTGGTGTTCTGATTTATTATTAAGGAGTTTACTCTCTGGAGCGGTAAAATTACAGTTAGATAAACTTTCGCTAACCAACTATTCTAAGATTATCATTGATGTTATATGTTCCATTCGCTTTTTTTGGTAAATTAGTAGTTAGTAATATTTGTTTGAAGAAGCTAAAGTGTTAGTTACATTCATTTAAATGAAAATCAATCAATAGCAATAGTTATTTTACCAAAGTTTATTTGATAATTACAGCTGACGTCTTTGAATAGATTTTTACTTTCCTCACTATACGTAGTATATAGTGTAAGGTAAGTAGATATTGTAATCGGGCCAAAATTTTAAGCAATTTTCGCGGATATATCCGTTTTGAGAATTTCTGAATCGATCTAGACTATTTTTGACATAATGTCTGTCTGTGTGCGTGCATGCGTGACCCACTGCGGAAACGACTCAAATTCTCATTTTAAGATTCAAGGGAAGGCATCGATATGACTCCACGATGTATTTTATGTCTTTATTATGTGCAAGAAGTCCTAGACTTCTTGATGCTCTGGTACATTTTCATAATTCATGTGACTGCAAGTGTCAGTACGAAAGAAGGTTATATTATAGTGTGAATATTGCGACAGTGGTGCCAGTATAAAACATAGAGTTGTGAAATATGTTATCTAGACCATTTGGATAAAATTTCAATGTAACACAAATCATAATTTAACGTTTTTTGTTAGCGGTTATTGAATAATTTTAATATATTTTCTGTTCCTACAATCTTTACATTTCTCCCGCAGGACTGTCCGAAAGCTATTTTGCTAACAAAAGCGAGGGAAATCACGTGATTAATTGATCACAGCTTTTTTATTTCAATTCATCTCAGATACTGTCCATGAAGATGATGCAACATATCATTTGCATGCAATAGAACAGGAAACTTCAACAAGAATTGAAATTATAAATAAGAAATAATCACCCTTATCTACTAAAAATAATATTGAAGTATTGGGGAACTACCAAGCAGCCATCATCAGAGTAAATTAAATTAAAAATCCAAATATGCCTGTTCAAATACTATTTGGAGTCAATAATGCAAACAAGGGGTTACCCTCAACTGGAGATGAATCGGAATTTAGTAATTTGGTATTTAGTTTATACATTTCCATCCCTTCTAAATCATCTACATATTCCTTAGTTTATTTCAAATTACAAATTATTATCTATTTTATGTGAAACTTTATGTAAATTTACTAAATAAACTATTATTATTATCTTAGTATTTGTCTGTACTGTGTTTCAAAAATGATAAACTTTCTTGAGAAATGGTGTGACCTGTATTTAAAATAAGTTCGGTTAACGGTCATTTTTCACCATTATTTTTCTTTATATGGGCAAAATGTTATTTATACAGAGTTCAAATGTACCCTCTAGTTTGATCCACATAGCATTTTGGACGACTCTATTTTGAAAATTTCGGGGTTTTCAAAGTCGGAAACTTATCAAAGGTGCTGCCTAAACGGTTTTTTAGCTTGTTCTTACATCTATAAACGGGTTGTACTGCAAATTTAGATTTTAAATACAAGTCGCACCATTTCTCAAGAAAGTTTATCACTTTCAAAACTCAGTACAGTAAATTTATTAAATTCCGATGTATCTCCAGCTGAGGGTAACCCCTTGTTTGCATTATTGACCAAATAGTTTTTAAGCACATTTTTATTTCTAATTTAGTTTTCTCTGATGATGGCTACTTCATAACTGAAAGGTCCTCAGTATTTCAACAGCATTTCAGTAGATACGGGTGTTTTTTTCTTATTTATAGTTTTATAGTATATTCACAGTGTGAAGTCTTTTATAGTTCATTAAAAATTGATATTGGTCAAAATAATGATATTTTAATAACCACAACCAAGTTACCTCTTCTCCGGCTTCTGCTTGTAGAGCTTGCAGGGAAACATGTGTCATTAGTTTCGTGTGGAACAAATTTAATTTTTCGCATAGATCATCACCTAAAGGACAGTTTTCTTTGTCTTCCTCTTCAATGTTCTTGAAACCTGAGGAGAAAAGTGTTCATTGAGTGTTCTTTGGATGGACTACGCGGTGCGTCAAGTGATATTTCCTTTCAAATGTTTCGTAACAAATTGAGAAATTGCAAAACTAAGGAATGAATTGTTAGTTGATTCCTATATTTGAAGTATAATTCTCGAAGCAGCACGTGTCTACCATCAAATAGTTTTACTAGAATGATATAATACCTAATTTAGGTGAAATGATGAATATTTAAAAAAACTGGAATTTATGAATATTATGATGAATGATTGAGGAACTTTTAATGATTACAAATGAATAAAATATGAATATAGTTAATTTGAATTACTGATTAAACCAGCGGATTTTCGGTTTCACCGTCGTACGCCTACCAAGTGGCGGAATCAACCGAGACAAAATTTCATCATCAATGCGCCTTAGGCGTATTTTTGGACATAGAAGGGGCGTTCGACAACAACTCATCCCATTCCATGTGCCATGCTACGGAGAGACACGGAATCGATCATACCTTGGATAGGTGGATCAGGACCAGACTCTCACAGAGGCGAATAACGGCGCACCGTAATGGTGGACAGATATCTCCAGATCAGTAGTAGTACTGTCTCCGCTCCTTTGATGCTTAGTGGTAGATAGTTTGATAGTAGAGCTGAATTTGGCTGGGTTCTATGCCCAACCCTACGCAGACGACTTGGCAGCTATGAGTCTCGACAGATACGCGGCTACCTTGAGAGCTGCTTGCCATCTTGGCTCGGGTGAAGTGATTCTTTTCATGAGGAAACGGAACTAGGACCCCTACCACAGAATCGTCTGTTAGGGAGGGCCTTTTGTACCCAAAAGGCTCAGTGATGTACCTCGGATACTAAGTTGAGCTGGAAAATACACCTGGAAACCCGGGTGAAGAAGGCCGTTGTATCCTTTTAGGCATTGTAACGGTTTTCACGTTACTGGTATAAAGAACGCTGTAATGATTAGAACGATTCTGTTCGGTTTGTAGAATCATTTATCTCGTATTTACTATCAGAGCCATCTAACCGTTCAATAGGAAATCGATAATTGAATTCGAATTCCTCGTGCGGTCACGTCGCACGACGCGCGATTCACGAGTAGGGGTAGCGATTAAAACGGAAATTGAGAGAGAGGATTCGTTTGTGAAATGGTAACAAGGTAAGTCAAGATTTAACTGTCCTTTGTTTTTTTTGGTAATAATCAATCTACCGTTGAGAATTGTTAATCAGGAACTATTTAATTAATTTGATATCTTTCATATATTTGGGATATGTACAGTCCCTGAATGTAACGATTTTCAACGGAAATAATTCTTGACGAACCTCTTACATTTCATGGCGTTTCATTTTGTTATCTAGCATAATTCTGAGATAATCTTTTGCATCATTGGGTATTTTTCTTAATCTTTATACAAAAATAATTTAACGAGTCGTAGGCAGACTGGTAATATAGTATTATTACTATTCGTGTTTAGCCTGGCAATATAGCACGTGTCGCGTGAATTTGAGATTCACCATTTTTTGACCTGGTTCATTAAGTATACAGGGTTCTGTCTTATTAGACTTACAGGTTTGGTTGAATATTGATCTGGGTGGATATAGAAGCAGGGATCTCAATTACTGCTTTTTGAGATCTTAAGTAATACCACTGTCACGCTTGTTCAAGTTATTGTATACATTGCAAACCCCAATTCCTTTGTAAGAATCAAATCAAGTAAATCAGTTTCTTTATGCTAAGTGACAATTTCTAACTTATTAATTAATTCTTTTCAGTAACTATCTTTATTTTTACAAATTTTAAATATCAATTGTAGTAACATAATAAGTAACTTAATTCTTTTCAGATTTCCTTCAGACTGATTGATTGTAATAATATTCTCTTCAAGATATCAATATAGTTTATATAGTGTTTATACAGTTAAGGAGATAACATAATCAGTTGTGGTTGTTCCGGCTGATTAAAGTTACCAGTCCCTCGAACTTATGCCAAGATACTGTTCGTTTTTGTATTTACAGGGTCTGAACGATTGAGGTTCGTCTGTCCTTTTTGCCCGTGACGGTTTAGGGAGTTTCCTGGCAGAGCCTACTTCCAGCTCCTTCAAGTTCCAAGGACGGTAACATTTTTAAGTTTGAATGACCATGTTTTCATTTCACTGATTTTTGTTATCCAACTTAATTTGTGTTTCACTAACTTTTTTTGTTGTAATCGAACTCAAAGGTTCACATCTAATTTTGTATTTGATTAACTTATGTATTCGAATTTTTCGGGACGAGGGCTGTGCAATCCGGAGACTTAACAACCGCTTCCTACCCATAGTACGACTTTAAGACTTGTTTGGGAGTGCAGGGTGACCCTGGTTGAATTAGCGAGAAGGATCAAACTTCAGCTAGTTTAGGTACACACCCACTCTGGAGTGAAACGAAACGAAGTGGCCGATGAATTGGCCAAACGGGGTTCATTAGAGGTACCCCTGGCCCCGATCTCACGATCGGAATCTTAACAATCACTGGGTTCCATGCCCTCAGAGAGCTGAAGTAGACCGCGGCTCTCGGTTTGGCGTAGTGCCCCCGGTATGTGGCAGGCGGAACTTCACATTGCGGAGTTCAGGCCCAAACGCTCGAAAATCTTTCTCTATATGAGCAGAAGAAGCAAACTGGTGAGAGGACTTCTTACAGGCCACTGTGATCTGAATAGATATCTACACTTAATGGGCACGTTGTAACAGATGGTAGACAAAACTGCTTCTCATATTCTGGTTTCTCTTGGGCTACCATACCTCGGCAGCGCATAAATGACGCCTGATGCCATAACTGACATCAGTTCATGCAGAATTCTAGCCTTCTGCGTTGTCTGAGGCCTGCTGGACAGTGTTTTGTTTCAAGGGGCGCACGATGGACTCAATCAAGTGGTCTAAGTACTCAGAACTTTCCCGCCCCCGCTTTGATTGACCGGTTGATCAAATCAAAATGATAATTCCCGATTAGAATTCCTGAAATCCTGATATCAATTTCCAGCTAGTAGGCTAAGAAATGAGTTTAGACAAATCTCGAATACTAAGGAAATTACAAATCATATAGGCTTTACTTTGTTTGTTTAAAATTGAACCATGAGTAACATTCAAATTTTACATATTTTTCCTTATGAGTAGCATTCTTATGAATTGTTAATGAACATAATACTACAAATGAACACTACACTAAATATACACTGTAGAAAATTCGAAAATGAACTTTTATTATAAAAATAAAAGAAAACGCAACACCTCACAGTGGCTTCTTCAGGTGAACAATGAAAAATAAAACTCGAGTAAGGAAAGTTACAAATTAAACTGATATTAACCGTTTTTCAATCTTAAAATATGGAAAGTTCAGTGTTGGGAACAAACAACACAGGAAAGAGTTGATAGTGAGAATAGTGTTATGAAATAGTTAAATTTTTCAACAGTAATACATACTTAAGAAAGATCGAATATGATTTACTAATTTCTTAACTGGTGAACACGTTAAATGATTAATAAAAAACACAAACGTTGATCAACATGTCTGTATAATGTAAAGAATAATGGATAGATTCTTACCTAAAATTGCATTCATCTGCTCTTTAGGAGGACATCGAAATTCCCTAGTTTTCTTAGCAGCTACAGCAGATGGTAAATCAGATTGTTTGATTTCTATATATCTTCTAAGCTGATCAGTTTGTATATCGGCAACAAAATCATGACTAAAGGATATTATCGATTCCACTCTGTGCCTCAACTGGATATCACACAAATGATGGAGTAAATAACACATTTGTAGTTTGGCTCCTTCCGCCATTTTCATTGAGAGGAGACCTTTACAATGTTCATCTTTTCCCTCCTTATCAAAAGTAGGGTCCCATGTTTCGGGACAAACCATTCTGAGTAACTTATCGACATCCTCATCTCTCAACATTCCAACCAGTAATAAACGATCTACCAGTTTCAGAAGAGGTCTGAGAAATTAAAGTGAAATATTTAGAAAGTAAAATGATGAATTAAGATGTTTTAACATGACATTAGTTTCCTAATCTGCATTCATTTTTATAGAAATTGGATACTGAATATTGTAAAAATGACGACACAACAATGCATTAGTTGTTTCCCTTATTAAATAAAAATCGATGGTTTTCTATGGTAATTTATAATTATGATTAAATGAAAGAAAACAATTACTTTGTTTTTATACCACTTTTAATAATAACATGACAACGTTACTATAGTTTCAACACCGAAGTGGCGTTTTCAATGAAATTTCTGATGATCTCTTGAATAGTAGACTTCCGCGGATAGCTAATCTTGAAAAATCTTGGTTTCCGGATGGATTCCGCATCACAATAGCTCGACTTAATGCCGACGTTTTGCCAACCATTGCAGGTGGCATCTTCAGGGCAGGTTTGAGGCTGAACTGAAACTGGTTCTACTGGTTTCTGTAGCAGTATTTATTGTAGGAAACATCCTTCACCCTACACATGCGCGAAGTGCAATTTTCGAGGATGGGTTTCCAAATTTCGGTCACGGTTCAGACTATTTGGATGTTTTAGGATTTCTATAGCTTCAAGGATTTTTCACTGATAGAAGTTTGGGGCTCGGGCTAGGATTTTAGTATTTTCGAAAAGGATTTGATGATTAGTGTCAAACTTGTGTTCCGCAAGTGCCGATCTACTGGTGTCACGAAGCCTTGTACAGCGCCCATGTTCTTTCACACGAGTAGCTACTGTACGACCTGTTTCACCAATGTAGACTTCACCGCAAGAACAGGGAATGCTATAAACACCTTCTGAGTGAAGAGGAGGAAGGAGATCTTTGATAGGTTTGTAAAAATGAGATAATTTTGGAAGTGTGGAAAACCGGGTAGAAATATTATGTTTTTTAAGGATTTTGGAAATTCGATCTGTTATATTTTCAATACATGGAAGATAGGCAGTGGATAAAGTAGGCGGGGAGGTTTGTGGTTCAGGCCGATTTGAAGTTTTAGGCGAAGTGTATTTCTTTATGGCTTTTTGAATGTTGTAATGGGAGAAATTGTTTGATAATAAGACAGATAAAAGATGTTCTAATTCTGATTTTAAGGATTGAGGTTGAGATAATTTGACAGCTCTGTGGACCAAGGAGTTTATCACAGATTGCTTTTGGGCAGGGTGGTGGTGGGAAAGACCATTGAGGTATCTATCGGTGTGAGTGGGTTTTCGATACACAGAATGTCCTAAAGTACCGTCAGTCTGTCGACTAACCAATACATCTAGGAACGGGAGTGAACCTTGCGATTCGACTTCCATGGTGAAAAGGATATTGTGATGTAATGAATTTAAATGATTGAGGAAGGGAACAAGTTTTTCGCGACCATGTTGCCAAATAACAAAAGTGTCGTCGACACATCTAAACCAACATTTCGACTCGAGAACAGATGAGTCAATAGCATCTTGCTCAAAAGTTTCCACGAAGATATTAGCTATGATCGGAGAAAGTGGGGAACCCATGATGATTCCTTATTTCTAAAGGTAATCTCATTAACCCTATTGTCAGGAAGTGGCATCCCGTCTGGTATGGACATGTAAAAAAGAACTTGAAATACTGGCAGACCGAAACCGCGTTAAGCTGATTTGGGTGCCGGGACATCAGGGAACGACAGACAACGAAAAAGCCGACGAACATGCAAAAAGGGGGTCAGAGAACGCTCCAGATCCAGAACAGACCACGGGGGTACAAAAACTTACAGCACGAAGGTCTGTAGAAAACCACAAAGATACTGGAAAAAAATCCCAGGAAACGAAGGGGAAGAAATACATCAAAGCACCGTGTAACAAAAGAACGACAAACCCATTAGCACTAAATAGGGAAAAAATAAAAGTTGTAACAGGGCTCATGACTGGCCATGCGCCAGTAAAAGGGTACCTAAACAAAATGGGAGTGTACAATGGCGATCTGACATGCAGACTTTGCGGTAAGGATACAGAAACAGTGGCACACATACTGTGTAAATGCGAGACGCTGGATCGCAAAAGACAGTCAATTTTTGGTAAGTCTAACGGCGAACAAGAATTATACAGTTCCTACCCTGTAAAGGACTTGTACCAACTCGTACAAGGTACATAAATACTTGAGTGGATACCGTAAAGAAACGAAACATAGGCGAGATACAATGGGCCAGCAGGCCTAAGTGTCACCGGAGGCAATAGCCAGACAAGCCTACAAAGGGGGTGAAGTTTTTAGTGAGTATGGCTGGAATGGTGACTCTCACATTAGACTTTGAGACTCAAAGGCTCATAATACCCCCCCCCCCCCACCCATAAAGGGGTTTCTTCACCCCCGCAACAACAAAAAAAAAACCTATTGTACTCAAGTTTCTAGTTATGCTTGAACTGTTTATTGTTTACTTCACAATTTTGTTTCTGTTTTATAATGGCACTCCAGTGTAGAAACGTTTTCATGTTATTATTAAAAGTGGTATAAAAATAAAGCAATCTTTCATTTAACTATTATTAATTAAGTTATTCAGCTCTATGTTTAATTATAAGTAATATTCAGCCCATCTTCTTCATTTACATCCATCCGCGACTTCTTCTAGGTTAACTTTTGCTTCATGTTATATAAACTGAAGAATAGTAACATTATACAAAATACGCTTGTTATAATTAACTTGCACTGATCGGACGGTCATGCCTGATTTTTATTGCATTCGTTTTAAATGTAATAGGAATATAACAAGTGTATGAAAGAAGGTTATATTATACTGGGAATAAATGCGAAAGTCAACCTGACAGCAGTGTCATTATGAAACATACACCACTTTCTAAATCATTTCCAATATATTTACTGTTCCTACAATTATTTACATTTGACCCGCAGGACTGTCTGAAAGCTATTTTCCTAACAAAAGTGAGGGAAGTCACTTCATCAATCAATCACAGCTTTTTATACATCTTGGTACTTGGTCTAAAAAGTTGATCGGTAGAATACAGATTTTCTTATGACGGGCCATTCATCTTACCGAATGATTGAGATTTAGCCCTATTACTGTTGAAAACTATGAATGTATTCTTGATAGATCCAGGGCAGATTAAGGTTCAATTTTTACATTTATTCGTTTTAAAAGTTCTTACTCAAGATGTGAAAAGTTATTTTCATGACCTGAAAAATCTAATCAAACTTTATCAAGATGAATCACAGTGGTATACTGTAACATAAGGTTAATACTTACAAAAACAGATTTTCGTTTGAGCCTCCAATGGGGTCACGGTTGTGTACTTGATTAACTTCTACAGCTTCAGCTAAAGCAGTCATTACATAATTTCGCACTATATCCAATGGAAAGAATGGTGAGTACAAATTTTTGATGTCTTCAATAATATCTCTATAAAAAATTTATCAACATTATGTGTTTTTCCTAATATTTCCCTTATGATGCATTGAATAAATAACAAACTCAGTTTCATATTAGCAGTCAATATACAGAGTTGAGGTTGCTCTAGGTCTAGTTCCAGACAGCTGTTTAGCTTTTTTCATAAGTTCATCATCAGTGAGACGAGTAGGACGATGAAGTTACTATTCGACCATCTCCGCCAGAATTATAGAAAGCCCCTTTGGAAATGCTAAAGCACAAAGTGATACAAACGACATTTACCAAAAGATAGATGCTCCACTGAAAGAATTATTCACAATGCAACGCATTGATTTGAAGTTCTCACGCGTTTTAAAGAAACGACGAGAATATTGTTGGACATACACCTAAACAATAAATGTGTTTTGTTTATTATTCATCCATGCATTACTTCGGCTGTATGTCTAACACTATCTTCGTCGTATCTTCGAAACGCTTGAGAACTTTGATTCAATGCGTTGCATTGTCGTAGATGGCGATTGGATCACTTAAAATTTCCAAAGGGTTGTTCAATACCTCTGGCGGAGATGGTCGAATAGTGTCTTCATCGTCCTCTAGTTCCACTGATGAGCTTAGGGAGAAAAGGGACGCAGCTGTCTGAGACTGATAGACGTGTAGTCATTGTAACTCTGTACATTTCCCTTATGGTCTTACGCTATGTCCGTTAAATTCATCTGTGGTTGTACCGATTCCATTTTCAAAATCCTCAAGCTATTTCCCATTTCTGGATCTTCATACATTTCTTTCAATTCTTGTCCGAGGGGTATGACGTATTCATTTTTACATACTTCCCTATACAGAAAACAATAAATAAATCAAAAATTTTCAAATCAATTGAAAATATAGGACTATGAATGACATTAACGTTTACTACGTGTAAATTTATACCAATTCTTAAGTATTAACAATATATTGACAATTGTTACCAAAGTTAAATTAGTTTTTGTTCACATTTTGCTATTCAATACAACTTAGTATCATTTAAAATATAACCAACTGATTGAAGAATGTATTAATTTTCTAATCTGTAATATTTCACGCAATTGACTATGATTGGGGTTTCTATAGTACCACAATAATTAATCGTAATTTGTAATTACTTTATGCAATTTGTTTATTTATCAACGTATTAGAAGAAATGAGAAGTGATTCTTTTACTTACATTGTGGTAGCTGTGGACTCTAAATGTACTGCGATCAATAAATCATAGAAACCTTGACGTAATGGTCCACTCATGTATTCTGCTTTAATTGCATACAATAACTGTTTCTGATCAACATGCTTACAAAGCACATGTGCAGCACGATAGTTACTTTGATAGCAGAGTGCAGCATACAAAGTAAGACTGTGTGCATGAAAACTTAGCAATTTATCCATCTCTATCAGCTCCAAAATATCGATACATCGATCTTCTTCGGGTATATGTAAGGCTAACATGGATATTGCATCTTCACATAACATAGACCAACCTCGTATATCGGATAATTTGAGAGCATGTACTTGTAAACTTTGATTCGGTACCTATAACAAATTCGAATATTTTAGGTTCTTATTTATTTTGAATCAAAGACTAATTAAAATAGAAACAATCAACATATCGTCACAACCCCACCTTTCACTGTCATAGATTCAAATTAGTATTTTAAACCTTTATCAAATTGGTCTTTATTTCTTTGTACATAATATAATATGGTAATAGTTTACGTTACAAGAACGGAAAATGACTTATTGAAGTACAACTTTAGATGTTCAAAGACGAGGCGACGAAGAAGCAGGTCTGGAATTTCCAAATGAGTACTTTAATAGTATAGGGCCATGTGTCGTAAAATATTTTATCTCATACTGTTTTACTAGAATAATGAATTTTAAATCCTAATCTGTATTGTCAGAATATCAGTTTCCATTAAGTCGCTTTTGAACAGTCGCTAATATAATGACAGCTTACACATTCTCTCTGTCAAGAAAATTGAAACTGCATCTTGTTGATTCTGGTCTAGTGATGTAATGTTCCATTTTTCAGCTGGCATAAACAAAATATATGTACAATGATTCATACGTAACTCTAAGTAGGTATTTATTTAAGATCTATACTATGATCTTAGAGTTGAATAATTTGCTCATATTTGTCATAAAATTTAGTAAGTTTTACTGTATAATTTATATTTAATTTACATTTTTGACAGATAATGGAGCAAATCTATCTCATCATAATCCCATATGTTCCAAGTAAACCACCTTTGCTTTGGAAGTTGTTAAATATTTGTCACAAGATAAAAATTAAATAAAACTTATGAAGGCAAAAAGATGTACTAATCCGTTTTCCTTAGTGCGACAAAGGTCAATATTAGAGCTTTCAAATTGACTTAAATTTTTATGACAGTGAACGGTGGGATGTGAAGACATCACTGTCGGAGTCAATTATTGATCGAATGAAACACCTAACACTACGTTCACTTCCACTGGGTAGAACCCATATCTATAATATAAAAATGCGTGAATATCTCTTAATAAACTATGGAAACAATGACCTGACAAGGTAAACTTTTAGCGACTTTGTTTACATTATTGTACTTGATGAATATCTATAATATTTTTCTTCATTCTTGAATATAATTATAAAAGAGTTCACAACTGTGGGTAAACTATAACAGTAATAAGTAAGATATAATCATCCTTATCCACTAAAATAATATTAAAGTACTTAGTTTACTCTAATGATGACTACTTGGTAAAGTTTTATTTTAATATATATTTTGAGTACACGAGGGGAAACCCCATAATGTTCGTAGATCATTGTGTGAGCCAAGGGTGGAGAGGAGGTAGGCTGAAAGTTTCTCAGTACTTTAACAGTATTTCAAGTGAATAAAGGTTATTAATTTTTACTTATTATTGATATCACTATAAATAAGAAACAATCACCCTTATCTACTAAAAATACTATTAATTTACTGAGGGACTCCTAAACAACAAAGGAAATTGGAACGAAACCAATTAATCAAATTAGACCCACTTCAAATAGTTTAATTTAACCCAAAAGTCTCACTTATCATCTTCCAGTAATTATTAATAAATTCCATATTTCATTTTCTAAATTTTCAATATAACAGCTAAAATACTGTTTAGGCAACATCTTCGAGAACACTAAGTACTGAGGACTTTTCAGCTACCAAGTAGCTACCATTACAGTATAACAGAATTTTTAGTGGATAAGGGTGATTTTTTCTCATTTTATAGTAATATAGTGTATCCAGTGTGAACTCTTCTATAGTTTATTACCTTTGATAAAATTTCCGACTTGGACAAATCCGGGAATTACAAAATCGATAGCCACAGAAAAACAGTTCCATTTCGTGTTACCGACAGATTTTGTGACAAAGGGATAAATTGTTCTCATAAAGACATTATCCTGCGCTAAACACTAGATCTAGCGCCGAAATAGCTAAAATGGCACACATGCAAGCTACGTTGAGAACAATATTGTTAAAGAAATAAAATAAAACAATAGACATGAAATGTAGTTGTCTGGTTTTAGCATATGGTCTGTTTGTCTGTGGTACTTCGTTTCATTCGCTCACAGCACACATCGAAACGCGTTATATATCATCTAGATTTTTTTTCTAATCTTCGCCGGGGCAGAGGCTTCGGTGTGCCCCCTAGAACCAAGGCTGCTTCAAAGTTTCTAGGCCCCTTTTTGTACAATTAAAAAATTTGTATATGTACGCAAATCATGCGACTGCACAGATTGCTGCTAAAAATAGAAGAAGACTATCAAAGTATCAGTTCTCTCCTAACCTACTGACTGATTTGATATTGTCCGATAGATAATACTAAGTATACACTATGTTCTAAATTCTAAACGAATGAGAAAACTGTTTCACATAATCAGTTATCTCTTATCTTACTGCCTTTTGAAAATACTTCTGACGATGTTGCTGTAACGAAAGTAGTTAAATCAATCTTTAATAAGTGTTATCCCGTTTTTTAAAACCTTTCCTAAGTGATATTTATGGATTTACATATCGTCGAAGCCAATTTAATCAAATACTTTCTCAGATCAAGATACTTACTCTTGCCCATTGATGAGGTTTAAGGCACTGGACTTTCAATCTTGGAGGGAATTGTGGCGTGACGTGTTTTGCACTATTCTGCAGTACGGCGGACGATAAAGGTAATGAAGTTGATGTTCTCCCTAATTCTATCTGCAAAACTTCCTTACTTGTAGCTTCAACGAATATTGCTGGGAATAATTTAGTTTCTGGTTCCATCTGGAATTCAGTAATAAATTGATAGAGGGTCTTGATAATGGTTTGAAATAAATCACCTTAAAAGCATGTGACGTCGGCTTTCCCTCACATGTAAACGTGATGATACCTGTTGCGACATCAAGGAAACAACCAATGAACATCCCTTGTGAAGCACCTTTTCCAGAAACATCCTGAGTAACTTGATTATATAATTCATCGGCTCGAACCATATAACAAGATTGACGTTCAACGCTGAAAAGTCGATGTCTATTTAAAATTTTATTTTTTAACATATAACAGAACCTTGTGCAGAAAACTTAACCTTTTCGCTCCTCCTTACAGATTGTCTTGAAATATTTTATAATCGGATAATATATATGATTAGAGAAGAGAAAAACGTGCTTTCCAAAAGAAATTAGAATAAAATGGTCGTTGTTTCCATAAAAGTTTTCCATCAATTTTTATATTTATGAAAGTAATTGTGTATCGATAACAGGTTAAAATAATGTTTCCTATAAAAACAATGGTCAGCTAATGTTTTGTATCAGTTTGTCAATACCAGAAAGGACTGAATGGGAACATATAAACCTGGGCGACATTCTACAGGGAAAGATCTGGCATACAGACGGGTCTAAGACTGGAAAAGGTGCAGGCAGGTGCAGGAAACTCAAAAACTGGCTTCAGCTATTCATTGGGTAAACACACCTCTGTCTTCCAAGCAGAGGTATATGCAATCCTCCAATGCGTGAAGAAAAACAATCGGAGAACCATCGAAGATGAGCAGATCCACATATTGACAGACAGTCAGGCTGCACTTGAAGCAATAAGAAGTCAGGAAGGGACATCCCGTCTGGTATGGACATGCAAAGAAGAACTTGAAATACTGGCAGCCCGAAGCCGCCTTAACCTGATCTGGATGCCGGGACATCAGGGAACGACAGGAAATCAAAAAGTCGACGAACTTGCAAGAAGAGGGTCGGAGAACGCTCCAGATCCAGAACAGATCACGGGGTATCAATACGTACAACACGAAGGTCTGTAGAAGACTGGATCATTGAAAACTACAAAGAATACTGGGAAAAAATCCCAGGAAACGAACATGGGAAGAAATACATCAAAGCCTCGTGTAACAAAAGAACGACAGACCTATAAGCACTAAATAGGGCAAAAATAAAAGTCATAAGAGGTCTCATGACTGGCCTTGAGCCAGTAAAAGGGCACCTAAACAAAATGGGACTGTACAATGGCGACCTGACATGCAGACTTCGCGGTAAGGATACAGAAACAGTGACACACATACTGTGTAAATGCGAGCCACTGGACCGCAAAAGATACTCGAGTGGATTCAGTAAAGAAACAAAACATAGGCGAAATACAATGGGCCAGCAGGCTTAAGTGTCACCGGAGGCAATAACCAGACAAGCCTACAAAGGGAGTGAAGTTTTTAGTTAGTATGGCTGGAAAGGTGATTCTCACAGTAGACCATGAGACCCAAAGGCTCATAACCTCCTCGTGAAGTGTTTTCTTCACCTCCGCGAAAAAAAAAAACAGTCACACATTTATTCTTCTTAGATTTTCTGCATTTATCAAGTGTTTGTAAACACACGTTAATAAAAATGATTTATGAATTAAATACATCAAAGGTGTAACTTCTTAAATACAATGGTATTATAGTATGGTAAATGTAATAGAATCGAATATTATGCATAACTCCAGTGATTACAATTGGTGAATATGATTAATTTATCGAAGTAATCGGTTATTATGAATAATCTCCAGTTAATTCGATAATTGATATTCTATTTATGTGGGTTGTGGATCAATTCCAAAGAATTAATTTTTTTTCAAGAATACATCTGAATATATGCACTTTAATAATACATCTGCACAAGGGCAAGGAAAATCAATCGATTACAAAAACAAACTTTCAAATAACCTAGTATTCCCAATAATATAGAAAAATTTTGGAAACTAACCTGCAATAACGTTGCCGCTTGGAGTTCGAACCTACGCCATTAGCTTTCAGCTACCAAGTAGCCATCATCAGAGTAAGCAGTTTACTCTGATGATGGCTACTTGGTAGCCTTTAATAGTATTTTTAGTAGATAAGGATGATTATTTCATACTTATTAGTGTTATATTGTATCCACAGTTGTGAACTTTTTTTAATGTATCTTAATACAATATATGACTTATATTCGAATCTCTCCATACATACTGTTAAGAAACTCTCTACTGAGTTTATTTAATTTTTATAAATTCTATTTGTTATATGATTTTCTTTTCCTCCGGCATAAAAATAAAATCAATAAAGAGCTTATTGATTTTATTTTTATTCTGATTGAATTGAATTGATATTATATGGAATGAAATAAAACCTTATTTAAAATGTTAAAACTTTGATAATCTATTTATTTATGTAACCTTATATCTGAAAATCTTTCTATGATTACAAATTTAACTTTATGCTCTTACAAAAGTTTCTACATTTACAATTTAACCTCAATTTCCTTAATCTAATTTACATCTACTAAGTGAATGTTTATTTCACTTGCTTATATTTAAAATTCAGATGCTTCTACACAATGATGAAATTTCAAATGGACTCACTTGTTATATCCTATTAAAATATTTAGATAAATGTTGGTTTTGATATCTTCTTATTTTACTTGAGAATTCACATTAAACACATTTACTCTGCTATAAACTATGTGCACAGGTAACACTTGTTGATACTCCTTCTAATTTAGGAACTTGTTGATATTTTGTTGATAATGGTTTTTATATTCTTTTTAAGATATAAAAACTTTGTTGGATGTTACGAACTGGACATACAATCGGGATTTGGTTCCTCTCCGATGCCACTTTATTAAATAACCTTGGTTATGTTAACCTTTATTGAAGTTAAACTGGAAGATTCACGAACACTATCAACTGCCTCGTAGGAAGTACTAATAAACTTTGGTTATGTTATGATAGTCGAGCTTAGGTTCAACTCCGATGTTTAATTTGATGAGTTTCAGAGAAGCATAGCTTCTGCCTAGATGTTACTAAAAACTTGGGATATGTTAGAATTTTTGACTAATTGAGTTGCCAGAGAAGCACAGTCTCTGCTTAGATATCATTGCAAACTTTGGTTATGTTAATTTAATGAGTTGCAAGAGACACATTCAGTGCTCAGATGGAAGTGCAAACTAAACTTGCTTTCCTTTGATTTGCCTTTTATAGGGCCCACAAAAGGAAGCTTGTTTTGTTTGCACTTACATCTGAGCACTGAATGTGTCTCTTGCAACTCATTAAATTAACATAACCAAAGTTTGCAATAATATCTAAGCAGAGACTGTGCTTCTTTCGCAACTCAATTAGTCAAAAATTCTAGCATAACCCAAGTTTCTAGTAACATCTAGGCAGAAGCTGTGCTTCTCTGAAACTCATCAAATTAAACATCGGAGTTGAACCTAAGCTCGACTATCATAACATAACCAAAGTTTATTAGTACTTCCTACGAGGCAGTTAATAGTGTTCGTGAATCTTCCAGTTTAACTTCAATAAAGGTTAACATAACCAAGGTTATTTAATAAAGTGGCATCGGAGAGGAACCAAATCCCGATTGTATGTCCGGTTCGTAACATCCAACAAAGTATTTATATCTTAAAAAGAATATAAAAACCATTATCAACAAAATATCAACAAGTTCCTAAATTAGAAGGAGTGTCAACAAGTGTTACCTGTGCACATAGTTTATAGCAGAGTAAATGTGTTTAATGTGAATTCTCAAGTAAAATAAGAAGGTATCAAAACCAACATTTATCTAAATATTTTAATAAGATATAACAAGTGAGTCCATTTGAATTTTCATCATTGTGTAGGAGCATCTGAATTTTAAATATAAGCAAGTGAAATAAACATTCACTTAGTAGTTGTAAATTAGATTAAGGAAATTGAGGTTAAATTGTAAACATATAAAATTTTGTAAAAGCATAAAGTTAAATTTGTAATCATAGAAAGATTTTAAGATATAAGGTTACATAAATAAATAGATTATCAAAGTGTTAACATTTTAAATAAGGTTTTATTTCATTCCATATAATATCAATTCAATTCAATCAGAATAAAAATAAAATCAATAAAGAGCTAGCCGGAGGAAAAGAAAATCATATAAGAAATAGAATTTATAAAAATTAAATAAACTCAGTAGTTTCTTAACAATTGGCGCCCAACGTGGGGCGCCAATTATTAAGATAAGCTCTACTCTAATATAAATCATTGAAACTTATTTATATCAAAGTAGAGCTTATCTTAATAATACGTTATTATTAATAAATTTATTTTTCGATTCTACGTTATTTTACTGTTACACATACTTTTAAACTGCTGCGTTAGGTCTATATCCAACAACAAGCTAACACCCAGCTGAAGCTATAGTATGAAACGAAATGGCATACGTGTGTCCCCGGAAATACATCAAACATTCTCTTATTATTATTTGATATCTTATATCTAACATCCGCAAGTGAAATATGCGACTGAATAAGTATTCGGTACAATAATCCTAATGAGGAGTGAGGACAAAGTATTCTGACCAATGGTGACCTTCCAAAATGAATGCAGAAGTAAGTTTTGACTAAGACGTAAATAACAACTTACCAATCGATTATCCTATCATAATTATCTGTCAAATATATAGAACTTTTTAACACATGTGACTGATTGAAGTCCAAACTATGGAGATGGTATTGCGTGGTAACCCAGCCTACATAAACATGGGTAGGATCTTGGCCGGGGTAAATACGTACTCCTGCAATGAAACAATTTTTAACAATAGTGAAGCATTATAAGAAAATCATTATTACCATAGAAATATTCGTTCATGAGCTTAAGACAATCTGCATCATAAACCTCATCTCCACAACATTCAATTCCTGAAGTTTGCGGAATTGATAGCTGTTTTTGCTGAGGTGGTACAGCTGAAGGTTGAAGATCTGTCTAAAATCAGATTAAAAATATATTGCTTTAATATGTTCACAGTGTTCACACTTAATCCAGGAAAGTTTTCTTATCTATTATATAGATGGCGACACCGAACCAATGCTATCCGGAACTATTAGTCTGTAATGTTTGTCATCAATCTAGACTAGAGAAACTTTAGCAGTCTTATCTGGCCAATAAGAAATATTCATTCATTTCTTAAATATTATTAAATGTAGTTTAAGATCTAGAAATGTGTTGCCGCTTGGTGAATAGATAATTAGTGTACGTGCTTAAGTTACTCTTCGTGAATCATTTGATTTAGTTACTTATTGATTTTTATATAATTGTTTCACAGTCTATAATATTGTCTTCGCATTTGTGTTAAGGTAATGAAATAAATTATTTCATTCATTATGTCTACACAACTAATATTCGAATGTTTTTAAAAAAACCTACAAAAACCAATTTTCCGTTTCTGGGAATCGAACACGAGTTTACTAAGTGGGAGGAGCCAGGTATCCTAGCCCCTATATCAAACCGACGTTGTTTATGTGTGTTAAACAGTGAACATTTAAGTTTTCTTCAATAATTGAAGGGGTTAGAAGCAAAAGAGTGCAAGTGACATTTAAAAAAAAATCGAGTTAAGTGCAGAATTGGCAATATGAAATGTGGTATTTGGTTGGTGGTACAGAGAGCCAAGTGATTTTTTGATGATCTAGCGCCATCTATCAACGGGGGAAAAACCTTGTTAGATAAAAGCAAAAGTTCCTTGGAAGCAAAAGGATTCAAGTGCACTTGATTCCTTTTGTCGCGAAGTATACGAATAGTTTTTGTTGACCATTTGTCGGTTGCGGTTACTATAATGTTTTCCTAGTTTTCCACTTCACGGTTAGTTTTTTAGTTGTTTTGGTATCAAAGTAGTATTTAAAATGAAACCCGATGAGCAGAAAGGTTGAGTGAAAATTAACTATGCTTATAAATTCGATGCAGGCCAGAACATGAACAAAAATATAGCGAAGCTATTAATGTTTTTAGTATAATGCTCAAGCGTGAAAACCATAGATCACAAATTTTTCGAATCAGGAAAATTCCTACATGGAATGTGATCGCTCATTTGGTCTCACTGAAAGACAAAAAAAAATTTGCATGTTTATATTCCTGATCATTGGTCAGATGTTATTCGAAGGTCGTCCAAAAACTTTCAGGTGGTTAATATGATAGCAACTGATTTTTTGAGCTTTCAATTTTTACACTCTATTATGAAAGACCCTAAAAAAGACATCGACAAAAAACCCTTGAAATGGCGTGACGTCTCTTGCTTTCGATATGAAAAGGATATTTTTATTTAAACCAAGCATAAACATTACTTTGCCTTTTCTTCAATCTGAGACAACTTCCATTCTTCAAAAAGGAAGCCCGAATATGAAACTTTCTCATTTAAGTCAAGTGCTTTATGAAAATAACTCTTTAAAGATTTCCAAAGAGAAATATGACAACTTTTACCTCACATTCAACCAATCCCCCACGACTACTATAAATCTTTGAAGCACGAAACAAAAAATAAACGAAAAGCAGCAACAAAAAAGAAAAATACCAAAAATATTTAAGACACAGGAGAAAACCTCGAAGACATTGATGAAGAAATGGTGTCAGATTATGATGATTAAGAATAGTTTTACAATATTTCACTAATATTACTTGTACTTAATTTTGGTTTAATAAGATATTATTATTGAAGAATGTTAAGATACAAGTGATTTTTTGACTATTTTATTTGGAAGCAGAAGGAGTTAAGTGCGTTTTCCAAAAAAAAGGGTTAATGTTTTGATTATGTACTTTAATATTTTAAAATACTTCCTTAAACCCGACCGAACTATAGAAAAAAAAGAATGGCATTTTCGACCTAGATTTTATAATAAGCTTTAGACTTTGAACCCAATTTTCTCCATTTTCAAAATGTATCACTTGCACCCTTTTGCTTCTAACCCCTTCAATTGTTTTTGTTGTTTTTGAACGATTTTGTTGAAATTTGGGTGAAAGCAGTTTTTTAACTTAATTCACTGTAAAGGTTTTGAATCCATACTATAATTTTTGTTAATTTTCAACCCTTCAGAAAAGGGTGTATTTATTACACGATTGTCCTGAAAAATGATAGGCTTCCTCACCGAACAGCAAACGATTTTTTGTTAAAATTTGAAGATGATAGGACCTTCCGTCTTGGGTTTTCCCTGTGTACACAGACAGACAGATAGACGGATTTTTTCAAAGTTGCTTAAAATTAGATGAAAAATACTATGGTGCAGGGATTTTTGCTCTAGACCTTTTTAAACGATTTCAAAAATAGCTTGAGTAAATGTAATATACTCGTCGAACTTTGTCGAGAAGAGTATAATAAGCTGTTTATGATGAGATTTCGAAATGTGGCACGCTCTGATATCTTGGAGTTATTTTTAGTACTTTCTAATAGGTCAAGACCTTGGGCGTCAAAATATACCGATTCCCAATAAACTTAAAATACCTAAACGAAATTTAAATTTTTACCAGCAAAAGAGGGTTTCATTCATACCTATAATCCTATAAAAATATTTATAGCTATTGCCCCAATCCACGTTTCTCAACAATTTTCCGATCAGTGCGAATCATTTCACTTGCACTCACTTTACATTCTTCTATTTGCAGAAAGGTAATGAGAAATCGGCTTCACTTATCAATTCCCTCAAACCCTGTTTGAAATAATTATAGTCTGGTTATTATTGTTGCTAATGGCAAATACAGTCGATTTTAGTGTGAGGCCTAGGCCTTTCTAGTACCGATCGATCAGTAACGTCACAAACCTATACTTGTTTCGCTCTTCTTATAGAACTCATCATGGAGCGAGCAAATTTACAACGTTACTGAAAGATCTCTGCTGAAGGTAGTCATAGCCAGCATTCAATGAGGTAAAAAGACCAAAACATCTCACACCATCTATGAATAGATGTCCCACTGAGCCTATTCATAGATAATTTTTTTGTCTTATTACCTCGTTGAACGCTGGTTATGACTACCTCCAGCAGAGATCCCTCAGCAACGTTGCAAACTTGCACTTTCTGATAATTTATCACATTGTATGATTACTTTGTATTATATCACTTAAGTGATATAAAACAAAGTAATAGCATGTTATTCTAGCAATAGTGTTCAAATCGTTATTTGTGTATGTCCAACGTTAACTGATTAGTCCTCAGTATGAGTGAAGGAAATACAATATACAGACAAAATCATTAGTTTGCTATCGACTTATCACATTATAATTTTATAAATAAGCTTCGTACTTTACCTGAGATTGTTTAATGGTTGGACTTCTTGTTAACATAGAACTCTCTAGCCCTATAGATCGTGACTGAGGAGATAAACCAACATGTCGCATTCTATCAGGATCTGGAGTTCTAGACTTTTTACGTTTATTTCTATCCCCACTTGAAGTGTCTCTTTTTTTCGAAAAAAATCTAGAAAATACATAAAAGATTAATTAAACTGATGTTTGAAGTTTTCAATAGAAGCTAAGCCAGTGATATGAGAAACTTAGGTGAATGTAATAACAAATTTTTTATTACCTGGTTACTATTTCACTGTTCAAAAGAAAGAAAATTCATAGTGATGAATTAATTTCAATTCATGTGCAAAGTTAATATAAAATATAAACTGCTTCATAGATCTTTGTAAATTGGTTTCATTTAAGCAAAAATTTATCTCAATAACAATATCAGTATATGTGACTTTCCGGGAAAATATTGTCTTAATTTGCTTTTAGTAGCAAAATAGAATATCAAACCTGTGTTAAAATATAAATTAAATATTGTAAAAGATCCACTCACGGATATCTCTGATTCGAATTGAAAGATTGGATTGACATGGAAAATTGATTTTTGAACCCTTATTAAGTTAGTTTAATAGGTGGAACTCATTTCCTTGAAAAGGGAGGTCATCTCTAGAGTTCAAATTGCTAAAGGAGTCATTAAAACCTTGGAGAATCGACTGAAATGTTCACTTCAGGTAAAATTGTAATAACTACCTGAAAGTGTTCCAAGAGTTACTAACTATCAGACGATTGATATTCGCAATCTTCGACATTTATTTTACTTCCTTCATCGTACGTGGTGTGGTACAAGGTCTAAAAAATATGCATTTTGAGCCTCTCTGAGTCGATTTAACTATTTTTGAGATGATGTCTGTGTGTGCGAATGTAACCCACTGTGGAGACGGTTGCGCCGTTCCTATTGGTCATACGGATTAGAAATTTCGCAAATAGCTTCAAAGTGGTGAAAATAGGAACTGTATTGTTTTTAGGGCGCGGTAGCCCCCTTGCAAGTGGTACTTTAGACATCCACCTTAAGTTTTACAAATGAGGCTATAGTATTTCTGGTTATAAATATATAGCGCAATCATATAATATTTAACCCGCAGAAGTATCCGAAACTAATATTTGAATGACGTCACACTACATCATCGATGAACCGCTATCATATATGATCCAATCCTGTGAACTTTTCAAGAAGAAACTCTGTGGGTTGTCAATCAGTGTCCCCTTCAGTATCGTGAACGGAAGCAATCAGTTTGATTGTTTGTCAATAATTTTGATAGTTTTGATAGCAATAAGGAATAAGGAATAAGATATGTAATTACGATATATACAAACATATTTTGTAAGTACATATGCCAATCATTGTCGATGTTTGGTTAATGTTTTATTCCATAAACATATAACGCTGCAGACTTCATGAGAAGAATTACACGTGAATTCAATTTATTTAAAGGTATTGAGTCTTTTTGTGTTCATAAACATATAACGCTGCAGACATCATAAGAAGAATTACACGTAAATTCAATTTATTTAGAGGTATTGAGTCTTTTTGTGTATATGGTTTCCAGTTAAGAAGGCGATCCATGGATCTACAAAGAGAATTTGGTTTTCGAGGGAATATACACAAAAATGGTTAAAAAGGACAACATTAAACTCAAAATATTGTAGGGAAATTCGAAGAAGTCTTAAAACCAGCACATCTTAAGAGATAGATCACTACTTAAATATTTCGAAGGAAGTTGTAGGCACCGTTACACCTCGGGTTTGGATTAACTGTGTTTCGTCATGTTGAAGAAGAGCTATCAAGGTGGTATGAACGATAAATCAAGTTTGAATTCCAAGAAATTGTCCCACTAATTATAAGTATGAAACTGATTATAAGTATAAAACACATATGTTCGAATGAACATTCAACGACAAAATGACATACAGTATAATTTAATGTTTTCCCACGTTTTTAGCTGTCTGCGGACAACATCTAGTAAATATACAGCTTGAGTCAGATCTATCTGGGTATTGAAAGTTAATAAGTGCGATAAAGAATCGACGCATATGAGAATAGCATGTATCCCCAACCTGAACCAGAATGGGCGTTATTTATACGGCGCATGTCAGTACCCCTTAACTAACGACACAGGTTCTTATTTTTACTAGCGACGGGCAAAGCTGTTATTTCTAAACAGAATAATAGAAATACTGTTATTTCATTTCATTTCATTTATTTCATAGATAAAAATATTTCACTTCATTTTATATATACAATAGTATTTGTATACATTTCAAATTCAAGAACTAATAATATTATAAAGTAATAATATCTCATGTGGATAATGAGTTACACCTAAATGTTACAATAAAGTAACTTTTGTATGTGTAAGTAAATGAACAAATATTGTTATTGAAAGTAAATTAAAATTACATTTGTATTAAGTTTCTAATAGTGATTATCCGTAATACATTTAAAATCAAATTAAATTAAAATGATTAACAAAAACAGTTTTCTCTTCATTCTTTCATCCTACCTTAAGTCAGTAAAAAATGAGGAGAATTTCTTTTGGTTTTGAAAAATGAATCGTTTAGAAATTTTAGAAAAGTGTTTCATATTAGAAATTGTTTTAATATCTATAGGAAGCAAGTTATAGCATTTTACTGCAAGATATAGGAATGTTCTTTGTGTTTTAGATTTGGTGCATATAGGGATGCTGATTTGTTTATTTGTAGTGTTCCTAGTTAAATGTGTATGATAAGTGTGACTTTTAAAATTCTCTTTTTGGTGGAAAAACTTGCATACAGGATGAGTGTACAAGTTTCTCACATTTAAAATTTCTTTCGAGTGTAAATGTTCCATGGGAAATAATTTTAATAACTTTTAAAATGTAGTTATGGCTAATATTTAGAATTTCTAATGAATTATTATACAACCCGCCCCATGAGATTATACCATAACGAATTAATGACTCCACCAAAGATTTGTAAACTGTTACAAGTAGATCATTTTGTAGTATTTCCCTTAGTAAGTAAAATGTATGTATTAGTTGTTTAATCTTTTTACTCAGATAGATGACATGATGGTCCCATTTAAGATACTTATCAACATAGATATCTAGATATTTAATTGTATTAGTTTCATAAATATATTCAGTAGTATTAAATTGTAGGTAATTAAAATCTGGCTGAGAATGGTTGCTGATTGAGAATGCAATGTAGTTAGTTAGTCTTTGTTAAATTAATTGTTAATTTAAGAGCATCCAGCACGGTCTTTATTGTTTTGAGTCTTTCACAGGCACTTTCTTTTACAAGATCCCATGATGGACCAGAGAAAATCAAAATTGTGTCATCTGCATCTTATTTTACCGTTTATATTGCAATTGCAGAGTGTGTTGATATAAACTAGGAAAAGTATCGGGCCTAATACTGTACCCTGTGGAACTCCTATATTAATTGTCAAAGAGTCACTTAAAGTACCGTTAATTTTAACTATTTGACACCTATTTTCTAAATAGTTTTTTATTGAAGTGTGCGTCTTTCCCCTGATTCCATAGCTAGAGAGTATGTTTAATAGTTCTTTATGTGATACCAACGAACTCGGATATACTAGAATAAGCTAAAGTCATTTTTGAGTATCGCCAACATGTCTCTCTCCCACCATACTGTCATCTAGCTTCCCAGCAATCGTGTGGAGAAATAAAGATTGAATAGATTCTGTCAGATTAATTAATTTGAAGTTTCTAAGAATGCCAAATTTCGCAATTTTATACGAAAGTTTAAAAACAACAATGGATTTTGTATGAATATACTTATACAAATATGATTTGAAACCAAATTATAGGTTGATGTAGTGGTGGAAAAAGTGAAACTATTATTGTATTGCAATATAAATTAAATAATTGTGATCTAATAATTTCCTCGATAGAAACAAATGTTTTTCACTGGTTAAGAATATATAAAAATATACTTAATTGCCCAGATGTAGATGAACAAAGTAATAAGCAGCTCATAGTCTGCGCTTCAATATAGTTACTTGCACGCACACATAAATCGGTGAATGGCAATCAGCAAAAGAAGAAACGACCATACAAATTGCTATTATACAAATGTGGTCAGTAAGTGAATCAGTTTGATTGCCAAAATACCAGTCTTTTTCTGTAAAACATGGAAGAAACCCACATTTGTCATTAACATTCTTCTATGTCTACCGCTACACTGTTAATATTGGTTATAAAGTTTTTATTTTTGATGTTTTAACAGTTTAAAAAAAAACGTACCTTACTGCCTTATAAATAGTACGCCCGTGGCGTGGGGTACCCTGGAAATCTGTTTAAAATACCCTATACAATACACGCCTATGCCGTGGGGTACTATTCCTCTATCCGTACTGGATTTCTACACGTCATGTTGCCGATACAAATTTCCGTAGTTACGAATAGACTGACTAACTCTAGTATATCCGAGTTCGTTGTGTGAGACCGTGTCGAAAGCCTTAGCTAAGTTCATAAATACAGCAATTGTTTTTTGATTATTTTTAAAATTATTTGTAATAAAATTTGTTAATTCAATGATGGCATCAGCCGTACTCAGATTATCTCGAAATCCAAACTGATTGTTGGAAAGAATACTGAATCTATTAAAGACTGATGGGGCGATAATTGTCAATACGATTTTCAGAACCCGATTTGTGTATGGGAATTACAATCGCTTTTTTAAATGCTTCTGGGACAATTGAAGTTTTAAATACCGGGATATCAAAAATTATCTTGGTCAAGGGTGGTTGTGGAATCTAAAACGTGTGTCTTACTTTACGTTTGAAATAATTATGTCACTGTCACACTGACATCATCAATAACCTACAAATTTCATACCTATTTATTTCAGTTGTAAAACAATAATGAACTATAAATTATGAAATAACGGTTTTAGTAACAAGAAAAACTAAATTACAGTAATTGTTGGAAATGTCCTCCGTTTTGTTCGATACACAAGTTGACGCGCATCCTCATGCTGTGAAAACCGTTTTGCAGCATTTCTGGCGTTATGTTTGCACAGTGCTGAACTATTCTTTGTTGAAGTTCTTGCAAATTATTTACCGGAGTTGCGAAAATCTTGTTTTTTAAGTAAGGAAATACAAAATAGTCCATAATTGTCAAACAAGGTGATCTCGGAGGAAACTCAACTTCTGTATGCAAACTTATCAACCGGTCATCAAAAAACTCGCGGAGAAAAGCAATATTTTCTCGTGTATGTGCTGTTGCACCGTCATGCTGGAAATAAACGTACCGAAGTTCACCATAGTTTAACTGTTGCACAAATTCAGCCAAAAAGTTGTGTCTGAACCTTTCTGCGTTGACGGTGAAATCGAAAAAAATTGGCCCAATTATTCTTCTGCGAGAAACTGCCAACCAAACACCCATTTTTTGAGCATGTAGTAGCGATTCAGTAAAAACATGAGGGTTATCATTGCTCCACATTCGCATATTTTGAGAATTGATGTATCCCGAAAGGTGGAACCACGCTTCGTCAGAAAAAAAAGTTAAGTCCAGAAGATCGTCATTCATTAAATTATTGACAAACCAATGGCAGTAAGCAAGGCGTCTGGGGTGGTCTGCGGGCAGAAGAGCTTGATGTGCTTGCATCTTATATGGATGCATGTTCAAGTCTTTCTTTAAAATCTTCAGACATGTTCCATAAGAAAGTCCAATTTCCTGAGAAAGACGTTTCAAAGGTTTTGCAGGCTCCTCTTCCATACGTTGACGAACGTCATTGACAACTTCTTCTGTAGGAACTCTTGGTCTACCAGCACCTTTTTTATGAGTCACACAACCAGTTTCGCGAAACACTTCAACACAATTTGTAACGCACGCATAAACATTGTCCGGTAATATTGCCACGTTTGGGAAGAGCTCTCGAAAATTGTCTTAACACAAACGTTGACTGTATTCCATTAACTAGCGCACCCGTTCGAAAATAGGCTTCAATCATGAAAATTTTGTGCTGTGTGGTAAGAGGCATGATTCAAAAACTGGATTAGAAAATTTCAGCACAATGACTTAACAGATTCTGACACAACAAAACATATTTGAAAATTTAAAGTAAGACACACGTTTTACATTCCACAACCACCCTTGACCAAGATAATTTTTGATATCCCGGTATTAAGTTAAATAGTATATTAAAGAACGAGTTTCCTAAGACTCGTTGAATTCAAGTTTAAAAAACGAGTGGCGAAGCCACGAGCTTTTTTAAAGAATGAGTGCTTCAAGGTCTTAGGAAACGAGTTGTTTATACTATTTTTTGTAATTTGCCCTTTTTATGCCGTTTTTAAACAAAAATGTTCAATTTAGTCCATTTAGTGATTTTTATGGTGGTTGGTAACATCTTAATTTTGGAAGTGAAAATTTGATTTAGTGGTTCTGTGATCGCTTTTTGAGTTGTTGACGCTCGACACTGTCATTTAAACTGACATAATGATGACAAGATAAGTCCGCATCAAGCTCGCCAACCTAAAAATTTTCGTAAAAAGTTCCGTGCTTTTTTGGATATTAAGACACGGCGAGTGATGACGTTGCGTTCGTTAATGGGTCAATTAGAAAATCAAAATGGAGGCAAATTACAAAAAATGTGTTTTAAGGGTTTAATAATATAAGTATGGAACATTTTAATTATTTTAACAGAGATGCCATCCAAGCCGGGGGCACTGTTATTTTTTAATGATGCTATTGAATTGATAATATCATTAGGAGTTATAGGAGTTAGATACATAGAGGCAGAGTTTTTTGTTATTTTTAGTTTTTTTTTGGGGGTTTATTCTGTTTTGCATTTCATTTCTAATTGAACTAAAGTAGTTGTTAGCATAAAATAATAATCATAATAGCAAGTGCTATCTCTATCTCAAATCTCAAAATAACTGTTTAAAATAAAAGGTAAAAAATAGCAGTTGCTATTCAATATTAGACAAAATACGCCATAGTCACGGAGTTGCTTTTAAGAAACAACAGTTGGTAAATAACAACAGTTCACTGAATAGCAACCCAACTTTAATAATTCTTACAAACTAACAATTCGACCTGTGCAATGCACACTCCCTTTTCCCTATCGCAGAACATTCTCCTTCTATTTATCTTATTAACAATACTATGCGTTTGGCTCTCTCATGCTCTCACAATAATCCTATGCACCGCTCGATCTGATTCAATCTGTGTATTACCTAGGTACATTCAACACCCTAGAAGCTTCCGAAAGCGAAAAATTGTGCTAACCAAAGGAAGAAACAATAGTACTAGGTATATATAATAATACGCTAAAGGTCCTAATATAAAACTTTTTATGCAATGACGTAGAATATAATTTGACGTCTTTCCACGACTTTATCGATTTCTAATCATTTGCAATATATTTTCGATTCCTGCAAGTGAGGAAAGTTAGTTTTCTATGGATCACATATTTTTCGGGTTACTGCACTGTGGAAGATGAACATGTGAAAGAAGGGAGGAGTGTTTCTACACGAAACAACAGTTTTATAGAGAAACGTTGTAAATTTATTTTAAATCATCATGAACTTGAATTAAATTTGTAAATCTACATTACATTATATGACGCAGATATGATTTTACATTAACTTTGAACTTTAATGATTTTTATCTGGAACAAAATATTGAATTTCATTCGCTTACTTGAAAGGTGAACGTCCTCTTTTTTTCTTATCATCTACTAATTTATTTTGATTCGTGGGTGAAATATCATGGTAACGATGCAGGTCTAACTCACTGGTTGACAGTTGATTTCCTCTTCCCTTAGGTATACCTAGCACTAAAATATTACATAGAGAAATATTAATAAATAATAATCTTCGATTTATTTTCCTTACTATTATCTTCAAAACCGTTCACCCTTGACAACGATCCTTTACGAGGTGGACGAGCAGGTAATCTTACAGTTTTCTGGTGAGGTTTTATTACTTCATCAGATTCAACAGCATCTTCAGAGTAATTACGATGCAAACCTGTCAAAATTTATAGGAATAAAGAAATTTTTGAACAGGCAAATACTTGGTTTTGAAAACCAATAGAGAATAGACGGAATCGTTACCTTTCAGATCGCTTATAGAAAATCCACTTTTCATAATTTGTTCTATATGTGCAGGTGTACATTGTTGTTCAGCTTCAATTCTCAACCTATGCTGACGTACCTTGATCTCTTGCCATCGTCTGTTCTTCTCTTCCTCGCTAAAAGCGAATTTAAATTTAGAGAGGGCTACACTTATTGTAAAAATAGTGATTCCAATTAATTTGAGATGAAAGAAAGTAAAATCAGGTGAGAACAATAAAATAATAAAATATTTGATACAAATTTCTTTTGCAACATCATACTTCCTGCTCTCGAAGGACTCGAATAGTTTGAATGTGAAATATACAATTTAAGGCTCATTTACATTTTTGGAAAGTTTATTGGCGGAAAATAGATGCCCATATCAGATCTAAATCAATAAATATTTGTCAACCAACTTACCTAATGAATTCAGGGTGACAAATAACAGGTAAACTCAATCTTAAGAATTCCCAGTTTGCTTTTTCCATAGTCTCAAATGTATTATGGCTAATTTTCAAGCAAGGTGGACTGTCCGAACCTGCTAATATTCGAGTTACATCTATTTTTGTGTCGGGCATATCATCGGTATTTTCGAATATGGGTTGATCCTTCGTGAACCAATAGGTAACAGGACGGTTCATATTTCTGGAAATACAGAAAACATAATGTAATAATCTTTTGCAGCTTCCAAAATCCTACATTATTTATGTAGTCAGAAATCTAGCATCAGCATAAGCTGCGATAATATAACGAGAACAATTAAATTTTAGCAGTGTACATTAAATGTAGCTTAATCAGTCTAATATTGGACTTTTTGAAGTGAAAACTTCTTTAAGCTATTTCAGATGGGGGGTAAAACAATGAGTCCGTCACGTGCCGTCACGCTGTAGCTATTATATTAGGTATTATGCATACTGCGTCAGACAGTCTCTCTATACGCTTACACACGTGCGCATATCTGAGTCGGATACTCGACGTTATTCATTTAATCAATCCTCGGTCCTCGTGCAGACGAAAGTTATATTTTTATTGAATTTATTAATTGTACATTGTGTACTTAGTACCGTATCTACGTGCTAGGTTTTAAATATTGTGAATATAATTCTTGTCATAAGAATATAACATTAGTGATGTGTATAAGTGAGAACTTTTGCATGTGTACTACACATTGATGACGTTGTGTTATATCTAGTTTATTATTTTCATTGTTCGAATGTTGGATCACAGCATCTAATATAATAGAGAGTATAGTCTTGATGTTTTTTTTTAATACTACTAATACGAAAGTATAAAATTTTATTTCAAATAATTATTTGTGGTGACATTTACGATCATACTGACATTTGACGGAAATGTTTATATGTTTACATTTTGCATTTCTTTTTAGATTATTTGTTCATTGGTCCGAATTGAAGATGTTTTCTTTTACCCCCATCCGTAGACATCTTCAATTCGGACCAATGCTGTTTAGCATTACTTTCATTTATATCGATGTAAATATCAATAAATAATATGTTTTGAAAATAAAATAATGTGTATTTATTATAATGACTATCGGGTTAAATTCATACTCTTTACAGGGATTGTACCGCCCATTATACGTTTTATTATTAAATATAAAAATGTATATAATTGTTGATTGAAATGCTGACAGTTGCCAAAACTAAAGAAAAACTAAGTGTATTAATTTTCAATTAAAAATAATAAAATTGTCATTTCGTATGCTACAACGAGTACAACAACTCCATACTAAACTCCGTACACAATAGTATCTGTGGCATCGGATGTCTTCGTTGGTTGTCATAGTGCTGAGCATCAAAATTTCGTCAGGCAGAAGTTGCATAAAATGAGAACCGATGATACGGGTGGATTACCATAAGAGTTAATTTTAGTTCTTAACCGACCATACATGATAACTAATAACATAGATGTTTGGATTGTTCAATTGCACTGTCGGAAAGACATGATACTGGTGAAATCATACGAATTTGGATGAAATTCCCAAAATAAATTGGTTACTTCATAATGTCAGTTTTCACTTCTGTCAGCAGTGCTCGGTGACTGCCCGTATTTTTTTTTCGAGAGTTATATCCGACGAGGTTGGCAGAATATCTGTGTCAACATGCTGAAAACAAGACCGGGACCGCTAGATACCCCCCTGTATTTTGTATATACTTGCGATAGAATGACTCGTTTTCATTTTATTTCTTATACAATAACAGTTTATTATAGGGTTTGCATAAACATGAAGTTAAAACGTAAACTTAGTAAGAGGAATATTCAAAATTGCCGCTCAAATTCGCATCACCTCAGGTACTTTTTGTATTATATTTGACAAAATAATCTACGCTTAAACAATGCTTTCGAGTTAATTTTGTTCTAGATAATGTATGGACTATGGATATGCGTAAAAAAAATTGATTCTCATCTACTAATAACTTCTCAATCGTATTTTCATGATTATATTGTGCAATTTGGTCTCGAGTTATTTGAAATAATCCTTTTGAAAATGACAATACAATAAATACTTCAATCCTACTTACACACAAAAAGGTTCATAGCCTTCCTGTAAGCCACATGTGGTAAAATATTTCAATTGTGTTACATCTTGTCCAAAACAAAGTCTTGCTTTTTGTCCAACACCCAGTGTGAAGGCAGGCACGAAATTGTCACCTTGCACATCAGCAAATGTCGTCTCACCTCCAAGTGCATCCATTAGAAGTTCTCCATTTAAAGAAAAACCTAACAAAAATATTATATTGCATTTACACTAAGATTTTTATGTTTTATGCATGCAAAAAATCACATTGGAACAATATTAAGAAGAATGCATGTTAAAGAAAACGAAAAACATACCATTGGAAATATTTAGTTTTGAATAAGCATCTATCACAATTTAGAAAATTTACTTAGAACTATATACACATCCGAGGAATTTTGCGGATTTAATTCGATTTTAAATCTGAAAATTTGCACTTGGACTACTACTAATTCAAAATATTGCCGAGTGGTGGAACAACAATAATTTTGAACCAGTTTGTAGAAAATTTCAAATAGCTTATATTTTTCTGTATGCGACATCATCAAGTCCTAAGATCATTGAGAAATGTAAATAGTGAAACTACAATACGGGCGTTCACCAGAAAATATAGGAAGGATCCCATAAACTGGTGTAGGATCGCACACTATACAGGAAATCTTCAGAACAGAAGACTTCAAGATCCCCTTAATCGAATTTAGGAAAAAGTATATGCTGGAATGCATGTGTAAAATCATTTTAAGTTTGGAAGTTGGAGAATTAAAAATTTACACTTAACTTGTAACATTCAATTCAGAATTAATGCCGACAAATTGATTCACCACACTGTGGCATTCTGAAAGCTGAGAGTTGTCAAATCCTACTCATGGAAATAATCTTTTCATGAGTAACGAGCACATTTTTATCTCAACGGCGATGTAAGTAAGCAAAATTGCCAATATTGGGCTCAAGCGAATTCTCGGGAAATTCATCAGCAACTGTTTCATTGCCCTAAAGTAACTGTATGACGTGCCATTTCATCGTCTAGAATAATTGGGCCTTATTTTTTTGAAAAAAAAAATATTAAGACGGAAACCATTACCGCTGCAGACATTCTTTTTATCTCAAATTGAAGAAGAAATAGGACATTACTGGTTTCAGCAAGACGGAGCAACAAGTCATATGGCGAGAATAAGCATGGACATTTTAAGAGAATCCGTTCCAAACAGACTCAAGAAATACTACGATCTTGCAGCTCCGGGTTACTTTCTTTGAGGCTATTTAAAGTTTAAAGTGTTGATGAATAAACCCAGAAATTTAAGAGATTTGAAATTAAACATTAGAAATGACATCAATGCTATCTCCCACTTCACGTTCTTGCAAAAATTTGCTGATCAATTAGAAGAATGCAATGAGAACAATGACGATCATTTACTATAATTAGTAAAAATATGTAATTATTCGTTTCATTAATCAAGTTAATAAATGTTTATAATCTCTGTTTATATTGGGCAATTCATTTTTCCGAAACCTGTCTGAAGTATGTTTCACTAAAAATTTTTCAGTGAATGCTTTTTCCAACTTGATGTGGTTCGCCTTCTTAAGCACAATAAAAATTATTTAGAATTTGATACAAGTGAATTAAATGTGTGGTTGTACCCCCACTCATATAACATTTCGGGTGTGAGTAACGCTAGATGTCAGTCATTCATGTGATTAAATCTGTCAGTCTCTGCCCACAGTTTCAGTAAATTGCCAAATACTTTTTGGTCTTTAGTCCGTCATACGACACAGAATGTAATGTAGAACCCAAAATGCAATAATATACATTCCATTCAAGATTACGAAATTGTTTCCGGTATAATCGGGAGTTGTAGGATGATTTCGTCTCCATTAATAAAGCCCAAGTGCGAATTTCAAATTCCACATCCGAGTAGCCTCTGAAATTATTCTATTGGGATGTGATCGTTCTCTCGCAGTGTCGGCATATTCACAGAAAATCATATTTGTGGATTTTACAATATTCATGTTACATGCTTAATCAAAACTTTATTTTACTAGTATGATCGTTAACAATGTCTTTGAACATATTTGTCACTATTCAAATTTGTAAGAAAATTTTAACCTAGAATTGTCACTATTTTTTTCTTCATGATAGTATTGGTGTTCATTCCTACTATATCGTTCACCACTATGGAAGGAACGATAATTACTGAATGTTTAGTGAATAAACTTGTTCAAAGATGAAAAATTCAAATAGAAATTAACAGAATTAGTTTAACAATATACAAAAATAGCGTTAGAGCTGAATGATGGAATAAAAATATCGTTTTGATTTGCATAATATGGTTAATATACAAATTAAATTGTTGATATCACTTCTATCCTAAAAGTGAATATTGTGTTTTTGTACACAATTTGGTAATTATGCGAAAAAATACAAAGCATGTTGCAAATAAAATAGGCATAAAAAAGCAAATATTTGTAACTTCATAAATCTTACTAATGGTATGATCGATTAGATCTAGAAATACCCCAACTACATCACCTACTTGCCATTGTTTACCAAAAGATTCGGCAGAGTTACTATAAACCTTTTCTTCCTGTTAAACATATTCCTCAATTTAATTTTTAATTAATTTCTATGTTATTTAAAAAACAATTTATTTTTATAGCATTGAACCATAATCAAAATAGCCCGAAACATAGAATGCAAAAATTACCGATAGTTCTCAAAAGGTTTGATATAATATTTAGATTCAATCGGTACATCTAGTTTATTGCGTATCGGCAGTTTGCATGCATCCAGGTCTTTAGCTTGATTAGTTGCAGGTACATTGAGGCTGTAACTTAAATACTGTGAACACAACTACAGTAAGAGCTTCGCCGACCATGGATTCGTTCATTTAGTAATTAATTGATAGTATTTAATTCGATAGTGTTCAATGTGTATCTTAATGAAAGTAATTTATCATAATTTAAATTTTCTGATACTTGTGTATATTCTACAAATTAAACTTCTATTTCAGGAACATTTCCCAATCAAGTTTCTGGGAGAGGTAGACAAATCAAAAGCGATGATGGCATAATCTGCAGTGATGATTGTATTATATGAAGAGTTACCTTAATATAAAAATTATAATCTAACATGCTTTTTGTTGTACTTTGTGACTATGTTTCCAGTACATATATGAAGCTGTATTGTAATAATTTCATCCGATTCATTGGTTTATGACGGTAATATATTTCCTATTTTGAAGTAAATCGCTAAATTTTCCAAAATGCGTACTTCAAACGTTCATGATAATGATGAGTTATCCTTCACATAGTTTATTTACAATACTCCACAAACAAACCACATAGACTCACTGATAATGTTGTCAAACATATCTAAAAAGCATCCTACTACGTCTCCTACTTGATATTTTATACCAAAAGGTTCTAATGCTCCTCCATGACATTTTTTCAGCTGTAGTATGATATAATATAATAAATATTACTACAAATAGACAATTATCATAAAATTATGTTAACTCGGCTATAATAAAGTAGAGATACAGCTTAAAAAGAATTGATGTTATGGAATTCTGGGTACATATGTTAACTTTACATAATTTTTATTTTGCTCTGATAATTGAAAATTCGACTTCCTGGTTCAGACATAAATAAAATGAAAGTTCCAGCATCCTATCCAAACGTTCTATCCCATCAAGTGATATTTTGTTGTACGGCTCTGATCCGTTCTCCATCTTCCCAGTTTTACTTAAAAAAGTTTTTTTATATATCTTGACTACACAAGAGGAAAACCTATAATGTTCGAAGAACATTCTATGAACCAGTGGTGGAAGGTTGGCATTGAAATTTTTCTTGAAACTTTGGATGTTGTAGGCATAAGAAAATACCCTACTCAGATAAATAGTTCTACAACTTCGCCTTTCGATATATGAATGAAACCAGATATGAAGAAGTTAGGCAGGTCTCGAGCTTGACAATGAGGTGGCGGCTTGGGCTCATCTAGTTCACGTATCTGGCATCTCTAGTGGTGGAATAACAGACTAAGCATATGTATGGGAGCTGATCTTCAAACATGTAGACAATACTCCAAGACAGGTCGAATCTGTGCTTTGTGGATTATGAGGAGACGCTGGCATGTAAAGTAGCTCTTTGCCCGAAATAGAAGACTAAGTTTTTGTGGAGCGATTTTCGCAATGGATCTCATATAACATAGTAAGAAGCGGGTTCAAGATGGGGAACAAGTTTTGTGATGATCAGTTTATATTCAAAATTGGTATTTTGGGGTTTCTGAGATAGGAGATCATGATATTTTTTAGTCCAAATTCAAAAATGCAAGATGGGGCTCCAAGACGGCGGACTAGTTTTATGATTATGGCCCGATTGGTATGTATGGGTTTTTGGGGTCTTGATTTTTCAGTAAAAATTCAAAAATTCAAGATAGCGGACCAGTTTCGTGATTATGGTAAGATTCTATTCAAAATTGGTATTATGGGTTTTTTGGGGTCGGAGATCATGATTTTTTGTCAAAATTCAAAAAATCAATATGGCAGGTTCAAAATGGCGGACGAGTTGATTGTGGTTCGATTCTATTCACATACTTCGAATGTGAAGGATTTTGCGGTCTCAGAGATCGTGATTTTTGTATCAAAATTTAAAAATTTGAGATGATGGTCGTTTTTTGTGACTACGGTCCAATTCTATTCAAAATTGGTAGGTGAAGGTTTTCGGAGTCGGAGTGTAATTTCTTTGAACTTAAATGTCTAGTCCTAATAAATCTAACAAACTTACATTGAATCCATCAAAAGCCCAAGTGCTTTCATCGGCTCCAATCATAGTACCTGGCGCACAATCCCCTTTCGCCCAACCGACTCGCATCGGACCGGCGGTCATAATTTCAAATTCGAAGTACCATTTTCCAGAACTTACGGCGTATGTTTTTTCTGCTCTGTAAGTTCTGAAAGATGACTGTCTCAATCGCGTTGCTTCTGCCAACAACGTCTCTTGTTGTTCACCTGTTGGAGGATCTAAGTTGTACCCATAGACTAATAAGGTACGAACCGTTTCAGAAGCAGTGTCACGATTAGCTTTTTTAATAGCATCGTCTACTTTCCCATATGGCACCAGATGCGGACTCCGAAGCATCTCAGCATCCTGTAAATAATAAATGAACTCCATAAAACCATTCAAGTAATTCGGATACTTAAGGCTGCGGTATACTAAATTAGATGTAAACATTGCCATCTCATTCTGTGTTGATAACACGATATATTAAGGACACGATGTAAAGAATTTTCATATCAAATTATGCAGAATTGTATGAAGTAATTTTCAATAAGGTTGATTAATTTACGTCTATGAAATAAATTATTGAAAACATGCTATTTTCGTCAGGTCAATTCGGAACTTTCAACAGTTATAATTTACGTGAGATATAACTTTCATCATGTTATTATTATTGTATTCATACAAAATACTATAAATAAGTTGACACAAAAATCACAACAATCAGATCAATACTTTTGTAGATTAATACAAAACCATTATAAAATATTACTATGGCATATTTATAAGAAATAAAACAAGATGGCGGCTCCAAGATGACGGACAAGTTTTGTGATTTCGGTTCGATTCTATTTAAAATTGGTAAAATTTGTTTTTGGGGTCGGAGATGATGATTTTTTAGTCAAAATTCAAATATTCAAGATGGCGGACGAGTTTGTGATTATAGTCCGATTTTATTTAAAATAGGCTTATGGGGATTTTCGAAGTCGGAGATCATGATTTATAATAGACACAATTCAAGATAGCGGACGAGTTGGACGATTATGGTCCGATTCTTTTTAAAATAGGTATATGTGGGTTTTTGGGTTCAGAAATCACGATTTTTAGTTGAAATGAAAAAATTCAATATGGAGGCTAAGATGGCGGACGAGGTTTTTGATTATGGTCCGATTCTAATTAAAATTGGTATATGGGGTTTTGCGGTCGGAGATCATGATTTTTATTCCTTTTTAGTATAGTACACTTTAAAATTAAAGCTTGCCTTTAAACAAAAAAATTTTCTTTCAATTTTATTTTCTGATATATTTTCTGTTCCTACCGAATCATATACATATGATCCGGAAACTAGTTCGCTAACAAAAGCTAAGACAGTTTTTATCGAGAAAGCTAAATATTAATTATAAGTCTCTACACAGTGCAATAAAAAAGTAAAATTTTCTTTGCAAATTTGCAGTCATTTTCAAGCTTTTTTTCTCGATCGCCAAAACGAACGGTAATTATTGATGAAATAGTCTAACGTAGATTACCACGCGCTGTTCCTACAAGCTGGATTTTCAAAAGTCGAACTGTGAACACATTATTTGAACACCAGAATTCTTTCAAAGAACGTTTAGACAAAATTATTGACGAATATGGGATGGATTCAGTTACTATTAGTGAAGCAAGTGGTTTATTGAAACATTGAATTGCCTGGAATTTCTCTACTGGTTGAAAATATTTCATTTCATTATGCCACATGTTGAAGTATTATTTAATCAGACTCAAATGCGCGGGGTTGACAGTGCTCAACTGCAAAAGGCAGTTGAATAATTCCAAATCAAAATTATTCGAATTAGAATTCTTACTGACAATGACAATCAAGAACGCAATAATGAAGAACCAGCTATGAAAATACAAAAAACGACAGCTGGAGATAACAGAGCTGTTATTGCTAATTTTAACCCAAATAAGCGACCGATTTGATTTTAGGGATCACTTAAGTGCAGCAAAATTATTTGGTTCTCAAAATTTTAAAATTTTATAGACATGCATTTCCACAAAAACATTTTGATGAAACTGTGAAGTCTTATCCTACGTTGGACAGTGTAAAATTAAAAAGTTTCAGCAATTTATGAGCGCGATGACATGTAGGTGGTATTTTGCCACTTTTAGGGTTCATAACAGACAACAACCTAAAAAAGGTTTTGACGGAAACATACAAACTGTTGGATATTATTTCTACAACGCCCACGTCGACAGCAGAATGTGAACGATGCTTTTCCACCCTCAAACGCATTAAAACTTTTCTGAGAAGCACAATGTCAGAAGATCGACTGAATGCATTGGCTGTTCTAACAATAGAAAAGAAGTTCATTCAGTCTATCCCAGCATGAAAAAGGAGAATGAATTTTATGTACAAAAATAGGTAAGATTTTTCTTGTGCCGACCCCGTTTCATAACTCACGAGCCGCCACTGTCTGAACATGTATCTCGAAAGACAACAACCTCATTGAACTTTGTTCAAATTATTGGACAAAAATCTCGCCGAGTTTTTTTGGTGCATTAAAAAAGCCAAGATAAAAATATGGAGGCAGAATGGATGAGGAAACTAAAGTAAATTTAGTCAATGAGGTAAAATGAAGGTTTAAATTATTCTATACTTTTCGATAAAAGTAGATATTTTGCCGATAAATATGAACCCGATATGGATGTTTCTTCTCATACGAGTGCCTAGAGACAGCTAAAGGAAAATGGTTTCAAATGCTACAAAATTTACGTATCGCAAAAACTGCACCCGGTTTTCCCTAAAAGCAATTCCAAATTTGTGATTGGCTCCAAAGGAGACCCGATTTTCAGGCGTTTCTGGAAAATGTAATTTGGGCAGACGAATTGTGGAATATTCAATTTAAACCACATTTGGAGCACAAACTCCAGGCAATTTCGAGAAATTCGACCTCAAGTAGATTCAGCCTTAACGTGTGAGCAGGTATTTATTAAAACAAAATTTTGGGTCCTCATTTCTTTGACGGTAATCAGTGTTGACGTCAGCTTTCGAAGATGATTTGGATGATTTCTCTTTGGCCAATTACAACAACATCTGTTTCCACACGATGGTGATGTGCTCCCCTCACAACACAAGACAGGTATCTAACCGAAAGATTTGGTGACAGTAGGATCGAGCCCCAATTTAACCATATTCGTATCTCTTATAGTTTCCTAGATCCCAATGATAAGAATTGAATTTGAAACACCAGGTATAGATTACAACAAAAAAATTTTATTTTACTTTTACTAACCAATCATTCGCCTATGAATTCTTAAGGCATTATGTTTCAAAATATTTAAGTAAGAAATAATTACACGCATCCACTAAAATAATGTTAAAGTAACGAGGAACTTTCATCTACCAAGTAGCCATCATCAGAGTAACATTTGGTTTTCCAATTTACTACTACTTAGATATTGTATTATTAGGCTACTTGGTAGCTGAAAGGACCTCAGTACTCCTCAGTACTTTAACAATATTTTTAGTGGATAAGGGTGATTATTTCTTGCTTAATATTGATTTAGTGTATCCATAGTTGTGATTCTAGGGTTTTCCCAATTCAACTAGAACTATCCAATATGTTTGGGAAACAATTCAGAAGTGATGTAATTTAAACCAAATAACAAGTATTTGACATGTTTGGTATTGTTCTGTATAATCAAAAATTTCGCAAATCTGATTTCCTATTTAGACTTTCTTAATTTCACTTCATACGGGCACGCTGTTGGTTTCTACATAGCGATCGAATGGTGACTCCGATTTACTCAAAATATCTACAGAATATAGATATGATGTTTGTAATTTCAATGTCGTACCTCAAGTAGTTTTCGAGTTATCGAGCAGAGCAGATCCGTAGCCATTTGAGCTCTTTTTTGTGCGCTAAATATCTGGCCGATTGTAGATAGAAAGATGTCTACAAACTCAGCGATTAGTACACGTACCGGGACGCTCTCTACCAATTACAGGCGGTCGTTGAGAGAACTAGGTATGCCAGATGTCATGACATTCTCAGCTTTGTGTGACATAGCCGCCTCTTTTTTTTGATGCTGACTGAATCCTTTTCATTGATAAGTATCTTACAATAATCCACTACCAAGATAGAGCGCAGATAGATTGCGGCTCGCGTTCTTTGGTCGGTCAAGAATATATCTAGATAACGCAATTAGACGACTGCGGCGACCGTTGTTTATCGGCTTATGCGAAAAACGGTGTGAGAGTAGCGAGAGCATAAGCCGATCTTTTCGGCACACTCATTCAGTCCGACTTAACTATTTGGGCATGGGCAGGCAGCGTATTCACAGACCTGCTAGGTATTTTAATATTATTTGCGTACTTTGAAAATTGGAGAAAGTTTTTTCCACCAAATTATTTATATTAGAATATTGGCGATACAAAATCTAGAAATAAACCATATTCAAATCATAGCACTTACTTCATTTAGACCGTATGTCCAAGCTTGTTGAATTCTTTCTTTGGCCCATAGATTGTGTGTGTTCTCGGCCAAATGATCAACTAACTCTTCGAGCTTAGGAGTAAGAGTTATAGCACTCAAATCCAAAGGAGCTGGTTTATATCCATTAGATTGCATAAAGGGCTCATTTGGAAGACGTACCGTTTTTATACGTGAAGGTGGTTTATCCATTGTGATATAATACCCCAAAGCAATAATTGTTCTGCAATATAATTATGGATTTTAAAAGTAATTATTAACGTAATTTCAAATCACCACTCACTTCAGGGTTTGAACTGCTAACTGTGAGTCATATCGTTTCTCAGCTGCTGGAAGTTTTTCAAAAGGTACAAGACATGGATGAATATGTCTCATGTCATCCCTATATTCACCCCATTGCCATCCTGCTTCTATTTTATTCATGGCCCACATTTCATGAATATTTTCTGCAAGTTTATCTCTTATTGATTCAATATAATTAGCTAAAGTAACCATGGAAGTATCTACTGGATTTGGCACAAAGGCAGTATCATCTTCGATAAACAATGGACCTGCTATTACAGTTTTATTCAAGTTACCGAAGTAAAAGCAGGGTTCGAGCATTAGAACCTGCTGTGGTAGAAGGCTTTCTACAAGTGGAGAAAACTCGTCAGGAGGAACATATTTCAATCTCCCGTGATCACCGCCCAGAAGAAAACGACAACTAGAAAAATAATTCATAATTAGAATTAAGATTGTACTAGAGGTTAATTTCGGGGTGAAGGGTGGTGGAAGCTAGTATATATTTACACTGTGCCAACAGCCCATACCCTCTGTATAATAATAATAATTTATTGGCTATAAGAACTGCAATTATAAATATAATAATAATAAATAATAAAATAATAATGTAAATAACCAGTAATAACTATATCTAATAATAATAATAATAAATATCAAACATAATATTTGAATTCAAATAAATGATTTTTTAACATTTAACAAATAAAAACTAATTACATTATTTTTAAAAGTATTGGATTACTGTTCGTAATTAAAGCCAAATACAAGTGAGTGGTTCAAAATCACGGTCGTATATACAGGTCTGGAATCTCGAGGCTGTTTCCTATGTGAGAAGTGAGTCCGCTAAGCGTCATCTGTTGCGTAGGATCAAAAGGGTGGCGCATGAGTCGAGAAATGTTCTCTGGCACGTATACGACCGTGTTCTCCTGCAACTGTCATTGTTGACTTGTAAACACAAGGAATACCGGCGTTTTCAGAAAAAAATGACCGTGCATTGTGCCGAAATGCAAAACGGGGTACAAAAGTGTAAAGCAAAAAAACTTCTGTTTTTAAAGTACCGAAAGATGCGGAAATTCGAAAAAAGTGGCTGCTTGCGATTCCGGAAAGAAATCGTTTTAACGAGGTCTTTTATGTGTGCGAGCATCACTCTGTCCTCTGTTCTCAAGAAAACAGTGCGTCATGTATAACGAAAAAGGGGAAGTTATTTTTAAGGTGAGTAATACATTTTGACAAGAGTAACAGTTCTATTCCTCTCTCAAATCAGAATAAATTATTTTACTTAAAATGTGCGGTTATTATCAATCAATTTTTGTATTGTGGGGCTTGAAATTTGAACGATATGGCGCCTAATCCTGACAACATACTTCGATCCATGCGCCAGCTGGTGGCTGAGCTGGGGACTACGAGTTTGGCGACATGTAAGAGACTCATTTCAAACATAGAGATTTCAGACATGTATATATGACCGTGTTCAAAATTACCCATTTAGGATCATTTAAGATCCTGTGTATGGAATTTTAATAATCGAAATTATATTACTCCAATTCAATAGCTGTTACTAACATTTATTTGTTAATGACAATATCACATCTACCTAATTGAACCCGGTTCGAATCAAAATAAATTCCTCAGGTAGATACTTATTCAGATGCTAGAGCTATTTACTGTTACAATTTCAATCGAAATTCATGCACAGCAATATCTATAAAATGAATCTATCTGTCAAGTTAGTAACATTGAACATTAACTGTATTTCTCACTAATTGAATAGATAAAATATTTCATGATTGCTACAAATATCTTTCTATGTGCTTAGTTTCAACCAAGAGTGGATATGATTTTGTTGAATACTCATCATTTTACAAGACAGAATTCATGGTTGAATCATGAGGAAGTCTGACGCAATGTATTATCCTGAATAAAACTTATTTAACATATTGAATTGAAATATGAACAAGAAACAGAGTGTACTACCAATAAAACATGAACAAGTATCTGGTCAAAATTAGAGCTATTACCTGAGTTTAGAAGAACAACTTATGACTGGAAAAAACATTCCATCCAAGTTGAAATCCCTAAAACTTCCCTTTATAGACATACCATTGAGCGTAAAGGTAATAATGGGTACTGTTAAATCTAGAGCACAGCCAATAACATCACCTGCAAAATAAATGGATTTATAGTAGTTGTAACATAACATAACCACTTACTTTTTCTGATATATGGTTCACTACTGTTGGAAATGACAAGAGTGTTTCTCCCACCAGTCCATAAATGTGCTCCATCAAATCCATATGAATATAAATCATCACCGACGCCATTTCCTCCCCACTTTTCTCCTCCTCCAGGATAGGGGACATATCTAATAAAAAAAATTGAATAGAATTCAAAATCTCATAGCGATCACTCATATAGCTTACCCTTTGGAATTTGCCCACCCTATTCTCAAATGGGGCATCATATGTGTGGTTTGTTCTAAATGGTCAACCGTCACTTCAAAATACCATTTCTGGTAAATGGCGCTACCTTCTACTCGTCCTACAAATATATTAGGTCGAACGCTGAAATTGATATTACTGATATAGAAAGCAGCACTGGTATCACGAATTCAAGAATGTACCTGGCTACATGATCTACAAGCTGAGTTTGAAGCAGTAAATTTTTTCCGGGTAAGAGATAGTCACATATATTGTTTTGAGAGCTACGAACAGCTACTCCGTTACCAACACAGAGAGAACAGAGGACGTCTAACACTTTTGGATCTCTTCCATGTTTCTCCAGAAGTGATATAATGACTTTGATGTGCTCATCCTTGAATAAAATAAATGAGCTTTTAATTTCTTGTTATACGACATTTAAAAAGAATTATATTGGAAGGTTTCATCCAAAATGCTTTTTTGGCTTTTCTCAACCAGAAATTCCATTTTTACCTCTTCTAGAGTTAGAGAAACTAATTTTACCACATTAAATAGTAATGTGCGTATAAAACACAAAATTACACATACAGCTCAGTTAGGGAATGCCACTGTGCGAACAGTTGTTAATAAATAAATAGTTATTAAAGGGTAAATGATTCCAAACTAACCTGCAACCAACAGCTGATAAAAATCAAAAAGTGGCAACATTAATGCTAGCCGAACGCGCACACCGAAAGATATGACGACTAAGTCCTAAATTGTATTATATATAACATTATGGTGAAAGGGTGAAACCCATGATCATATACTCATCTTTGGTATGGTGTATCAAGATAACCGAGAAAATAGTTGCGGCTGAGTTGAAAAATGTCCAAAGACATGTCTGCCTCAGTATAACGAGAGCTATGAAAACAACACCAGCCGCATACATGAAAGTACTATTGGACCTACCCCCAATTGGCAGTATGATGATGGGGAAGGGAGGCAAGAATGGGACTTTTGAAACCACAAAACAAGAGTAGATGATCGGACCATACTAGCATCAAGGAAATTGTGAGAGATTACATTCTTGAAATGAAACCAACAGACCCCACATTAATCCCGAGTAGTCTTTCAACACTAGCTTCGAGTAATCGTACAAGACGGGAGTAGACAGCACCAGGGGCAAATCTGGTGAGAGGACCTGGTACACAGAAGGGAACAAAACCAGGGAAGATACTGTTGCTAGAATATACAGTGAGGAAACAAATTTTCAACAAAGTATAATATAAAAATACTAATCTTCTTTGTATCGTACAATTTTCAACATATATGAATAGGAGAACACAATTATTACAATAGAATTGAGAAATCTCAAGGTGAAGTTCATGCAAACAATTTCCTGTCTTGTTAACAATTAACAAATATCTTCTATATCTAGATTCTCACACTGCTAAAAATGTCCTGAATTTTCATTCGAGGGCTCATTAATCAACCACTTCGAATTACCGTACATAGGTTGTGCAGGAACACGAAACAATGAATAACTAAATTTTTTCAAATAGGACATCCCGTATCTTTTTGTACCGTTAATTACTATTTTCGGTAAGATTTCCAACGATACATGGTTCATGTAGTATATTCTGGTAAACTGACCATACTTTTAAATTGTGTAGAATGTCCGTAGCTAACGTTGAAAAAAAAAGCTAGTCCGAGGATGCATACGGGACTGGGTCAAACAACAATAAAGACAGTGCTGGAATAAAGCTCCTCACAAGCACGACGGGAGAACATTTATTAGAGAACTGTCGAAGAACTGAACTGAATTACTACTCAACATGATTGACATCCAGGTCCGAACAATATGTCTCCTCACTGGTCATAGTCCATTGGGAGGACACTTGCACGAAATGGGAATGTGCAATGGAGATATATTTGCAGACAATGCGGCAAAGGGCCAACACATCATGCGAGGCATTATATCGGAAAAGACAAGCAATATTCGGGTAGGCTAGTCTCTCTGCCAAAAAATATAACAACCACCCAGTGAAGAACCTACACAAAAAGTCCAAGTGGCTGGTCTAAAGGACAAGCATCCAAGGCAAAAAAGGGCAAATTTGAGGTTTATTCACATTTTACTATTTAATTTGAATGAATTTATTTTCAGTAAACGATGAAACGTTGGGATAATTCTACCAGGATATTTCAGTGAAAACTGTAAGTGGAACAATTACCACATTGAAATTATTGTGCCTCATCTATAAAGACCTCGCCACTCACCTTGTCAAGAGAGTTGGAATTTCAAATAGCTCTGGTTTTCATGAGTCTTCGAAAATAAGAAAAGAGCAGACTCGCCGCCACTCTTAATTAAACCAATTGCAGAAAGTGTTATCTGAACATACTATCTGTATTAGGGCAGCGCCCAAACTTCCCACCCTGACATAGATCCAGATATCGCAGCGGCTCAAAAGTCTTATTTACCTTGGAGGGAACTAGTTTTCTTGCCACTCGTTTATCACGAAAATTTAGTATCAAAGATCGTTAGATGAGATGTCCGGGAAAATTCATCAACTTATTCGGTGGTTAAAGATTGTTCAAAGCGCTTTCGAGGGGGGCATGAATCCTTGGAAGATGAAACTAACAGAACTGGAGGAAGGTGGAAGTTGTGATATACGACAAAATTGCCTTTGTTGAGGATTTCTCATTAGGCAATCGATGCTTGAAGGTGAAACAAATAGCAAAAATTTCGGGCTTTCAGATACAAGCGTTCGCCGAATCATCCACGAATATTTGGGCATGATAAAAGTTAGGGCAAGGTGGTTTCCCAAGCAACTCTTAACAATTTACCCAGCGTCATATTGAATTTGCTCGGTCATTTTTGGAGCTATATGGAGAAACCCCTACCGACGTGTTGAAGACAATTGTCACAGGAGATGAAACCATGTCCTATAGAGGGGCCGATGGAATAGAATTAAAGGTGATGACTTTAAAGAACGCAATACTCCAAATTATGACAAACTATTCGGGAGAAAAGACGTGGAAAAACTGATCATTGCAGCGGTGCATTCCGCTGGAATTACACAAGCCGCAATTCGAGTGGAGTTTTGCACAGATCGATCACCCTCCATATAGACCAGATATGGCTCCAGTGACTATTACCTAATTCAGTGTTTGGAAAAGAGCATTCGGGGACGCCATTTCAGTGATACGAAAAGGTGAAAGTTGCAGTTTGGGCACATTTTGGAAGACAAACCAGGAATATTTTTTCAAGGGTGTTATATTGTTGCTGAACGATGTTATAAGTCATTGATGTGATGAGTGATACGAGTCCGGGAATTTTTGACCCTGCGCTCATAGTATGTACTATGGGCTTCAAGATATTTGGCGTTTATAGAAGATTATAAGATAATAATTTCATACTATAAAGAAAAAACGGTTTAGCTTGATTATTCTTGTTCAATACTGGTAATTTCAAAATTTGAAGCAGCTCAAACTTGTTTTCATAGCTTGTAGTCTGTTGATATTATTTTACAAATATCAACAAAAAAATCGATAACATGGCGCTCGAAAACTGCCTCCAGAACCAGTTTCCACTCGACAATTTCAACAACAATTATATAAGCACAAAAGGCTTTCTAGGCCGCTACTAACGGAACCACCACCAAATCAATAATAAAATAACAATCATATGAACATATGTAATAATCCAACGAATTATTACTTTTGAGTCATTTGAATAATTCAATTTAATTCGAATTGAAGTTTTATAAATTATTATATCTTGAACACGATATACCAGACAGGCCTAGCGACAGTAATCTGAACCCTCTTCCCGGGGCGCCGACTTCTAGGCCAGCCACGAACAATGCTTAGCAAACGTAGCACACTACGAGGCCAATGGTACTTTTTTTCCCTGAGTCAGGAGAAGTCCACGTGGAGTTGAGAAGAGCCGTCACTTAGGATTCTTTCGCCTAGTTAGATTCTTATAAATATGGACGGGCTCTGATCGCGGCATTCTAAATCAAACATATTTCCTGAGCTTGCGCGTGGGGTGGCCCCCACTTCAATGGTTTCATAAAAACTAATTACTTTGAGAAAAAAGGAGAGTTCTTCATCACCTAATCGTTCGGTAAGTCCAGCCAGCTTTATGTCCACAGGGGTGCTCCATTGTTGCATTAATTCAAGCCATATATTTTATTTAGATTCCACTCAAAATAATTAAAATTTTCTTAATTTCTTTTTATTGTTGTTGAGGTCATGTCTCTATAAAGTAATAAAGTAATTTTCTAGTCAAGTTATGTAGAACCTTTAATCCAGCTTTATTTTTGTTCCAAAGATCATATTTTTTGAATTTAAACAAATTAAATTCACAAAATTTATAGAGATTAAATTAATTCATCAATTTGTGTTCATATAAGTCAACGAAGAAATTATTAAAATTCACCTACGTTAAATTTTGCTTGTAGTATTGTAAAAGAAAGAAACCCGGAGCTGTAGGTAGTTTGCTTGGGGGTGGTTTGGAGCATTGAATTGGCTCATAGTTAGAAATCAGTTGTGTAGAAAATTAAACATAGGATTTGTGCAACAGGGGTTATGTATTCCTAGGGCTGAAGCAGCGCTGGACTTGTTCGCGTCTTTCGGGTTTCGCGGAAAGTGTTTGTTCCCTTAAAATCATTTTTACACACATAATATTTAAAGCACAATTTGAACTGTATGACTTGGAAAATAGCCAAATGAATTAATAAATTGAATATAAGTGCAAAGTGATGATTATACTGCCTTACCCGCATCATATTCAATGCTTCTGGAGAGTCGATTAAAACACAATGAAGTACATCTAACATTCCAGTTCCTTCACTAGATGCCTGAGATCCTAACCTTGAGAATAACCAATTGAGTCGGTTGGAATTAGCAAACTGAGCACAATTTGTATGATTGCCTTTAATAATTGCAGCTGGAATATTAATAAAACGCATAAAAATTCGTACTACAGTGATATCAATATCATGTTTACCTAGAAGTTGATACAAATAACCAGATATCATTTCCCAACTTTGATCTCCAGCCAATGCTGCCAAAAACCCTTGAGAAGTGATAACATTTATTTTGTCTATAGCTTCTAAAATTAAATTTAGAATACCCTCTTCTTGGAAAAGGTCTTGACGATTTCTCAATGCTCTCAATTTGTTTTGTTTTTCTTCATGTTCTACAAAAGAAAACGTTATATGGACGAGAATGGAATGTTCTAATTTAACTTACCCATATCATCTTCTGGCTGAGCAAAGTAATTAATTAAGTCCTCCAAGCACTTCACCATTTCGTTTAAATTTACTGTTTGGAAAAACAAAGAATGTCTCCTGTTCATCTGTAAGGTTTCTAATCCACTGAAAATGAAAGTTTGAACACTTAGTAAGCTTTCCTCAAATGTAGAATTAGTTATGAGCTTTGTCTACAGAATTATCTAACGAGAACAAATTTATATAATTTAGATTTGAGATAAGGAATTTGCATTATTATGACAACGATTGGGGGATGAACATGTGAATTGATTCAATTATCAATGAATCTGATCAATTTGCTCAAGTGATCCAAGATGAAGTAAAGCATTAGCAGAAGTAAAGTTATAGGGTCGACCATCAGCATATTACTTCTCTGAGTTTTGTTCTTATTCAATTCAAATTATCTCAGAGCTTATTTCAAATCATGGCCCATGCAAGTCAGAAAGGATTCAATGGAATTATGTAAAGGAAACATTTTTTTCAACAAAAGGTGCAATATAGTATAGTAGTTCATTTACATGACTTTCCAAACGGATTTACCAACGAAATAGGTCTTATGTTAGAGATTGGCTGAAAATTAAATTGAAATAAACAGCAAGGTTATTTTTTTATAGCACGATTAAGAATTATACGTTTTACAAGGTCGTTGAGCGTTTCATATTTCCTTCATCTATCATAACTAGGAAGATATATGGACTTTTCAAGTTCTTACGAGTTGTGTGTAGGGCTTCCAATACCGGGATTAGGTTGTACCGTAAACTCAGATTTATTCAGAGCTCTTTTCAATACCAGTTTCTATATCGCAAATTCGTCATTATTACTGGGAATTTCTTGGTCAACAATTCGTTCAATGATTTCGTCAGTGGTATTGAATATCATTGAAGTGTTATCATTTTGGGTCTATACTAAAATGTGCAGTGCTCTGTTTGGCCATTTTCTCATTGTTCTCTCGATGAGATGACAACCCTGAAAATCTGCTCCTCGAACCACAGGGCTTCGATTATATCCTGCGATTCTAGTCGCAATCTTTCAGACTGTCTCCTAAAAAAGACGGGATTGATCTGCACCCTTTAGGCAGCCATTGCTGCTAAGCCTGTAGACCGCCATCATTGCGAGATTCCTCATCGTCAGTGATGGGGGGGACACGCCGAGTAAGACCGTCAATGCTGCATTCAGTTCACTCTTCCTCGTGGATGTAATGCCTCTGAGGAAGAGCTTAGCAGTTTCTGGGTCGTGACAAGTTCGGTTCTTTTCCACCACACGAGAACCACATGACTGAGTCTTGAGAAGATGATAGCTGTGAAGATTCACATCAACTGCTTAAGCCCCAAATCTCACTTTATGCCAATTGCTCTCTCACACTGCCAAAAAAGGTTTCTGCGCATTTTGGCATCTAGTCTATATTTGCTTTTGTCAGAGTAGTTACTCATCCAGGATGATTCCCAGATATTTTGCCATCTCGGCAAAGTCTTTCCATCAATTTACCTCTTTCGGAGGCTCAATCTTGTACCTTCTGTAGAATATGATAATGGCCGTTTTAGCCAGCTGAATAGGGAGTTGGTAATCTCTAGACCAGACTTCGGTAATTAGCAAGGCTTGTTGTACAAGCTCCTGCAAGGTATTCTCGTAGGCTTCTCTGGACAGTATGGCGATGTCATTCCCATAACCTACCGCAATTGGTACTAACGTACTATAAAAAAATTCCCTCATCCACTAAAAATACTGTTATGTACTGAGGACATTTCAGCTACCAAGTAGCCATAATCAGAGTGAACTAAATAAGAAATCAAAATGTGCATGTTTGAATACTATTTGGAATTGAAAGTGTAAATGAAAAATTACTTTCAGCTGGAGATAAATATGAATTTATTAAATTGGCTTTTCGGTTACAAATTTACATTCCAGGGTGGCACTCGTATCGGACGCAAGTGATAGGGGGTACAAAATATTTAATTTATAGACATCTGGTACGTTTTGAATTTTTTCAGGTAAGATTTATATATAAAATTATAATATATTGTTAGGTATTTGCATTACTTTATATTACACAAATAAAAGAGGAAGTTTCATTTGCCATTTGCGGTCCACAATGTTGATGCATATTTTTTTTTTGATCGACAAATATGCACAGGGGAGGGAGGCGTAAACAGTCTCTGGGACCAAGGACGTATACAAGGGGGGTTTAGAAGGTTCACCCCACCCCCTAAAGTTGACCATGCACACACAATAATTATTATTCTGTGGCATTAGAAAAGATCTGGCACCCGGCTCCCACAAACAGATACCATAGAGGTAATATATAAAAAGGGTTCTCCCCGCTTCAACGTAGGGATCAAAACCAAAATTGGTCGTTAAACCACCCCTATTCCCCCATTGGAGAGGTATAAACACAACCCAGAAATATTTATCGATAAAACATAATAAACTGATTTAGTGTGAACGTTTTGATGTTTAAATTCCCATCATAAATTATAACAGTTCATTCATTCATATGTAAGTACTGTTGCCATTAGATTAGATAGCTCAAATTCTTATATTCATCTTTAGTTAATGATAAATCAAAGTATCAAAAATATTACTTGATGAATTGGGTAAATAAAGAGCTGCACTTCCGGATAACTCTAGCTGTTCTAGATTCTTCCTCTTGACTCCTACTGAAATCTAATCCATCATCCATTTTTCCTTCTTCGTGCAAGACAGCCTGTTTTTCTTCTACTTTACCAACACCTTTTTTCTTCGTTTCATAGCTCTATAGAACGCAATTATTTAATGTTGAACAACATTTTTTCTAAACTATTCTTACCTTATAAGAAAGCCACAAACCACTTTCTGAATGTTGAACAATAACAGTAGAATCACCATATTTAATAATAGGGGCTCCTATTACCTCCAAATCTTTGTCTTCTAATACCACTTTCTGGTCGTCTTTTTCTTGACGAAGGCAGAAGGCTGTTGTTGCAGTGGTAGCTTCATCTCTAATTATTACATAAAAAATAGTTATTTCCTGTTGTTATGTACGCTTTTCGTACAATGATCATTACACAAAAAATTTGATTTCCATTCTTAACCACCTACTTACTCAAAAACCTGAACGATCGTTCATCAGGAATAAACTGGTTTTGAATATACTCGTAATTCTGAGCAAACATTTATATTTTTGGAAATTAATTCAATGACATATCTACTCGTTTGGATAGTTGTAATATAACAATGTTTTACAAGATGGATGACTATGATTTATATGAAGAAATATATAGTTTGTGTAATTGCTCTTACCTGCTGACTAAATATAATTCGTTATGCTCATTGACAGCCAAATAACGGCCAGTGGTGATATGCCTTATCCTCATAGGATGATGCCAGTTGATAAATCCACCAGCCCACTTCGTCCTTGCCAACTCTAATCTCCACAACGATCTAGCTTGGGACATTACACTGCCACCTTCATAAACGACAATGCTAAAAGCATATTATGTTAATCAGAAACAAACTCTGGTTTGCAAATCTTACTTATGGCCTAGTTCGATTCTCCACGTAGATGGTATAGTGAGGCACTCATCACCTCCATGGAAAAATCTCAAGACGTCTCCTCCGAAAACGTAGCCAACATATTTCATTTTTGATATACCTGTACCATATGGTTGCACAGACCAATGTGTTACATGGAAGCTCGCATTTACAATGGAGATTTCGTTTTCTTTAGTTGTGTGCTGAAATTATTTTTCCGAATGTACTATTGTAACGAAGTTTAAAATTTTGAAATATCATTTAATTTAGATCAGGCAGTAAATACGGATATTACATGTAATCTCAGTTTGAACAGTTCATTATTTCAATAGATTTGTGTGAACTCCGAATATATATTCCGTGATTGTCACATTTCTAAATCTCCGTAATTTCGAATAAGTCTAATTATTCAAATAGATGAATCTAAATCATGCCCGTTTAAAAATTGCATTAATTCCGATAAAATATGTTGCAAAAGCAGGGGTCTGGCAAGTTGATGCATCAAAGTTTTGAACAAAGGTATGTATAAAAAAAGGCGAACAACCAGAAAACTCTGATAACACTTGTTTAGTGTCCCGGGAGAAACTAGTGGAGCATCATGAGCGCGAATTTTAGATCTAAAAAGTAGCGTTACTTTTAAGCATTGTTCGGGACATACGTAAAAACCCTCGGCACAAAATAAAGAATTGGTGGAGCAGGCTTGACCAGAACCTCGAAAAACATATAAAAGACGTGACAGATAACAGATCGCTCTCTTTTGTGCTCTCTTTGGTGATTTCGATTTTCAATCAGTGCAGTTGCTCTTTTGTGATTTTGAATTTCAATCAGTACAGTTGCTCTTTTGGAGATTTTGAATTTCAATCAGTACCGTTGAAGTGAGATTATTATAAGAATCGAAGTGAATTAATTATTGTCCGAGTTCAAGTCAGATTTAAACTGTGAATTAACAATAGTGATCCGTTTAGTGAATTGTTTCACAAGGTAAATGATAGCTAAATAGTTTATATTTTTGGGCATTACGATATATTGATTTGCGTAATTTATGATTGGTAACGTTTGTACAATATCTGAGTTCCGTAGCATTCAGTAATTTAAATTGTTATATTTGAGTTTATCCCGTCATAGGTCGAACCACGCACGATTTGAATTCGCACGTGAATTGAAATATTCAAGTAATTGTATGGTATGTACAGAGTGTGTATGTTTGAACGACAGGGGCGTCTTTGGTATATTTGTGCACGCTGTGACGTACCGGAAGTATAAGTATATCATAGACGACCAAACCACCAACGGCTTGTGCACACTGTGATGTACCGGAAGTATAAGCTATGGTGGTTGTGTGATTGAGAATCGTAATTACCCCCTTAATCGTATGAGAAGTCCTCGGCCGTGGATGTAGGGGTTATTGCAGATACGATAGTTAGGGTTTGTGCACACTGTGATGTACCGGAAGTATAAGCCCTAATTGTTTAGATTCTGAATCTGTAAAGTGTATGAAATCTAACACTGTCATACAATTACCGGGAACTCCGTTGATAGCTAGTACACGGGTGGGTGAGGTGACAGAATAAACTCAATTAGAGTAATTATACGAAAATACCGCAAAATCTGATATCGTACGAGCGGAAAACTAGTGCAAGACAATATTTTCCGAACCGACCAAATTTTATAACCGTTTAATATATCGTAGTGTGTTTTGAACATTTCACGTAATATTGCTATCTAAATAATTACCGAATACCGCTCATTACGCTAGGACCTGTTTGATTTGTATTTTCCGCAAATGATAAATGTGAATCATTTGTCAACCAATTTCGTACCGTTGAATTGAAATTAATTACCGAACATATCGTAGAATAGATATGTTGTAACAGTTTTCATATACCGTTTGAGCTTAATTACATTTTCCGCCTGGTTGAAATTTTGTGAAATAATACCGTTCAATTGCATTTATATTGATTATTCTGAAAGTGTACTTGTTATAATTATTATATATTTAATATTTGGAATTCCCCGTTTTATTAAATTATTTCTGCTCCATCTTCAAACGAGCTAAGTTATAACCAGGTATCAATTGTAATTAAAGCCTACAATTTTGATACTGTTTTCTGCCCAATGGGCTCTGGTTATACTTCACTGTAGCTACCCTAGGGACAAGGCTATCTATAGATAGCATAGTGACAAGCCTTGTGGTGAAGACCCTAGCAGAAGTCTTCAAAAAGGAGTTAACCTTTAGAAAAATCTGGCGCCCGAGGATTTGAAATAAGCAATTTACCGAAAAGTTGCAAGGTACACGTCATACTATCTATCTGAATAGTAGCTTTTATAACCAGTTGGTAAAATCCATGATAAAATATATTTTTTGATTCTGGACCTACAATCTAATTAAACAATTTTTACAAGTAAATAGAAATAACGTTTTAAATACAATCTGGACGAAACTATACCCAGGAGGTTTTTCTCAGGTCGTTGATTACGAATCTAAGGTGAAAATATTGAAATGCAAGATTACTACATATATTCATACATTTCATTAAATTGATAAATAAATTCTCGTTGTATTTTTTGTTTGAATATTTAACTATTTGTGAGTACCTGACAATCGCGTTGAGCGATACCGAGTTTATATCTCTGGATTTTTTTTTGCACTAATAGTAAAATGACAACACCCATTCACTAGCATGGCTGGCTATACACTTGGATATAGGTTTCGTCAAGATTAAGTTAGTATTCAAAACGGTGTTTCCATTTGTTGATTTATTATTTAAACGAATTCTAAGGTACCCATCCCTGACGAACTGCTAAAATGTTTCAAGTCGATTGGTCTAGAATCAAAACATATATTTTACTGGACTATTAAAAACGTTAAGCGTTGGTTCAATAATTATTATTGATGCATCTGCATCATTCAAGAATACATCACAAAATTTCTTCTTTGTACTAGAATTGTAACTGCCAGTTGAGAATAGTTTCCATTGTTCGAGTCAAAATAGGTTATTATGTCTAATTTTTTGCTAGAAAGGAAATACACTCACCAAGTATCGTTCTGTAGCAACAGATACCAAGATCAAATCGTCACCAACACGTACTTTTTCACCTTCAGATCTGCAATATTATTTCATATTCACTAGTTCAGTTCACTGTATTCCGAGAATTATATTACCTTTGCTTACTAGCAGGATGTACAGTCCACCAACAGGCTTCGCCCTCGCTGTGCTCTTGTAAACCAACATCAAAAGCAAGTTTATCATTACTGGAACTCGTTGATAAACATGCCAGGTACTGCAAAAGGTAATAGTTCATCAAAACTACATTATGGACAATTGTGCAGACACACTCTTTCAAATTTCAATTTTGAATAAATACAAATTTACAATAATTCAAGAACAATATAATAATAATATTAATCTCTTTATTTATCACTTGGCTAGCACAAAACAAACAGAAAAAATAATAATACTTCCGCCATACATGATTATAATACAATATATTCCATTTACTCTATCTAAAAATAAAATACATCTCTTTATGTTATTGGAACTGTTTTTTCACATGCTCCTTATATCCCTTTAACCCCGTTCTGACCATAGCCAGTACCAACCCTTTCCAAATCTTGTGTTATACATGTGTATGTTCTTAGCGAATTTACATTGTTCAAAAGATTTACACACATCAATTGGTTCAACATTTTGAAAATAAATATCGTTTTATAAGTTATAGTTTGTCTTAGACGCATTAGATTTGTAGAATTTAGCATATCGATCTTGTAGCATTCCTATCATAGCCGAGATCTTTATTCTATGGTTTTGCAGCGTATCTAATTGAGAATTCGTCATTAAAAAGAATACTGTTGTACAAATATAAAAATGTGGTTTAACAATTATTTTACATATAGTTAGTTTTGCCCATTTACTTAGGTTTTTAGATATACGCCCAACACATTGTAATAATCCGTACGGATTATTACTTTTTGGGGCCTTTGAATAATTTGATTTAATTCAAATTGAAAGTTTTATGTATTATTATATCTAGAAATGAACATACGATATGTTAGATATGTCTACAGACGTGTGTAAGCTGAACCCCCTTTCCTGTAGCATTGAACCATGCTTTACAAACGTAAGCACGGCACGAGGTCAATCGTACTTTTTTCCCTGAGTCAGGAGAAGTCCACGTGGGCTTGAGTAGACCCGTCACTTACGATTCTTCCGCCTAGTTAGATTGCGATAGGTGGATTTATAACTTATGGGCGGGCCTTGTTCCCGGTTTTCTAAATTGAACATATTTTCTAAGCTTTGCGCGTGGGGTGGCCCCCCGCTTCAATGATTTCATAAAAACTAATTACTTTGAGAGAAAGGGGGAGTTCTTCACCATCCACTCGATAGTTCTTCACCACCTACTTGTTCGGTAAGTCCAGCTTGCTTTATGTCCACAGGGATGCTCTATTGTTGCATTAAGTCAAGTCATGTATCAATCAAATCAATTAATATAACGTTTGTCAAGATTATACAAATTAAGTTCAAGAAATTTATAGAGATTAAATTAATTTATCAAATTTTGTTCATTGCAACAAGGGTTATGCATCCCTAGGGCTGAAGCAGCGCTGGACTTGTTCGCGTCTTTCGCGTTTCGCGGAAAGTATTTGTTCTTTTAAAAAATCATTTTGTTACAATTTCCTATCATACCAAATTTAATCCGACGTAGAAATTGAGTGTTTAAATCCTTTGTGCCTTATTTCTACAAGGGGTTCGAGATCATGCTTCGCCCGCCAATGTTCATTTTGTTAAAGTATGTTTTTTTTCAGTCATTTATGCTAGTTTGAGTGTTCTATACAAATTCCGCTTATCGGAGATCACTTAGGTGATATGATCGAGTATCAGGTCGTTAGGCTTACCCCGAGTTGCCAGAAAGAGAGGAATCCTTCAATTTGAAATATTATCTATCAATTATCGGCGTGATCGAGCGCGAAACCGATCACTGTTCGGAGTTGTGCTAATCAATCTTTCATTTATTTCAATTTTCTAAAGAGAACATGAACAGGAACTCGCTCGCTGGCGAAAGGGGTAAAACTAACGACATTGATAACGGTCTCCCAGGTTCCCACTTAGGGTCAACCTGAACTTGACGTATTTTAATTCATTTTATTCCCCTTTTCTAAATTTTGAATTAATTTATTTAATTTTATTTACGAGTTTAACTGGTAATTCCGAACCTCTCAGCGAATACGACATTCAGAATTTACGCTTGAATAGATATAAAGATATAAGTATAAGTAATTGTACGAGGCGGTTCCTTGAAAGAGACAAAAACAGCTTCTAGGTGGCCTGAAATATAAACCTAGTGGTGGCAGCTTCAAAGAACCGTAAGGGTACACGGATCAACTAAGATCTCGGATACCCGAACAGGTTACAAGTACAAGTATTACTAGCAGTGAGATAGGCTTTCAAACCTATTCACTTATCTGGAAATATTAAATCTGGAGTAATTTCAGTTCAGATTGATTATAAAATAATACGCTCGGCTCACCGTTACAACATTTGTTTTTTTTTATTTGTTCATTATATGGTCAAAATGACCCAAGAAAGTTAAGTGCTCATCAATTATACAACCAAGATACTTTATCTTTTGCACACATTTTATATTCATGTCATCTTTCTTTTTAGAATTCCTATAGTTTTTATCATTGTTATTTTCAATAAGCATCACTTTAGTTTTATTTATATTTAGTTGATAATCGTTATTGAACAAGTTCAATAAATTTTTCAGTTCCTCGTTTATTATCTCTATTATTTCTTCAACATAGTCACGTATCACATAAAATAAAGTGTCATCTGGAAACAACTGAATTTTTGATTTTTTAATAGTCGTTTATATAAATTATGAAAAGTGTTGGTCCTAAATTACTGCCCTTGGGCAGTCCATAAGATGTTTTTCTAAAAAACTATTAAAATTTGTTTCATCACACAATTACGTCTTGTTTTTATATTTTTACTTTACTAGAGGAAAACCTATAATGTCCGAAGAACATGGTGTGAGCCAGCGGTGGAATGATGGAAACGGAGATGAGCATTGGAATTTTTTCCTGGAAGATTGGAGCTTATAGGCGCAAGGAAGGACCTCATTAAACAAAGACTTCCACAACTTCGCCGTTCGATAGAAAAATGAAGTCTGGTAAGAAGTTCGGCTGGTCTCGAGCTTGACAATGAAGGGGTGCCCAGATTGAGCTCGTCTAGTCCGCCTACCTGGAATCTCTCATGGTGGAATAACAAGCGAAATTTCTGATGAACACCGAGAATGGAAAGAGGTATAGAAAAGGGAGAGATCGCCCACATTTCTACGATGTTCTAGAGAGGTCAATAAATTGGTAAGTGTGACGACATCACTATTCAGAAGAATAGCTCTCTTCTGAATATAATGTAAGGACTTCAGCGTATGTTTGGGATATGAACTATAAACATGTGAACAGTACTCCAAGACATATTGATCGACGCTTTGTAGATTATGAGGAGTTGATGAGATGTAAAGTATCTCTTGACACGGAATAGCAAACCAAGTTTTTGTGAAGCGGTTTTTGCAATGGACCTCACATGATCGTCCCATGAGAAATTGCAGTTGGTGGTGATGCCGAGCATGAATATGTTGGATTGAGGAATCCGCCTTCCTGGAGAAAATACAAACTTGAGTTTGCATTAAACTACTCGATTATTAGATCCCCATTCCAAAATCGTTGCCAGATCTTCATTAATTGGGTCGACATGTCTGTGTAGCTAATATGGCTTCATTTAGGGTCTCTAGATAAGAAAACGGTATGAAATGTACCATCGCCTGCAAAGATGTGAACAGGACAGTTTATTTCCAACAGATCGTTGATAAGGAGCAGACATCAAATTGGTACCTAAACAGATGGGCCCTGTGGAACACCAGCGTTAATAGCTATTGTATAGGAAGAACTCCGGCTATCACCGCGAAAATTCGATAGTAAACGACAAACTTGAGGCGGAAATATGACAGAAAGTTCCCAATAAGACCTTGGTGCCAGTCTTGGTCAAATGCTTTGGAGCTGGGAAATTCCCCATATTTTCAATAGATTTGTTACAAATAAGTTACGTAGGCAAGCAGGTCTCCTGTTGATGTCTGCTGGAGAAAGTCATATTGCCGGACATTCACGATATTGAAGCTCTTTAGGTATTGGATAAGCTCGATGTTTATTGTTTTCTCCATAACTCTAGAGATCACAGATAATAGTGCAATGGGTCTATCATTATTAGTATTTTTTGGGGAATTAGTTGGGCTGTCTTCCAGCTGGAAGGAAACACACCAAGTTTATATGAAAGGGTGAACAACCTGCAGAAAACTGGTGTTAATTCTGAGGCACATCCTTTGAGATCAGGCAGAATGCGCCAATTGTGCGCTGGCGAAAGACAATTTCAGGCACATGGCTATAGACGGCAGCTATATGAGCTTACTCGACAGTGGAATGTGCTGGCTTTCTATTCCTTGCCAAGAACCTTACATCCCAGCAGCTTCTCATAATCTACAAAGCACAAATTCAACATGTCCTGGAGTACTGTTTGGAGTTCAGCTCCCAAACATACACTAAAGAGCTTAGATTCTATTCAGAAAGAGCAAGTCATGAAACATTTTCGCATGACATACAATAAAAGAGAATGTTTTCAGATAACATAAAATTTTGCATCGAAACAGTGTGCGTGGCGAAACAATAATGAAACGCGGTGGCGCAAAACCTACTCGTATAAAAAAACAGAATAATCGGATGCAATGAAATTTTTGTTCCGCGTCATCTTGGACTGGAACCAAATTTGTGACCCATTATAAAGCGGATTTTGCATATAATTCGATTTTCAAAATATTTTTCCATTTCAAATCAAAAAGATACTCAGATGACGCGTTATGACGTCTTATAATTCAACAAACAGTTAATGCATATGACAGTTGTGGAGTGAATAACCTTACAAATCTGCATTAATCTTAGATACGAATACAATTTATATTAAATATGACCAACAGTCAACACTTTTTTTTAGCTTACCATATCACTGTTCTGATGTCTCAATAAAATAGCATTTCCGTACAATAATGTACGATGTCCAGAACCAGTTCCTTTTCCCTAAAATAAAATATTTAATTAAAACCAGCACATGGATATTTGGTAGAAGCTTCTTATTGAGTTGAGAATTAGTTTGTACAATTTGTATTGTAACATAGGAAACCATGTTCCTCTGCAATTTAAAACAATTAAAGCAAAATCATATTAATACATATACTCATTACTTACAACTTACAACTTGAGAAAACAAATCTCTTTAAATATTATTTGTATGACAGAAAAGCATTGAACGCTATTTAGACCTCCATTTCATCTTGTTTCTTGAATAATGTTATAATCACTTAGTCAATTCATATCTATATCATTTATATATACAAGCTATTTTACAAATGTTCCAAAAAATTGGTTTCACCCAAATGTGAATTCATATTTAATATTAATATCGTAATGTTTAATTCTCACAATTAATTTTTTTGTAGATTCGTACTACCAGGTTTCGAGGTCAATTATTACACCTCATCCTCAGGTATATAAGTATAAAGCATGGATTCAATATATAAAATTATTTATAATCATATGGCTTCATTTCCAGATAATTAAAGTTTATATGTAAGATTTCATTTTTGATTTATATAAAAATGTTCAACATTCAACATTGAAATTCAGGAACATTGAAAATATGAATATTTTAAAAACACTTCCCAGGCCTCGATGGTTGTTAAATCGCGAAGAATATATTAAATAATGGAGACAAATTTTTATAAATTTGAACATGTATAACTCAAATCATAAAAGGGAGAGAACCAAGGTGCTGAAAGCTACTTCGCCTTTTGCCTCATAGATCTCACGAGACCCAGCAGGACGAACAAATGTCAACTCTTAGTGGATTTATTCACATCCTTGTACAGGGTCATTTTTTATATTTGCGTACCCACTTACAGGGGTTAATGTAAGTGACATAAGAAAAGTTGAATAATTTTTTCCTCATTACTTTTTAGATTTGTAGTAAAAAACACATGAACATCGCGAAGTTGAAAAACAATAGTTTTTTTTACGGAGATTTGATCCAAAATTATATTGAAAACTATTTGGAAAGCCTTCCAGTTCTCCAATACAATAACTTTCTTTAGCAACAAGATGGGGTACCACCCCATAATATCGTTCAAGTTATTGAATACCTAAATCGCAGATATAATCATTGGATAGACAGACAGGGCACAGTTCAATGGCCGGCTAATAGCCCGGACTTAAGCCAGTTAGATATTTTCCTGTCGGGATATCTAAAAACCCGAATTTATTATGACAGACCTGAACTTATAAATAAATGAGAGAAAACATTAAAAGATGTGTGAGTAATCACGGTGGATATATAGAAAACATATAGTCATTTACTTCACTTTATATTATCATAAATGTTTGTTTAAGTTTGTTAATCTTTTGATTAACTTCTAAAACACCTTATCCAAATATAATAACAATTGTTATTTGAATAAAAAAGACGTACTACTTGAAGCTTTTCTTCCTCCGAATAACCCATTTTCCTAACTGAATGTTTCAATTTAAAGTGAAGTGACACATATGTCACATTGAAATATGCGGAACGCCTGGCCAACTCGATTATCACTTCAATTTATCAAAATTTCAAACTTTAACAATTCAAAAACCTATATATTATTGAAATCAGGGGAAAGAGATTTTTCGTCCTGGCAGAAAATATATAGGATGTTCCGTTAAAAAAACTTGCTATTGTTTTTCAACTTTGCGATGCTCATGTGTTTTTACTACAAATCTAAGAGATAGTACAGAAAAAATTACGGAACTTTTGTATTAAAAGTTTTTTCTGTTACTTATATTAAACCCTATAAGTGGGAACGCAAATATAAAAAATAGCCTTGTACCTACATTGACATGTTTGTTACATTTCATTCCATTCATGAATACATTCTTCATAATTCAATATGCGTACAGGTCAGAGAAGAAGTTAATTAAAAATTATTCATAGTTCCTATTTACTGTATGATAATATACCGAGACCTGTCGACAATAGCGCATTTCACAACAACAGGCCCAACCTTCTCAATAGTTGATAATGTTTTACTTGCTATCTTGTAAGCAATACAATGCGTATGGATCGCTCAAACTCATATGCAGGGTATCTGCAGGTTATTCGTCAGCCGGTGTTCAAACGATGGAATGAACAAGCTATAATATTTATCCTAACCACAAAAAACAAACAATAATAACAAAAGAGAATACCGTCAATAAACTTTAAGAAACATCATGTGCAACTTCTTCATAACTTTTCTCAGTTATTTATTTGCACTGACTGTTTGAAACCTGTTCATTTTAGTTATGCAATAAAAGTATTTAAAGAAGACGATGAAATGGATCGAAATCGACCATGTTATTGCGCCTCAGAAAAACGTCGATAATAAATGAACGGTAATGACACGAGACGTAATGAAGGTTTATGTGAATAAGCGAAAAAGATGAGGATTACTTCAGATTGAAAAAAAACTATGGGCAGCTATTAGTTCAACAGTTCATGTAAAAGTTCCTGATGCAGACCGTGGAAGAAAAGAAGAAGTCAATAGTTGACATTGTAATATAGGTTACTTTACTAGAGATAATTGTTATAAATTGGACACAAGTATAATGAAACTACTACATGCAGGGTATCAGTTTCGTGTTTGCGACGAGAAACTTATATTCGCTGAAGATGTTCCTTCTGAATAAATATCTCTACAGACACTGGGAACTAACTACCGTAGATAGGTTTCATGGAATATCGAAATTATACGCTTTGACGGTAACATATAGAACACATGGAATGATTAACATGCCTCATTCCAACAACAACAAAAATTCTTCGCATATATCTTATTCTATAAAACATCCATTTTCAAATCATAAAATAAATTATTGCCAACAATTATTAAGAGAATAAACTACCAAGGAATTGTTAAGGTTTTGGGAATTCTACAGAAATTATCTACTTATTTCTAGTAAAAGCTCATAAATTGAAGCTCTACATACAATATTTGTTTTTAAAATACGTAAAAATTTTTATATTAGAAGTTAAACAAAAGTTAGCAGTATGTATGTGATGCCAAATGTTAAAGCACTAATTTTGCAAGTATACTACAAATATAGATCGTGTATTAGTAAGTTAGAGCAAAAATTAGAATGATAACAGTTTTGGATGCATCTTTTCTTGATTACTTACTAATTTTTCCCGGCCCTGAAAAGCAAAAATTAAGCAGGTGAAACATAGGACAAACATAGGAGTATACACAAAGGTGATAATTTTGAAAAGTATATTATGACTTCTTTTCATAAAATAGCAAGCAAAATGAGATAATTAATAAAATTATCACTAGGAAAAAAATGCTGCAGTTAATATTGTTTGTTAAATGATTTAGATTCTTCTGTGATAGATAAGTATAATCAGGGCCAGATTTAGAGGTCTGGAGGCCTCGGGGCAACAAAGGAGTGGAAGCCCCCTGACCCCAAATTATTTGCCTGATTGGAGTGAACAAATATAGATCAATGATTTCTGTTAATATTTAAGAACAATATAATCATGTTAAAACAAAGGTAAAGGTAAAGGTAAAACAGCGAAAAAAAATATCAAAGGAAAAGTTGTTTACTAGTGTTTACTAGTCGGAATTTAAAAGATTTTTTTTTCTATTGTAGGGTCCCTCTTTTGTGGAGGCCCCGGGGCTGTAGCCCCGGTTGCCTTCCCCTAAATCAGGCGTTGAGTATAATACAATCACGGTCGTATGTACGACCGTGAATACAATACATAACTTTTTCACATTTGTTATTCCTGACATGTAATTAGTTTTCTATGTTAATTCATTAATGATTGTATTGGAATCATAGAAAATATTTTCAAACTCTCATTAGTATGAAGAAAAAGATAAAATATATAATAATAGTGTACTATATACAAGAGTACACTATTATTATATACTTTACTGTATATAATAATAGTACTGTACCTACTGTACTACACATTCTGTGTAGTAGGAATTGTAAAATATCCTATCAATACGAAATATGAAGTTTTTGAAACCGTTGATTTAACATCAAATATTGAACAATTAGGATTTCTAATTGTTCAATATTTGATGATGACAGAAGAGTCAGTAACTCAGCAAATTGTAGACATTGGTAGCATATTTCACTTCTTGTAAAAAAGAAGTTAATTGGTAGATTACCTACTTCTAAATCTTGAAGTGCAAAAACACAATTATCTGATGTATGATCTAAGATGTATTCTTCATACAGGAATCCAAAATCACATTCATACCATAACTTTTCATTTTAGAAAAGGAAATTCAAAGGCCAGCATTTGGTTGAAATCTATTGTAGCGGTTGAACTAAATGTTTATTGATTATTACAGTCATCAATTTCACTTATAAACAAAACAAAACATTTTGATTATCCTCAGTTCATAAAACTAATACCGAATAATATTTGAATAGTAAAATACAAATGAAGATGTAAATTTGTATTCTACATTTTGATAACAGCAGAATGATACCTTTTTTTTGAAAAAATTGCTACTTACTTACTATAATTTTCTTTATAAAAATTAAATGTTTCTACTATTGACAAATGGATATATTCAATATGGATGAATTTGCAATAGTAAATGAAACTAGAATGAAAATTGATAAAATACTTAATGAAACAGGATTGATAAGAAAACGTTTCAGAAAAAAAATTTGATGGAAAAAATCATGATTCTATTATTGTCAGTATAGTATGGTTGGGACTTTAAACTGAAGGCAATGCTGACATATTAAGAATCAAAAATAAATCCAATATGGAGACATACTGAAGCAATGAAATGATGTACATAAAGAAAAACTTTTAACTGACAACATAAATCAAAATACATTAAATTATAAAATTAAATTATATCCACATAAAAACCTTTGTCCAATTTGAGATAGGTAAGTCACAAAACTTACGGTTTCATTTCCAGCAGCAGTAACCAATTCCTGTAGGGCCCGAACTGATAATGCCTGTTCTATGACGAATACACATTGCGATAAATCAGGTGGAATGTTCTAAAACATTAAAGGAATTATTGTTCGACTGAAGAATAAGAAAACATACTGATAAACTCACTTTATCTGCAATATTTTCTAAAAAACAGTGACGATTACCAAATCCTTCAGCAGCTAAGCAAACTCTTTCACCTGTAGCCGTACATGACAAACATACCATGTCTTCCTAAAATATAAAGTTCAAAAAAGGTATTTGTTTATATTAACCTCAAAAGTTATGAGCACTTACCGTCCGCAAGAACGAAACATCGTCCTGCTCAGATCCTCCTTCCGCTTCAGTCATCTTGAGCCTCTATGTGCCCCTAAGATTTTTAACATAATGTTTAATGATGAATGGATATTGGAATTTCCGAATTATGTTTATTTGCTAAATAGGACAATTATTGAATTATTCAGTATTTATTTACATGAATTTTCTTGCAGTAAAAGGGCTGCCAATTTTTAGGTATGTAAACACGGCATTGACCCCGAACTCAAATATCCCCAAAATATTGCGGTACTTTTCAAGTTTATTGATTTCTTCTAATTTATTAATGGAACCAAAATGTTAATTTTAGTGTTACGCATGCTTTAAATCAACGCAAATTATTGAATTCAATGTATTAAACTTCATTTGTTCCTTATGCTTTTTTCAAATTGTCCCAATTCAAGATTCCACAACAGATAAATTTCTTATGAATAGGAATATGAAATTTTTAAATATATTTTACTTATTTTAGGTATAAGCATACTAGAAATAACAGTACAGCTATGGTATGACGTATTGTTTTGAAGGTTCATGAAGATGAAGTATTTATTATCGTAAACTTACATCATTGAATGCACCTGTTATAATAAATATTCAATTTATTCTCACAATCTCCATTCACTCCATGCAGTCCTTAAGTATTCATAAAGGATTAACAATGTTTAAATACACAAATAATATAATGAGTATAAGTACCTTATTTGAAATAGTTTTAACCAAAATTCCCACACAGCATTATCATTTCGTTATTAGTATATAAGTACTGACAATTTGTTCTATTTATATCTTGTCCTGCAAAGCCGGCATATATTTTTAGATGATGAGCCAAAATAAAATTAGAACATTAGCAGTATTCACGAATTTGACATTGTAAAAATGTTCACCTTTTTATTCCCTATTATTAATTTCAAAATAGTGATGTTTAATTAGACCTCATCTTTACCAAATTGTTGATCTGATTTTATGATGGTCATTTATACAAAAGATAAATCATTATAGGTATAGGTTCCTAGAAAGAAATTGAGATATTTATAGATTATTTTAAAATTTTTGATACCTACTTATTAATAAATGTATAAAGTTTAGTTTCATTTTTGTCAAATGGTGGTACTACCTCCTACTATATTATTCTAACTATGAGTAGCAGCCAAATGATAGGATCGAGATGTCGATGGAATGTATAAAATACGTTCTTAGATAAGAACCCTTATAGATCAGCGTATGTAGTCTCTCAAATACCAGAATGAACGTAACTATTTTTATTGGTTATTACTTCACAACCTGACCACGCAATAACATTTTCAAAATATTTATTGGTGTACATTTCGACAAATGTTCTTCGCAGATTACAATATTATTTTGAAATAAGTCATTTATTGAATATAAAATATTTATGAATATATCTGGAGTGGTTTTTCAACTTGTTCGTGCTTTCTTTAAAGAATATTGCATATTTAATATATATTTCACCACTCAACTCACTCAAAAAATAACGTATGATGGGTACGTCATTCTATAACCTACTCTAAATCAGTAGGCTATGGTTCGATTACAAGGTTCGTCTGACTTGCCGGAAGTATGGTCAGAAAACTTATAATAAAATAGTAATGATGAGTTGTTAAATGTTGACTTCCAACATATGTATATGAGTAATTAAGTGAACTATCTCTTTTATTTCTTATTCAACTTTTTTCCATCGTTTGATACTTATTTCGAATGAATCAAATAAAAGCAAGAGAAAGAACTTCAAAGGTTCTTCAATATTGAATGTATGATGATGACTAAGTGGCACAATTGGTTATTAAAGGTCTGGACTAGACATTCTCGGAATATCTACCGACCTTTATTCGTCTATCCTATGTTAAATATCCTGAAAGTTCTCTTCAAAATTTAGAAAATTTTACATGTCGAAAATAGGTAAAGTAGCAACATTTCTTGGGGCTTTTGAAATGCCGAGTTTTTCTCAAAAATTATTGCAATTGAGTGTAGCCATGGGTTCAATGTTTTTACTTTTAATATAAAGTTAATAAAATGTATAATTTGAACTCCAAGTAGCTACTTCATCTATTGACTCTATGTATGTATGTAGGTAGGTACTCTGAGGTCCAAGAGAGATGACCGGTGGTAAGAATGTCACATGCACGGTCCACAATAGCTACATAGCGTAAAGTTTTACTTGATTTTCACCTTTACGATGCGACGTCATTACAATCAATGTGCTGCACAACTATTACCATATATGGCACACACAATAGTCATTGGCGTGTGGAATCCCCTACAGCGTATTCTTAATTTGGTTTAATGATTAAAACACGTTATAATTGAAACTTTCATTCCAATGATTAGCGATATTATTAGTGCATCGTAATTTTATTTCAGATATTGTAAACTACTTCGTCTGGGATAATATACATAAGCATTATAATTTGGATTATATTCTTACGCTCGACGCCTGTGACGTCGTACAATTTCGCTGATTCCAACAGTTCCTACTCTTACCCCTTTAGTCTACTTTACTAAACCATATAGTAGGTTCTTCCTCGTCGAAATATTGCAAGCCTCCCTCCTAATTCTAACCTTCATAAAAAGTTTATTTGGTCCTTGGTTCCTTGGTATAAAGAACTGTTTTTGCATTTCTAATGCCTCGAAAAATATCAATTCAAAAATGTATCACCAAAAAGTGGAAGAAAAACCACTCTGTTAGAAATTTAATTTTTTTCGTTTCTTTTGATTCATAAAAGGTCTTCTTACAAATAAATATATTTGCCTATCTACCTTGAGACTCCGTGAATGCAGTTTTTCAGGATTGTTTCCAGAAAAATGCGGCTTGGATATTTGATTTTTGTGATATGTTTAGATGAATAAATTATGTTAGAATATTGACATCATTATGTCTGTGGTTTCCTTGCTCAATGCATGCATACATCATTCCAGAAGTAGTGGAAAATAAACAAAGTATGTGGTAATTTATATTTATTTACAAAATACATAAATACAAAATGAAAATATAATATTCAGGAAATTATTCTACAAAACAAAGTATTAAAGGTCGATTAATAAAAGATAACATACTCAACAATAAATTTATATTGATAATTGAATAATTAATAACCTACCTATGTAATGTAAATAATATACTACAGCCTTGGTCATGTGAGTCCACCAACCTAAATAATAAATTATTTTTGGTATATTCAGACAATTCATATAATTTACACTATATACATTATGTGACATTTAAATAGAATTATTTAAACAATCATAACACAGCCAAATAGTGCTGCTGACTATATAAATTGATAAATGTTCCTATTAATTAGATACTACTTATATTACCAACAAATAAATAAATACATAAAGTTACTTAAGTAAAACAAATACTTATGGAACATCATCATCTCATTTCAATTTTCTAATAGTTTAATATGCTCGACAAAACAAATTTTAAAATTACTGGAATACATCTAATGTTTGATAAAGGTATAAGTTACATAACATTAATTCAGTATGAGAATTATCAATTAATTCCACATTTTCGTACGGAAATTGATTATTTTCTTCCCATGCAAATCACAGGACACATACCACAGATTTATTCAGCGGGAATTAATATGCTAATATGCTTCTACCTAATATTGGATCACTCACTGAATATCAAACTAATTGAATCAAGTAAAACTTGTTATACATGTACTGTAACTTTAATTAACTACGATTCGTATTTCAATAACTTAAGTGTTGATAATAGTATTTAGGAAGAATGTTATTCAAAAAGGTTGGCGTTACTGACTCATTCATTAAATTATCTATCACTGACTTGTTCACATATATAATATAATTTGTTATGAATATTGTAAGAACTTACAAATATCAGGTTCACATCACTATTCTATCAAAATTATAACAATCAAGCATATTTGGAAACCCCAAGTCAGTAATATATCTTTGGTCGGCATTCTACAGTACTTATTTTAATGGAAAAGACAGAAATTTAAAGATAAGTAGCAAATTAACAATGAGAGAAGGGTATCTATTAGTCTTAAATTGGAACTGAGTCAATGAATTGCATTGCGATATTAATAATGAGAATATATGTTCCATAAATATAATGCAATACTTAGTAGAGATAGTGAGATATAAATTATTCTTAACCAGTAAGCACAACATGTTAAAATCACAAACTAGCAAAATGTCTTTTAGAATGATTCTAGGATATAACGAAGGTGAGTTATACAGATATTGAAAGTTAAAAATAATATATAGAACTGAATTTTGTTTTGACAGTGAAACCTGTTAGAAACTTCTCACGAATCAATTTTGGTTTAGATATTGGAATCATTTAAAAAATTTAGATCATGTTTTTCATAAAGGTATTTCATTTTCAGAATTATCAAAGTATGTTTCCTGTTGATAAGAAAAATCAATAGGAATTCTTTCTATTTCATACTAGCTACTCCATTATCCTGGATACAATAGTTCTTTAAGGACGCAGTATACATGAAACCCCTAAATAATCCATTATAAAAAAGAATGTAAATTGGTTTTGTTTTCAAGAATGCAGTGTAGCCAATTTCATTAATTATTCAAAAGTTCACGTTCAGTCCTAATTATTTAGTTAATTGTTTAAACAAAATGTTTATTTATTCATTCATTCATTACTGTTTTCTCAATTACAACTTAGATTTTTAATATTGCATTATATCAAAAATAAACAAGTAACAGAAACATGAGCGCGAAGAATTTTCCCCTGAGAGGGTAAAGATAGACCTTTTTTCTATACTGGTGCAGAACATTAATAATTCACAATTAATAAAAAAGGTACTTCATGTTTACTAGGTCCAAAAATATTTCATTAAGTTTTGGAAATTATTGTTAGGAATCTGTTAACTTTTTGACATATCTGGTAGTGTGATCAAATTCTAATGAACAAATTGTTTAAAAATCAGAATAAAAAGTTCTCATGACAAGCTTGAAAATGCAGAACATCTGAAATTCGTATTATAATTAAAATATACAATAACTTATGTACCAGTAGCAATAAAATAACACTACATTTTAATATTTTATGTAATATAATAATTATAATTATGCTTTTTTGTGGATTATTTGTTATTTTATTATTATTTATTGATTTATTGAATTTATTCTCAAGAAGGAAACTTTTCACTCTGGCAGCATTGAATAAATCAATTTAAACAATGTTTATACATTTATAATTTATTGTTCCATATTATAGAATCTTTCACCATTTTTATATCTTAGATTTTTGTAATATTCTTGGCCTTCATTGTAAATGTTGAACCAGTAAACTCTTTTCACAAGCACAAACTGACTACTTAAATGTTATGTTTTATATATTTTTTAGTAATCCACTTTCTTCTTCTATAAAAATTTAATTTGTTCTATTTCAAAAAGGAAATTACAAATTATCCAACCTTCAGAAATTTGACATAAATGCTCATTAACGATAATAAGTGACCAAAAATGACCGTAAATGACCACAGGCTCGGTCACTGACATTTGATGATAAATGACCTTACCTTACCTCACCTTCTTAAAAATGACCAGCTTTGCCATCTCTAATTTGAATACATTCCATGTCCAATTTATGGACCTTCATTTTCAATACTGGTGCAAAGCATCAACAATTATAAAAAAGGTACTTCATGTTTAATATGCCCAAAAATGTTTCATTAAGTTCTGAAAATTATTGTTTACTTAATTAATATGCTTTGCAGAGACAATAAAATTTAATATAAATTGGAATCAGCTTAATCCAAACCTTTCAGGTAGGTAGTATAAAATTATGTGAACTTTGATTTAGATGTGTGCAATTTTCATGTGTCCATATTCATTGCCACTAGAATAGAAGTGTATGTAGAATGTTTACTCTTGCTACTATTACTATCCTTTATACAACTCACACATTGTTAAACTGGAATAAACATATAATTGTATTTTCTGAATTACCTTAACAATTAAATGAGATATATTTAATAAGACAATATCAACTACTAATATGTTAGTTATTATATTAGTAACTAAAAACTAGTTCCTAAATTCTACAAATAAAATTATAAATTGCACTATAAAATGTCTTACAAAAGTTTTAAATGTTGTATCAGATTCTTAAGGGAAGATCTTGCAGAATATGTCAGTATGTTTGAATAGATCACGAAATACTTTTATCTATTAACTGCGTGTTAATGCCAGTATCTTATGAAGATTACATGAGATAGTTCTTCATTTTTACACCTATTTCAATAGGGAAAACAGCACAAAAAGTCTGTAGTGTTTATATCCATTACTTAGTACATGAGGAATATTGTTCTCGTACTGAAAGTACAGATACATTTCATCAACAATAATTGTCACACTTTACATAGCAATTGGAGATACTGATTTAGGATGAGTCAAAAATCCGTGCATAAAAATTATGACAGAAAGAATAATTATTTTGCTGAAAACTAAATACTTCATGATTTTCGAGCAATCTCTATTCGTCTAGTAATGATTATTGTTACTGGGGTTATTTAAAAGGGGGATGAAATATTGTTATCAAATACTACATGGACTTCATATTTTTAGACAAAACTTATTTGATTAGTAAGGTATCTAAATCTTCCCGAAAATCATTTCACTTCACTCAATCTAAAAAGCAAAATGAAGTAATATGATATGAATTAAAAATTCAATTGTGGAAGCCGTTACTTTGTGATAGTTTATCATTTTAACGAAATAATAAATAAAACTACTTTGTTTTACTATCACTGATATTTAATATAGTCGTTATTATAGTTTCAACACTAAACGTGTCATCTTCAGACGAAAAATGAATTTAACAAATATTATATCTACTATATATAGGTTGAAGAAGGATTACAAACAAATTTTATGGCTATAGGAAATAGTTCTAGGAAAAACCAGAGAGGGGTAAGGTGATTAGGTAATTCCGTGAGGACCTTAGTGGTGCGGGTATATTTACTAACGGACTTTATATACTAAAATCAGGTTATTAATACATTGAAGAGATTACTGTAATATAAATCTAGTTGATCGTTTAGGATCTTATTATCATACATCTTCATTCCTTTGAAAATTTCCATTGACTCTAATATATTTAGTTTTGAAATTTTACCTGTCAATGGAACTTTTCAAAGGAATGAAGATTTATGATAATAAGATCCTAAACGATCAACTAGATTTATATTACAATAATCTCTTCAATGTATTAATAACCTGATTTTAGTATCTAAAGTCCTTTACCTAATATACCCGCACCACTAAGGTCCTCACGGAATTACCTAATCACCTTACCTCTCTCTGGTTTTTCCTAGAACTATTTCCTATAGCCATAAAATTTGTTTGTAATCCTTCTTCAACCTATATATAGTAGATATAATATTTGTTAAATTCATTTTTCGTCTGAAGATGACACATTTAGTGTTGAAACTATAGTAACGACTATATTAAATATCAGTGATAGTGAAACAAAGTAATTTTATTTATTATTTCGTTAATATGAATTAATAAAATAGTTAATAAACAGAATAATATTCTTAAATAACTTAAATTTTAGTAATGGACCCAGGGTGGGCGAAAACTCCAAGTCGCGATCATAGCATCGAATTAAACAATATAAATAATGGGAAATTTTCAACTACGGAATTTTCTCCTCCACGATTTTTGCTTTGGCAATACACTACACAGTATTCATGAACCCTCACAAATACCAAGATAAAATATTAAACTCTTTATTGTATCATTAATATGAAATAAAGTCTCTATCAGTTTTTTAAACTGTCAACTAACAAACACTATTTCAATTTCCCATCCCCCTCGCATGGTGCACTATAAGCACCACCAGCTTGCATCCATATTCTGACTCATCACATTACACAGATAGCGTCTCTTGTCTCTTTGCCAAGACTCAACTAGGCACTATTTAAACAAGTAGACAGGATGTCATTTCCTTGATATAATAGGATAAACCCAATTTGGAATTTCTATTAAAAAAAACGATAACGTCACCACTGTCACAAAGGAAAAACATACTATAGTGATAAATGGGAAAACTTGCAGCAAAATTGACGTCTAGGGCGTTTTTTTTCGGATAAGTACAGATATTTCTATTTTAGATCCTTGTTAAAAAGGATTCCAATATTTTCAGAGAAGTTGGGTACATTAATTTTTTCTTTTTGATGTTTCTGACAATAACTGCTTAATCTTATTTGTTTAATCAGGAATAGTCTAAATTATACCAACAATGTTCCACATAAATGAAAATAAACTGAAAACTTGACTACATCATCAGATTTTTTTTTATTTATGGATTTTATAATTAAGGAAATCATACTTTAAATTGATCTGAATTCATTTTTAGATAAGACAACTTTGCAATATGACATTTTCATGAAATAATTTCTATTGTAAGACATTTCCAAATTTATTTCATAATATTGAAAGACGATTTATATTTATATTCTACATATTTAGAAAATATATGCAATATTGATGTTATGAGTAATTTTTGATTTAGTTATATAAATTTACATTTCTGTCAGGAAAATATAATATATTTATAGATTGAGATTCCTTTTATATTTCTAAATTTTGTAATAGTGTATCTAAAATAATTCAGTTGAATACCATGCACATTTGTTATGTCTTGAGTCTAGGCTATAGAGGTATATCAAGTTAATTCTTAAAGAACAAGAGTGTGTTTTGTTCTTTACAACAAATCTCCATTTTGTCTTATCTAGTCTAATCTAAGAATAAGTTACTTGAATTAGTTTCAAAGTTCTAAGTAAGCATTAATATCAACTGCTGATCTTTAGGTACCTGTAAAAAAAGTTATATTAAATATTAGGTTGAAATACATAAAAGGATAATAATAAATCTTCAAAAGTGCTCACTTATTTCATTAATAACTGGCTTCATGTCCCGCCAAAATGTATAAATCATGACCTTCTTCACTTGTTAAAGTACCTCCTCGTAAAAGATTACTTTCCAACATAACAACTCTGAAATATAAATAATTATTATTATCAATTCATTTTAGATATCAGTACAAATTGTGCGCACATATATTCTTGAAAATTTAATTATATGATTTCTGACAAAACTCCTCAAATGGTTCTTTTTATTTTCAGTGGATCAGTTATCGAAAATGTAATTTGGAATAAACAAAATTGCAATAGACTGATGTTGAATTTTATCTACGAATAGCAGAAACACAAATCTATTTACATTAAATGTGAGACGTATACCCTAGAAAAATTCCAAAATAAACTTTTATTATATTAATAACACGACATGTTTTATTTTTATAATAGAAGTTTATTTTGTAATATTTTACAGGGTATTATTGAGTAGTGTTCATTTGTAATATAATGGATTTCCATCAAGTAAAAATGAGTTCGGTTTTAAAATTTTACTTCATAATTTATATTTAATTTTTGAAAAACAATGAAGCAAATCTATCCCATCACATTCCCTTCGCATTGGAAGTCCTTAAATATTTGTTATAAGACAGGAATTAAACAAAACTTATGAAGAGAGAAGAATGAGCTTACTCTAACCCGTATTCCCTAGTGCGATAAAAATCAATATTTAAGTAGTTTTCAAATTTACTGAAATTCTGATGACAGTGAGTGGTGTGGGTTGTAAAGACATCGCTATCGTAGTCGATTTATTACCTTTTTGCTGAACAAGCTTAATATGAGTATCTGGAACATGGGAAAAAGTATGGTAGTTATATGCTCTTTCTGTTTTTTTTAACACAACCCAAAATTTCGTTTTGCACACTGAACAGAAAGTGCACCAGTCTGATATATGTATTTGGCAAGGCAATCACCCCAACTTAGCTTCAGATCTTTTTGAAGTGAAAACTTCTTTAGGCGCGTTGCGTTGCGCCATGAGTCCGTCACGTCCCGTCACGCTGTAGCTATATATATTATGTATTATGTATACTGCTGCGTGCGCAACTGCGGCCGTGCGGGAGTCGGGTCAGGCAGTCTCTCTATACGCTTACACACATGTGCATATCTGAGTCGGTGTTGGTGAGCCTACCTCTGTGAGCCAGTGCTCTCGATTACAGTATACAGGACAGGTATACGTATGCACTGCGTATACACACTATACACTGTATACAGTTACAACAGCACGCATATACTCGACGTTATTCATTTACTCAATCCTCCGTCCTCATGCAGACTAAAGTTATATTTTTATGCTAACTGAACAAATGGACCTTTTTTTGCAATACAACTCATACTTTAATTATTACAGAGTAAAAAGTACTAATTCAATTATGTCAGATCGGTAATAGTAGCCTGTTTTTACACATGAGCACACCTGATTCCACAGTATGTTTCATGCTTGGATCTGATCTAATAATTTAAGTATCGTCGAAGTTACCGATAATGACGACGCAAATGAAGAAAACGCTGTTTAACATTGCTTTCATTTACATCGATGTAAATATCAATAAATAATATGTTTTGAAAATAAAACAATGTGTATTTATTATAATGACTATCGGGTTACATTCATACTCTTTACAGGGATTGTATACCGCCTATTGTAAGTTTTTTATTATTAAATATAAAAATGTATATAATTGTTGATTGAAATGCTGACAGTTGTGAAAACTAAAGAAAAACTAATTATATTAATTTTCATTGAATAATAATAAAATTGTAATTTCGGATGCTACAATAATTCAAAGATAACATAAAATAAATTGGTTACTTCATAATGTCAGTTTTCACTTATGTCAGCAGTACTCGGTGACAGCTCGTTCTTTTTTTTAATTAGTGTTCTTTGATTTAGAATAATTAATGAATATATATGAATTGTTTGAAGTTTCAGTTGCGCCTTGTTTATCTTGTTCTCTAAAAATGTAGGGATACATTCTGAAGTCTGATATGTGCATTTTAAACGTGCTAATTTTGTTATTGACTTATTGATTCTTGAGGATATACCAAATTTAGGGCCTCCTTGTTGAGTTTTTATTTTAAAATATGATCCATCATCTTGGTACGGTAGTTATTATTGATTGCAATATTTTTATTCTAATCAAAACAAAAAGGTCATAAATTGAATATATTAAAAATAGCAGAAATTGTAAAATATATTAAACAGAATAGTAATGTAATTTTGAATTGATCAAAATATATCCGTAACGTCATCTCAATTAAAGGCTCTAATTACCAAGGAATTTAAGGAATTATATTAACTTAGTTATGTTGTTGGATATACAGTTTTTGTGTTTTATTCAAATTATACTATTCGATTGAATAAATTCTCACGTAACCTCTAATAATCGCGACAATTGTTTATTCGGGGTCAGTAATTCAGTCTCAGTGTGGATGACATGCGATGTTATCTTGTCGAACGAAGTGAAGAAGATCAAATTGTCTCAAGCACATTCTGCTCACACTTTCTTAGACCGCCGGCGTCGTGCCCTTTCAGAACTCCAGTTGCCGATGTAATTTGTGGTCTACTCAATCTGAGTATTAAACAAATAAATTTGTTGTTCACCATAGCTTCGCTGCGCCTTTCACTTTCAGTGAGGAATCTTCGCTTCTGATGTACTATCTTAAAGTTGGTTCAGGTGAGGTGAGGTGCGGTTTTATGAACCGCAGAATTCTAGTTCTTCCCAGTCGGCTCGCTTAATCATTCTCTGCATTATCCTTGTCACCACAATGGCGTACTTCAGGTTAGTTAGTTGAGAGGTTTTTGATAGTATAAACCAGAAAGACATTGATCCGAGTTCGGTACCTTGATAGCAGCATGTTGGCAATAATATGAATCGGTACTGAATGGATTTATATGGCTGCAGTGGGTGTGATGCTTTTCGCCCTTATGTATGTATGTTTACTATATTTATCAATAAACATACAATTGCCACCTATCACTAACGGACACCGGTGTAATTGGTTCCAAGAACAAGTTCTAGCCTGCCAGAGGGTTGCACCCATAAAAGTAGGTAAAACCTTAGGTGCTGCTGTGAAACTGAATCCGGCCGGAAACGAAGATTTGTTGGGGACACAATTGTTTACAGAATTATCCAAGTGCGTTTTGCATTTAGTTAACATTCATTTAGATGTGATTTATTTAACAAAATCAACCGTTATTAAAATTATTGTTAAGGCAATCAAATCCTACTAGCAGTGGATGTAAACAGTGTTCGACGCGTCATCGAATGTAATTCGCACCATCATTGGCTTATTAGCCGTAAAACGACAGATGGCCGTATCGCAATATACCCCAGAGACGGGTTTTAGTGTCTATTTACTGCCAGTTGGTTTTAAACGAACTATAGTCAGCATGTAGATTGGGTGCATGTGAAACCTAGTAGAATATATGAATTTGTACTTACTTATCTGAACCTAAAACCTTATAAGATCTTGATGGATCAGTTATTTCTTGAGTAATTTCGCCATTCTTAAGCGACCTGCCTTGCATCCCATACTTGTGGAATGCTAAAACACTATCAGGGAGGCAAACTGAAAATAAAAATAAAATAGTACACATATGTGATTCGAAATAAGTTCAAACATACTTATGCTTTCAACATTAAAATCGAATCTCAATTCACAGACTTGTTTTTTGTTCATGTTGAGCTTTCCCTGGGGAGTCACTATTTTGATAACATTATCGTAACATACTAAAATTGAATCTTTATCTATTTGAGTGACGTTAACTATATTCAAATTTTCACGTTTCGGAACCACAGTTGCCATTCCATCCATGTCCTGCAGTTCATCGGAATGAAACCAACTAGACCCTGGAAAAAAATTGGGTCAAATCATTTGAAATTATTTTTTAAATAAGTGGTAATTGTTTAGTTAAATCAGAAACGTGCTTATAAAACCGGAAGCACAACCGACTGTTCCACATATGTGTATGAACGTCAAATATGTTTTATTTGATCTAACATATTGAAGTATTGAAGTAAACAATAAAGAAGTCAGATTGATAAAACAATAATTATAGAGTATACAGATATATTAGACACATGATCAACTAATTAAATAATCTCTCCCATTGGTATTATTTTGTCTGAAAATTATCGTACAATCCAATTCAACAGAGGAAAATTCTTGGTCGACGTTTCGCCAACCATTACAGGTGACATCTTCAGGGCAGACTTGATGCTTGAACTGAAACTGATTCTTCTGGTTTCTGTTGCGGTATTTATTGTAGGAAAAAACCTTCACGCTACACAGTACACTGCCTTTATTCCGGTGATTAACTCCGTTTTGGCACCTGACCCCGCCGTTGTGTGATCATGTGCGAAGTGGAATTGTTCAAATGTTGGGAAGGTAATATCCCCAGTCACCGTTTAGATTATTTGGATGTTTTAGGATTTCTATCGCTTCAAGAATTTTTCGCTGATAGAAGTTTGGGGCTCGGGCTAGGATTTTAGTATTTTCGAAAAGGATTTGATGATTAGTGTCAAACTTGTGTTCCGCAAGTGCAGATCTACTGGTATCACGAAGCCTTGTACACTGCTCATGTTCTTCCACACGAGTAGCTTCTGTACTACCTGTTTCACCAATGTAGAACAGCTGCTATATGCTATATATAAACACCTTCCAAATGAAGAGGAGACAGTTTTGGAAGTTTGGAAAACCGAGTAGAAATATTATGTTTTTTAAGGATTTTGGAAATTCGATCCGTTATATTTTCAATATATATTTTAGGCGAAGTGCATTTGTTTATGGCTTTTTGAATTTTATAATGGGAGCTCTATAGACCAAGGACTTTATGACAGATTGCTTTTGGGCGGGGTGGTGGTGGTAAAGGCCATTGAGGTATCTATCGGTGTGAGTGGGTTTCCGATACACAGAATGTCCCAAAGTACCGTCAGTCTGTCGACTAACCAATACATCTAGGAACGGGAGTGAACCTTTCGATTCAACTTCCATGCTGAAAAGGATATTGGGATGTAATGAATTTAAATGATTGAGGGAGGGAACAAGATTTTCGCGACCATGTTGCCAAATAGCAAAAGTGTCGCCGATATATCTAAACTAACATTTCGTCTTGAGAACAGATGAGTCAAAAGCATTTTGCTCAAAAGTTTCCATAAAGATATTAGCTGAGACCGGGGAAAGTGGGGACTCATGGCAGCTCCCGAGGACTGCTCGACTTGCCATCGTACAGAAAATATGTGGAAGATACACAAAAATCAATTAACGGTAGAAGTCCATCGAACAAATTGTTCGATATTCTTTTGCGGTAGTACTCTCTCTCTCTCTCTCTCTCTCTCTCTCTCTCTCTCTTTGTGTGTTTAATAGCATTATTATTATTAATGATGAAGGGGAGCTTTTGCACCCATTATCATCTAACAGGGCGGTTTCCAATCGATAGTGTTTACTAGACGCCCGAGGTGGACGAACAGTAAAGGCTGGGTTAGTGTTTTAAATACATTTAGCAGTTTCATGTCTACTTTCTGAATTTACTCAGTGTAACATAGCTCTACAGTGCTCTGGGCCTAGGGAAATCAGTGTAGCGCTTCAGCGCAAAATGTGAGTTGCTTATGTTCATTTTGTGACTGTGGTAGTCCGTGTTCCGATAGTATCTTTGCCAGAAGTTTTTCATCTATTTTAACTATATTCCTCACATGCTGAGACCAGTATTCTATAACGTGCGGTACTTTGGACTATCTGTATATATTCATTAGCAGTTGATCATGGTAATGAGCTGTTCACCGCCGGGCATAACCTATTAAGAGATCCTTGGCCAATAGTTTTGCAGAATTAACAGCTATTTCGATTCCCCTTATTCTACAGTGCCTGGGGTCCCAGAGTATATTGCGTTTGCCCTCATTTCGGCTAATGTCAGTCAATGTAATGAATGCAAGGTCACACAAGGATTGGAGTTATTTTCTCCGGGCCAGCTCAGCGAAAGCTGGTTTGCTATCCATTCTGATGTGGTTTGGCGTTCTTCCTTCAAGAGTTGTTTTGGCGCAGCGCATTGTTGCCAGTATTTCAGCTTGAAAAATAGTGGGGTGTTTGCTCAGAGGTATTGAAGAACATTTTCTTGGGCGTTTGCGGTATATTCCTGCTCCCGCCTGCCAATGGTTACTGGCTCCATCGGTGAACCAGATTCAACTATTGGTTGTCTGGGCTTATTTGCTGTTGTTATCAAGCCAATCAATCTTCTTGGGAGGGTATACTTCTTGTCGAAGATGGATCTTGAAGCCATCCTATACGTTCTCATTGAATAAACCAAACATCAATTGGTAATAAGATGTGACTACCTTTTGGCTTCTTCAGATCACAGGTTAAGAGCAGAATTATTCTAAATTGTAGAATATTTGACCTCTTATACTTGGCAGCAGATTTTTCAATTCTACTTATTCTTATTTTTTGAGTGTGTGTTTGACCTTTTTCAGTTGTGAGTCTATTATTATGTCTAAGAAACTGCAGATGAAAGTCGAATCTCACTCTTCTATTTGTTTACATTCTTTCTATTGCTATTGGTATGAATCTTTTTCTTTAATTTTCCTCAAAATTCTAGGATTTAAAAGCCTCTAATTTTCATTACTGTAGACATGAATGTTTGCCTTTTCCTATTTGTTGAAAATCAGGGGTTGGAAGTCTAGGTATCATGTAGGAGTTTTTCAAATTGTCTCATTTTGAAGTTAAAAAATTTTTTAAAATTACTTTAAAATAACATTTTCGATTTCTATTGCTTTCAATGACAAACTATTATATTGTACAAAAATCGCTGTTTTCTCAGCGTCTAGTAAGCCCATCACAGTTCCTAATTAGACACCTGATTAAATTATATAACAGACCAAGCTATTACTAACCTGAATTCATATTTATTAAATCCAATTTATATTTATTCGGTTGATACGCTTGCTTAATTGAAACACACACCATTGGATATTCTAATTCTGGTGTTATGATCATTTCAAAAACGTTTAATGGATTTGGTAGATTACAGTCAACAAGCTACAAGAATATACATTAATATATAATTGATAGCTTAGGTAGTTACAAAACATACCTTCAACAGCATAAATTTATTCAATGGATCATACCACTGCATAAGGAAGATTCCAGTAGTAGATGCTCCACATAAATATTTGTATCCGTTGTACGGATTTCTGGAAACACAGCATGTCTGGGTTCCTTTTGTATCTGGTACACGAGTAGTTAAAGCGAATTTCCTAGGAACCAGCCTTTCTGGCATCCGATTCATATGCATACTAAACCTATGGGATTGCTTACTTTGAAGGGCCAATATATCATGCCTATACAATTGTGGTGTTTTCCCTACAAATAAAATTCTGATTAAACAACCATTTCTATGACAATTAGCAACAACATACTTCACATAATTGTATGAGTATAAATGTTACGTTGCTGAAATACTTATTTAGATTTTTAAATATCAACATGTTGCTTCGGTACATTTATCTGAAGCTATTGTGTCGGCCACAGCCTTCGTGACATCATCGAAGGTAAAAGAACAAAAACGAGAAAGGCGCTCATTCCAAGTTTGAATAACAAGAAAGATTCTTGACCCAGTATGAATTATATATAAAAATTCTCGGGAAATAGGTCACATTAACACTTTGTTTTAAATTTTCGTCTTTACGTACGTTTCGGTCTCACGACCATCATCAAAAGACTTATTATGTCAAAAAGGGTTTATTAAAACTAATTATAGCACAAGCGTCCATATCGCACAAATTTCAATCAAATAAGCCCACGTCGTCGAAACGAACAGAACCACGAACAATCGAAATTGTATCGTCAATATTTAAGTATAAAAATGTTTTGTTTGTTTTTGTAGCAAGAATCCACCATTCAGTAATATTCTTATAATATACAAGCGCATGTTGGTATAGTCGCATAACAACTGAGATCGAAGTTATTTGTTGAGTTCAACTTTCGAACCAGATGTAAGATTTATGAGGTACTTGAAAGATTTTTCAGACCTGTACTGGAATATTACTATTAAGCATTCTTCCTAAAATATATTTACAACATTTAAAAGACGCATGTAGAAATTTGCAAGAGATTTTATTTAATCAAATTAGTATAAATATGACTTAGATTTCGAGTATCTGTCCTATGATTTATAGATTTGGAGTCACGTTTTATGTGAATCATCTCCAGGATAGATCTTTTATAATAATTGGTTTCCTTAGTTAAAATATTAACATTTTTGTAATCAAATTGATGGTTATAATCAGAGCAGTGCTTAGCAAGGGCGGTGGAATTTATTATTTCTTGTGCTATACTTACGGCCATACATTCTTTTTTGTAAATATTGTTTAGAGATTCCAGTATAAGTCCCATCACAATCTAAACAATTCAATGTATTTACTGTGTGGGTTTGTTTATCTTTAGGTATTACAGGTTTTAGATTTGAGAAATATTTCCCAACACAGTTAGTAGGCTTATGTGCAACATTTATATCGTACTTTTTCAAACATTTTTTAATTTTCTCTGAGGTCTCCGGAATGTATTAAACAATATTTACAAAAAAGAATGTATGGCCATAAGTATAGCACAAGAAACAAAAACTTAGAAAATTCCACCGCCCTTGCTAAACACTACTCTGATTATAACCATCAATTTGATTACAAAAATGTTAATATTTTAACTAAGGAAACCAATTATTATAAAAGATCTATCCTGGAGATGATTCACATAAAACGTGACTCCAAATCTATAAATCATAGGACAGATACTCAAAATCTAAGTCATATTTATACTAATTTCAATAAATAAAATCTCTTGGAAATTCCTACATGCGTCTTTTAAATGTTAAAAATATATTTTAGGAAGAATGCTTAATAGTAATATTCCAGTACAGGTCTGAAACCTTTTTCAAGTACCTCATAAATCTTACATCTGGTTCGTAAGTTGAACTCAACAAATAACTTCGATCTCAGTTGTCATGAGACTATACCAACATGCGCTTGTATATTATAAGAATATTACTGAATAGTGGATTCTTGCTACAAAAACAAACAAAAAATTTTTATACTTTAATATTGACGATACAATTTCGATTGTTCGTGGTTCTGTTCGTTTCGACGACGTGGGCTTTTTTGATTGAAATTTGTGCGATATGGACGCTTGTGCTATAATTAGTTTTAATAAACCCTTTTTGACATAATAAGTCTTCTGATGATGGTCGTGAGACCGAAACGTACGTAATGACGAAAATTTAAAACAAAGTGTTAATGTGACCTATTTCCCGAGAATTTTTATATATATATAGTTTGAATAACATAATTCGTCATTCAATGATTTTCTAAACCATATGCAATTCATCAGGATGCATCTTGTTAGCCCTTATACTGTGTATTGGCTTGTTATTATCACGGTTTTACATGGATCTGTATTTTTAAAAATACGTTATGCAAAATTTAATTAGCCTTCGATGCAGCATGGGTTTCTCTATAAAGGAACATATGCTTGATTTGACTATGAGGCCATGTAACTATTAGAATAGTGGGGGAATGATTGCAAAATGTGCCAAACCAAGGATAAAATTTGACTCATCTTAAATTTGGGCTCCTTGATACACAGTGTATATTGTTAATGATACACAATGTGAAGTATGCTTTAAATGGTTTGAACTTCATTGTTGTAAATGATGATACTAAAATCGAGAAATTAGAAGATACAATTACCTGAAAGTGTCATAAGAACATCTTTTATCACATACATCCAAACAGTTCTTCTATTATATAATTGATCGATACAGGTTTCGTGCAATTCGTTCAAATTGAGGTTGTATATGCCTTCCTCTGCGCCAATTAATATGTGCTGATCCCGTGTTTCAGGATGGATCCATGATGCGGTGCAATGAATTCTCAAAGGACAACCATTAAATATCTGAAATAGGAATATTAAAATTAATTTCAACAACAGGAATATCCAAGTAAAATACTCATTGTTGATTAGAAATTCACCGTGAGAATGTGTGTGGGGTTTCAAAATAAAGATCACCCCAATCTTACCATATGTTTTTCCATATACATATTCTTATGAGCATCCAAATAACAGTGCGACAAAATGAAAGTTTTTCTTACACATCACTGTACCTTCTCAACTTATATCTCTAAAAATATATAATATACAAAATATAAAAAACAAAAAAAATGTGCTAAAAAGGACTTCCAAGTTGCGATGACTGTAAACTAAACACGTACCTATCAGTTTACTGACACGTTTTTCCAAAACAGCCTATGGCTACAATATTGAGATCATACTTTGAAAAACATAATTTGTTTTCAGAAAGCCACCATGGATACCTAAAAAACAAATGATGAAACACAGCTCTGTTTGATTTTCTTGGAACCATTCTTGAGGCCCTACAATCTGGGTAAATAGTGCGATATTTTTTTGGACCTTTCCAAGGCGTTTAATTGTATAGATCACAAATTATTACTCAACAAATTTTGTGTCCGAAATCATTACTTGAATAACGTCACACTACATCATCGAAATGTGACGTCACATAGCTGCGTTGAATTAATTAATTTTTGATATCATTTACTTTACAAAAAGAATTACGTTCACTGTGGCATCATGATGGTTGGATTCTTTTTTAATGATTTCGCCTAAGCAAAATATGAATAATACAAATATAAGCTGTATTAATAATAAACAAGGTTCGACATTTACGAACATCAAAGTCCAGATACCAATCAATGTCGATGCTTGGTTGTTTCATAAACACATAACGCTGCAGACTTTACTAGAAAAATTACGTGAAACCAAATTATTTAAGCTGCATTGAGTTTCAGGAGTAAAAAGGAGACCGCCATTGAGGTCTCATAATACTTCTATGTACGAAGAGAATTCGGTTCTTGAGGAAATATGAACAAGAATAGTTGAAAAAGTATAACATCAAATTTGAAAAAGTAAGAAACATCTTTCTTTTGGTGCTATTTTATTTATATATACCTGCATTTGTTCTAGAAATAAACCACCGAAGAGGTATGTAATCGATGAATTCCTCATCACGTTGTTTTCAATGTAATAGAAATGATGTGGGGAATTTCAAAGAAGTATTATAACCAACACATCAGAAAAGATGGAAAACCTATCAATTACTGCTTAAATGTGTCAAAGGAATAACTGTATTCGTCATGTTGAAGAAGAGATATCGAGGTGGTTGGTATGAACGTGAAATCAAGTTTGACATCCAAGAAATTGCACCAGTGATTAACCTCAAGTATAAAACATGAGTTGTGAAAGACAAATGTAAACTCGTATGAACTTATAATTATATAGAGTACAATTTTACTTCATTACACGTCTGCGGGCAACAGCTAGTACATATATATCATAATTCACAATCATACATTTAACTCGCAGAAGTGGTGTAAAGTGAAAAATTATGCCAACAAAAGGAGGTAACAATAGTAGTAGGTGTTCATTCATATATAATGTGACCGCCTTTCTCGGGAAAAGATAAGTTTTCTTGTTAAACGGAAAATTTGAAAGGGGTCACCACCGGGATGGGTGGCCCAGGGTTGTATATTTCCCGTTGAATGAAATCTGACAGATATGAATGGATTGATTCCTCACCAGTAACACGCAGATGTTTATATATATATACAATTTATTAAATGAAATGAGTGATTATAGACAATATATGTACAAAAGAAAATAAATATTTACACCTAGTCTAAATAAACAAAAATTTCATAAAATCAATTTGAATAATTAAGTCAAGTATTTGACCTAGTCGGGATAGTTTGCAACAAATAAACAATCGGAAGTTTTAGAATATAATTCATACAGAATGTCTATTCGCGTGATTCAGTTGTTTACCTCGAACAGATGGTCTTCGAAAAAACGCCTAGTGATGTACGTTTGGAACGTTGACCCGTAATAAGAAACCAGCACAAAATAATTTAATAGTTCGTTAGTATCTGGGGCACTGTCGACACAGGTGGTTTTATTTATTTCGAATCATGGAAATTTACGTGTTCGCTAATAATATTCGAGTTCTTTAATGATCGGGTCAATTCCTCAACACAAATAATAAATTAATTAGTTTTCGGTACTTGAAATCCCGTAGGCAAACGGTCTGTTTTTCCTCAACACAAATAATAAATTATTTGGTTTTCGGTACTTGAAATCCTGTCGGCAAGCGGTCTATTTTTACTCAACACAAATAATAAATTATTTGGTTTTCGGTACAGGAGATCAGTAGACGACCAGTGGTTTATTTTTCCTTAACACAAATAATAAATTATTCGGTTTTCGATATAGTCTGTCGGAAGGAATGTGATGTATTTTTCCTCAACACAAATAATAACTTATTTGGTTTTAGGTAAGTGAAGTTAGTACTGGAGTTAGTTGTACGATATTTACCTTCCGACTTGGTCAAAGTATGAGTGGATCCTACGGAGCGCGGACGGAGTTTATAATGAAAAATAAAAATTAATTAAGTTGAATCAATTAAACGGTCGGTAATAATGTATCGGAATCGTAGAGACTTAGCGGTCGGACGGCTGATTCTTCAATCTCTTTCGTGTGAAATCCGTTCTCCTTTTATACTGGTTTTTGGGCCAAAAGAAATAAAACGTCAGAGGTGGTCTGAGATTCTGGCAGTTAGCGGTGAATTGAATAAGAGCTTCCTTATCTCCTAGTAGCTTCAACTTTTTCTACATAGGATGTACAAAACTTTGATGCGTTAGAATCTCAGCCTCGTCGGTGTTATTTCTTTTTAACCGTACAGTAATTTGTAAGTAACGAGGGCACTTCGTAACAATAATAATGCGATAAAGGTCCTTGTATCGACCCTTGCAAAACACATCTTTTCAATTCGAATAAACTTTTAATGGAATGATATAGAGTATAATTTGACATCCTTCTACGACTTTATCAGTTTCTAATAATTTGCAATATATTTCCGCTTCCTACGAGTGGGGGAAGTTTAGTGATTTCTGACGGCATTAAAACTATCTATATGAAAGATCGGTTTTAATGTGTCAGTATATGATACAAATTTTATCTTGAGATTGAGATGTTCGCCCATCTTCTCGAAAACTGGTCATAATATGTGAATGAAATTATATTTGCTGCATATCTATAATCTGTATGTATCAATAATTCTGAATAAACACTTTACTGGGCGCTTTACCATTGTGATTCATCATGTTTGAACTACAAAAGATATCTGTAATAAATTTTATATGTCATGTAAAACGTTTCCAGGGTTATATCAGAATTTTAATCAATTTACTAGAGTTGCAATGAAATCTACTACATTTATCGTGATACGAGGGCTAGGTGAAAAGTCCCTGAAAAATTCTTGTAGCCCGATACACTTCGTCCAAGGTTTTTCTAATTTTTCGATCCCTTCCAAATATTACGATTTCGGCAATCCTTCAAAATAGGCGTTTATTTCAGCGATGACCTCATCGTTGGAGCCAAATCTCTTTTCGCCGAGCCATTTTTTCAAGTTTGGAAATAGATAAAAATCGCAAGGGACTAAATCTGGAGAATACGGTGAATGACGAAACAATTCATAGCGCAATTCATGGAATTTTTCCATTACGACTGCGGATCTGTGCGCCGGTGCGTTGTCCTGGCGGAAAAGTACTTTTTTTCTTTGCCAAATGCGGCGTCAAATCGATCCAACAGTTCTGCATAATATACGCCGGTAATCGGTTTTGCCCTTTTCAAGGTAATCGATATGGACGATACCTTGTGCATCCCGAAAAACTGTCGCCACGACTTTGTTGGCCGATAAACCCACGTTGACCTTTTTCGGCTTTAATTCGCCAGGACAAGTCCACTGTTTCGACTGTTCTTTGGTCTCTGGTATGTTGTGATGGATCCATGTTTCGTCCACGGTTACGAAACGGCCTAAAGTCCTTCTTATCGCGCTTGAACATCGCCAAACACTCGTTTGTTGTCACACGATGGAGCTTGTTGTCAACAGAGAGCAAATGCGGCACCCATGTGGCAGATAGCTTTCTCATATTCCAAAATTTATGCAAAATGTTCCCTACCCGTTCGGTTAAGATGCCCATAGCCTCAGCAATCTCGTGCACTTCAACTCGCCGATCGTCCAATATCATACCATGGATTTTATCGACGATTTCTGGCGTAGTAACCTCAATTGGACGCCCAGAACGTTCGGCGTCGTTTGACCACAAATAAAATCAGTAAGCCACTTGTGAATCGTTCCAATCGATGGTGAGGAGTCCCCATCATGCTTAACAAGCGATGCTTTGGTTTGCGTAATGTTTTTCCACGCAAGAAATAATGTCTAATCAAGACGCGAAATTCTCTTTTTTCCACGTACAAAAAATCATCAAGGTTGCTTGCGTTCGATGGGTGTCAATACAGAACAGAATGACATATCAGTCTGAGAATTTTAATGCTTTCTAGTTAAAGATGGTACATCACAAATGTCACATGGTATTTTCGATACCGGCGCCATCTTTTTTATTTTTCTTTTCTCATCTTGCCTTGTAAGGTTGGTTTTGATAATCGAACGAGTATGATTAAAATTTAAATTTTAATAAATTTACTAGTTGCAATTCTCTGAAATCTACTACATTCATCATAATCAGTTTGCTTTGATAATCGAATGAATATGATTGAAATTTGTACAAATCATATCACTCAAACTTAAAACCAGTGGTGCACCTGAAGTTATTCAGATTGTCTCGTAATATAAAACTACAAGAAATAATAATTAGACTCGGAAATTATGAAAACACCTACACATGAGTCCACATATTCTCTGAATTAAAGAGTATGACATTGTCGTGTAGGGAAGAGTTCATTAGCTCTTCCATCTCATATCTGGAAGAGCTCGGAAAATTATCAAACTCAATAAGAAATAGCATCCATTTATCTTGAAAATATACTAAATGTTCTAGTCTAGTGAATTTATTACGTAAAATGACTGATACCTTAGAGAAACATGCGCCCATATGTACTTTAGGTGTGGGAGGTAATCCATTACTTGGAGGCCTTGGGGGCGTATGTCTACGTCGGTGTTTCCTAGGTGGTACTGGCGGGCACGCGACTAAGTCAGGAGGACTATTGTCCTGACTATGAGGTTCAGTCTCAGTTCCTGAAAATAGAAGCCGGAATATATTTAAATATAGTGCATTTTCAAATTTGATACAACACAATAAAAAATTGGGAGAACTAGGCATCTAGAATCAATAAATATCCCAAATATTGTTGATATATAAATATTTCAAAAAATGTCTACAAGTCATTTTTTGAAATATTTATATATGGTGTACTGGAACAGAAATTGAGGTAAGAGGTGGAAGCCTATTTTTTCCAAAGATTATTTTTTTTACTTATTACAAATTAAATTTCGTAGTCCTTCAAGTTCAAAACGAACGCATCGAGTAAAAAAAAGTTGAGAAATCACATTTTCTCTCTTCTACTGCAAACGTGTAATTATTATTGAACAGTTTTGCAATTGTTTCAATAGAATTTTTTGTCATCTTTGTTTTTTATTTCCTTGACATTGTTGAATGTTCACCCTGCATTCGGACTGCAGTTTTCATTATTTAATTTTGAGGAAATGAAAATACAAAAATACCACATGTACGTAAAACATACACCTTCCATCCTCCGAATTTTGTAAATAAGTAATAATATCTGTGGTACGAACCACGAAGAAAATTCAATTTACAGACAGAAAATGGCCTTTTTTCATTAGAATACCCACTTTCGAACATACATAACTGAAACGTCGAAACGATATATAAGTAGAAAATTTTAAAACAGAATAAAATGCAATAGAAGTGATAAATTTGATGGAATTTCAGTATTTAACAACACAAATTGCATTGGTTCAGAAACATAACTTTTCAAGTATTCAGATGAAAATCCATTAAAACTTATTCGAAACGGATATTTTCCCCAAGTTTCTACATTTATTTTATAAAAATTTAAACCTGAAAAAATAAATGAAAGAAACCGTTGTATGAATGTTGAGAACCATGATATATGGTATGTTGAAGTAGAGCTTAAATTTAATTTTAACAAAATGTGAGAAAAAATTATTATTAAAATTTCTTCACAAAAAAGTTGGGGACAGATTATAAATTTTGGATAATTGCAGTTTGTAAAAATAATTAAAAAATTGCCACAAAATGATGGGAGGCAAGTATCTTCATATATTCGAAGTTTATTATAGGAATGCAACCGAGGAACTATTGATTTCATTTGTGTACACCGAATATAAATTTCTAATAATTCGTAAAACAAATTAGCAGCCAATCAAGATATACATAAAAATCGATTATGTATTATTAAATTCAATCATGAACATAAATAAACAAAAAACAAATCTTATGGCGATTTCCATTGACTAAACTATTGCGGAATGAGAATCTCATCCGTTACTCGAGTTCTGGTATTTGAAACCTAATAACGTTGAAACTTGAGTAACGGAAGTTATAAATAAACGTGATATCTACATAGTACTGTTCTAATTTTACAATATTGATATTTTATGAGTATTTGAAAAAAGCTAATGGAATATGTAAATAGAAGAAATATATGTACCTAGTGTAACAATGAAATAAACGAAATTGGTGAACATGGAAGGTACTGATTTTAATACCGAAATAAACCAGTCTAAGCGAAAGGAATAATAATTCGTAAAATGTACAAAACAAATGATATAAGTAATTCACAGTGGTGTAAAAAAGTGGCTTTTCTTTCTACTTATGTAACAATTAGAATTTCGCAACAGACAACAAAGTACTTTTTATCTGGTTAGAGCAATTATTTACGAAAAAAAACAAGGTTATATTAGTGTGAATAATTTCAGTAAAGTTAAACTGACAGTAGGTGAAATACAGTATTTAGTTCATATGAATAAAATTTCAATGTAATATAGAGTAAAATTTAAAGTCTTTCATTAGCTGTTTCTAAAAAAAAACGTCACTGTGAAATCTTTGAGGTCTGAATTGGGAGAGAAGGGAATTGTAGATATTGAAAGAACATCTTTATTGAATAGCCTTAAAAAAACATTGTCATGGATAACGCACCGTACCATAGTATAGTCTTGGAGAAGCAGCCTTGCACTTCTTCGAAGAAAGGTGATATTGTTGATTGGCTTGAAAATAATAATATAATTTATGATGAAAAAATGACCAAACTTGAATTATTGGGCACCGCAAAATGTCATAAAAAATGAATTGTTTTGACGTGGACATGAAGGTTTGAAAATTCTTCCCTATCCTTGTGTATTCAATGCTTTTGAGTTGATCTGGGCTAAAGCGAAAACATATTATATTAAACATATTGGGCAAAATGGTTACAATCATGCAGTTGTGTTAAATGTGTGGGAAGAAGCTTCGAAACAGTGTGACAAGAATACATAGATCAACTGTATTTATGACATTGAAGTTGAGCCAATAATAATTAATCGTGATGAATGTGAAAGTGATTGACATCTTATCCTGTTGCTTCGTTACAATAAAAATTATTAAAATACTAGCTTCACTTCTAGTGTCACTTGAAAGTGAGAAGTATCTTGAAATTAAGTTCTAATTGTATTCATTCATAATAACTTTTAAAAATGTATGTAATTAAATAATAAAATAAATTGGTAGCCTTGAGGGAGCCGCCTGTAATGGTCGACGTATAATAAAGCCATAATGACGGGGAATCCATTCGCAAACCGAGATATATCTACATTTTTCTACAATCTGTATATCTGAAAGCATCCAAGAACATATTCTTAGCATACATTTAAACCTCACATCTTGTAAATGTAACACAAAATAATCAATTACCATTTACGTTTCGTTCTGTTCTACCACTATCACTGAGGGATCTTTGGCGTTGACCATTGATATTCATAGAGTTAACTAATCCAAATAATTCATCTACTGAGGAATGTCTTCGGGGAGATCCATTGAGCAATGCATCACTTGCAGTAATTGAGGAGTTATTATGCAAATCACATTTGTTTCCAGAATCCTGAACTGGCAATGTAGCCCTATAAAAGATGATCCTTCTTAAACAACGAATCCTTGTTTAAATAATATATATATATAAGGTGAGTAGAAAATAGCATCGAGTTAATCAAACCAATTCAGAAAATGTCAAGCGGGCGAACATAAATAAAATAAAATAATGCTATATTATGTATTTAATCATTTATCTGCAATAAATAAGAAGTTGTTCCACGATTCATCTTTTCGTTCAATATGTACCTAATACGATATATGTATCTGATAAAACAATTATTTTGTTAAATATCACTAGGTTTATCAAACTGTTTATAAAAAATTCTATCGTTTCAAACTTTATCATTTGACATGAAATGTTATCAATGTTGTAAAATTAAACACTATGTTGACTAAGCGTTATTATGCTATCTTCAGACTGTATTCAAATATTTGAATACCACCTGAAGATGGTGTAATAACGATGAAACTCGATTAACGGAAGTTACAAATAAAAGTGATATCAACATAGTAATGTTTAATTTCACAATATGGATAAACTGTAATTTTGAACTTTACGGTTAATTTACAAAATATACCATGATAAAGATTGAGAAGATCATTTAAAAGGGGTTGATTACCAATAAAATAAAAATGCTTATGTGATAAATATGGTATGTCTATTTATTATAATAAATTTAGTTGTCTACCTTTAATCGTTAAACGTAACTTGAATTGATTTACCTGTTTGTCCGATATATAACATATTACATTCCTCACAAGTTAAGTATTGCGGAAAAATTCTAAGAATTTTATCGAATATTGGCTGAGAGGCGTACTTTTCTTGTCGGACATTAGTTTTTTTCATGAACAGGCTTTCTAAATTTTATGGGAAATGCTCTATGTACATTGAATTGAATGCTGCTATGTTGTGACTAAATGTATGATTTGAATCGGTATCTGTGAAATCCATTGTGAATCTATTACCCTAACATATTTTTCACTTATTACGATATTAAGTTTTTTACAGGCAATGTGTGGATAACGTGTTTATTCAAATGCTCTTTGAAGATTGGAGAATCCTCAAGCTTTTGCAAAATTTAAGTAATGATTGTTGTTAAACGCGCTCGTTGCGAATATAACAATGATGTGTAAACATTGAGTTCGTCTCGTCGCTACAAGCCATTGACTCGCCCCCAAAAGCTGATACTATACATACGACGAGGCGAACGGCTACGATTCGGCCCGCCAGTAGTGCTAATGTGTAAAGTAAATGCGCAATTATAACATATATCAGAAGTAGTTATATTGTTGCGATCTGTCAATCTTCAATATACCAGATTGATACGTTTTCGATTTAAAATATGAATTATTAATTAATATTACATTTGTGAGTTCATACGTTTTTTTGTTGTAGAACCCGCTTTGATATCGTGCAAAACTGGAGCCGTCCATCGTTTGTCATCAATTGTTATTGAATATTTATTTGAAACACATAGTTCAACCAATTTAAAAATTTCCTTCCTGGTAATTATATTAATGAATGATATTCTAGACTAATAATTTTTGAAGGCACTGGAAACATCAAAAGATATAAGAAGAGAATTCTGCGGAATATGAAGCTTCGAAGGTTCCATCAGATTGAAAATCTAGATATATTACTTTGTCCACGACTATTGTATAAAATATGCATAACGCATGTGTTTCCTCAAGCATAATGATATCCATTAATCACTAGTGAATAATGAAATCATTATTCACTACCATCAATATGACAAACATGATAGACATTTTTCTAGACAAATACGATAAAAATAGAGCGTGCTATGAAACGTCAAGTCAGATCGAATTTAATTTGAAACGTCAACAATTTGTTGGTTCGACTTTTTTCAACAGCAAAGTTTATTAGTATCAAAGTAATATTTATAGGTCGTGGACAAAGTATAGCATTCTACTTGAATATTATGGCTATTATTCAAGTGGATGAAGTTTACGGCACGAGCCGCATAATATGCTCGTTGAATAATATACTATTACAACTAGTAAAGGAAGGATACTTATTTATTAGGATCATAAAAATATTTAAACATAGAACCTTTCAAATATTCTACTCAATGACCAATCACATAGATTCTTCGTATTTATACAATGGAGTTGGTTAATTCTTCTTCTTAAATAGTATTAAGAAGAAGAATTAACCAACTCCATTGTACAAATACGAAGAATATTTGTACTTTCCGTGATTGTGGGTATACTGTATTTGTCAATTAAACATTTGCACTTCAGTCCTTCTGAATAATATTTCTATAAATAGATGTACTAGTCAATCTGTCATTATATAATTTAAAAATGAACTGCAAGGTTCGAAATTGCAATAAACAATTGATTAAACGTAGGTAGTGATATTTAACAAAGTATTTGTTACTTATAAAGTAACGGAAAACTAGACAAAAATGTTCATTATGTACAAATTTGGATTGGGGGAAGTAAGATGGCGGAGAACACATGTTTCAGAAATCTGGAATAATAAAAAATTGATTTTCATTTGCCGCAGCAAACCATAAACGATTAATAAATTGAGGAAAATTAGATTATTATTAAACATCGGCCTCAACAATTAATATTAGAAAGGGAGCTAAGGTTAACTGCCTCTTGATATAATCCATAGGCAGTAGTAGACATCTCAAAAACCTTCGAACTGTAATCATTATAGATTAGAATTATTCAAGGAAATAACTTTAGAGCATCAGCAGTGGGGATTATATTGGCAAGAAAGGCAAAGCACATTCCACGTTTATTGGGTATATTAGCAAGCCGTTCCTTTCTTCTAGTTGAAGGATTTGCATGCTAATTGGCATTTCTGATTATTAAAAAAGTTTAATATTTACAGATATGTACAATATCCATTTAGCAATATTGTCACGGAATGGTGACGAGTATATAAGAATATAAGTAATTAAAATGAAAAGCTTTAAGATTGAAGGTCTTTACTTGTTGGAAATCCATACATTACAAATGAACACTACACTGATTAATACACTGTAGAAAAATTCGAAAACAAACTTTTAATATAAAAGTAAAAGAAAACACAACATGTTTCGCCACACTGTGGCTTCTTCAGGTGAACACTGTGGATACACTAACACTATAGATAAGAAATAATCACCCTTATCCACTAAAAATACTATTAAAATACTGAGGACCTATCATCACAGTAAACTAAATATGTGCCTGTTTAAATACTATTTGGGGATAATAATGTAAACAAGGGGTTATCCTCAGCTAGAGATAAATAGGAATTTAATAAATTGCGTTTTTGTTATACATTTCCATTCCTTCTAAATTATTTATATATTTAACTGTACTGGGTTTTAAAAGTGATAAACTTTCTTGAGAAATGGTGGATCTGTATTCAAAATATGTTCGGCTAACGCTGATTTTTCGCCATTATTTTTCTTTACATGGGCTAAATCTTCCTTATACCGAGTTAAAATGTTCCTTCTAGATTGTCCCACATAGCATTTCAATAAGACTCACAATCGATTTTGTAAATCCCGGATTTGTCGAAGTCGGAAACTTTATCAAAGGTTTTTTTTAGCTTATTCTTACATGTATCAACTGTTTGTATTGCAAATTTAGAAAACAAATTATGGAATTTATTAATTACTGGAGGATGATAAGAGAAACTTTTGAATTTTAGTGACGTATTTGAAGGTATTGGCTCTAATTTGGTTAGGTGACTACGTTCCAATTTCGTTTAGAAGTTATATTATTGATCAAAGATTTGTCCGACGCTATTTGCTAAAGTTTCTCAACTTCGTTGTTATAATTTTGCTGACTCAAACGGACGTTCAATATCTTATGAAATGGAGCTATTTTATATCTAAATGGTGTAGCTGAATCTGCCGGGGTATACATATTTGAGTGGGTTTTCTGTATATGTTGAAATCCAAGTGATTACCATCACTACATAGTATAAAACAAAGTCGCTTTCTCTGTCCCTATATCCCTATGTATGCTTAAATCTTTAAAACTACGCAACGGATTTTGATGCGTTTTTTTTTTAATAGATAGAGTGATTGAAGAGGAAGGTTTATAATAACATGCATTAAATAGTGGAGAAATACTGTTATTTTTGAGGTTTTTAATGTGATGTCGTAAATAATTACATTTTTTCCGCTTACATTGCAAACGCAGGCTGAACCCTACGAGATATATCAAAATAATGCACTAAGTATTGTACACATTGAAAAGGTCTACAGAAAACTCCGCGATGGTATATGTCTATCTCTTATGGTTATCCCACAATATCATTTTTTTGTCATTTACTTTTTACGACAAATAATGGCTAATTTTCGAAGCGATTTTAACCAATACAGCATTAATCCTTATCCAATTAAATACCTTAAATACATTGTTGATTTAATATAGATCTATATGGCCCTTTACAGCATATGATTTAAATGAATATTTTCGAAGATATTACAGATTTAAAAATTGCGGGACGTAGCGTTTGCGGCGGTACCGGCCGGAGCGGGCCGCTATGTTTTTATATACAACGTTCACAGTTTTTCTGTAGTGTACTTAGTATCAGCATTGCACTTGTGCGAAGCCGGGGCGGGTCGCTAGTATTTTATATAAAAGTTATAAAATAGATTAAGAAGCGGAGAGTATGAAAAACCTGATTATTGAGTAAGAGATTAAGTGTATTAGTTCAGTGTAGTGTTTATTTGTAATAAAATGGAAATGTTATAGTCAGGGAGCCACATAACAAACTCCTAGATGGTTTATATAGCTTAAATTGTAATGATATAATAAAATACTTATTACTTTGAATTTTATCATTCATTTTATAGACACTAACATGACTACAGTTTCGGCAAATTGCGTCTCATCTTCAAAACGATACTAATGTATGAATAAACATGAAAGATCTTAAGATATTTATAGCCAAAATAAGTCTTTCGCATAAGTTCATAAAAAGCGCGCGGTCTAGTTGTGTTGTCTAGCTATATTCCTGACCAACCAAAGAGCGCGCTCCGCAGTCTAAATGCTTGAGCTCGATTCCGCTAAGTAGAAACCAGTATTGTAGCGTGTACGTACCGATTTGACCTTTTCATTGAATTTGTTAATGTTCCTAATAAAATTGCATGTTTGCTCTAACATTTCAAACCGCGATGTGAATAGAGATGGCAGCGATCAATCGAACTGCTGGAATAATCGATTATTTCATTCAGATTAAACTGTTAATCATAATATGTTTTGCTTAGATTAATTAATAATTAAATGATTATTTACTCATTAATGGAGACTAGCACCACAGATTGAATGAAACATATTTTTAGTGTTTTGTCTGAACTGTAATTCCCTGTTCGGTGTATATGTTACTGTGAAAGACCGACTCTGGTGAATGTTAACATTCTATGGTGAAGTTTGGAAAACTATACCGAGAAAAATTTGACTTACTAACCTGCGATAACATTACCGCTTGAAACAGCAATGTTATCGCAGTTTAGATTGTTAAAGGTTTCGCGGGTTAGTTTTCCGAAATCCATCACATATCGATCTTTCACAGTAACATTAACATATTATTTATCCAAGTTACGCTATTCTGCATTTTACATGATATCTTCGATAATAATAGGAACCTGTCGGTCGTTACTCTCAGTGACAACTTAGACACATCATATCAGTAAAATAATTAGTTCGTAGTTAGTATGGATTTGGTCTTTAATCATTTGGAATTAACGAAACATAATTCTTTGATGTTACAATTATTCTCATGAGAATGCATCATCCTAAGGGTAAAGTATGGATATTAAAAAAAAAGTTTCAGTAAAATGTAAATTTCAAATCTTCAACAAATCTTGTTTGAAAGAATGATTTGTATTATGTAGTCATTGTGTTATTATTAAGAATAAGGATTGAAACGAAATTATTTTCTGAAATATTAGAACAATTGAATGATTGAATAATCGATCATTATGTGATAATTTAATCAGTCTATTCGAGCATCAGATCAAGTTGCTGTCAAAATTTCAAGTGGATTGCATTTATCGTTTGGCCGATTCAAGAGTTCGCTAACAATCACTCCGTCTTAATAAGTAAGGGGGTTCGGTTTGAATATGGGGAGATACATTGCCGAGATTGAATAATTGAAATAGGATAACAGGATAGAGTTAATGAGGAATTAGAAAATTTTAATGCGGAGACGTACTAGGAAGGTAGAGTATGCGGTTTACGGGGAATTTTATCAAGACATCGCGCTAGTTGTCGAAACTATAGTCACGTTAGTGTTTCTATAATATAAGTGATAAAATTCAAAGTAATAAGTGTTTTATTATATCAATATGATAAATTATCACAAAGAAATAGCTTCCACCATCGATTATTTTAAATTGTGTAAGGTGAAAATTAATAAAAAGCACGTATATTGGAAATGTGAGGATAACGGTAAAACGAAAGAGCCAATCGTATAGGTCTACATTTAACAGAGCTTTACACGGTACGTTAAAATGTAAGTTCCACGGACAGCGATGCCTGATAATTTTGGTTTACGGGGAAATTCTGCATCATGACTATAGGCCACCGTTTTGCTATCCAATACATGTATTCTTCTAAACCATTAATTTTCGTTCAAATATCCCATTCTGAAATGGGAATGTAAATGTAGTTATCTATCTTCCCTAATTCTATGATTTCCTAAATTGGTAGATACATATGAACATGATAACTTCACAAAATGAAATTAATGTTCTGTCAGCATCAGCATCCTAATCAAAAGGATCGATAAAACACAGGTATCTAGGTTATTAAAAAGACAAGTTAGTCAACGATTTTTGATTAGTCATGAATGCCAAATTTGGCAGGGAAATCGAAGTCTCAACTTTTCAAATATATCGCACAATATTTACCCGTTTAACAATTTCTTGAATTTAGAAAATAAAAATTATTCAATGAATATAAAAAGATAAAAATGTAAGAGATACATATGTTAAGCCACATCATCCCAATATAATAATAAGCTCTGTGACCAATAATCATTTGGAATATCTTCAAGCTGTTCATTCAATCAAATTTATTTATGTTGTAGATAGTACGATTTTGTTAAGATTCGGAGACGGAAACAAAAATTCTCAGCGAATGAAAATTTTTCCAATCAGATGAGAGAAAAGAAACGAAATATTCATACAAAACCTACAGATAGTACCTATCAACAAAATAATTACAGAAGCACAACACTCAGATGGTTTCACTATGTGTGTCAGATGTTTGAAGATAGGCTTACAAAAAGGTGATTTGTAACGCAAATACCTGAAAGAATAGATGAAGATTTTGATGGTAGAATCAGAGATGTAGAGAAAAAGGGAATACCATAAGATGGAATACGAAATTTTGCACAAAATAGTATACAATGGAGACAAAAATATAGGAGTCAAATCCACCAGCCTTATTTATTTATTTATTCATATAAACCCAACCAAGGGTTTGTTCTAAACAGTGTGTCTTCGGATTCATTTAGGTTTAATTGTAGCTGTTTCAGTTATTTTATATTATTTAATCTAACAATTTTTTTTAATTTTTATTTTCATTTTCTCCGAAAATATAGCTTTTCCTTCATTATTATTTCACAATACATATATATCATCATACTGGATGGCATCTCCACATACAAAATTTGAAACAGGCAAATCTTTTTTTGCTTTGTAAATTTATTTTCTACCTTCATCTCAACCATTGTAATTTTTTCACAATACGTAAATATCCTCATATTGGAAGACATTGTCACATACTTAGATTACTTTGGAGTTCTGAAACTAGAAAGTAGTTGAGATAAAACTTTTTAGACATGTGCATTACCTAAGAAATAATAATGATTTCTAATACACTAATATCTTTAATTCAGTTCATTGTAGTCAACCTTATTCAAAATGTGAATTTATTCATTTACCGTCATTTAAAAGTCTTGAGGTATAAATTTCAAGTTGGTTAGTTACAAAGTAGTTTTGGCAGTATGATGGAAAATAATATAAAATACGTACACAAGTATGTTATACACTGAATACATTATATTTAACAAGAAACTTACTGTTGGGTGTAACAATCTGCTTCTTGATACTTGTAGGTTCCCCTAAAATAATATCAAAATCTATGAACTACCGTTTCAAGGAATTGCGATTTCATATAACCCCATTACCTCAACTAAAATATGCATTAAAAGTGCAGCCAAAAAGAAATAACAAGCAGTGTAATAATTAGTAAGCTTTTCAAAATTTTATAGCAATTACCTCATCATTAACTCTTCATCAATGTACTGCAAGAGACTCCTAAATAACATACAATATATTAAATAAAAATAATTACTTCTAATACTAATAAAATTGATTCAAAAACCATTGAATATATGTATTTAGTAATTAACTGTCAACCATTTAAATAGAAGTGTGGTTAAAAAAAAAGAAATTCGCAACACTTCATTAATTAAAATTTGCTGAAGTCTTATTTAGGGTTATTAGCAATAAAATATGATGAGCACTAATTCATGTAAAATTTAATCAAAGAATCGTTTCTTCTAATGAATAAGTAATATGTACATACATAGTAAAGAAAGGTTGAAATTGAGCATATGTGATATTTTCAAGCATGAATACCACATAATGTAGCATTTTTGTTATCAAAATATAATAGTAAATAGATATAGAATCTGACATCAATACAATAAGAGAAAGTAGTTTTCCAAAATGGTTCATTTCTCTGTACCAATTAATTTCAAATCTCAATGGTTAGATTCAATCGTAATTCTAGATAATTTAAACATAATTAATCAAATTGCATCATTGCAATTCTATTAATTACGAGATTTGTTTTTATTTTAACATTTAAGTAAATACTATTTATTGCATCAATGGCCCTATCGATTTTAACAAAAGAAGCTGTGATTAACAAATTTGTATTAATAATTTGTAATATTATAAATAAAATCAGAATCGCGATTAATAAATATTACGGAAATTTGTGTTTTGACAATATCTTAAACGACAATTTGAAAAATAGTCTTATTTCAAGAATAGTCATAAATCAAGAACAAATTTTATAAGTTCAACATACATAGGTAAATCAGAAAATATCTCAAAATGTCTAAAGGAAAAGAATAATTTATATAGATTTATCAACAATTCAGATTCAAAAGAGGATAATTTATAAGGTGTGATGCCACATACATAAGCCAGACAGGTCGCAATTTTAGTGTACACTTGAGAAGTTATGAACAAAAACAAGATTTAAATTATGTTAAAACTAGTTAGAACATAATGATTTTAACCATCGTAGCTCAGATGTTTTAAACATATAAGAAATAGGACAGAAATTAAAGTTATTAAAAGCAGCTAAGAATTTCAAACATATTTATCAAAATGATAACAATTACAATACATTGTAATTCAAGTGGAAATTTGTGCTAAATCAACAATCAATTTTTTTCAATAATTTTAATAATTATCATCATGTACATTTGCAATTACATAGACATTAGACGAAATAGATACAGAAGACACTTAAATGAAGAATATGTTAATGAGTTAATTAATTAGATAATCTTGATACACCAAAGCAACTAAAGTTCTATACTGCAAAATAAAACCAACAGCTATTAAAACTACATGATCACAATTCACTGCAAAACAATCCATTACACCTAACCTCAAAGACATTTTCAAAATTTGGGAACCTGTCATTGCTTTTCGTTCAGAGTCATAGCTACATAAAAGTAAATGAAAACAAAAATCAATTTTCTACTTTCAAAAATGCATTTTCTCATGGTGGGTATTATGATGGATTTTCTCATGGTGGGTCTTATGATTACCATTGCTCATTAATTCAATTCTTACTAGTTGGTAAACTGTGATATACAAATTAGTTTTTGCACTTGGTACACGGGTACTTAACAAAATATGTCATATTGGTGAACATTCTTTAATAGCCAATCCGTTGAAAACCGTAAATATTAATGAATAAATTTCAGCAGACAATAAGTGATCATTACGAAAACGGCAAATTTTCTATATTACTGGCATGTGCGCGATCTTTCACATCAAGTTGGCACTGTAGTTTGCATGGCTATTTAAATTATTGAAACATGGCGAAAGTACCAGATTATATCATCATAGGTATATATAATTTAAGCAAGCTAGGCGTCAACCACGTCATGCCTTGAACGAGAAAAAATCTAGGTATTGTATAGTTCAGAATTCACTGTAAACATTGAAAGCTTAAAGCTTATGAGAAAGCCAGTTAACGTTATTGGTGACCGAAAAACCTGCAGCTGTATCCATCCTTACCTTCTGTTCCAATTAGTCGAGAAAATATAGGAAAAAATCTCGAAAAAAAATCCTAGTCAACGGAATTTAATGAATGAGGCGTGAATCAACGTGGAATTACGCCTAAAAAAAGTCTACTAGTAACCGTTTGGGGGTGTGGTTCACTTGCATTGCTGCACTTAAAAATGCATGTAAAAGATGCATTTTCCAAAAGGTATTTTTTCAATTTGTTAAAACCAGAACAATAATCAGTAAAATCAGCCCAATTTCTCTTATCGGGGGTTTTGGGGGTCGCTGAACACAAATTCGATGTTAAAAAATGCTACAGTGCACCTGGTGCCCGGGACACCCGGGTCGTCTACCTCTTCTTCGAGGATTAATTTCAAAAATGTACGAATTGCTTTTAATTTCGTTACTCGGGGGTTTTTGGGGTCACTGGACACAAATTCGATGTCTAAAAAATGCTACAGTGCTCATCTTTTAGTATTAATTTAAAAAATTCCCGCGCTTATTTTGAATATGAAGATTATAAAATACATTACAGTGTAGTCCCAGTTATTTTTAAAATTAATCCTCGAAGAGGTAGACCCCCGGGTGTCACGCGCACCAGGTGCACTGTAGCATTTTTGGACATCGAATTTGTGTTCAGCGACCCCAGAAACCTCCGACTAATAAAATTAAAAACAATTCGTGCATTTTTAAGATTAATCCTCGAATATGAGTTGACGACCCTGGTATCACGCGCACCAGGTGCACTGTAGCATTTTTTGGACATCAAATTCGTGTTCAGCGACCCCAAAAACCCCCGAGAAGAGAAATTGGGTTGATTTTACTGATTATTGTTCTAGTTTTCACAAATTGAAAAAATACCTTTTGGAAAATGCATTTTTGTGTGCAGCAATGCAAGTAAGCCACACCTCCAAACGCTTACTAGTAGACTTATTTTAGACATAATTCCACGTCCATTGAAGCCTCATTCACAATTCCGTTGAATAGAATTTTTTTTACAAGATTTTGGCGATTTTTCGTTTATATTTCCTCGACTAAATTATTAGAATAACGAATTAATTGTCAGAACTAGGAATGCAGTTTTGTAGTCAATATAAAATTTTAATTTGGGGTCTACAAGTCTGCACTCTGATTTAGTTACGTATTTGTGTTGTGTTGCCGTTTTTAATGTTTGTGAATGATTTAAACAATGATAAACTACAAAATTCAAAGCTTCTCTTCTGTTTTATAAAATCACTTTTGAGATTGCTTCGTACTAACAGAATTTTCGGGTCGATTGGAATTATTTTGCCAAGCTATTTTATGATTAATTTGAAACAACTAAATATCATAAGCTATTCAAATTTAGTTACTCATATTATCAAATGCAGTAAAGAAATAGGAGCTTTGTTAATGAACCATCATAAACAATTGCAACTTTTTCTTAGCATTCTGTAGTGTTATTTCATAATTTATTCTAACAGAATATCCATGTGAAGCTACAGATCAAAAGTTTCTCATCATCACACTATTTCAAAGACCCAAAACAATTGTAAGGTTGATCAAAATATTTGGCGAGGTTAATATCATACTTAAAAAGCTATGATCAATTGATCCGGTGACTTCTCTCTTTTGTTAGCAAACTAGCTTTCGGACACTCGTGCGGAACAAATGTATATGATTGAGAAACCGAAAATATATCAGAAAATAAAATTAAAAGTGAATTTGTTTTCGAAGGCGAGCTTTTATTTTAAAGTGTACTAAAAAGAAATAAAAATCATGACTTCCGAGTCCAAAAACCCCGTATACCATTCGGACCTAGCTCTTCATTTTACCATTTTTTTAGAACTGTATTATCCTATCCTCATATGCTAAAACTCCTAATATTGGTATTAGGATTTTGCAAAAAGCCAATTACCTATTGTTTATTTCGAATAATTTCTGCCGATTTGGCATTTCTAATCTTTTTAAGGCTTGTATCTTATTAGTTATATTGTATAGCATGTGAAATTTCATCTGGAAACGTTGTAACTTGCCTAATTAGTTAGAGTGAATCAACCAGTATGTTTTCTTCATCATGTACCCAATGTTTTATCATATTATTAATATCACAATTTACTTAAAAATCATAAAACACTTATAGGAATTATACAACCTTCTAGGAATCTTCAGATTATTTATAAATCACATTGAAAATACAGCATTATTTTAAAGCATTTTTTATGAATCTGGTGAGATTCCTTAAATGGTAAATATTTTAATAATACAATTGCAACAACATAACAGCAAGCTTTTGGACATTTTCACAACAATAATTGAAATTGAATAGCTTACTAATAATGAGCAATGTTTGTTAAATTATGATATAACAATGGAATGCACACAAGTAATATACTCACTTTTCTCGATTTAGAGAGTCAAAGGCAGTACCTAATCCGCATTTTTTGTTTTTGTGTTCCATACAATTATGTACAGATGTTACATTATTCATAATATCCATAACATCCCAATTTTGGTTTCCTTCTTCATTAACAGATTCGGTAGCATCTAAACCAATAAATTAAAACAAGATTGTGCCAAAACAATTTCATCAAATATTATTACCAGTCCTTTGTATTGTATTATTAACCTCATCTATACTCTGAATATCCACCGTGTGAATAGTATTCTGATTTTTGGGTCGTGACGTCAAACGTGATGCAATGCGCTGGGGTACATTCGGAACAGCCTAAAAATTGATGAAATTATTTGAAATCTTTCATCTATATAAGTGATAACATCAGATATGTTCACTGCATTGAAGAACAATCATTACGTATTCTGCAACTCCTTTAAATTGTTTTTGAAATGTCGCATTTCGGACCATATGTTCAGAGCATATTGTTTCATTGATGCCAATAATAGAAAGTTCCATTTTATCTAGATCTCTTTTGAGTGCCCACAAATCGCGGTCCTGTAGCAACTCTAAATGTGTCACCTCATGATGACAAAATGAAGTTAGTGTTATAACATATTCATATGAGTATTTTGTTTAATTCTCAAAGAAGAATGATCAACCAGAAAAAAGGTTAATTTCATAATTGCACAATGTGGCATTCATGTAATATCGGGATATCAAAAATTATCTTGGTCAAGGGTGGTTGTGGAATCTAAAACGTGTGTCTTACTTTACGTTTGAAATAATTAAGTCACTGTCACACTGAGATCATCAATAACCTACAAATTTCATACCTATTTATTCCAGTTGTAAAACAATAATGAACTACAAATTAAAAATTATCTTGGTCAAGGGTGGTTGTGGAATGTAAAACGTGTGTCTTACTTTAAATTTTTGAATAGGTTTTGTTGTGTCAGAATCTGTTAAGTCATTGTGCTGAAATTTTCTAACTCAGTTTTTGAATCATGCCTCTTACCACACAGCACAAAATTTTCATACGGGTGCGCTAGTTAATGGAAATTGGCAATACAGTCAACGTTTGTGTTTGGACAATTTTCGAGAGCACTTCCCAAACGTGGCAATATTACCGGACAATTTTTATGCGTGCCTTACAAATTGTGTTGAAGTGTTTCGCGAAACTGGTTGTGTGACTCATAAAAAAGGTACTGGTAGACCAAGAGTTCGTACAGAAGAAGTTGTCAATGACGTTCGTCAACTCCGGTAAATAATTTGCAAGAACTTCAACAAAAAATAGTTCAGCAATGTGCAACCATAACGCCAGAAATGTTGCAAAACGGTTTTCACAGCATGAGGATGCACGTCAACTTGTGCATCGAACAGAACGGGGCTCATTTCCAACAATTACTGTAATTTAGTTTTTCTTGTTACTAAAACCATTATTTCATAATTTGTAGTTCATTATTGTTTTACAACTGAAATAAATGGGTATGAAATTTGTAGGTTATTGATGATGTCAGTGTGACAGTGACATAATTATTTCAAACGTAAAGTAAGACACACGTTTTAGATTCCACAACCACCCTTGACCAAGATAATTTTTGATATCCCGGTATTTAGAAAGCTTCATTAACGCCCTGAAAGGCACAATATAATAATGCGTTTCAACATTCTATAACAAATGTTATTGATAAAATCTACCATGAATGTGCAAGTTGAACTTTTACTCCAGCTAAGTTCTGTGAAGAGTAACTCTGAGATAGAAAATACCTTGATCACATGGATGAGAATTTTGGATAATTTACAGGTTACAAACTCGAGACACAGCTCATGACATGTTTTTCATCTACTATCGTATATTATTATTAACCCTGAAATCTTCGAGAAGTAAATAAATTCAAAAGTAAAAAAAGTAAAAGTAGTCTCTAATCTAACCAGTCTTCAATCGGAAACCTCCAGATATCAATTTCTCCATGGAAGTAATTTCAATAATGGCAATGATATCTCCTAAAAAGTCGCTAATTTACTTTCTAATCGTGATCTAGTAGTTTCATTCAGACCTTATAACAAACTTTTGAATTTGATATTCAACACTAAAGATAAAACAGACAATTTTGGGAAATCAGGAATGTATATGTAACATGTAAACTTTTTTCAACAACCATTAGCATTTTGAGTCAACTGAAAGAAGATTTTATGAAAGAGATCAAAAATTCTCCAACAAATAAGCCTCGCTATTTCATAAAATGTTTGTTCGCTTTGAAGTCAAAATCAGTGTCTCACCAATTGAAGGAAAATGTTATAACTCAATATAAATGAAGGGAGTCACTTTTTGAATGAACTACTTATATATCTCAAACAACATACCCCATCTTCGTCGGGCTCTAGATCTGCAAACATATGTGATGGATTAGTAACTTTTTGTAATAGCTCAATTGCTAGCCTCCTGCTCATATCACCTTGGAATATTGCATGCTAAAACAGAATCAATAATTATATAATGTACTGGGTTCCCCATAATAGACTACCCATTTTATATTATTAATTCCCTACGTACGAGATAACTAAATAGGTTGTTCTCTGTGGGATTATCTTCCGTAGTCTTTCGGATTTAAGTAAATTATTTAATTTTTTTGCTTTGAGATATTATTTCAACATCCGTTTAAACCTTAGCAATCAAGATAAAGAAGCAAGGTTAGCATTTTGTCAAGAATTTTTGGATTTACATCAAGGAGCAATTCACAGTCTCCTAATGACCGACGAAGCAAATTTTTATTTGAACCATGTCTTTACACAGAACCTCCATAATCCAAAAGTTGTTGTGTGGTTTGAAGTAGGATCATTTGGTATTATTGGCCCTTATTTTTTTGAGGATGAAAATAACCGCGCTGTAACAGTAACATCCGAGCGCTACGTTAATATGCAAGAGACATTTCTCATTCCAGAATTAAATAGACGAGGATTACTAAACAATGCCTTATTATTCCAACAAGATGGGGCAACAGCTCATACCGCCAGAAGCTCAATGAGGCGAGAAATGTTTAATGGCCGACTCATTTCTCGATTCGGAGATTTGCCTTGGCCTTCGAGGTCCCCCGACTTAACGGCACCCGATTTTTTCCAGTGGGATATTTAAAAGCCAAAGTGTCTGCGAGTCGTCCAGGTACAATCGAGGAACTGAAACTCAAAATTAGTGAAGAAGTTGAAGGAACCACTTTATATCTAATATTGAAAAATGTGTTGAAGTTGGTGGAGGTCATTTAGAAGACGTGATTTTTAAAAGTTAGAATTAAATTAGGCAAATATTTATAAGTTATCATAAATTCCAAAGAGTTAGCTGTAAATTAGTAAAATAAAAAGTTTATTTTGTTAACTAAACAAATTTTAATTCAAATATTAAAATGGGTAGTCTATTATGGGGAACCCGGTATAATAAATTATAAATCTATGCTTGATATCAAGAAATCATCTTTAATCTTACCTGTAATAACTTCTCAGCAGTTGGCCTTTTTTTAGGATTCTTAGTGAGTGCCACTTTCACAAAATTATGAAACGTTGGGCTCCTATAATTGAAATAATCATGTATCAAACTTTTAGACATAATCTGTTTGGAAAAATCATCTTGAAATTGGATGAAACGAACGTTTTTAATTTTTTGAATAGAAGGATTTCTATACAATTTGGAATTTCAGTATTACAATGAATTTTCAATATTATTTAGAAATATCTTACCATTTCTCTTTATCCTTCAATGTTGGAGGTTTGAACCCACTCTTAGACATAAGAAAGAGGACTCTCATAGGATGCAAATCGAACATTGGTGGTTGCAGTTCAGCAAGTTCTATTGCTGTTATGCCAATTGCCCATATATCACATAATTGATTATAACCACCTTTACGTTCGACGGCAGCTACCTGTGATGAAATGAAATTACTACTTTATGTATTTTCAAGTACAAATAGCGTAGAACATTGCTTTCCTGCTTGTGTCCCTGAGTTTGCGACATTTTATATTTTCACAACTACTTCAATTTGTAATTACAATTATTACTAAACAATATTTATTATAATATTACATATGTTCTTGATCATTCAATTCCAACTGCGCGCTTATACTAGTATTTTAGCTTGGAATAATAATAGTGATTTTCTTGAACTGAGTGAATCAAATGGCATATAACATATTCGAACAAGAAGAATTGTATGTCTATGGTTTCGGCGTTTATATGGTGTAAAATTATTTAAAAACTTTCTAAAATTGGAGAATTAGACTAAAATTTACACAAAAACTTTAATTAGTGCTGACAAAATCTTCACCACACTGTGACATTCTCAAAGCTTACAGTTATGAACTAAAACTAAATATAAAAGTATGTCCTTAAATATTACAAATCAATCTAAACGTGGTACAAAATATGGATTTAGGAATGGACAATGGTATGAGTGAGTGTTTATTTACAAAATTGTTGGGAGTGGTGAATTATAGGCAATGATTTCGTCATTTAATGTTTGTTATATTACCATTGTTTTTTGAATGTTTAAAAATTTCTATTGATATTAAAATATTGAGTTTATATTATTTTCACTGACTATGTAAAATATCGGGATTAAGAGTGAAATTGTGATTCGCATAATTAGGGTCCTCTTTTTTATCCTGTAACTTTTCAATTGTTATTGGATCCATACATTGAAACTGCGTATTTTTTGTGAGCTAGTTATATAATGTTGGACATGAAAAAAGATTTGGTATTATTATCAATATGTGGATAAATTAGGTTTAGGGTTTTTTCATTAAATATATTTATAAGTATTTTATTTATTATCTTGACATCATAACCGTTATTTTTATCAATATTTGTTACTCTGCTTAATTCTAAATGGAAATTATCTTTATTTAATGGGATATTAACTAATCTATATATCAGAGTTATACGGTGCAAACTTGTGTAATGCGGTTATAATAAAATCTGTGTGGCTGGGTTTGTGATAAATAGCGAAAGAATGGTTTATTTGTACGTGGAAGAGTCAGATTTCAAAAGTTTATAGAGTTGTTTTTATCTATGAGGTGAAATATATATCTATATATAAGTTGATAAAAAGGTAAGAAATTAATTTATTTGCCGGGTACTACCAATAAAGTAAGCGATGTCATCGTCAACATAGTGATACCAATATACAAACATGTACTGTCTTCCCTTGTAGTTGTGAGTTTTGAAATAAAATTTCATAGTTATCTTAACCTTGATTAGTTGTTAATAATAGGAATGAAACGTAAATCGTAGAATAGCTAATTCATAAAATAATGATAGTATTTTATTAGATTTGTAAAATCATAGAATAGTTAATTACTCAATTAGCCAGATTCAATCCATTTCAAGTACATACATTTGATAATTAGACATAAATTATTCTTTCACACACAACCGATCCTATGTTTTCTGCAGTTTTAATTGCATTCCAAAACACAAAAACACAAGTCGGCTGCAGACGCATTCCATTAATCAAAGTCATCTATCCTTTTGTAAATTACATGAAAACACTAATTAACATAACAATTTTCGATAAAGATAAGAATATATTATTGAAACGTAAAAAAAGAGAAGTTTTATTTTTAGTCATATTAAAGAACCAGAATACCAAGAAAACAAAACATACAAGTGGTTTTAGAATATATAATAAGATATAAATTTTTTATCCTATGATCCTTTCAACAAATAAAAACTGCTCAGAAATAATGTAACAGTTACGCCCACACTTGAATAGTTTATCTGACCGATATATTGTTGCATAGACAGAGAATAAGAAATATTCCATTATGCCACATATCCACAATGAGATTTATTACAAGCTACCCCCTAGATACCTCACCCTTTGAGACTACGTTAAACATCGATACATGATTGGTCATTCGTGGGTTAATTGTGTCATACGTCATACACTTTGATTCTGAGCGACACCCATAAGTTTAAGTTGTGAAAAACTGCAATATTCAAGGAAAGAAGAAATTACAAGATCCAGCTTTGAAGAAGCAGATGAAAAATAGGACGAAGACAGGTTTGTGGAATTGTCAAATAATTATTACCTGTTAAAATTACAAGAGACAAATGAAGCAGATTTTGTCAACTATTTGACAATGATAAATATGAAAATATTATTGTAGATCTAAAATACATGATTTTTTGTTCTAGGTTTTATTTTCGGGTTGAAGGAAGAATTAAAATGTGTTACAGAATGACAATAGAACATTAAATAACCTACTGGAAACAATCTACGACCTAGTCCTAGTATACATAAGAATAGGAAGAGGATTGTGAATATTGAATGGAAAAATGGGAACAGCTACCAGGACCGAATTATATGAAAAGCTCACAAGAAGGTATATGCGTTTAAGAACAATGTGAAGGTAATATATGACCGCCAGGTAAAGTTGTTAAGAGATCCTAACACAACATATACTGTAAATGTAATGCAATTATGCGAGAACGAATGTAGGACATTACCTCCAGAGTATGCGAAATTTGTATTCATCGCTACAAGTGCGAGTTTCCTGAACAAGAAGTGAAGAATTCCTTGTGTAAGTATGTGCACTTGTTAAGATTGAGCGAATGTAGAACTAGCTCTGTTTTAGATTAAGTTTTAAATTGTTTACGAGAAAATTCTCATATTAAACCATAGGACGATGAGGAAATCAACGAATTTATCAGAGAGGAGATCGGAGAGGCAAATTAAGTAGAAGATGAGGTCCAGACATAAATGTAAAAGGGAATCTAGTTTTAAGCAGTATATTGATGTTGGCAAATTTCTAGGCGCATGTTTAGGAAATTGTACAGGTTTAGTCTTCGAAACAATCTTTCCATTATCGTAAAATTCAAAATATGAATTTATTGTAGAATGTAATTATTTATTTCTATATACATATTATAATCAAGAACTTGATAAATAAACTAGATTAATCTTACTTTTTCTCATATAATTTTTTCATTTCATACTTCATATAAACATGATAAATAATTTTTTCATGTCCATAAATAAAACATATCACAGTACTAAATAACTTTTCATCTACATTAAATTTTAACCGTAGTATGTAATATACAATTTGGGTACCTTCTACGATGTCATTATTATCTACTTTTGATTGCAATAACTAACATTAATGCAGTTTTTTTTATTAAGAAGTGATTAAATATAAATATGTAAACTATTTTTATTTAGACACATCAGATACTCATCCTACATTAACTATATAATTTTAATGAGCATATTGAATGCAACTAACCAAAATGGCGATTTACATAAAAATTTATTGATAAAAGGCACTTTGTGTGGAAAAATTAACGTGAATCGAATTCGATATATTGTACGAATCAATATATTTTTGTAAAAATTAGCATTTCGTTTAATTATGTTCAATACGTTAATTATGAATCATTTTATTCAAGTAAATCTACTCCATCAAGTATATAATTTGATACAATGCTAAACTGCGAATATTTTATATTATGTTCACGCCCATAATTCAAAACGACTGCAATATCGTTTCGATTTTTAGTGTGGTCTCACCCTTTACACCAACTCGCCAAAGTAACTTTGCCAGATTGCCAGGAATCCCTCTTAAGCGATGTAATGTTATTTGTAAATTATATATAAAAATTTAACACTTTGTTTTATATTCGTCTTTACGTACGTTTCGGTCTCACGACCATCATCAGAAGACTCACTATGTCAAAAAAGGGGGTATAATAAAACTAATTATAGCACAATTACTGACGATACAATTTCGATGTGGTTCTGTTCGTTTCGACGGCGTGGGCTCTTTTGATTGAAATTAAATTTGTGCGGTATGGACGCTTGTGCTATAATTAGTTTTAATACACCCCTTTTTTGACATAGTGAGTCTTCTGATGATCGTCGTGAGACCGAAACGTACGTAAAGACGAATATAAAACAAAGTGTTAATGTGACCTATTCCCGAGAATTTTTATATATAATTCATACTGGGTCAAGAATCTTTATTGTTATTTGTAAAGTAATAATATCTTTATAAGCAATTAAAACCTCCTGAACATAAGTTTTACGATTTACGTAAAAAATGCATTCCAATCTATTTTTTAATTGAAACACCCTTCAATAATGTTGAAATTGATATGATATTGTTGATTATCTACAAATTCAAAATTGTAATCATGATCATCGTTATTGTTAATTAAATACAATGACATAATGTTGACATTGGTTGATTTGATACTGATTTAAAAAATCGGAATGAAAATTGTTTACATTCTTTCCATAAATTGAGAAATATTCTGATAAGAATAGTTCAAAGTTTCAGATAGCACCGTTATCTGATCCTAATCTGTTTTAATTGGTATTATTTGTTAATATATATGATTATTTTCCAATCGTAAGTACAGACCTACATAATCAGATATCGCTTATTGGTCATAGTATTCTTCCTGGAGACAGTAAAACTGAAGAAGTAATCCTGAATTTCTCTCTAATATATTGCGATATACTGATATACATGAAGGTCGAATGTACTTATATCAGTATATCGCAAAATATTAGAGATAAATTAGGGATTACTTCTGGAAACCAGCTATTTCATTAATAAAAAAAAAAGCATTTTATCAGGGTACTTTTGCACGACAAATTTAGTGACTTATCATTCTTGAAAAGAACGTTTTTATTTACCGATATCATTGGCAAGTCAAAGATTTCAAATGCGCAACTAGAATATACCTAAAGTTTGAAAATGCATTTGTTCATCAAAATCATCAACCAACTTCATTGAACATTTCAATTTCATTCAAATTAAATATTACAGTTGGGTAATGCAAAACATTAAATTTTTGAGAAATAAATTGATATTTGTTGTTAGCTTTCACCTGATACACTACAATCGATCAGTAACAGTACAACTAATAGTTTCAGACACTATCTCAAGCTCATTAGCAGAACGAGTAAGGTGAAGACCGGATGAGTTCTAGAGAGTGGAACAACTGTCTGAACCTATTAGTTGTAATTGCACTGATCGAACTGAAGAAACGTTACCATTGTTATATCTGGCAAAAGCTGACAAGAAATATTCGTTTATTTCTCAATGGTTACATTGGTTCGATGTCACCATATGGCTCAAGTATTCCAATGTTCTCCGTAATTTTTGAAAAGTGCTCAGATTTCTTGGTAGGACATCTACTAGCAGGTAGATGGTGTTAGACATTTTTGTCTTTGAGTAATTTGATTTAGTAAATTTATTTGTAGATTTCTTTTCCTACAGATTTTATACAAATATGTAATACTAATTTCAACAAATCAAGTTAAATTTCCAAACACCATCAACTTCTTCATTAATATCCAAATATTTAATAGTTGAATTTTGTCCACGACTATTGTATAAAATATGCATTATGCATGTGTTCCCTCAAGCATAATGATATCCATTAATCACTAGTAAATAATGATTTCATTATTCACTACCATCAATATGACAAACATGATAGAAACGTATAGACAAATACGAGAAAAATAAAGCGTGCTATGAAACGTCAAGTCAGATCGAATTTAATTTGAAACGTCAATAATTTGTTGGTTCGACTTGTTTCAACAGCAAAGTTTATTGGTATCAAAGTATTATTTATGTGTCATGAACAAAGTAATTCTAAGTAATAATATACTATTAAGGCATTTACATATGGTAGTTATGGCCTTGATGGCATAAAATCAGTCTTCATAAAAAGAGTGTTCAGTATATATATATTATATCTTTGGGAGTTCCACAAGGCTCCATTTTGGGACCAATACTTTTCATAGTATTCTTAAACGATTTACTTGGTGAATGCAGGGGGAACCACAAATTATTTGCTTATGCGGACGACTCTAATGCTATCATAGCCAACACTAATTTAGATGATCAGGTAACTAACTGCAATAGAGTATCAGTGGAATTTTTGGACTGGTGTTGTAAAAATGGTTTAACAGTTAATTCTGCAAAAACTAAATTTATCAGATTTTTGCCAAAGAATATGTCACCCGATTATAATTTACTTTTGAAAATGGATGGGGTGTCAATAGAACAGCTAAATCAGATAAACTTTTTAGGACTTCAAATTGACCATAAATTAACATGGGAATGTCACATTAAAAAAGTGTGCAAAAAACTCAGCTCAATGTGTTATCTAATAAGATGTTTGAGACACACAGTTTCTATGAGTACACTAAAATTTATGTATTTTAGGTGCCTTTGCCAAGTTAGTCCTAGACATCACTGTAGACCTTTGTTTATTTCTCTACAAATTCTTACTCTTCCAAGTTTATATATATTTGGTCTAATTATTTCAATCAAGAAAAATGAAAATTTATACTTGAAAAACTATAACTTGCATTCTCATGATACTCGATCTAATCAGGAAATACATCTACCTTTCTCCAGACTCTATGTAGGACAAAATTCACATATTTACAAAGGGTTAAAATGTTTTAACAAAATCAATAAAATTGTGCCTCAAGCCAGTACAGCTAATTTTCGTCAATTTAGAATAATAATTCGTCAAATCCTTCTACGTCAGGCGTTCTATAGTGTGGATGAGTTTATAAATTTTTAATGTTGATTTAGTAATATCAATTTATATATGTATATTGTGACTAATCCAATAAGTACTAAGCATAGGTATGCCATATGTTTGTACTTCAGTGATGAATACATTTTACTTTACTTTACTCGTGGTGCCTTTTTTAAACCTAACTTTAAATTTTGAAATAAGTCGTCTATATATAACTACTGCTATATGAATATAGTCAATCACAAGTAAATCATCATTATTCATTTGATTCTTCAATACCAGAACAACTGTTTTGGGTATAGAAAATTACCTCCACTCAGAAACATGGCTTTTTACCACCTTACATTTAGAAATCTACAGAATCATCCTTCCTTTACTAATAACCAAAGTGATTCTTGATTCTCAGCTTAATAATTAGCTAATCATCACCACCTGGAAAAAACTGGCAACTTTGTCTACAACATTGTTCAATATTCAATTGGGTGTCTGAGGATTATTAAACCATTTAATTTATACATAAATAATATTGCTAATCATATCAAGTATTTCAAAGTTCTATCATTCACTGATGAGATAAAAATATTTAAAATAGTTTTATCTGTTACTGACATTACAATCTTATATCAGTTTTATTTAATTTATTCATTAAATTTGAATGAATTTACACATAGTAAAATCTGAGACACAACTAGAGAGACTAATCTAAGTTACCTCTGGCGCCATCCAATAAGGTGTTCCTATAAACGATTTCCTTTTGTTTATTGTAGCTGTGATTTGAGCAGATACACCAAAATCAGCTAATTTAACATCGCCAGTTTCAGTCAATAAAATATTTGCCCCTTTAATATCTCTATGCATTTTACCCATTCCATGAAGATACGATAATCCTAGTAGAGTCTCTCGACACATGTAGGTAATTTGTATTTCAGTCAAAGGTCCTGTAACTGAAAATGAACTGGTTGAGCTTTGGTTTTTAAGATTATATAAAAACTTTACTGTGATATATATCCTGTAATGAGCCGCCTCCACAATATTCCATACAAATCCATAACTTATCTCTTCGTAAATAGCTACCATAATATGCAATAATATTAGGATGTCTACAATCTCTCATCATAAGAATTTCTTGTTGTATAACAGCAAAGTCATCTCCTATAATTTGGATGTTAGCACTTAGAATCTAGATTTTCCACATTTACATACCTGGCTCCAATTTAATAACTTTTATTGCAGCTAAATCATTGGTAGAAATTCTTTTCGCCTGCAAAATGAGATACAAATTTGATAGTTTCAAATAGTACGTGAATTATTACAAATTACCTTATATACATCACCATAAGTTCCACTTCCTATTCTTTGTATCAACTCGTATTCGTCTTGAGGATTTCTCCTTGAGATATCCGAACTCAAAACTCCTTGAGCCATTTTTAATTTTGTTCCTAGGCTTACATTTTACGCGTATATTGGTATATTGAAAATAAAATAAATACAAATGTTTACTTGAATTTGACAGCTGCAATTGCAGTCAGAACTCAGACATCAAGTTGTGTGAAGTTTGCTACATCACTTAAATGTTCAACTAAACAAAACCCTAGCCAGAGCAGCCAGCAAAATAAAACTTCCCTAAACATATAAATCCAGGACCTGACTAGTCTCGAACAAATATATTAAATATAATATCACAATAATATCTAATAATTAGATATATGATCTCGAGAGATCTATTATATTTCAAAATTTGAAATCTCGCATCTTTGTCCTAGCCATGAATACTATTACTAGATAGTAGATAGACATGATAGAAATAAAAGATGACGACGAAGGAAAAGAGTAAGATGCCTGAATTCCCCGATAGAGAAACGCCGTACTCTTGGAACATCGAACACTCCGGTCAGGTGAGTATCAGGGACAGGGAGGGAGTTCTACTCCCTGAAATTCAAGAATAGACCTCTAGATGGGTGTCGGAAATGTCAGAGACAGAGAGAGACAGACAGACAAAGAGTCATTTGAAGAGATGGGAAAACCGTAGAACAAAAGTTCATCAAACCACTTCGTACCATAGTCAAAGTATAAAGGTCTGCTGGAGCCTCCCTTCTACTTTTTTTAAAATTTGAGTGCAAGCTGATTGGTCGTTTATTTCGTTTATTTAATGTTATTGACGACGACATAATATGATGTTACGTGCCGGCGACGAGCCGATGAGAGCAAGGCTGTGATTGGAGGAGCTAGGTGACGTCACCTAGCGCGAGAAACGATGGTAGGGGGACTCCAGCACTTTTATACTTTGACTATGCTTCGTACCCTCCATTATTCCAGACATATATGGAATTAGTGTTAGCGCGCCCTATAGTGTAGCAAATGCATTATATGGTATTTGAAGGTTTTTGGTGTCGGAGATCATGATGTTTATATCAAAATTCAAAGTGGCGGCTACAAAATTAGTACCTGCAAAACTTTCACATAAATCTCTTCAAACTTTCCCAAGAACGGCGACCCACAGGACACCAATTGTTATATCACTCACCTTCGTCACCTTCAAAACAATTTACAATTCTCGCCATAAGAACACCAGTATTCCAACCCAAATCAGTAGCCAATTCATCAGATACACCATCCACCCATAGTTGCGGATCATCTCTTCCCGACACAAACACGGGCATTTTCGTTCGTTATTGTTTTAATTTTGAATATATTAATGTCACTACGGCACAGAGAGGAAGAAAAACCTCCAAAAGGACACGTTTCCGGTAAATCCCATTTCTGATGTTAGAAATCTGGTTGAATTATAGTTAGATTTCAATGGAACACACTATTATATTTAATTAGTTAGAAACAAAATACAAATAAATATTATAAGCTACCATCTCAAACAAGGCTCATGGTGATTCTGTAGCGTCGTCAACGTCAACCCTTGTATCTGAGACTATAAAATTACCACTTGCACTTTTTACAAATTTCAAAGATTCTATACCTGCTGAACGCTAACAATTAATTACAATAAGCTTTCAAATAACCTAATGACCTAGAATTCCCAAAAATAGATACAGGGTGTTTCAGTTTTTTCGTTCATAACTTCGGTAAACGATAGAACTCCTGAAAAATAGGGATCTTACATATAAAATTTTTCTCTAAATCTCTTCACTTCCGGGATACAGGGTTAAAGTTTTGAAAAAATATTACATTTTCTCCATTATTCTAAAAAAATTAAGATTTTCAGTTCAAACTAGGTAAACTTCAGTTTTACTGGATGAGAAACTTTTTTGGTGACAAAATGTTCTTGAGACAAGTACAGTAGCTTAGTTATGAGGTTCTGTACTCATTTAAACCCCTTAAACTTCTACGCCAATGGACGGAAATTATTATTGTGTACAAATTAAAAAACTTTGTTTTATTTTCTATAAAAAAGTATCCTTGATGAATTTCACTTCGAGGCTTGCTGTTCGTTCATAATTAATGCTCAAAATGAATCACGAAGACGTGGGAGGAAACACCACTCAATGAGGGAACAAATGCATTGATACAATTGGATGACTCCTTCCTATTTTGGAAGACAAGTACGAGAATAGCTAAATAGGAAGTACGGTGAAAGATGGATTTTTAGAGGTGGTCCAGTTGCATAACCTCCTCGATCACCTGACCTTAATCCTTTGAATTTTTTTGCTTAAGGTTATTTGAAAAATAAAGTTAATGCTCCGCCGGTTCATAATAGAGAAGATCTATTGAATCGTATTCGAAGAGCTTGTGGTGAAATAAATAATAAAATGTTAATTTGAACAAGAATAAGGTCGTTGAGAAATCTATGTCGCCGTTGCGTTGAAGTAAATGATTCATTTTGAGTTTTTATTATGAATTATTTTTTATCGTTACCAATAAATAGGCATTTAAATAATTTTTTACTTTTTGAATAGCCTTTCAAAAAAATTCCATAAGATAACCCTGATTAGAAAAATGAAAATAGCTCGAACAGGAAGCCTCCAAGTGAAATTTATCAAGAATACTTTCCTATAGAGAATAAACGAAAGTTCTTAAATTTGTACACAATAATAATTTCCAACCATTGGCGTAAAATATTGAGGGGTTTAAATGCGTACAAAACCCCATAACTCATCCAGTAAATCTAAAGTTTACGAAGTTTGAACTGAAAATCTTCATTTGTTTAGAAGAAAATGTAATAATTCTTCAAAACTTCAACACCCTCGGAAAAGAAGTGATTTAGAGAAACATTTTATATGAAAGACCCCTATTATTTTCAGAAGTTCTATCGTTTACCGAAGTTATGAACGAAAAAACTGAAGCACCCTATAGAAATTAAAAAATCTAACCCGTCAAAAATTTAACAAGCTAACCTGCGATGACCTTTTGCCGCTTGGAGTTTCGAACCTATGCCGTTGTCAAGGAAAAAGCGTTATAGAAGACTTCACCACCTCGGCTAGAACAACCGATGAAGGTTGGACATTGAATTTTACGTTATAAGTCAGATTAATTATAATTGCACGAATTCTATGTAATAACTTTCGAATGAATATCCAGGGCCACGGTCGTACATACAGGTCTGGGAACTCTATATTTGACGACGACATAATATGATGTTACGTGCCGGCGACGAGCCGATTAGAGCAAGGCTGTGATTGGAGGAGCTAGGTGACCTCAACTAGCGCGAGAAACGATGGTAGGGGGCTCCAGCAGACTTTTATACTTTGACTATGCTTCGTACCCTCCATTATTCCAGACATATATGGAATTTGACATGAATCTCTTACATGTCGCCAAACTCGTAGTCCCTCGCTCAGCCACCAGCTAGCGCTTGGATCGAAGTATGGCAACAATCACATTATTAAGTAAACTAATTTTTCTTGTAACGCAATATTTACTACTCTGATTTGAGAGAGGAATAGAACTGTTACTCTTGTCAAAATGTATTACTCACCTTAAAAATAGCTTCCCCATTTTCGTTATACGTGACGCACACATAAGAGACCTCAAAAACGATTTCCATCCGGAATCGCAAGCATCCACTTTTTTCGCATTTTCACATCTTTCGGCACTTTAAAAACAGAAGTTTCTTGTTTTACACTTTTGTACTCCATTTCGCATTTCGGCACAATGCACGGTTTCGTAATTTTTTTCCAAAAACGCCGGTATTCCTTGTGTTTACAAGTCAACAATGACAGTTGCCAGAGAACACGGTCGTATATGTGCCAGAGATCATTCCTCGACTCATGCGCCACCCTTTTGGTACTATGCAACAGATGACGCTTAGCGGAGTCACTTCTCACATGGGAAACAGTCTCGAGTTCCCAGACCTGTATATACGACCGTGTCCAGGGCCTATGTAAGTTGATTTAGTGGATACTGGATATTCGTCCGATAATCGGAAGGGTACTACTGCTTATACTAATTTCATATTCATAGTTTTCATTGGTATTCTGTATTCTCTCTTGGAAAGGGTCAGGGGCTCACGGTTGGGTGGGTTCATTGGTATATTTTACCCTGCCCGATTGAGATTACAATTCAATAAAGGGGAATGAAAAGATTTATTATGTAACCTGATGAAATTTAGCTCGCAACCTCGAATCTTGTTGAAGCAGACGTTTTGGAGGAAGTATGAACGGTACAATAATTACAACATTAACAATAGCCTCTTAGATAACCCTAATATAATTGTAGACGAACTGAAACTAGAATTGATATTACTGGTAATATGTGTTATACTGGTTAGAATTCTGTTTTTGATACATAAAATTACAACTGGATATAGCAGGCAAGTGAGTAAGAGTCGTACCACACCCTGTAAAGCTATAATCTGCATTGGCTCAGGAGGACACACAACTGAAATGCTGCAACTAGTTAAATCAATAGATATTGCAAAGTACAATCCTCGTACATATGTTATGGCAGCTTCTGATAAATCCAGCTTGAGCAAAATCGAAAAATTTGAAGAATTAATTGCTCAAAATAATGCTTCAAAAAATTATAAAATTATTGCAATTCCCAGAAGTCGTAAGCTGCATCAGTCATATTTAACATCAATTATCACCACCTTATATTCTATTTTGTATAGTATTCCAATAATTCTTAAAATTAGACCAGATCTAATTCTGTGCAATGGGCCAGGTACTTGCATTCCTATATGTGGAGTAAGCTTCCTCTTGAAGTGTTGTTTTATTCTTGATACGAGGATTGTATTCATTGAAAGCTACTGCCGAACTAAAACATTATCATTGACAGGTAAAATTTTAATTTATTTCGCTGATAATTTCTTAGTACAATGGCCATCATTAAAAAATAAAATAAAAAGGGCCGAGTATATCGGCCAACTGATGTAATTAATTAATGCAATCTTTCTAAATTATACAATTTTAATATAATTTATTTATGAACCTTGTGAGAAAAAGTTCAATCTTGAATAGTGGATCTACAAATAATTATACAGCTCAAATTCAAATCTGTTGATTTAAAATTTTTTTCGATTCTTTAAGAACACATTTTTTAGATATAATTTATAAATAAAACTTATTTTAAGAAGTGTCCTGATTTCTTCATCCTTCATCCTGAACTTCATGCAATTACTGGAAATTGTGAAATGTATATATTCTTTCTTGTGTGCATGGTTCAAAACTTTCAAATACACTGTAACCTCTGCAACGAAAACCCTTTTTAATGAAAAACTCCCTATAAAGTAAACATTACTTGAGCTTGCTTGGGTTTACCTCATAGTAAATACATTGACTCTGAACAAAATGCATTCTATATGTTGAATTATGACATTGTTTAGAAAGATATTTGAGGGGGATCAGAGCAAAAATGGTGTAAGTAAAAAATATTGTTTTTGGTAATTAGACTTGTATTAATATGAAGAAATGTTGCAAGCTAAAAAATAATGTTTTTAATGTGTATAACATATTATGAATAGGTATTTTATCCTATTGGTGAAAATTTTATACAATAAACTAATAATAATTTGACGTATTGAATATTGGGATGGTAATGCCTGCTGTAAATGTGGCTATATAATTTTTATCAGATACTTTATTCTTATCCTTGTTTAGCCCTTGCCAAATGAAGCTTTTTTTGGTTATGAAGGTACTTCTTTATGTTCGGTAAGACATTTCAAGTTCATTTTGTCACAATTTTTGCAGGAGTCTTTAAACTGGTGTTTCATTTGTATTTGTTCATGTTTCAACATATATTTATATTTCATACTAATTATTACAAAATAATCACTCTTAGCCACTAAAATGCTATTAAAGTACTAAGTAAGCATCATTCAGCTACCAAGTAGCCATCATCAGAGTAAACTAAATTAGAAAACAAAATGTACCTCTTTAAATACTATCTGTGGTTGATAATGCAAATGAATCTGAATTTATTAAATGGCTTTTTCGCTTTTACTTTTCACGTTTTTTAGTGACTAAGGCTGATTATTTCGTTCTTAATAGCGCTGTAGGTAATAGTGTATACACAGTTATGAACTCTTCTTGTGTATCATGTATTTCATGCATGAATTGATAATCGTGGATTTGTATATTTGCTATTGTGATTATATTTTTGACTATAATGGCCTTCATAATCTGGGAACTATTTAATATCCTCAATAACTTGGGTCATTAATCATTAGCAGAGGTTTTTTGCCCCGATCGTCATCAGGATGCATATGGGTATATGAACGTTATTGATTTGAAGAGTACATTTTATTGGTACCTCACAAATTTATCGGTTTTGAGATCATTGATCATTACGAGGACGCTTCTGTTTAATACTTCCAGATAAGTCCGTTGGTGAATGTAATTTGTACTGCAAAATCTCCCAATTTACAAAACAAGTCGTGTAATTTTCATTTATGATTATTAAATATTTTATTACATTACGAGTAAGATTATAAAAGGTTTTTGCAGTTATAACACCGCCCCCCTCCCCCTCTAGACAAGTATTGTTTACTATTATTTCTAACGTTTCTTTTCCAAGAATTTTCATTTCTCTCCTTTTCTGCCCCTAATGGTCTTCCTCCCGAATAATGTTTTCCACTTCATCTTCACTATCGGCCTCCTCTGGCCCCACAATATAAGAAACATCGTAATTTAATTACTAGAAAAGTTGGAACAAAGCTAAATAATAAGTATTATTAAATTAGGTATAATAATAAGTTTATTGAGGCAAAACTTTAGGCTCTTTTATAGAAAAGGATGGTGTAAAACTATTATCCAAAGTTAATAAAATAAGAAAGTACGTACCTACCAGTCTGAAGGCACAAAACTTGCTGAATTCGCATTACTAACATGAATACATGATCCTCATACTCACATTCGCCAGTATATGGCGTTTTCCTTTTTTGTTGCAAGAGTTTTGTTGGGGTATGAATTGAAATGTATTATTTATTTGAAATTAAAACAAAAATTAATTTCAAACATTTTAATTGTCGACAATTAAACAAAAATTAATTTCAAACATTTTAATTGTCGACATAAGGTATTTAAATAAAATTATGATATATAATAAAATTAATTCCTAATGCACGGAGAGGATAGGAAATACGTTGAATCATCATTGAGTTGCATTTATTATTAATGTATGAAATAGTTCTTTTAAACCACTGTAATAATAATTCAATAAATCGAGATTGCACCAGGGTACAATCAGAATACATGGAATTATTATTATATTGAGACGTAAAAGAACTCATCTATTGAATCAAGTGCAGTTTTGTCTAAGGATTATAAATGAGAAATAATCACCCTTACACACTAAAAATTGATTTTTAGTGGACAAGTGTGATTATTTCTTATTTGTAATATTAAAGTATATCCACAGTATGAACTCTTTTATAGTTTATTAAGGATAAAAGAAATTGCTTTAATTAGTATTGTGTACATAATTTTAATTCAACTCAATGAAAATACGGCAACACTTCAAATGCGTATAACGTCTCACTCTTGCAGGGACGGGTATAGCCAAATCTCTGTATAACTCAGACACAGAGCGCGCTTCTTGTGATTGTCAATCGGGAAAATTCTGTAAACAATAGGAGTAGAAATAGGAATTTATTATCTCATTTAAAACATCCTAGTTCTAAGCGTTCATGCCATAATACAATTAGCGAAATTAGCAGTTTTTTTTTTGACATTCATCATCAGAAGAATTTTATTTAAAAAAAAGATATTGAAAATAGAGCTAGCTGTGATAAATTTACAAATTATAAAGCAGTTCCAAAGTACACCGAATTTGATCGCATAACAAATACACTCGAAGTGAATCAGAGCCCCAGAAGCTAATTTACCCGTCATTAAGTTTAATGAACCAATGAATAAATAAACTAAAAACCCATTTTCTAATCTTAAGCTTATCGGAAGCCGATAGTCGAGTATGTGGAAGAAAAGCCAACAAAATTCGAGACAATTTCACGTCGTAAAAACCATAGTCAAAGTATAAAGGTCTGTTGGAGCCTCTCTTCCACTCTTTAAAATTCGAGTGCAAGCTGATTGGTCGTTTATTTAATTTTATCGACGACGACACAATATGATGTTACGTGCCGGCGACGAGCCGATGAGAGCAAGGCTGTGATTGGAGGAGACGGGTGACGTCACCCAGCGCGAGAAACGATGGTAGGGAGGCTCGAACAGACCTTTATACTTTGACTATGGTAAAAACAGAATTACCTATCGGGCTGGGGGAATTCGCAATCTGGCAGGCCTTCCAAAAACGGAAACCTGGCATTGGCAACATCATCTAGCTTAAGGTATTTCTGTCAAGTAAGTAGTTTGTTACTTTCTATTGAAATTTGAACCATGGCTATATTACAGTTTTATGCAACCATTTATTGTGTCGGGTTCTCTTTTTATCGCATCTAACAGTTTGCTAGTTTAACATGGACGAGAAAGCGTTCATTTAATTATAAGCTCTTTTCAGATGTTTATTACGTTAAGTCATAAACCCTGTATTCACGGTTTTAGATACCTTCAAATATAGAAAGATTACTGTGTAGTGGGCTACTCTAGCGGTTGCATCGATGTTGATGGATTTTCTTAAATACTTTGACTACACGAGAGTGAAAAAATATTCAAATAAGCCTTCAATGGATGCAGACTTTTGAAAATAAGTAACCTGTACTCTTTTAACCATCGATTGTCGAAATTATAAGTATTTCATTAGCGGTTTATAAATCATTTCCAATATATATACTGTTCCTACAATAATTTATATTTGACCCACAGGAGTGTCCGAGAGCTATTTTGGTAAAAAAAAGTGTTCATCTAATGTTATTTTGGTGATTGTTGTATTACCCAGTCATAGTCGCAGCTAAGTAGATCTTTCTTTATTTTATTTTCAATAAATATCTAATTACAATCACATATTAATATACATAAACATGGGGTAACATACATACAATATAGAGCAACATACATTATTTCATTACATCCGTTCCAGAAATGTACCTGGTACAATAATTAATATTCAAGAACTGATGAAATAAGGAAAAAGGGGGCAACTGTTCGTGTTGCTCGGAGTCACTCGCAACATTTAGCCACCGGGAATGTCTGTAGATCGGCGGCATGTGGCCGCTAGTGCAACACTATCGAAACAACGTCGCGAACAATCCAACACCAGAACAGCACCGCGTTCCGGCCGTTGCATCAAGAATTTGTTGCGAGGTCGACTGACATCTATAATTTATAACATCTCGGCGATCAGTTCACTTTACAAGTTTAGATTGAATTTGAATCAACATTTTTGGCACCAAACTCTTGCTAATTTTTATTAAGAACTATGGAGTGGTTTCAAGAAAACACAGTTGCTGACGAGTTATACAGGAAATAAGAATTATTGTGGAATTCAAAACTTATATTAAAATAAAATTAAGAAAAATGATGCACAGAACGAAATTGTTGTGAAATCTTTATTGAATATGCTCACTTTTAAGAACTTCATATCTGCCAGTAGATGATTTCCGCCGTAAATTAATCTTGTTGTGTACCTGTTGCCACCATCTCCGTTGTTTTTCTTGAAAGGAATTGATAAAAATATACACACTGCAGCTGTAATTTCCATCTCTCCCGGCTTTCTAAACACTTCGACTAACTTGACTCGGAACCCCTTTAGGAGGCATAGATATTTATAAATATGGGCTTGATCTAGTGACCAACAACCTATTCCCTTGAGGGGAAACTTTCTCAGTTCAACAGCAGGCTTCCTAGGACTGCCTAAACTAAGTACAAAATTGGTTAGTTTATTCATTTATATTTTCATATGAATTATGAATTAAAATCAACATTCAATTTCAACTCGACAATCATATTATACAAAATGATTGGAACAGGTACTTCAATTCATATTATTAATATTTATATTGCAATATAGGTTTCACTTTTGCTGTCTTTTATTTGTAGATAAACCAGTTTTGTTTCCCAAATTATATAATGTAATACCGTTGATAATGTTCATGAGTGAAAACTTACATTACATTCAAAATCCATATTTGGCTCTAGTTTGATTGCGAGAATATTTATTTACTGACCATTGATTTTTCAAGTCTTGTTCATTAGCTTTTGCTTGTTGAGCTAAATATGTTATATGATGCTTTCTTTTTCTTGTTGGATCCACTGGGTTTTCTACACTCCGTTTAGGAGCACATTCTGGATCAGTAAGAGACTTTGTCATCCAGACATCTCTGTCTGGCATTATTTCTGACTCATTCAAATCAATGAGCTTAATATTACCAGGTATTCTTCTATTTTTTCCTACCAACTCTTTGAAGGCAGCATTGTCAAGCCCGCTGTAAGGTTCAATAGGATCTGGTGCAAGATTAAGCTCTGGTTGGATCACTTCTACTGTGGTATTTATATTTTTTATGGGTTCTTTTTTTTTTCGTCTTCCACAAAGATTTTGCCACATTTCTTCATCAAAGCTTTCATGTGGTTCTGTGTCATCATCACTCTCAACATCTGAATTATGCAGCTTCTTTGTTACAACAGGTTCAATAATTTTTACGGGCACAAGTTGTTTTGATACAGCATGAGGTACAAGATTTGTTTTTTTCATTACTGACTTATTTTTCTTGGAGATTACGTTTGGTATAAAACTTTTGTTTGTTATAGGTATACTTTTTACAGGTGGAAGTAATGCTAGTAATCCACTACTTTTTGATTGTGGTTTAGGTTTTTTCTCTGGCATATCAATACCTACATCTTTGAAATCTGAAAGAGACGGAATATTGATTTTTACTTTTGGTCTTTCTTTTATAACTATTTGTGCTTTTGGGATGAAATCTTCAACTTTATCTTCTATCATTTCATTATGTAATGATTTAACTTTTGGTAAAGTAGTAAATATGTCAATGGGAGTGCCATTTGTTTCTGCTATTATATGTTGTTCTGCAATATTCTCATTTTTCTTAGAATTCTCAATTGGTTCCTCATTTTCATCACTTTCAGAATCACTTCCATAAGAATAAGATACCAAAGCCATCCTGTAGTACTCTGAACTTCATAAATGTAGAGTAGAAAGTGAACAAGGTGGTATTTGATTTCTGTAAATAAAATTAAATGAGCCTAATAAGTATCTACCACTGGCTCATATTATTCTATATTGATCCATTACTATGAGCCTTACAACAAAAATAGAAAACAAACCCCTTAAAAAATTGTAAATTCTTAAGTAAAAGTTTAGGTAAGAAGTTTTCTGGTGATATTCCCTAACCCATCCGTTTCGAATAACTTTCAAAGTCTATATTCACTATTCTTCAATAATGGAACACAAAGAATACAAATAGAATAGTAATAAAGGAATATTTTACCCGCAAATCACAAATTAATAAACAAACTATTCAATACAAGTTGTGAGGTTCTGACTTTTTGACGTTAACGACACCAACCAAACCACAGACATTAGGTGTAACAATAAGCAAGGAATAGGCATAGAGGTATCATATTTTAGTTCTATAAAACCAGATTGAGCTAAATTTGAAAGCTAGAACGACTCTGCAGAAGCAGTAGAAAAGCATAGAGCAAGTGCTGTTTAGTGCATGGATTGAATTGAACGGCCTTGAAATAAATTCCGTAAAGGCAATGAGTTTTTGGACTCGTTGCGTTGGGTTACGAGATTCTATTGGTTGGTATTATGCCTTGTAGTGGAGTCAACTAAGTGGAGAAAAACCCGTTAGCGATCATTTTTAGCAGGCACACGCGACCTGGAAAAATAGGTTTGTTTTGGTGCAAATTACAATAATCTGAGTTTTCCACTTTAGTAAGGGGTGGAATCCTGTAAAAAGGGGTATTTCGGACATATTTGGGGTTACCTCGTCAGTTTTAATTTTCTTTGAAACCAAATCAATACAAAATACCAAACATTTTACAAATAATAAAATAATTAGTTGCTTTAATTGATATTTTGTAATGCAATGTAACTTAAAACTTAATTATTATACAAATTATTCGATTCGCAACCTTCAATAGAGTGTAGGGTATTCAGCAGAGACACTTATCATAGCATTATATTAACTATGCGTTTTACGGCTGTTTTGTTTCTTTAAAAATAATATGGTAAGTACGAGTAAAAGCAGCATTCATCATGATAGCTCCGATTCTGATAGGGATGCAAAGAGATTAAGATTTCAAAATGTAAACAGGCGAGAAAATAGAACACAAAAATATAGAGATGAATGGGAAAGCACTCCTGATTTTAATAGGTGGTTAAAACTTATTAGAGGTAGAATAAATAATAATATAAAAAAGTTTAGATTTTAATACTTTTCTTTTTTAGAAAACAATATTCATAGTTCTCGAGAATAAACAAATTATATGTGCATTTTTTTATTTTAAGGAAACGACTGTTTGTAACATAATTTTCAAGTAAAATTGATAACTTTGGCAACACCGTACCATAATTTCTTCATCGGCCTGTTACATCCATTGATAAGGTAAGCAGAGAAAGGTGATAATATTTTCAATTGTGAATCCGCATTCAAGCAATACGTTAACATCAAAATGTTGAAGGTAAGAATATATGAATACAATAATATGGATTAGCTTAACGGAACAATATTTTATTGTTTGAGTATTTTTTTAACTTAATTAAGTGAAAGAACCATTACTTTACACAACTAGAAATAAAAAGGTTATAAACTAATCACAGAACACAACGGGTATTCAACATTATTTTCGTAATTCTTTCAGTGGCGTAGCATGATTGCACACGTACTCGATGGGCTTTATGATTGTTTATACAATTGTTCTATTGCAGGATACAGTCTTTATATTATCATCTACAAGGGTATTAAATGGGGTAGACTAAGTATTTGTTTAACCTCCATCTGCCAACGATACAAAACAAATTATTTTGAATAGAAGAATGTAATAAAATATTTTACACCAAGGATGTTGAGGTGCAACATTTGTTAATATTTTTGTCTTTTTGTTCATAAACATTTTACTGTTGAACTTGAATACATATCTAAAATATTGTGAATAAAGTACATTTTCACACTTTAATAACTGTATATTAACAATAATTGTTTCGCCACACAACATACTCAGATTCAGTTATTAAATAGCAATAATTGATAATATATATCCAGAGAATACCAGTGCGATGAAACAGTTGTTAATAGATTCGGATGAATTCATGAGCACTATTAAAAAACAGTAAAAACAAGTCAATAAATAACCTTACCTTACATATGCAATAAATGGGTCAACCTTAAGTAAATGTATATCTGACATTCATTTCACTAAAAATTGACTATGATCCGATTTCTTGGGATTAGGGACCGAATTATCCTTCAAACGATTAGAAACATATAAAGACGTGGAAAGACGAATTGACAACATAATGTGTTTTACAAAGGCTGGTATATATTAGGACGTTTATTGTATTACTAGCATACTGTCTCATATACCCGACTTTGTCCGGCTACTTCTTTCCAGGTACTCCAGGTAGTAAGTCAATAACAGCTAACAACTACGCCAGCTTCGCGGCCGTTTGAGGCGGCTCAGAGGTCTCTAAATTTCATTTATAAAAGACAATAAATTATTTTCAAAATTCTTGAATCTCGATCGTTCCATTTGTAAACTTGTACAATTCATGCTTCGCTGCGGCAGTTATCTGAAGGGGGAGTGGGTATTATTTTCGAAATCTCCTATAGAAAGTGACTTTCTTCTTGTTTTGAAGGTCAATTATACAAAATTTCATCAAGATCGGTACTTATCTGCTTTAAGGGTGGGAAATGGGGACGTGGTAGTTTCTTCGAAATACGTAAAAAGTGACATTCCTCTTGTTTGGAGCTCAAATATGCATTATTTCATCAAGAATCTGAATAAAACTGTAGATTTCTATACCAAAAAACAAACATTCCTAATTATACAGTGTGTCCACGTTAAGAATTTACCACCCTTGTAACTTTTGTACTTTTTGGCGGATTTTGATAAACTTTTTTTGTTAGGTTGGTATTCAAAATGTGCATTAAACTATTGGATAACTTTAGTTTTGGGTTGTAATCATGGCCACCTACGACTATTAGGGATTTTTTTAGAGAAAAACAGATGACGGATTCTTATTTAGGATAACGTTAAACTTACCTGTACCTACCGATTTTCAGTGTTCTAAACTACAGGATGTCCAAGAAAAGAAAATTTACTTTTATCGACACTAATACAAATTATTAAACAATTTTATCGTTAAATTAATAAATGAGAAATTTGTAAAAAAGTTGAATTTTTGTAATTTCCGCTAATCCACGAACTTCCCTCATATACTTGTCAATTCGCCGCCGATTATTCCTTATCGCATTTCTTAACTGATGTCGAGTTATACTGTGGCTCCGATGCTATCACAAACTTCTTCTCAGTTCTGAGGTCTTTGTAGCATACACTTTATTTTTTATTGTCCTCCAAAGAAAGAAATCAAGCGGCGTAATGTTTCGGAATCTCGACGGCAAACGAATAAGAGGACTACTGCGTCCGATCCATCAAAATTATCATTTAACCACTGACTCACATTAACAGCGTTATGGATAGGTGCTCCATATTATATGTAAGTACAAATTGTAGCGGTAAACAAGAGGAAGGCCATCAAGTGCATCGGTAAACTAATTTAGTAGAAATCTAAGAAAGCTAGCAGCATTTAATCTTTAAAAGAACACGAGTTATGAATATTTGAAATTTCGAGCAAAATCGATGGTTTTTTACAATTTTCGGGGTCACCGTTCGTCCAATCGGGTTCATCCGCAGCTCATTTTTTCCGTCTTTTTACGGCGCATGAGCTTATTAAAAGCTTGTTTCTTTTTAATCGAATGCGACGATGTCCGACGCGATTAACCGGTTATGGCCATTTTTACCATTTTTTTTGGACCATTTGCGACGATAAAAAAGTGTTCGATTTTAGTTCCTTCAATTTGTATCATAATTATCTACTTAAAGCAATTTTTTTCTCCGAACTCAGAATTATACAAAAATTACCGACATTTATTGCTAATTCTATCACACTAAATTTGCGAAATTGCAAATGGTACGACAATACGAACGGCGCATCTACAGTGGATTAAATAAGTACGCGCGTACGCATACACATACATCATCTCAAAAATAGTCGTAAGATTTTGAAACTTTGAAAACGGATATTTCCGCGAAAATTCGCGATTACGATTACGATACTTCCCTATACTACATATATTAAGCGAAGAATGGAAGATGGAATTGAAGAAAATATAGAGGTAGTCTAGCAAGGACTACAGTAATAATAATAATAATAAATAGATTTATTCATAATAAATGTGTATGTAATACAATGATTATAAGAAAATACTTAGAATAGATTCACATATACCATAAATAAATGGAACTAATCACAAAAGATAAATCTTGTGTGTGATGGATATACATGAGGAAAAATATAATAATAAAAATTTGATATACTTAACAATAATATGCAACTTCAAATATATATATATATATATATATATATATACATTAATCATAAAACATGCACATATTATTTACTTACACACATTTATACACGCATACTATATTATATACTAATAAGATCATCCACTGTCATATATACATATATATTTATTTATAACTGTGTTAGAGTTTCATTCAACGCACGAATATTGTTTGTTGAATAGGAATATCCACTTAGTTTTATGTTATAATAAGTAATGCAATTAAAACTACTTTTGATTTACAGGGGGCAGTATCTTTGGTTACAGGAGGTGCTTCCGGTTTGGGGAAGGCGAGTGTCGAAAGGCTAGTTCAACAAGGAAGTAAAGTAGTGTTATGTGATTTGCCTTCTTCGAAAGGTGATGAAATCGCAAAAACCATGGGGGAAGATAGGGTCCTCTTCGTTCCAGTTAATGTATGATTATTTTTTATATTTTCAAACATTATCTTCGCTATTGCGATAACATTTATTATTTATCTTTACTTGTATTAAATTATATTGAAGTAGTTCAATTCATTATTGATGATACCTTATCTTAATATCTCAATATATTACCCTCCTCTGAGCGTATTTGCTGTGAATCAAGTTATGACGACTTGGTTAAGGTTTTAATTGCCATTGATAGGGTAGATTTTGTATTGAATATATTATAAATTTTCTTCCTATCAATTAATTTCTTTTATATCTCCACTATGAAGTCATTGATATTATCACGGATTAATGTAGAAAAATAAATGACAACCTTCATCCTGAAAGATCCTCGGTACTTTAACAGTATTTTTAGTGGATAAGGGCGATTGTTTCTTTTTATAGTATTATAGCGTATCCACAGTGTGAGCTCTTTTATAGTTTATTATGGATTGAACAAAATAGATACTTATGGAACCAGTTATTTTATTTATTCTTTTTATCATTCAAGGTGAATAGGTAAAAGTTATTTGGATAGGCCAAGTTACAAAGCTAAAGAGGTTCTCATCCCTTGGAATTTCATAACCTTCTCCACATGCATTCAATTGTGTGATTACTGATGATAATGTTTGTCGATGTCGCTCTTCGTCTTGCGCTTTATGCTAGGTTGTAAAATATATTCTTAACAAAACATTTTCAAAAAAATGTAGTTGTTCCTGGCTTAAATCTGGCTTAAAAGCATTACCGTAGCTTTTGAAAATAACCTTCTTTTGTAATGTACTTCATAACTTATTCTTACAATACTTTGATATGTAATATCAAACAGTTATTTGAACACAGTGTATAGCTGGTAGTGATGTCAATGAGTCACAAATAGAAGGGCAAACATTTTTTTCATCTTCAGCTCTCCTCTGATTTAATTCGTAGATACTTCAATTTCCAATTAGTCCATCCTTGAAAAAGATTACTATTATTTATTTATCATGGTTCTAGTAGGGAATTGTGTCTATGTAAATAATGTCTTGGGAATAAAAGAGAAACAGGACCGATAGTTACTTTCATTTGATTGTGCAAAAACGTTTCTAAGTTCATCATTATTTCAGGTTACTTCAGAAAACGATGTGAAACAAGCTATCGAAACAACAAAAGAAAAGTTTGGCAAACTGAACAACTTAATCAATTGCGCAGGTATTGGAGTAGCATTTAAGACATACAATTTTAAAAAAGATTCACCGCATGAATTGGAAGATTTCGCAAAAGTCATCACGGTAAGCATAATATATTATATAAAAATAGGTTTCAATTTTAATATGTTCATAAGTTATGAATACCAATTACTAGTTGGAAAATGTAGGGATAAATTATGATTTGTATCTTGACCATAACCATAAAGTTATTGCTAACAGTCTTTACAACAATAAGACCAGTCCCAATATCTCTGATGACTCATATAATCCACGATTCTAACAATTTCTCTAACGAATTCATCATGGTACGGTAAATTAGTCGAAATAAACCCCGTCACCTTAAAAAATTAGCCGATTCGATTCTTCTTGTGGTTAAGGGCCATCAGAGAAATCTAAAACCAAAAAGGTGGGAGCCCACTCCCTGGCGAATAGCAGCCATTTTGAAAACATTTTGTAATTGTTGTTTCTCGCGATGTATTGGTCGTACAGAGAAAAAATAATGAATGTATTTTAGGTAATTGGTGCGATACCCTGAAGTTGTTATTTTGAACGGTAGAGGGCGCCAAAGTTACCAAAAATCAGTTTTTCGCCATTCTAACTGGTTGAGTAGCGTTTTCAGAAAATTGGAAAAGTGATAGCTGTAGCGCTTGGAAAAAGGCACTTTTAATAATGTAATTGCTGTCTTCGAGTTACAGCCCTTGAAAGAGTGCGCGACGAGGGAAATGTATGTAATAAAAGTCGTTATATTATATTCTATATTACATTGAAGTTTTATCCAAATGAACTACATAATGTATTTCACAACTCTATGTTGTATAATGACCCCCGCTGTTAGGCTGACATTCGGATTTATTCAAATTGTAATATAACCTATTTACACTGACACTTGCTGTAATATGAACTATCAAAATTTGCCACAGAACGATCGCCTAAAACATTACTTCTCAGTAATGACGTCATCTTAAAATGAGAATTTCGGACGCACCAGTTAAAAATAGTCTAGATTGATTCAGAAATGCTCAAAATGGATATATCCTCAAAACCAGGAAATTTTTTTTGCCCTTTTACAATACTTCCCTTACACTATATATTACACATAGTGAGGGAAGTGAATATCGAACAAAAAATGTTGGATAAAATACTGAAGTGACAATAGACAACAAAAAAACTGACAGAAAAGAATTTGATTCAAAATATGCTTCAAATTATACAGGGTGTTCCATCTCAGACGAGCCACCCCGTATATTTCTTATCCCATAGGGAGTGGAAAAATCTCCCGAAACACGTGGAATGATTTTGTTTGGGGGACATCTTTTGACGTATATTTGAGGCTTGAACGAGCAACCCCCTAATAGGGGACGCTTCAACCCCTCAAAATTGAATAGGGGAGAGGGGTTGAGTGATACGTCATTTGAAAGGTCTTGGAAGCCTCTTTACAACGGTGTATGAAAAACGTAAATTTGATGAACCGTTTTCGCCAAAAATTAATTTTGTTGCTCGAATGCGCCACCTTGAATATTTTGGTTATTTGTACAATGTACAAGCTCATTTTTATTAAGCCTTTTTTACAAACTTAAACAATCTTCAACAAATCACATTCGTTAAAAAATTGAATTGTGTTGTCATGCTTACAATGAAAAAAATTAAATCTGCGTGTTTAAATCAAATGTTCAAATTGTCCTCCATTGACTTCCATACAATAATACATTCTCTCAAACTAATAAATAAAAAAACAGCAAAACATTTCCTTATGTTCCCTTCATTTTTTGTTCTTAGAAAGTGTTTATCTGGTTTTAACGTTTTTTCGATCATTTCATGATTTTAATCAATCTGTTGAGTTACTACTTTGCTGATTTGTTTAAAATTTCAAAAAATATGGTGTACACATTGCAAGAACGTGTTGAGCTGGTTAGCCTTTATTACCAAAATCAAAATTATGCCCGAGCGGCGGCAAGGATATTTAACGAAAACCATCCTGAATGTAGCGTTCGCCATAAGTACGTAATGGAATTGATTTCAAAATTTGTCGGGACGAGTTCAGTAATGGATAAAAAAAGGGCACCCATTGGAATTGTTAATGATGAAGGAGCAGCTGTGGCGGTATTGGGACATGTCCAACTTATGCCAAACACGCAATCTGTACGACAACTTTCTGCAGCTTCCGGTATTAGCCAATCTAACGTTTTCAGAATTTTACATAAACACAAGTTCCATCCGTACAGAATTAAATTAATTCAGGAATTAAATGATGATGATTGGGATCGAAGGCAAGAGTTTTGCGAAATTATGGTCTAGCGTATCAACAATAACCCAAATTTCTTGTACAACGTTTGCTTTTCTGACGAATGCACTTTTTTACTTAATGGAGAGGTTAACCGGCATAACTGTAGAATTTGGAGCGATACAAATCCTCATGTATTTCGAGAAGCTCACACTCAACATCGGGAAAAGCTAAACGTTTGGGTAGGAATTTTGGGAGACCACCTAATTGGACCTCTGTTTATTCCTGGTAACTTAAATGGCGAAATTTATCTTGAAATGTTGGAAAATGCGATTGATCCGTTAATAACTGAACAACTAGAAAACTATCTACTACTTGAACAACAATTGCATTTTCAACAAGACGGAGCTCCTCCTCACTACGCCGCACCAGTTCGCCAATACCTCAATTTGCAATACCCCGGTCGTTGGATTGGAAGAAGAGGTCCTATGGAGTGGGCTGCTCCTGACCTGAACCCTCTGGACTTCTTCTTGTGGGGACATCTTGAGTCCAAGATTTTTGTGACTCAGCCTGAAAATTTGGACGAACTACGCCAACGAATTGTAAATGAGTGTCGTCAAATAACTCCAATTATGCTGAACCATGTTAGAGACGGTTTTCAGTCAAGATTGTATTATTGTATGGAAGTCAATGGAGGACAATTTGAACATTTGATTTAAACACGCTTTATTTAATTCAATTTTTTTACGAATGTGATTTTTTGAAGATTGTTTAAGTTTGTAAAAAAGGCTTAATAAAAATGAGCTTGTATATTGTACAAATAACCAAAATATTCAAGGTGGCGCATTCGAGCAACAAAATTAATTTTTGGCGAAAACGGTTCATCAAATTTACGTTTTTCATACACCGTTGTAAAGAGGCTTCCAAGACCTTTCAAATGACGTATCAATCAACCCCTCTCTCCTATTCAATTTTGAGGGGTTGAAGCGCCCCCTATTAGGGGGTTGCTCGTTCAAGCCTCAAATATACGTCAAAAGATGTCCCCCAAACAAAATCATTCGACGTGTTTCGGGAGATTTTTCCACTCACTATGGGATAAGAAATATACGGGTGGCTCGTCTGAGATGTGTAACAATAGGTAAAAAAATTTAAGTTATGTTGACGCAGTTTGGTGCAATTATTGTACAACTAATTACACAATAAGTATTGCTTCATGTGTGTCTCCATCAGGGTTGATAGTGAAAAAGTAACAGTAAAATTTGAATAAAAAAAAAGATTGGTTATTAAATTTTGATTGATGAACATTATACAATAATTGTTGCATAATGTGTCTCCATGGTTGACAGTGAAAAAGTATCAGTAAAATTTGAAGAAATAAAAATTGATAATTAAATTTTGAGTATTTACTTGTATAATGGGGAAGATTCAGAATAATAATCCATAATAAATGATAATACAATGGTAAGGCTGCGATGATTTAAATCAAGTGATTTAAATTATTGATTTAAATCAAGTGATTTAAATTATTGATTTAAATCGTGATTTAAATCAAATGATTTTTTTTAAATCAATGATTTAAATCAGAAAAAAAAATCTGAAAATAATTCGCTTTGATTTAATCAATTGGTTCAAATAGACACATTTTGTATATGTATTGAAACAAATAAATAGCTGGGGAGTAGGGTTACAATAAAATAAATGTTATTGTGACACGGTGTCAAGTAGATCATTCGCGATGCGGTCTCTGTTCGGAGGTTTATACCCTGGATTTAATTTTCCGATCATCGCTTTGAATTCCTTGTGTTCGACACTGTTGAACGAGCTGTTCGTCGCGTACACGTAACGTGCAATCTGTTTATCGAGGGCTTCCTTCTGCGTGGCAGTTACAATGATGACAAAACTCTTCATGTTCGATCCAGCTCCGGATTTCAGCTTCTTTGCTGGAGCAGCTTCAGAATCTTTGGATGACGTTGGGCGTTTGTCTGGTCGAATTCCTGCGACAAAGAGTTTTTTGTAATTTGATTGCTCATTCTATTGATATTTATTGTGCTTAATCTTTTGAACATTATAACTTTAAATAAAACATACCTGCAGGTTCATCAGCTTCATCCTCGTCATGAGTGATTGAATCTTTTTCGCATTTATCCCAATGGGTTTTCATCCGTGCAACAAGGGTGCAGTTCTTTTTGGCATTTCTTGCATTTGGCACGCAATGTCCCCTTTCACCTCATCGAAATGTTGCCAAATCGCGTCTTTTTTCCGCCCACTCATTGTTCCGAATACGCGAAAAACTCTCCGCAAACGGGCAGCTAGTGCTAGTGAGCTAGTGCTCTACACTATCGTCAACATGAACGAGCAAGAACAGACCAAATTGTACCCGTGTTTCTAACCATATCTTTAGGGTTTTAACTATTCCGCTATTGGTACGTCGATTCATGGTGGCGCGAGCGTTTCACCGCGAAATTCAAAACTGTTAATTACAGCGATACAGGGTATTGAGATGGGATTATGTTATGAATGTGTAGTTTTACTTGTAATACAAGTAAGAATATGCAATAAATTGCATAAAAACCCATTGTTTAATGAACAGTGCACATAAAATCAAAAAAATCAAAAAAATCTGATTTAAATCAAAAAAGTCAGATTTTTTTGATTTTTTTCAGTCCACAATGGTAATCTCTAATCAATGGAGTTCACGTAAATTTGTTCAACCGGTATATAGGATCGTTCCAGGACTGGCCTGGTGTTGTTTATTCTCCATAATTTTTCAAAATCAACATTGACTTTTTCCTATTAATAATGGGCATATTTATTTCGTTGTAGGTAAATACAATAGGGACATTCAATGTTATTAGGTTAGCAGTTGGTTTGATAGGAAAGAATGAATTTAATGAAAGTGGTGAAAGAGGAGTTATTATCAACACTGCAAGTATTTCTGCTTTTGATGGGCAAATGGGACAAGTAGCTTACGCTGCTTCGAAGGGAGGTATTGTTGGGATGACACTACCACTGGCTAGAGATTTGGCTGGTCAAGCAATAAGAGTGGTGACAATTGCTCCGGGTACGTAACAATAGCTTTGACGCATTTTGATAACCTGCTTATTTAGTGATACATGATTGTTATACCATGTTTCATCTGGCGTAGGTTAAACGATACCCCAACTTTTTTGTACATTTTCTTATAATTTTGCATGAAATACATTTGGACCTTTCTTGACAAAAAAGGACGATTTGAGAATTATCTGACTTCAAACTAAAGATGGAGCCAGCTTTTCTTTTGACAGAAGAGGTAATGACTTCTTATAAAATATTTTCCTGCTCAGATTCGTGCGTGTGTTTCATTCAAACTGGGTATGACAGGGCCTTCAAGGTTAACCCAGCAAATGTATAAAAGTTTTACACTTGTCCATAATGCATCTCCATTTAGTTTCGTTTTTATATTCTTTGAATTTGAAGTTTTTCAATGCAACTAAGGGTTTCCCTTTTTGACTTTTTATTTCAGACACCGATCGAATTGCTACTTGTTGCCATTTTCACTATTGAAACTCGCAAAGTCTAGTTTTAATATGAAACAGATTAAAGTATAAGTGCTGAGTAGGTACCTGCAAATGGTTCCCTTCAACCTGCAGATTTCATGATACTAATGGAGTATGTTCATTCTGTTACTTTGTACCGAAATGCGAGGAGGATTTTACCTTTACCTTAGAATTTTGTACCTAAATGGGCTACGCCCAATTCCAAGGCGTCCATCTGAATAGTCAATAGTAGGTATACATTTTGTGACGTATGTCTGCTATTAAGAGAATTTTTCATATATTTTCGTGTCTTGGTGCAATACAGAGTGCCCGCGTCCGTTTTGTAGAGGGTCCTTTATTAAGAGGTGGTAATATTAAGAAACCCTAATGAAAAATGCTGTGAAAGTGAAATTGTCCAAAATTTAGAGGTGTTCTATTTTCGGAAGTGTCTGTAAATAGAGGGTTTACTGTATATCATCCGATGTTCATCACAAACAGTATAGCTTTTTCTCACCCGGATGAATAACTTCTATGCGCAGAGTATTAATACAATTTCCGAGACGGAAGTACTCGGGACGAAAGTAGCGAGACGAGTCCGGTGCCACGAAATGTTGAGTATGCGCATCAAGTTATCCACGGATTCATACTAGTTGCCATTATTTCATTATGCAAATTCTGCCGCACTGTGTAATGCATAGATAACTCTACTCCGGTAGTAGAGTTATCTATGGTGTAATGCTAATCGAGATTTTAGTAGCAGTTGAAACAATGAAGTTATGATTTTAATTATTTACAAAACCAGTTTTTACAGTGGATTCTTGAATTTCTGCTTCCTTTATACTTCTACTAAGTTTCAATTTTTTTCTTTTGGATATTGAAATATTCTTAGTTTTTTTCGTAATGAGATTTATATTTATACTTTATATATTTTTAGGACTTTTCAAAACACCCCTATTCACATCATTACCACCAAAAGTGGTCGCATTCCTGGAAAAATCAATACCGTTTCCACAACGGTTAGGCAATCCCGAAGAATTCGCTCTACTTGTTCAAAGCATAATAGAGAATCCTATGTTAAATGGAGAAACTATTAGATTAGATGGTGCTTTAAGGATGCAACCTTGATTATATAATGAAAATGAAAGAAATTCATGTATGGAACCAAATGTTTGTCTAATTCTAATTTTATAAAAATAAATTTTTACAAGATATAGAAAAATTTCTTATCTCTTATTACCTTTCTCTTCGGGTTAACAGACTCGAATTTTTCAGCTTATCAAAGAGTGTTTATTATAGTATTACGTTCAATTCTTCAAGATTCTTCTACTGTTTCCATCATATACAGTGCGTCCCATTTTTTAGTGGTGTATCTCATTAATTATATGTAACATGGTACTCTCTTGATTAAACTCTATAAAAATTTACTGAAGGAATTTATATTATTTCTAATCCTCAATCTATTCATTTATTAACGATGTGGCCATTTAATTTAAAGAACTATGACACGTTGGAGTTTGATGCCAATCACTGATTAGCCAGAACAAACGTGAAAAATATCATTGACACTTATCCTTTCATTTCACAAGACAATTAATATTTCAACACACTGGAAGGTAAGTGAAAGGGCAAACGCTAATATTAATCAGATAAACACGTACTCAACAACAATAAAATTTAATAATAAAAATAACACATGATAATGATAATAATAAAAGAATGTCTATGATAATTAAAGATAATAAAAATGAATATTATAATTAACTTTATTACTAATAAGAATAAAAACTAAGATCAAAATCTAAACTCAAATAAAATAAACTTAGATAATCTAAATTAACTAAAAGAGAAATAAAAATGAGATTATTAAATTGATACCCAACCAGGATGAACCTAAGGGATCGAAACTAAATGAATTGATTTGAAATTATTATTGAACTTAACTTGAAAAAAAAAATGATAACAACTTTGATTGATAATTTAAAACTCTGATTTAGTAAAAAACACTGAAGAAACTATTAAGTTAAATTAATTGAAATCGACTAAGTGTCACGTGATTTCTCAAGAGAACAATTCAAGCTAGAAAATATAACTGAAGGTTTTAGGCATTGTCCCTGGTATTTGTAATGCGTCCTTTTTCTCAAGAACCAATCTACAATTCAGAAAAGGATCCTGGAATTGTTTAACCAATAAGCAATAAGATTCCTCCTTGAGGTCTCTAGTTCAGAATGTTTTCGGTGGGAATTTGTAAATCTATCTGTCCTTTTGTAAATAGTACTAACTGATTTGAATGTGCATAAAACATCTCCAGATGGTAAACATTAACATTTAATATAGCTACCATTCGTTTACCGTCCTATATTGGTTATTGATCTTGACAGGTTTATGATTTCCTTTACAACAAAACTTTTGTGAACTTATTGCAACCCTCTTGACCATGTCAGTTATGGTATCATATCATTCACCTTGGAGCGAGTGTGAAACTAATTTGTGTTTATTTAAGAAACTGACCCACTATTTCACGTTAAAATTTGTTATTGATACTAAACAGAAAATATGTGATGAACACCATTGGGTTCTTGTTACTTTGCTTTGAGATATTTTAATTTTACATGAAACTTTAATTTTCTAAATGAGATTTTGTTTTTTTAATATTGGAAATAACCATTCCTGTACATAACCCTTATTACTATTACTATTATAGGAGTTAGAAGATATGTTGAATAGAGAAAGTTTTGCGGAATCGGATGACTTAGTAGGGTGCAGTTTCAGAAATTAATTAATTTTCGCTAATTTGCAGATATTTTCTCCTTTCAAAATGGCATCAACATTTTTTGATATGAGTTATTGTATTCTTTCCGAAATGTTTTTCAAATCGGATAACTTTTGTGTTGCATATGAACGCAATAATAAATATACTCCACAAAAGCTGCAGTCCATCATTATCCAAAATTGTCAAATACTAAAGTTTTAGGAAAGTCGCAGACCAAATTGATTTTTTTTTTAAATATGTTGAAAGTTGTTTTGAAATAAATATCACTTTTTGATGTTTTACTATAGATAATAAGTTTACCGTTTTATTTATTCGTTTATGTATTAGGAAGAAGGACCATTTGAAAACGAATCAGAGGAAAACAAATTTCATCAACAATAAAACTCAATGAACTTTTGCACAACATTTAATTATAGAAAACTATAACTTTTCTTCACATTCAGAATAGATAAGTTAAATTTTCTAGAACCTCTACTAATTATTAAGTATAGAAATTTAGAGCTTGGTTGTCCTCCTGATTGATCAACAAGTGATTAATAATTATCCTTTGTTACATTTGTTGATTAAATATTCTATTTACTACCTGTTTATCGTTTATTCCCTTGGAGTTAAGCAAAAACTAGGTAAATTCCACTAACTATCTGTGTTTAGATTATCTTTAAGTTCTATATTAGATTAGCTCTGTTGTTGTAAGTTTGTACAATATGAGTAAGATAGAGATAGCAACACCTTTTATATGATCCATCTCATTTTACTGCCAACTTTGCCTCACTCGCATTTGCTGCGGATTCCATTCTAGTTATAGTACATTTCACTAACTGATGTATGTATGATATGATTAAAGATGACTGGAATAACAGTTTTCTCTGTTTAAGTATCACTATGGTGGCAACTTAAGGCCGGAGAGACCCGTCCAGACCGGTTCAATAAACACCGCAATTAGCAAAACGTTCGGCAACATTGCAGAGCATGCCAGTTTGAACATTAGCTGCAGTGGAAGTGTTACGTAACAAGAGTTATTGAGCAGCCACATGGTTAATAAGATTTGTGATCTATGAAATTTAATTATTAATTGTAACTTACATTATCAATTGTAGACTGGAAAGTGTGTTATCTAGTCTCACTATACAGGGTCTTTCAGTTTTTTCGTTCATAACTTAGGGAAACGATAGATAGGCGTCTTTCATATAAAATTTTTCTCTAAATCACTTCGTTTCTGAGATACAGGGTTGAAGTTTTGAAAAATGATTACATTTTCTCCATTATCTTCTAAACAAATAAAGATTTTCAGTTCAAACTTGGTAAACTTTAGTTTTACTGGATAAGACATTTTTTTGATCACAAAATGTTTTTGAGACAAATACAGTAGCGTAGTTACGGGGTTTTGTACCCATTTAAACCCCTTAAACTTCTACGCCAATGGTCGAAAATTATTATTGTATACAAATTTAAGAACTTTGACTTATTTTCTATAAAATTCTTGATAAATTTCACTCAGAGGCTTCCTGTTCGAACTATTTTTATTTTTATAATCAGGGTTATCTTATGGAATTTCGTTTGAAAGGCTATTTAAAACGTAAGAAAATATTTAAATACCTATTTATTGGTAACGATGAAAAATAATTCATAATAAATGCTCAAAATGATCCATTTAATTCAACGCAACGCCGACATAGATTTCTCAACGACCTTCTTGTTCGAATTAATATTTTATAATTAATTTCACAAGCTCTTCGAATACGATTAAGTAGATCTTCTCTATTATGAGCCGGCGTGGCATAATTTTATCTTTCAAATAATCCCAATAAAAAAAAGTATGGGCCAAAAATATTGGTCTTGTAAATGCCATGGAATTCTTCTTGAAAATTCCTAGATCTTGTACCATGATGGGTTTTCATTTGCCCATAAGAAACTGAACAACAACGAAAACTTTCTCCAGCAAATATTCTGGACAGATGAAGCACATTTTACATGGACGTGGATTTATTAATTTTCACAATTTACGCTTATGGACAAATGAAAACACTCATGGGACAAGATCCAGGAATGTCCAAGAAAAATCAGTGTCAACGTCTGGCTTGGCATTTACAAAAACAATATTTCTGGCCCATACGTTTTACCAGACAGACTAACGGCCTCTGCATTTTTACAATTTTTGGAAACTAATCGCGAAGACACCACACAATGAGGGAACAAACGCATGGATACAATTGGATGGCTGTCCTGTCCATTTTTGCAGACAAGTTCGAGAATCACTAAATAGAAAGTACGGTGAAAGATGGATGGTGGTGCAGTTGCATGGCCTCCTCGATCACCTGACCTTAATCCTCTGGACTTTTTTGCTCGGGGTTATTCAAAAGATAAATTTATGCCACGTCGGTTCATAGTAGAGAAGATCGGCTCAATCGTATTCGAAGAGCTTGTGGTGAAATTAATAATAAAATGTTAATTCGAACCAGAAGATCGTTGAGAAATCTATGTCGGCGTTGCGTTTAATTAAATGGATCATTTTGAGCATTTATTATGAATTATTTTTCATCGTTACCAATAAATAGGTATTTAAATATTTTCTTACGTTTTAAATAGCCTTTCAAAAGAAATTCCATCAGATAACCCTGATTAGAAAAATCAAAATAGTTCGAACAGGAAGCCTCTAAGTGAAATTTATGAAGAATACTTTTTTATAGAAAATGAGTCAAAGTTTCTAAATTTGTATATAATAATGATTTTCGACCATTGGCGTAGAATTTTAAGGGGTTTAAAGTTTATTAAATGGATACAAAACCCTGTAACTACGCTACTGTATTTGTCTCAAAAACATTTTGTGACCGAAAAAATGTCTCATGCAGTAAAACTAAAGTGTACCAAGTTTGAACTGAAAATTTTCATTTTTTCAGAAGATAATGAAGAAATTGTTATAATTTTTCAAAACTTCAACACCCTGTATCTCGGAAACGAAGTGATTTAGAGAAAAATTTCATATGGAAGACCCTTATTATTTTTAGAAGTTCTATCGTTTGTAGAAGTTATGAACAAAAAAACAGAAACACCCTGTATATCATGAATGTAATGGTTGATAAGATTTGACTCCAACAAGTACTAAGAATAACACAGTATGTTTGAGGCCTGGGAATGAATGTTTCTCTTCGGGAGACTGAGTCTAGCAAGTAACGTCCTCTTCATAGGTCTCGGGACTAGTACAAAATGGCCCAAAGTTAACAGTTGCCTCTGCGAACGGGTGGGTAGGTATACCCCTCTAAAGCCCCGGTGTCTGTGTATCGTATCGCAAGTCGTTGAACGAGGCAGAAAGCTTAGGAAACTGTTTACAGGGAACATGAGGAGACAGGACGACATCCTTCACCTCCTTTCTTATGGCATTGACTTTTGTCGGCTAGTAAAGTCTAGGTGCATAAGGGGTAGGGCTCGAAATACCCTAATGCCCACTGGGCTTGAAGGCCAGGGTTCCTAGAACCCCATAAATATAATCCAATCATGTATGGTTGGGGGTAGATATATTTGGGATTAGTTAGTTCATACGTGTAGAGGACCAGCATCGAAGGCAAAAAACACGTTTTTATTATATAAAAACAAGTAATAGAATATATTTTTCTGTGGATTTTCTTATGTCAAGTATGTTCGGGACATTAGAGATCGCGTACCAGAATAATGTGAGTCGAGTTCATATCTTGATATCTGCCGAGCGGTAAATATTCATTCGACAGCTCTATTTGCTGAAATCATGTTTCAATATGACAGCTACAATATATCCTGATAGGTAACTATTGCCTCTCCCTTGAGGCACTGGCTAACTCATGTCTATCACAGAATACACTTCTCTATTCTCGATAGGCGCTGGTATGATTTATAACAATAATTTTTGGGGCAGAAGAAGCCTATTAATGGTCATGACATTTCGACCAGTCAGACCTGTTACGGTCTCCGTTTAACGTTTCCGTGTCACAGTTTCTATCAATTTGGTCTTCCGTAAAATCATATTTTGTAAAAAAAAATTTCAACTGAAGAGAAAGAAAATTATATATTACAGATTTATTCAGTGATATCTTCAATTTACAACATTACTCTACAAAATTATTCATTATCTCATTCGTTCAACAAAAACTTAAGATATAAGTAAATTCTATTTGGCACAAGATACAGTTAAGTAGAACTAAATTTATTCTTGAATATTTCAAATTTGATGAAACGACAATTCTATTTATATATATGTATATATATTAGTAAAATTTGCAATCAAAATTCAACATATTATACTTATTATTTCTGAACAATACTATATATTATCTATACATAAAAACAGCCACATATAGCACATAGTGATTTATAATAAATTAAATACAAAAGACATTTTACATTTTTATATTTTGAGATATCAATATCTCTTATATTTGGAGAAAATAAAAATAAGTTTCTGGAATTCATAGTTAAATAATGAATCAATGTCAGGTTTATAAACTTATAATTCTAATTATTAACGTAATTGGTCAGAATTTCCTCTCGACAGAAGAATCCATTAAGAGGTCTTTATTGTCAATTATGTACTTGAGATTATTTGGAAACTATGTTCAATCAATCAATATGATTGTATAGGATTATTTCCCATAAAGGCCACAAAAGCAGGTCTGGCACCTGACATTGATATTCATTTGTATCTTGACTTATATTCGATGCAATCTAAGAATTTTTCTAATAATGTGAATTTAAAAGTAGAATTAAATATTACTGAATAGAGTTGTCCGTTATTTTGTGATATTCCATTATAACAAAAAAACTCAGGTTTACTTCGTTAACTACCACATAGTTTATTTAGTGAACGATGAGTGCAATTTCAAACTTAATGGACAATTATGTTTTGAAAATGAATTTATTAAGTTTGAAATTGCAATCAAAGTTTGTCAAATAAATTCAGTGATAGTTAACGAAGTGAACCTTAGTTTTATTGATAAATGTTGAATATATTACTTACATATATTTGGGTTTTGCCTCTAATTCACAGGTTCACTATCATGGGAATGTTATGAAAATTGCCAGTTTTCTAATGAATAAAAATTTTTTCAGTCACATATTTTAATAAATAGAATAAATAATACAAAAACAACAGTAAACTATCGAGAAAATATTTTATATGTTATCGTTTAACCCTCTTAAATTGATGGTATTGAATATTGTTGGAAGAATAAATATGTAATAAATAAAATTACATAAACGAGAAGCAATATAATGCATCATTGGCTCACCTTGATAACATTTGTAATATCTAATGATGATTGGAGGAATATTGACCGTTTTCCTTAGATTATAATAACTTAGAATGTCAGTTAAAGTATAGATAAAACGATTATTGAAGGTGTTTCACTTGATAATTTTGAAACAACACAACCCTTCTTTTTTTAGGTTAATTAGAAAAATTGTAGATTTATGAAGTCAAATAATAAAAAACAAATGACTGACTGTAGAATATTGTGAACAATATTATCCAATCATATTTGGAAATATTTCTTAGTTTTTTAAGACAATTAAAAACGAAATATAGGAATTTAATTTGAAAGTGGTAACCGAAAATGTGAAATCAAATTTTGAGAAGGTACGCTGATTTCGTAATTTTCGCATTTTGTCACATTTGAGGAGATAATGACATGTCTAGAACATTCATGACAATTTTTTGAATCAGTTATTATTTAATTAAAATCGTAGAGGGTGAACCAATTCGCATTTTCCAGGACTGCAACGTCTTGAACCATAAAAGACACAAATTCAGTTAAATTAGAAAGAGTTGCATAATTATACGAGCACTATTTTCATCACAGGGAACTTGAGTATTATGAGAACTAATGTGAAAATCTGGTGATGATTTCAAATCTATATAACTGATTTCGTATTACACGAATCTGGTCTATAGTGGACCTATTACACCATAAATATCGATCATAGGAACTGTGAATTACATCAAAATAATTACCTCCCTGGGTAATACGTCGACGGATATTGAATTAAAAAAAATATATTTAAAAATGTACAAAATATTACAAATAGTATTCAAGTAGAAGGATTCTACTATTCTTTCGTAATATGGTCGAGGTATCAGCCAGCAGGTGGTTAGTATTATAATTATGTATAGATAAGACGAAATGGTAGAATAAATGTGTGGCCTACCATTTATATAATGTACATATGGATTCTACATAGTATCTTGCATGGAATGATAATTGACTCCGATAGCGATGTCGTCACACCCCCACCACTCACTGTCTTAAGAATTTCAGTAAATTTGAAAGCTCTAATATTGACCTTTATCGCACAGAGAAATAATGCTTAGAATAAGCTAATTTTTTCCCTTCACGAGATATAGTTAATTTCTTTTTAAGAAAACAAAGGTGATATATTTGGAACATGTGGAATGTGATTAGATAGGTTTGCTTCATTAGTTTCCAAAAATCGAAATTAAATACTAGGCTGCTAATAAGATTCCAAACTGAGGCGGAATAGCCACGTAGGCCTTGAGAGCAATTTGAGCTACCTTGGTTGGAGAAGATTGGGTAGTCAAATTTCCGTCGCTAGAGATGCTGCGCCCCAGAGACGAGACGTGGTAGTTATACGTAAAGAGCGGCTGCCAGCGTTCAATCAGCCTAACCAAGTTACCGGTTACTTTGTCACGACTTGTATTAGGTCCACTTCAAGTACAAAATTTGAAGTTGATCTGTTAAAAGACGGCCCAAACAGCCGTAGCATTGTCCCATTTGAGTGGATGCCACACCACTTCGCTCACTGCGCTTCAATACATTATAAAGTAAGCTTTATAATTTTTATGTCAAAATAAGAACGCACAAAAGCTATAGGATTACAGTCATCAAAGTTCTTGAACAAACATGTACTTACGAGTTACGTACGAATCAATATATAAATACCTATATCTTAAAGTATTGTATTATGATTGTTATATACCCACATAGATAAAAATTCCTATCTGAAAAAGATTTAAAATTGTAACGGAATATTCTAGTCGGAAACAGGGATTATGACGATCACGTTAAGACTAGAAAGGAGGGTGGAATGCTAGAATCATCTAGGGAAAGTCGGGGAATATGGAATAGATAAAGTGGAACACCTCGGCTGGCGCCATCTACATATTAAGAAAAATTCAATTGTGGAAGCCGTTACTTTGTGATAGTTTATCATTTTAACGAAATAATAAATAAAACTACTTTGTTTTACTACCACTGATATTTAATATAGTCGTTACTATAGTTTCAACACTAAACGTGTCACCTTCAGACGAAAAATGAATTTAACAAATATTAAATCTACTATATTATATAGGTTAAAGAAGGATTTCAAACAAATTTTATGGCTATAGGAAATGGTTCTAGGAAAAACCAGAGAGGGGTAAGGTGATTAGGTAATTCCGTGAGGACATTAGTGGTGCGGGTATATTTACTAACAGACTTTAAATACTAAAATCAGGTTATTAATACATTGAAGAGATTACTGTAATATAAATCTAGTTGATCGTTTAGGATCTTATTATCATACATCTTCATTCCTTTGAAAATTTCCATTGACTCTAATATATTTAGTTTTGAAGTTTTATCTTGACTATGTAAAATTTGGACATTATTCAAATTAGGAAAGGTATGGCCTGTTCCTAAAATATGATTTGCAAATGAAGAATCGGTTTTATTATTTTTAAAGGAACGAAAATGTTCTTTATATCTAACTGCTATGTTACGGCAAGATCTACCTATGTAAAAACTATCACACTCTAAACAAGCTAGTTTATAAACTCCGGGTCTTTTAAATTTGTCAGTTTTATCTTTCGCATTGAACAGAATATGAGATAATTTGTTTGGGGGTTTGAAGCTGATGGTCAGGTTATGATGGGATAAGATGTTTGCAATTTTTTCGCTTATAGGACCAAAATAAGTTAAAGAAACATATTTTAATGAGTTATCTTTGTATTTTATAAAGGGATAAATGCTATTGTAAATTAATTTTTGTCTTTTTCTATTTATTAATTTAGAAACTACTTGAGGACCGAAACCGTTATTTGTAGCAATGATTTTAATTGTATCTAGTTCTTTACTAAGATTTTCTTGAGATAAGGGAAGGGAAAAGGCTCTATGTATCATTGAAATCCTTCTTTAACCTATATATAGTAGATTTAATATTTGTTAAATTCATTTTTCGTCTGAAGATGACACATTTAGTGTTGAAACTATATTAAATATCAGTGGTAGTAAAACAAAGTAGTTTTACATATTAAGAGCAAATTATAGGTTTCAATTGAGTTTTGTTTGCGTCCATCCCGCCAGCAGTGATAGTGACGCATTCTTGTAAATTACCTCGAAACAGAAATAAATATGGTGCATCCGAGGATTTTCCGAGGTAGATTCGAATATTATTGATTACATTGCTGCTTCATTATTCAAAAGCTTTATTGTCGTAAAATCATGTGTTCATTAAAATTTGACTAAAATGTACTTGTTTTTGGCGACATTTAATGGCCATTCCACATTATTTACTAAATTCACTCGCCCTAATAAAAGCATTTCATATAATACAAAATGCACTTAGATATCCCAAAGAGTGAATTGAAACACCTTAGGTCACCAATACCTGCTTTATTTTATTCGTAAAACACAAAACAGTACCACATACCTCGACTTCCACTAGTACCAAGGAAAAGTTGATCTAAAATAGTAGATGTAGGTATACTATTAATTGTTTCAAAAATTTAGGCAAAAGGTAAGGTGTAAGGACTTTCTTACATCCTCTACTTTGCTGGGGAGCGGGCTGTTTGAGGCTTTCGACCCGAGCCTCTCCCGAAGGATAGAAGATGAAGCTGAGGGGATGGGTTTGAGAAGACAAAATAGACACTGAGAGGGAAGATAACTAAAATTAAAGCAAAGAACTTGATACAAGCCCTCTGGAATAGCTCATCGTTTACCGAGCAATCGCGTGCATCATGTCAGCCGAAACCGGATAAGCAAATGTTCTAACATGCAAAAGCATGAATGTTTGATGCAATTTGAAAACGCAAATGCACAATTGCAAGTTCCATATACAATATGGCACAACACATGAATGTTGAATGATCGCAGATATTAATTCTGGCTAGTCGCTGTTCAATACAAGCTATATTCCAAATGATTTGTCCTTCCACAATTCCTATGTGAATACTGGTGTTTTGTTTCAGAAATGCCAAGACTAAAGAGCATACGTCAAGTTCCCTCAACAAACTGAATCATTTGAAGTATTTAATTGCAACATGTTTCTACTCTAATTGAGTTGATAGCTATTCTGGTTTAGATCTTTAATTCGAAATGTGAGAAGCCAAAAACTGTTCTGCTTGTAATAATACATAGTTTACATCACATTTCAAATTAAAATTGTATCAACTAAAATGTAAAATATCTTCAAAACTTTTTATATTGTCATTCGAAACGACCTACCATGGCTTTCACCCAGCTTTTAGCATTAGCATCATTAAAAGACTCGACACTTTCATTAGGACTAATACTATCAACGTTTGTTAGTAATTGTCTATCAATTTTACAGATTGCCTCTGTTGTTGTACTTATGTGGGTCCCATTTAATAAGCGTTTTGGTTTAGCAGGGATTGGCGGTGGTGCAATCGTTGGCCTTCTAATGATATGTTTTTTTTCTATTGCACTTTTTTTACCAACAATTTCACCATCGGCATTATTAGAATGTGCATCTTTTAGCTGTTCCTTGAAAGTTGATTTCATGGATATAACATTTAATTGTGGGGTACTTTTGCTAAAAATATATCTATTTTCATTGTTTCTGAAACTGTCTTGCTTCAAAATGAGCTTCCCTCCTGAATCCCGTACGTATTCTTCTTGCAAACTATCGTCCAATATGCTTTCGTAATAACTATCTGGTTGACTAGAATTAAATAAGTATTTCGCTTCTTCTGAAATATTCTGATCTGGGTTACTCCCAGAGTTACTCGCGAGACTAGAGGTGGGATCAACAACTTGTCCGGTTTCTTGTAAGCGATTATCGATCTCAGTAAGTACGTCCCTTTCGTTAATGGTCATGTCCAACTCTTCCATCGTATCACATTGCAAGTTGATTTTATCTAGCGATGAATTCTGACTGCAGCAAAAGAGTTTCTGTGGATCAACGTAATCTGGATTGGCCAGCTTTTCTCCCATGCTTTTCGAACCTTGCTTACACGCTGGATAATTGAATCCTTTTTTCTGATCGGATAGCAGATTTTTTAAGTATCGCTGTAAGCTCACTTTTACAGTAGATTTTCGATATATTTTGTGGTCTGGATAATCAAGGTTTTCATTGCTCATGTTGAGATCTCTGGAACAAAGAAAAACATATAAATTAAGTGAAACTGTTTATTGGAGGAGTCGTTCATTATGGTTAATAAATCGGCGAAATTAAATTTGGATTGTTTCTCAATATATTTTACTGAAGATCTATAGAGTTATCATTTCTGAATTTTCCAAGGAGACTATTTCAATTCACATGGTTCGAGTTCCCATCCGGAAAAATACCAACGTGTCAGTCATTAAAATTTGACAGCTCTTCATATCATTGCATGGTGGCAAAATATTATCCACAGGTAGTTCTAAGAATTGCTGCCATGTCGATTGAGTTCTATTCCAGATACTCTGAGTTTTCCATACCACATTTGAGAAAGTGATGATCGTGTGGCTTGTAAGATACTCTTATAACCCAGTGATTCTTTGCCTAAAATACTTTTTATTTTCGGTTGTATCACATAGTAATTTTACAGAATGCATTTATAGAATGCCTGAATATTTTTTATATTCGAAAAACATCGTGTGAGTCAGCGGTGGAATGTGGGGAGAGGAGATAAGCATTCGAATTTTTTGGAGCTTTATAGATATAAAGAAAGACCTCACTAGGCAAAGAGTTCCACAAATTCGCCTACCTACTAGAGTGGTCAATGAATCCGTAAGTATGACATCACCAATCAGACGAATAGCCCTCTTCTGAATAGAATCTAAGAGATTCAACTTGTTCAAGGAGCTGAACTCCAAACATGTGAACTGTACTCCAGGACAGGTCGAATCTGTGCTTTGTAGATTATGAGGAGATGGGATGTGAAGTAGCTCTTGGCACGAAATAGAAAACCAAGAATTTGTGAAGCAGTTTTCGCAACGGACATCACATGATCATCCCATGAGAGGGTGCTGTTGGTGGTGGTATCGAGCATGGGTATGGAGGACTTCATAGAAATAGTTGTACCTGACAAAATCATATTATACATTGTAGGATCCGCCTTCCTGGAGCTTGTTTTTGGTTGCATAAAACTACTAGATTATCAGATCCATATTTCAAAATTCTGGCCATAATTCATTCCTTCATTACATCGACCTGTCTTTATTTCGCTCCTTTGGCTTCATTAGATGAAAAATCGGTATGAAGTGCACCGTCATCACTAAAGATGTGGATAGATCATTGATATGGAGGAAAAACAAAGTTGGTGTCAAGACAGGTTCCTGTGAAACACCAGCGTTAATAGCAATTGTATCGGATGAGACTCCGTCAACCACCACATGCAGTGATGTATCAAAGAGAAAGTCGATAGTAAACGATGAGACGGCAAACCATATGACGGAAGTTTCCTCCTAAGAAGGCCTTGGTGCCAGACTCGGCAAAATGCTTTGGAGTTATCCAATGCTACAACTAAAGATTCCACATATTTTAAAACAGATGTTTGTCATAATGTGTTACATAGGCAAGCAGGTCTCCTGTTGATCTTTTCTGGCTTAAGCTATATTGTCATTCACGAATTTGGAGCTCTCTAGGTATTGAATGAGACCGATGTTGGTTGCTTTCTCCATCATTTTAGAGATCACAGGTAGTAGTGCAATGGGTCTATAATTATTCCTTTTTTTGGAATTTGTTGGACTCTAGCTGTCTTAGAACTGGAAGGAAACACATTTGTACGAGAAGGTATTCCAGAGTATTTTACTCTAGGATGCTTCATCATCATGGAATAGATAAAATGTTGGTTTGGGTAGGTAAAAAGGAAAATGAGTATGAGGGTGAGACCCATTTCACAGCATATTTCAATTTATAACCAAAAAACAAACAACTTTACACGATACAGCAAAACATGTCTTTCAATCTAATCTCAATTTTGCATAAAAAATTGTAAAAAATAAGATTATTTTCATCAAACAACTGAACAGCATGCCATGATCAACAACTATGTCTTGGCTAGTAATAGTATGGGAGGTATTAAATAATAAAGGTTGACTTCCAACCATTTCAATAAATGCCAATTACCAAACCCTTTAGAATTCTAAGCTATAGTTCTTTTACATTCTTGGATAGTTTTTTTTCTGTACAACCGGAAATGCCACGACAGTGCATTTGAGAGATGGAAGATGGCGTCATCTTCCAGCATAAATAAAGTCAGAACCACGGTCCTATACACAGGTCTAGAAACTCGAGGTTGTTTCCTATGTGAGCAGTGAGTCCGCTACGCGTCGACTTTCGCGTAGTACCAAAAGACGCCACGTAGGGGAATCATAAAAGGCGTCACGTAAGAGTATCATCTTGATCTCTATGAAGAGTATTCTGTGACAAGTGTCAGTTGACTTGTAAACACAATTTTACACGAAAGTTTTAACGTTCAGATCTCGATAGCGCTTCCGGCTCCGGGATTTCCACGTGGCCTATCGAAATTAGAAGGTTCGAATTGTATAAAAACACAATTGCATGAACGAAAGACGTCTTATGTAATTAGCTACGAACGTAATCATTTTGACATATGCCTCGAGGAGCTCGCTACGCGTCAGTTAGAGTTTATACTTTTTACCTCGATCTTGTTAATTCGGGGCTGTTTTATGCCCCGTGCGGCCGAAGCCAGTTGTAACAAAGTGTTTTCGGCTATAGGCCGCTAGCTTTTACCCGCTTTGAGTATATTTTAGTAGCTAGAAAATTCCCTTTGGTACATCGCACGTCAGACGCTAGTAGCTGACAGCTGAGAATACCTCAAACTGTTTTAATTGAATTTTCCTATTTAATCGACATTTAGGGCCCGAGACTATGCTATTTAGTTGGCCCCGTTCATAAACTAACGACATGGAGCGAAAACCGCATGCGAAAAGTCCTCGTTAAGATGTTCTATGTACCGTAAATTTGCACTTTTCTAAATCGCGAGCTACCCACTCCTCACGTGAACGTCATTCGATTTATCGAAAATTAACCAATTCAAAACAGTTTTCGACCCAGTTTGGGGCTATCACGACCTTTTAAAAGGTTCAAAGTTAACATTTCGACAATTTTAAGCTATGCTTAAACGGTGCAAATGGGCATTAGTAACACTGCTTGCGATTCCGGAAAGAAATCGTTTTACCCCCTCTTGATCCAAGCGCCAGCTGGTGGCCGAGCGAGGGACTACGAGTTTCACGACGCGTAAGCGACTCAAGTCAACCATAGAGTTTCCAGACAGTATTATGAAGTAACCATGTTCCATGACCTAGATTTTAGGATTATGGTTATGATGAGAAACAAAAATGTGACGTCACTACTCCGAACATAAACTACTATAGATTCCATTTGCAAAACTGAAGATATATACAACAAGTACCACTTGCAAGGGGGATACCGCGCCCAAAATAATAGAGTTCCACCACTAGTAAGACTAATAGGAACGGATCAATAGTTTTCAAAGTGGTTTACATACTCACACATCTCAATAGTCTAGATGGTTCAAAAAGGAATAAATCGCACATTTCCCCGAGAAACCAGCAAAATTTCATTTAGGCCGATCATGATTACTGAACTTTAATTCGGAATTAAACTCTATGGGAACGACTACCCAGATTTAAAGAGATTTTGAGAGATGGAAGATGGCGTCAACTTCCGACATAAAAGTTATAAGAATTTTGTAAATGTTGCAAAGTCTCCTTTGGTATCTTATAACCAAATACCACATTTCAGAAACCAATAACAACCTGATCGATGTAAAGTAGTAATCTGTTGCAACTAAATGTGGTGAACATTGCAGATATACTCTATGATTTGGAAACAGTGCAATATGTCTATATAATAATTTAATAGTGAAATATTGAAGAACTAATTTGAAAATTCGATAAGAAGACTACCCTGATTTAAAGATAATATTCTTTTCGGAAATACTCGATCTTAGTATATTCAATTGTTACTCTAATATACTTACTTTTCAAGTTGATCATTCAAATTATGATCCGGGAGTTCCTCCAGCGACTTTTCCAGAATGTGCTTAGTGAATATATTACTTTCCGATGATCCCACTCGATCGTTCAATTGGAAAGACCTTGGTAAAGAGTCAGATTTTGTGGGTAATTTAGGAGGATCTTCGAACCATATTTTTGGACTAGGTTCGCTATCTCGTAAGTTTCTCCTGCTTCTTTTCAATTTTTTGAATTCTTCTATCACAATGTCTGATACAATCTTCTCCAAATCCATTTTAGAATTCCCACTAATAGTATCTTGAGAGTCGTACTGAGAGTTTAAAGGATTAGATGCGCCCAGACTTTCTGTTGACTCACATATTGTAGTAGTGTCACAATATTCACAATCTGAGAGATCCATGTAGAATTTCGAACCCCCCTTGTCTTTTTTCAATTTGTCAATCTTTTGTGGTATGATTTTCGTGGTATATTGAGGTATCATGCTAGGTTCTGATTTTCTACGCCAGTTTCTCAAAGAAGAAAATGTTCTATCGTGGGAAGCGGATCGGCGGTTCGAGAAATCTCCAGTCTTCGTAACTCTACTTCTCCTTTCCAAATAGTGCGGAGTATGATGTAGCTTCAGAGGTGACCACTTCTCGGTTGTATCATCTAAAAATAATGTTACAGATTTAGCAATTAAAGGCAGTAGTAGCAGACATTTATGATTGAAAAAAATTAAATCTAATAATCAACAAATAGACAAATTGGTCTTTAGATATTATTCACAAAGGTAATTAGGTTTCCCTAGATAGAGACTTGTATGTTTAGGTTTATTGTGAGTGTGCCTCCACCATGGCCACCCAGCGAATTCACTCTTTTCCGAATTTTGAGGGTTGAGGTTTTTGTTCTTCTGGTAAGAGATGTGTCTTACCGAACATCTCAGATCTGAATCACAGAGAACGTGTTCCACCGTTTCATCACTCTCCAGGAATAATAGAGATTGAGCATCTTCTCGATCTAAATGACAGTTCCCTGTGTATTAGCCGATTAAAGCACGTAGGTTTAACTGGAATTGCTCTAGAAGAATTTTAACTCTTGCTTTCGAAGAGTTTATAATAAAAGCTGAGTGAGCTAATCTTGGCAAGGTCGACCAGTAACACTTAAGCTAATGGTTCCGGATAGCTGTTCATGGCAATGTTAGTTATCTATTGCCAAGATGGTGACACTAAGCTTTGTAATAATGTTCGATCTAGTTACCTTTGTGGATAATATCTAACAAGTATTTTGTTCATTTGTTGAGTATTGCATTGGTTGGTGTCGCCATCTTGGCACTAACTAACATCCCTCATGACTTCAGTGAAGATATCAATGTTTTACGTTGAATTGAGTTATCTTAGTTGGACATCTACTCTCGGGTAGATGGCGCTATATGCGCCGGTCTTTTTCTGGGATTTTTGCAAATGGATTTTTTATAATACCTCGGCAAAGATGTCAAGCAGTGAAACTGCAGTTTCCCCATTCCGCCGATGAGCACGATATAGCGAAACAGCTGTCCGGAATTATTATCTGCAGTGTTATTGGTCGATCTAGATCCAGAGGAGTCCAACTACTTTTGTGAATTAAATTAAATTTACTGGTCTCAAGTTTACACTGAAAAATTCAAAACTGAGGATAAAGTTTACGTGTCTTCTTCTTTTAATTTACAGTTAACGATGATTCGAAATGATCACATTTAAAACTGAATGTTACATACCAGTCTCATGAAGATCTTGACCTAGTTGCATTACAAGTTGTCTAGCGTGTTTAGGTATAACAACATTGTAGTTTTCAAGAATCGTACGTTTAATCTGCAGTGTCCATTCTCGCTTATGTTGAGGTGATCTCGCTTTTAATGTACATTGCAGCCTAGGATTATCGAATGGTAGAACTTGAAATGACAATGGTTCGCCTCTAACTTGTTCTACCAGCATTAAATTTGAGCACTGAAAATAAAATTAATTTTAATGAATTATACTGAAAGGTTAAACATAATATTTCATAAATGTTTTATCTACGAAGTTGGTTTTTTATAAAAATCCTGTATATTCATACTTCTGTGTCAATTTGGCACATTCAGAGAATTGTAAAAGTAATATCTGAGCACTTAGAATAAAGGCTGCTATCACTGTAATGACAGCAGAAAAGAAATATATCAAATGTTTTGTTGAAACAAGAAGAAATTAGAAATTAGAGAATTTATATATAGTTCATAACTGGGTCAAGAATCAATCTTAATGTCATATTTTATAATAAATTTTTTATGGAAATGAATGGGTAACCAAAAATTTTTTTAATTCCCATCATAACAAAATCTATAATGGTACATCATATATTAATAATATAAACGGTAATAAACACAATTTTATAACATTACCATACATTTCGGGGACCTTAGACAAAATTAAGAAATGTTTAAAAAAATATGACATAAAAGTTGCATATAAACCTACTAACTGTGTTGGTAAATATCTTTCATATCTAAAACACTTAATACCTAAAGGGAAACAAACCCACTTGGTATATACACTAAATTGTTTAGATTGCGATGGGACTTATACAGGAAAAGAATGTATGGCCATAAGTATATAGCACTAAATACAAAAAACCATCAGTTCGATTATGTAAATGTTAATATTTTAGCTAAAGAAATCAATTATTATAAAAGATCTATCCTGGAGGTTATTCACATAAAACGTGATACTAAGTCTGTAAATAGTAAAACCATGTCCAATCATTGGGTCAAATTTAATTAATTATACACTTGCAAATTTCTACGTACTTGCTTATAATGCTTAAAATTGAGTATATTAGAAAGCTTAAGTCAGTAATATTGGTACAGCAAAGACATTTTCTATCGTGGGCATACATTCTGACCACATCTGCTTAACATCATGGTTATGTTTTACCTCGTTCGCGGGACATGACGTTTTCAACTATAGAAGCATTACTGTGTAGTGGTTTTTTTATACATTTTCAATTATTCGTGTTTTGTTCGTTGTTGCGACGTAGACATCTTCAATTGAAATAAATACAATAAACACGCTTAGTGCTTAGTACAATTAGTTTTAAAAGTCCCGCGCTTTAGTTAATGTGAATTAGTTTTCAAACGTCTTCTGATAATGACCGTGAGACCGAAACGTTCGTAAAGACGAGAATGTAGTGGATATAAGTGTTAATGTGACCTATTTCCAAAGAATTTACATAAAATTCATACCTGGGTCAAGAATCATTATTCTATGGATTTACCTATATGTTCCGAATACTAATGCAAATTACAGTTTTTGCAGGTCATTCTCATCGATACACTGCAAGATTATACTATTTTTGTGATGAGAATTTACTCACCATTATGTGAAATTTATAGGCCAGAACACCATCTTGTTTACTCTTAGCCATAAGGAACATTTTATCAAAAAGAAACACATGACGACGTCCTCTCGCTCCAATTACTCTGAACGTTCCTTCTGCAATTAGTTCTCCGAGAGCAGTGAGATGGGGTCCATTCCACCCATATAATTGTGATTGAATTTCTTGAACACGTACTGCATACTCATGTTTCCTTTTCATCATGTTTATGTCTGAGGCAATACCAGTCATTGTTGCTAGAGCCAAATCAACAACACATTTGTGTTCAGTCTCACATTGTTTCGACAGCCTCTGCAAAGAATATAGGAAATTAGACTGATATATTTCTAGAATAAATTAAAATAATAATAATGATAGGTACTAATTAACTTAGATTATAACAATCTGTCTTAACATAGGAACTGGGAATTATTCTCAAAATAACTACTGTTACCTTGGCTAATGATGAATGGAGAAATCACACATTTTTATGAAGAACTGAAAGATTTAAAATTTTTGAATCAAATTGAATGATCGACTATGTGGTGTATGATAAGAACCTTTTGGTTTCTATGTTTCTAATCTTTGTTGCTCCGAATGTTTCCCAAATGAATGCTCATGGAACCGATTCTATAGTGGAATCGTTATTTATATTAGTACAGTAAATCTGAAGAATTTTTTGAAAAAAGATAACCCGAAACATCTTTGGGAGGAATATCAATATGTTTTTGGATCGTGAATAAAATTTTTTTAAACAATTGCAGAGAACAATATTCTTTAGAATTTATCTCATGCAGTCGCTGCGCTGCAACCAAAAGTGCAAAAAGCTGAGGGCGCCCAAGTTGGCCGAATTGATTTTTTCCTCTCCACTGTTACGGACATACAGCACTTACTTTCATTTTTTAACATGCACTACCCAAATGCAGGGTAATGGGAATTCACAGACATAAGAAAGGAGTAAATATTATTTATTTCGAAAACTACGTATATAATGCGAGTGTAATCGCCTTAAACAAGGTTTTGTTAATAATCAATTGAAAGATTAACCGTCAATAAATTACGTTGATCTTGTTGAAAACAATTTTTTGCAGTTGTAAAAAAGTTTTGTCTTGTGATATTTTCTTTTGATTGAGAGGTTTTGAAGTTAAGTAGTCTATAATACCGATTCTTTTCTTATAATTTTCTGGTATTTCCTCTTAATTTATGAATCTTCCTTAGCCATTTTTCAATGGCGTATGCTTCTTTAATGAAGTCCGATGATGACTCCACCTCTTCTTTAATATTTGCCCATTGTCGTGCGCTACGTTGATTGATGTAGAAGGCGATTGGAAAACTCGTCAGTCTCATTTTAATCTGTCGAATCAATGCACGTTACTGCAGTTTTGCCCTCCATAGTACATGCAAGGGACAAGCTTTTCTGCATCCGCAAGCTGCACCACAATTATAGGTTTTACGTCAGCAAGTGATTAGCTTCATAACGTTTTCAGGCGTTGGTTCTCTTGTACTAATCTCTTCTTCAAGTCTTTGCACCGTTTTTCCAACCACAATCCAAGGGATCCAAGGCATTGCCCAACCAAATCTACACTTGAAAATAGACTCTTGGCTGTGGAGATTCACCACACCAGGTGAAGGGGGTAATGAAGACAGATTAACTTTACTTTTGGTTGCAGATTGAGTGATATTTTTGGAACGGTGTCGAGGCAGCGTGTTTGTGCAACTGGCACCATCGTACAATGCCACAAAGATGAATTGTCCTGCAGCTTCAACGCTTTATTTATGGATGCGAGATTTCTTGAAAATTTCTGCAGTATTTCGCAAAATCTCATCCTTTGCCAGTAGCGCTACGAATTTTGATTTGCCTTGGAAATAAGGAGCCGAGGTGGTGTCGCATCCGATAAAAACTACCACGCTGCCTTCGGTGAGTACACACTAGAAAATGAAAGCGCTATATCTCCGTAACAGTGCATCGTAAGGAAAAAGTGCATATATATTGTGTAATTTTTTTCGGTTCTACACCTTTTATATTCCTACTGTAGCGCAACTATTTCATTGTCGCGTAGAAAAAGAGGAAAAAGACACGTTTTGGCAAATTTTTGTTCGTAACATGCCGCTAACAATTTAACGTAATTTTGTTCCTCAAAAGCCTTATTTTCCTGACAGATTCATGAAAACAAATCGAGCCTCCAATAAATCGATAGATGCTATTGTATTCTATTCTATTCTCTAAATCAATTTTTTCAAATAATAATATCAACCCCCTATGAGAAATGTGACGTACAAGTATGGTTAAGCAGGAATAATAAACATGCTTAAAACCTCATTTGGTAAATCTGAATAAGGCACAACCAGTATACGTAGCTGATATGTTAGCTGAAAGATATGAGAATCGAGAAGAGTTGTCTCCCCTTACCATTTTTAACCCCATTGAACACAGATGGGGTATAATATAACTAAAAGCTACTACAGGGATTACGTTGGTACAAATGGTAGTTCGACAAAAAAATCAGTAGATTTGTGGAAAGTGGGTCTAGGAAAGCATATTAGAAATATGAGCAAATACTATTCGGGATATTGATAAAGTGAATAATTTTGTGGTATTGTCAACGTGCAATATTTCAGTTATAGGAATATTTTCAATTTCAATATCCATTAACGAAATGCATCTTTTATATTTTGATTTAACCTGGTGTTCCTTGAACTAGCGAGTGTTTATGTGTGCTGCGAAAAAAAGACTTGAATATTTATTTGTGGAAATATTATATTCATCCTACTATAATATATATAATAATAAAAAATTAACGATTCTCTAACAGGAAAAATACTTTTGGTACTATTTAAATTCTAACTTGAATATTTGTTGAAATATTATATCATCGTACATTTAGGTATAGTGTTTCTGAGGTTGGGAAAACCTACTGTATCAATAATATACCTACATTAAGTGCTATTTGTGCAAATAGAAACCGTAAGTTAAATCCTTATTTTTCTATTATGAATATTACATGCAGATGCAGTTACTTTTTTCTTCAAACATTTGGTAAACTACATTCAATTCAGGATTATACATAATTTGTATTATTTGATGTAATAAGTGAACTTTTAATTTTCTTTATATTGAATATGGTTATTAAAAAACTAACAATATTTTAATTCTGACAAAAATACAATTACAAATTTTACGTTATTATAAAATAATATTGACAAAAAACTAATGTTTTTTATAAAGGACGAAAGTAATATGTTGTATTGCTATGGATAGAATAAAATTGTGAGTGATTTTAGTTAACCACTTATTTAAGAACAATAAAAATATCGACGAAATAGGTATCTAGATGATGTTGAAAATTATTCACCAGAAAGAAACGATTCCTGGGGTCACGCTATTATCAATTTGGACCAATAGTTTAGAAATTGTTTAGTAAAATCTGACCAAAGTTTTGTTCGTTTTTCAATGTTTATTGGAAACAAACCAAATATCCCGAATAAGATCCAAGTAGAAACTTCGCGTTAAAAAATTGAGTGAGGATTGAAAACTATATATGAAAAATTGAAATACTAATCCATGCTGGTTCATAGTTTGTATGCAAAGTATTAAAGATTAAGTTAGTTTACAGTGTTTTTCATCAAGCAGCACTATTTTATTAAAAAGTAAAATTGTTATTCGTCAATATTACTATAGTCCTTTAAAGGACAGTGCTTTTGTCAAAATCAGTTCATACAAAAATTAAAAAAAACATTGATTCCCAAACAGCTTGAGTAACTAAAACCGCGAAAATGCTAGACCAAATCGAGACGAGATAAACCGTCGTTTCGTCTCGCGGCGTCACTAATAATAATAGAGAATAAGCAGTAACATACTTTACCTGTAATAAGAGATGATATTTCAATATCCTCTGAACAGGTTTGAGCAAATAAGATCCCAAGGGAAGAGCGTGTCTTAAAGCCATTTGTTTTTCTCTGAACAAAGGAACCATCTTTTCATTACTTGTAAGTTTACCAATAGCTTCCATCGTACGAGGATAATTGGTGCAATATTCATTATACACAGAGAATCCGGAATCATTTTGGAGAAAGACGTTTGCAGTTTTAGTTGAATCACATTCTGCATCCCTAAGCTGATTGAGAAATGTCCTGGAAGTAATAAAATATTATGGCAAAGCGTAATGCATTGAAAAACAATAGCCGTATTCAAATCTTCAGTTTTTAGTATGACTAGTTCGTACTAATGGGCATTTATGTTCTAAGATAATTCTATCACAAGTGATATCTGAAACTTATAATATTCAAAGTTTGAGGATATTGGTTGAGATGCAAAAAAGATAAATTAAAAGAAATCTAGAGTTTATAGGCTGTGGTGTGATGACTTTAGTGCCTTGTACATAGGAGAAACTGGACGCAATTTCAGGGTAAGGTTTCATAAACATTTGAGATGTTACAGCGTCAAAAAGGAGACTCGAATTACACGAATCACCGTTTGGAAAATAATAACAAAACAATTTCCTCTCAATTCCGATATTTTACATATTCAGGAAAAATTACGTAAACTCAATATTCTAGAATACACAGCAATTTTGAAACATTAAAAAAAATGGTAACATATTATTAAATGACCAAATCGATAACTATAATTCACCACTCCTCAACAATTTTGCAACTAAACTTTCACTCAAACCATTATCTACTCTCATCCCTAAATTTGTATTCATTATTGAAAATTGAATGTTTTTATGTAAATTTGAGTTTTATTCAGAAAGTTTAAGATGATTTTACATTACGTGTACGCCGAAACCATAAACCTGAAAACTTATACAATTTGAAATCTTTAGAGCAAATTTCGAGATTTCTAAAGAAAATCGTACTTTCTCTTTAATTAAGGAGTACATCTTTCTGTATGTGGGTAAGCTGTATAATGTATTGTGACATATCTTGGTTTTCCGGGTGGATTAGGCTCTATTACACATCAACGTTTCGCTGGCGATAAAATCTGGAACTGGGACTGACTGGAGTATGACTCGAGCTATTAAAAGAGTTTACGCATCATGGTTCGCTGAATCACCCGACAAATGTGTAATTACGGATTAATTTAAGTTGAAAAATATTCACAGGTGAACCATGTGACTCCAAGGAACATTTTTGTTTCATAATCTCGCATTCTGAACAGAAATTTGACATCTGTTTGTAAAGTTTATGAAACCGGCATTGTAATTTTAATAAATTCTCGTTAAATAGGTCATTCAGATTGCAAACACAATCTTATCTTAGCAGAATTTCAACATCAAAGACAGCATATTAGGTTGAACAGATTGAATGGATAAGAGAATCATCATCTCATTGAGAAGATATTTAAAAAAATCTTCAACTCGAGTTTTCTTCTTCTTTCATACAACGTATTTGATAGAACTTTAGTATCGAGCATTATTGGGCTTAACTGAATAAAAGGGGTATTCGTAGAATCAATTTTTTTGGACAAATAGATGGTTGAGCTGATGATAATACTGAAATTTAAATATTGTATAATTCGATTGTATATTCCAGGTTACCATAAATTATGGAATATTTTTCAGAGAAAACGAAATTTCAACAGTATTGCTTCTAATATAACCAATAAATAATGCTATGGACGTTTTTATAATAATTACAAATCTCAATCCGGCACACAGAACAACTAATCCGGCAACAGCACATTCCATACGGCCATACTTGTAATATACAGCGGTCTGAGTGGCCCAAACTTTTGGCAATGTCTGATCCTGTCTCCTTAGGATAATAGGCCTATGGTTTTTCCTAAGTTTTTCCTAAATACAACGTACTAATAATATTGTATATTTCTTCCCAGCAATTTAACGTAATTTGTAGGTAGTAAATATTCATTACTTACGTGTTGAATGCGTGGATTTCTTTGATATTACCGAACAGCTCTTGCAAATATGATGCCAAAGGGCATTCTGGATCAGACTGCCATGGCTCCATGTAACCCTGAAACGAAATATCAAGTTAGCTAATTTGGTACAACTATAGAATCATGATTTTTGGAAACAATTATTTAATATTCATCAGTTTCTTGCAACATAATGTATTCAGTTCCGTTTTCAATTGAAGTAATTATTTTGTAAGTCTAGAAGCTGATACCTCTCACTTTAGATCAGTTTGGTTACGTAATTTTTTTGAATTGTAGGGATGAACAAACAAAATGCATTAACATGATTAGCTTGTCAGTACTAAAATGGAACCTTCATTCTCAAAATATTTAGATGTCAAGACACAGTAAATTTGTACGATTAGATGTTCTTTTGGATACTGTCAACATTATAAGGCTTTGGAAAGGGGGTGGGAGGGTGTTGTAAAATCATTATATTTTAACCTAAAATATAACAGGTCTTTTTGGCCTTGATATAAACCTCAATATCACTTACACTGTCATTAACACGCCTACCAAGCTAGCCTCTCGACTGAAACGACCTTTCATCATCTAGTCACATGTATAGATGGTGATATGGCCTGAGAGGAACACGCCTTGGACAAAGAATGAGCATTTGATAACACGTCCGTCGAGCCTATCTGCTCAGCCGCTGAGAAGCATGGAATAGGTCCAACATTAGTCCGGTCGATTGAAGCAATGCTATCTACGCGTGCGATAAAGGCGCAATAATAACGGATGCGTTTTACAAACCACCGCTACAAAAGGCTGTCCTCAGGGAGGTGTCCTATCTCCGCTTCTGTGGTGTCTTGTTGTCGATGGACTCTTGGAGGAATTGGAAGAGTCTGGGTTTTATGGCCAAGCCTATGCAGATGACTTGGTTGGCGTCACCTTTGGGCGGCACTTTGGGACACCGTGCGAGATGCAAAACATGCTGCTCAGCATAGTGGATCGCTGGTACCGCATGGAGGGCCTAAGACTCAACCCTGACAAAACGGAAATTGTACTGTTCACCAGGAAACGTAAGCTGGGCACACTGCCAGAGATTACCTTCTCTGGCAAGATCCTGCAACTCAAAGGGTCGGTGAAGTTCCTGGGATTAAACCTAGACTCTAAATTGACCTGACGCGAACACCTCGAATACCGAGTGAGGAAGGCCTCTGCGTCCTTTTGAGCGTGCAGGAGAGCGTTCAGCAGCACATGGGGATTACGGCCAAAGATCCTTTATTGGATCTGTATCGCTGCGGTAGTGTGGTGGTCAGGACTGGTATGTAGCAGTATAGTGAGGGGTATGAGATTGGCTATAATGAGAGGTCTTGAAGCTCTCGCCGGATTACCACCTCTACACTTATATATGAAAACTGAGGCCATGAGAACGGCGTATTGGTTAAAGGGCCTAGGTCACTGGACCAAAATGCACTACTCTCGTCAACACTCAGCGATTTCAAGTGGGGCAAGATAGAATCGTTTGGCTATATGTCTCACTTCTCCCAAAATCCTCATCTCGGATAGAGGAGATTGGAGTAACGAAACTCGCACCCTACTGCCAGCAGGTGGGCTCATATGGTTCACAGATGGGTCCAAGGTAGGTCAGGCTTCTGGGGCGGGAATGTACCTAAAAGGCCAAATATCACTATCTCATTGGCTCTAGGCGCTTATTGCACATGGAAAACCTGCGAAGAAACTATGAAAATGGGCGCATATATATTTGCACAGACAGCCGGTCAGCTCTGGGAGCTCCCAAATCACCCAAAGTCATATCAAGGCTTGTCAAATGCAGAGATACACGAGCTGAATTAGCTAGGAGAAATACTGTTCAACTCATATGGGTCCCTCGACACAGTGGAGTTGAAGAAAATGAAATGGCCGACTCCCTGGCAGGCGAGGGTCGCCCTGCGCCTCTGTCGGACCGGAGCCAATGGTCGCTTTATCAAATTGCATGTGGGCCAACTGAACTAAGAGTGGTCTCAATTGTGGCGTGAATCGCCAGTGGTGATTCACCACGCATGAGGCAGGCCAAGCTCTTCATCAAAGAGCCTGTGCCTAGGCTCTCAAAGAAACTCCTTTCTTCGAACAGAAGGGACATCAGAGAGATGACTGGAATCCTAACTGTTCACTGTCGTCTTAACCACCTTCATACTATGGACATCGCATCAGATGATCCTATATGTAGGAAATGCAGAGAAGCGGAAGAAACTGCCTCACATCCTGTTCGAATGGCCTGCATTGGCACCTCTCAGGCAATCTAAACTGCTCCCAGAAGAACTTATGGAAGCCAGCATTGGCAATATTCTGGGTTTCTGGTGGGCCACAAATCTGCTAGAATAGAATAAGCTTCTGACCACGGGGCACACAATGGTCCCAACTAAGTGACTTAAGTGCATTTGGGGGCTATGCTTCCTCCCCATGATGATCATATATGCGGGCATGCAAACAGGCTTAGTTAAATCGAATCAGAATTACATGAAGGTTAACCCCAAAACATTTATCCCGTGACTTTACGGGTAAACGCCGGGTGATTCAAGGTTTACTCACCAGTTCGTAAAGGCAACTGTTAGCTTCGTGCTATAACGTATAAGGCTAGTAGTCTTGAGAACAGTCTTCTCAGATATCTGATAATTACCAGAATCTACGATAATTTCAGACGCTGTCTGATAACAGATAAAATTTGTCTGAGAATGCTGAAATCTACGATAATTTTTGAAATCGGAATAATAATTAGTATTTCAAATTAGATTAGATCAAAGAATCTGTTGTCTAATTGCCAGCACTGCCCCAATCTTTTGTCTTCGTAGCGAAGCGACATCTCACGGCTAGAAGAGTGGTTATCACATTATATACCACCTTTTTTCTACCAAAATACGAAAGAAGTGGGTACGAAAGTACGTAAAATTTATTTCTCCTATTTGTGGTGGGGGGAGGGTTAGAGTCAGTACTTAGCATCTGTTAGTGCTCTGATAATTTATCGGTAAGTTTCTGATATTTCTACTGTCAAAGTATGGCAACATAGCTTGAGACCCGCGGAGAGAACGTTTCTTGTTAGACTAAGCTCCCCGAAAAGAGACTTGCCTGCCTCAGCATCATGGGAGCTATGAAGACAACCCCAACTGCAGCAATGGCAATATTGTACCTACCCTCAATTGACATTACGAGGATTGGGAGGCAAGAATGAGACTTCTGAGAATACAAAACACGAGTGGAAGATCGTGCCACAATAGAATCAAGGACATTGAGGGAGGTAACATTCTTGAAATGAAGCCAATGATCACGTAACTCCCAAATATTTCTTCGAAACTAGCTTTGAGGTAGTTATACGGGAACGAAGGGAGTGGGCAGCCAACAATATCAGGGGCAAATCTGGCGAGAGTACCTGGTATACAGACGGGTCTAAAACCAGGGAGGAAGCTGGGATTGTAATGTATAGTACGGGAAGAAACTCAACTGAGTATATCATTTAAAATAAACACTTTCGTATTCCAAGCGGAGGTGTACATAATCTTGCAATGAGCAAAAGAAAACAACATGAGGGAAGTGCGTCACTGAGAGCACTCTTGAACCCAAAATCGATATCGAAACTAGTATGGGAATTCCGCGAAGAACCCAGCGCTCAGACAGAATACAAGAAAATAAGATGATGTGTGTCCCAGGACACTGAAAAAGTACAACAGTCAACCGTTGAAGAACTTGTACAAGCTAATATAATATACGGAGGGGGGTATAACAAAATGGAATAGAGTGGAATAAACAATGAGCCCTAGCGACTATGGCTTATCTGTTGTAAAGAACCAGCATCGAATGCAAAAAAAACATTTACATAACAGACAACTCATCAGAGCTCAGATTGTTCGTGACAGACTAAAAAATGCCTCATAATATGACAGCGGTAACGTTTACGCGGCAGATAGCTCATCATTGAGAGCTACAATCTATGACCTAAATTCCCGTCTATTCTAATAAATGTCGTGACAGAGTATAATTTGACGGCTTTTCACTCCTTTAGCTGCTTCTAATCATTTGCAAAAATGAAACATTTGAGCTGGAAACTCGGGGAATGAAATCGCGATGCGAAGCCAACGCCAGTACCTCTTTCTACGGGCGTAGTCCGCTGGCAACAGTTAGTATACAATAAATATATAAAAACATATTTGGCAAAAGGGATGATTCGCCAAGAAATTTCCATGCGTATCTTAGTACTGTATGGGCACCAGGCAATTGCAATTTCGATCGTTTGAGCGATTGTTATCAAGTAGTACATTATGGCATTTTCCGCAAGGAAATATGTGAAGAATTGATCATAATATTGCACTATTTCGTCAAACATAACGAGTTAATGGGCGTGGTTTCTTACAGATGATACATAAATCCTCATTATTACACACCATTTTGGAATAATTATTAGATTAGTCAACAAATTTTACCATAAAATTTGAATATCCTTCAGAAAGAAATTAAATTCGCTAATGTATACTCAAGTATTAAGTAGGCAATCAGTCTCGCGGAAGTTTGCAGGATACCTACGAAATCGAACTAACAGTAATTAGGTACTTTTATAATCATCATGTTCACCTTCTAGTGGCTTAAAGACAAATTCTTGACAGGTCTTAGAACCAGTTTTATAATATCTATAATAAATTATTTCTATAATAACTATGTAACTATTGCAAGATACTTTAAAATAAATATTATATCCCAGTGGGAAGATAGTACCACATCTAGGTTTGCCAAATATTTTCGAAGGTGGTAATTATATTACTGCTGGAAATGGTTGGATCAGTGACTTCACGTCTGCCTCGTTCCCTCGTTCCACTGACGAGCTCATAAGAATAGCGGAACAGCTGCCTGAGACTAATAGATGTGTTGTCACTTTTCAACCTCTGTAGATTTATCTAAGAATTTTTAGCTTGTACGACTTTTTCAAAATCATTGTATTTTGCTTCTAATCCAGTAGTTAGTTTTTTGTCTTTCTACTCGTATTCTTTTAGTTTCTGATCTGGTTGTTCTCGTATGTTGCTTACGAATGATTTTAGTGACTTAATTAATTTGTCACCTTCACTTATATCTAAGCCAGAGTTCTACCTCTAATTTTTAAATAGTGGAAAAAAAGTTGTTGAAACCCTGAGCGACTGGACTATTTATTTATTCTGTTTGGTCAAGTATTCAATAAATGTCGTCAATGTTCGAGATCAAAATATGTGGTTCAACACAGAGAACTAGATCTTCCGTAAATCAACGTAGCTTAAGACTTCACTGTAGGATTAGTATCTTCATAACATAATGTTTTGTGAAACCCTAGTCTCAAGTATCAAGTCAACCTATGATCTCAGAATAACTAATCCGTGATTTAATCCGTGTTGTGAAACCCATTGCAAGTGCACTTTTAATGTCAATTCGTCATGACACGACACAGGATACAGCTGTATATAAATGTCAGGTTTGCTATTAAAACAATCCGTATTCGGAATTTGTCGTAAGAATGTCTCAATTGTTGTAAATTGCATTTCTTAGTGTTGCATAAGTTGCACAATTGAACGAATTGACGCATCCTCGACTGTATATTGGCGACAGGAAATACTTGACCACAAAGAATATACCCTTCAACCATTCAATATTCGAATTAATAAGAAGTTAACAATGCAACTTGTCATCCACACTGAACCCGAGCTGCTTTACAATTTACTAAACAAAGGTACATGAGTCATATATAATACATTGACAAAACGGTCAACATTAAAGGCTACGTAACACTAATGCGTAAATTGGTTTTCATTCTCAAAATTGTTTCTTTCCCAAGAAACCAACAAATATCATATGAATTATATGTAAATTCTTGGCAAATAGGTCACATTAACAATTATGTCTACTATATTTATGTCTTTCCATATGTTTCGGTCTACCATTTTCGACTTTCAACCATTATCAGAAGACTAATTCACCTCAACTAAAGCGTGGTTTCTTACACTAATTGTACTAAGCACTAAACCTATTGATCGTATTAACGAACAAAACACGAATAATTGCAAATGTAAAATATATCGATATGTATTAGAAAGCCACTACACAACGATGTTTCTATAGTTGAAGACGTCGTATCTCGAGACCAAAATCCCTTTGCGCCAAGTATAATGTTAAACAGATGTGTATAAAATGTATGACTACGATGAAAGATGTCTTTGCTGCACCAATATTACTGATTCATTGTAATTTTTACAGATACACCTCCGAGAAAATTGAGAAATGTTTAAAAAAATATGACAAATGTTGCGCATAAACCTACTAACAGTGTTGGTAGATATTTTTCAAGTCTAAAACCGTTAATAACTAAAGATAAATAAGCACACATGGTATATGAATTAAATTGTTTAGATTGTGATGAAACAAGAAACCCTAAATTATATTTACACAAAAGAATGCATGGCCATATTTTTTAATTTTTTTTTCAAGTTTGACTACACGAGAGGGAAATCTATAATGTTCAAGAAACATCGTGTGAGCCAGCGGTGGAATGTTGAGAGAGCTAGCATTCTAATTTTTCTTGAAGGTTTGGAGGTTATAGGCATAGGTAAAGACCTAACTAAGTAAAGAGTTCCACAATTTCGCTGTTCGATAGAAAAATGAGGTCTAGTAGGAAGAAGTGCGGCAGGTCTCGAGCTTGACAACGAAGGGGTGACTAGTTTGAGCTCGTCTAGTCTGCTTATCTGGAATCTCTCATGATGGAATAACATACGAGATTTCTGATGAACACCGACCATGGAAATATCTATAGAAGAGAGAAAAATTCCCCACCTTTCTAGGATGTTCTAGTGATATGTACAGTACTGAAAACAAAAACCTTCGACTGACCTTGTAAACATTGTTATGATTACAAAAATGTAGAATATAATATTTCATCTAAAGAAACCAATTATTATAAGATATCTATACTAAAGATGATTCACTTAATACGTGACGCTCACTCTGTAAATAGAAGAACCGATGTACAACCATTAAGTACAATTTATACAAATTTAATAAATTAAACACTTTCAAATTTCTACGTAAGTCTCTATCATGTTCAAAATTTTGTATATGCAGAAAGCTGATAAATCAGTAATATTGGTACAGCAAGAGCTTTTCTATCGTAGTTATAAATTTTAAAGACATCTGTTCAACATTGTACTTGGCGCAAAAGGATTTTGGTTATCAAACTGTTTTTCCTTGTTCCCGAAATATGACGTTTTTGACATGACTGTGTAGTGGTATTCTAATGAATATTCATATATTTTAGATAATAATGTGGTTACAATTTCAATTATGTGTATTTTGTTCGTTGTTGCGACGTAGCATTTTTAATTGAAATTAATGAGATGAAGACGCTTAGTGCTTAGTATAACTAGATTAAGAAATCCTGCGCTTTAGTTGATATTAATTACTATTCAAACGCCTAGTGATGATGGTCGTGAGACCGAAACGTACATAAAGACGATAACATAGACATAAGTGTTAATGTGACCTATTTCCCAAGAATTTACATATAATTAAGGAAAGTGCAAATATTCTGGATACTGGAAACTGCCGTCATATGGTTTAACGCCATGACTGTCGTTTACTATCGAGTTTTCTCTCAGACAGATCACTTCAAGTGGTGGTAGACGTAGTCTCCTCGAGGATTTATCTTGGCACCAACTTTCAGGTTCAAATGAACGATCTTTTGGTAGTGACCCCCGTCCATCCATAGCTGTGCGAATGATAGTACACATACCGCTTGTTCCTCCCTATATCATCCAATGAAGCCAGAGGTCTCCGTCGAGATATGTCTATGCAATAAATGAAGATCTGGTTAAAATGTTGGAATGAGGATCTCATAATCTAGTAGGGTTTAATGCAACCAAAACTCAAGCGTATACTTTCTCCAGTGAGGCGGATTTCACAATCCCTAATTTGAACAGATACAATAATTGTGGGACACCACAAATCTATTTCTTCTTAATTATATGTTTTCCTATTCACTTATAACATATTAAATATCGGGATATCAAAAATTATCTTGGTCAAGGGTGGCTGTGGAATCTAAAACGTGTGTCTTACTTTACGTTTGAAATAATTATGTCACTGTCCCACTGACATCATCAATAACCTACAAATTTCATACCTATTTATTTCAGTTGTGAATAATAATGAACTACAAATCATTGTTAGTTAGGAAATGGTCGAAATGTTAACTTTGAACCTTTTACAAGGTCGAAACAGCTCCAAACCGGGTCGAAAACTGTTTTGAAATAGTTAATTTTCGATAAATCGAATGACGTTCACGTGAGAAGCCCGTAGCTCGCGAGTTGGAAAAGTGAAAACTTTCTGTACCTAGTACGGCTTTACGACGACTTTTCGCGTGCCGTTTTCGCTCCATGTCGTGAGATTATCATCGGGGCCGTTGCATAGGCACATTTTCAGGCCCCAAAATATCGATTAAATAGGAAAATTTAATTAAAATAGTTTGAGGTATTCTCAGATCGCAGCTACGCGCGTCTAACGTGCGACGTACCAAAGGAAATTTTCTAGCTATAAAATATACCCGAAGCGGTTAAAAGCTAGCGGCCTATAGCCGAAAACACTTTATTGGCGCCGGCCACACGGGGCACGAAACGGCCCCGAATTAACAAGATCGAGGTAAAATGTATAAACTCTGGTATACAGAAGTTGAGTTTCCTCCGAGATCACCTTGTTTGACAATTATGGACTATTTTATATTTCTTCATTTAAAAAACAAGATTTTAGCAGCTCCGGTAAATAATTTGCAAGAACTTCAACAAAGAATAGTTCAGCAATGTGCAATCATAACGCCAGAAATGCTGCAAAACGGTTTTCACAGCATGAGGATGCGCGTCAACTTGTGCATCGAACAAAACGGGGGACATTTCCAACAATTACTGTGATTTAGTTTTTCTTGTTACTAAAACCGTTATTTCATAATTTGTAGGTCATTATTGTTTTACAACTGAAATAAATAAGTATGAAATTTGTAGGTTATTGATGATGTCAGTGTGACAGTGACATAATTATTTCAAACGTAAAGTAAGACACACGTTTTAGATTCCACAACCACCCTTGACCAAGATAATTTTTGATATCCCGGTATTTTAATTATGTTCACATAACAACCAAAAACATGAAAACAACTAATAATAAACAATGGAATAATAACAACTTCAGAATCAATACCAATAAATTAATATCAACGAGAAGAACCGTTTTATTGAAAAAGAACAATGAGCTTTAGTAGTAGTAACGACCCTACACAACTACCCCTAGGGATATACACCATATCACCACCAACAGCATCCTCTCATGGGACGATCGTATGAGATCCATTGCAACAACGGCTTCACAAAAACTTGATTTTCAATTGCGTGCCAAGAGCAATTTTACACCCAGCAACTCCTCATGATTTAGAGAGCACAGATTCGACCCGTCTTGGAGTACCGTTCAGATGTTTGGACTTCAGTTCCCAAACATACGTTGAAGCTTTGAGATTCTATTCTGAAGAGAGCTAATCGCGTAGTTGGTGAACCCATACTTACTATATCATTAACCTTCATAGAACATTGTAGAAACGTGGTTGATTTCTCTTCTGTATATTTCCATGGTCGGTGCTCATTAGAGATTTTGTATGTTATTTACCACTAGTGATTCCGGCTAGGCAGACTAGACTAGCTTTGGCAGATGACTCGATACCTGCCAAAATTCTATCTACCAAACTTCATTTGTCGTTCTAACGGCAAAATTGTGGAACTCCTGATGTCTATAATCACCAAACATTCAAAGCAAATTCCAATGCCTACCTCCTATTGCAACATTAAATCGCTGGACCTCACGATGTTCTACGAACATTAAAGTTTGTCATCTCGAAAAAAACGATGATAGAAGCCGTTACTTTATGGTAATTTATCATTTTGATTATATGAAAGAATAACTACTTTGTTTTTATACCACTTTTATTAATAATAACGTGAACACGTAACTATAGTTTCAACATCTCGAATTATCCGAATTAATCAAAACACACCATATACCAACCAATGGTTTTTTAGTTTCCTTTGATGTTTCAAACATGTTTTCAAATATTCCAACTTCAGAATGTAAGTCTCTAATCAGAAGCATTTCAGATAGATCACATATTAGCCCTTCAATTCACAATGAAATAAAACTCGCGTTTGACCTATGCTTGAGTCAAAACTAATGTCAATTTAATAATAAATTTTATGTACAGCATTCAGGTCTCGCTATGAGTAACCCATTGAGTTCACTATTAGCAGACATTTTTATGTCTGATCTGGAGGACAAAATTATGAGCTGCACATTAGCAAAAAAACATATTCAATTTTGGTATAGATACGTAGATGATGTACTTGCCTCCTTCAAAGGCACATCCAGACAATTAAATTCCTTTCTTTCATTTATTAACCAACTTCCCCAAAAATTCAATTCACGTTAGAAACAGAAAAAGATAGAACAATAAACGTTTTGGATTTAACACTAATACGTGACCATAATAAATAAACTTCAATATCTACAGGAAACCCACTTATACAGACATCACTATTCCGAACTCATCGTTTAGCCCTCGTAACCATAAATTAGCAGCATATCACTCAATGTTTCATAGAGCATACCATTGTCAAAAGAAGACCTCACTATTGAGTTGAACACTATAAAACGAATAGCCATCAATAATGGTTTTCCGGTAGATCAAATAATTAAACTAATAAATCGCAAACAACAACAATTAACTTTCTATAAAATTTATCCGCATATAAAACACATAGATGTATCCACTAAATTCATCTCTTTGACATATTTTGGTCCAGTAAGCGAACATATTGCTAACATTTTATCACGCCATAATTTTAAAATCAGTTTCAAACCTCAAAATAAACTTTGCCATCTTATATACAACGCCAAACACAAAACCAATAAATATAGTAAACCTGGAGTTTATAAGAGGATTTGCCCAGATTGTGATGAATTTTTTATAGGTAGAACTTTTCGTAATTTCAAATTAAGATACGAAGAACATTTTCGCTCGTATAGACTCAACAAAACAGACTCAACCTTTGCTAATCATTTTTTACAAACTGCTCATAATTTCCCTAATTTCGATAGGTTAAGCATTTTACATAACCAAACCAGAGGTTTTAAATTGAATACATTAGAATCAATAGAAATTTATAAAGGTGTCAAAAACTTTAATAAAAATATCCTCAATGATCAGTTAGACCTATTTCAAAGTGATCTTTTCATGTGTCTTTCAAACCGCTCTTAAAATAATTCTTAGAATATTAAATTATAATCACACTAATTTATAAATTGTTACTATGTTTACTACGTAATACTGTACTGTCTTTCAAACTGCTCTTAAAATAATTCTTAGAATATTAAATTATAATCACACTGATTCACAAATTGTTACTATATTTACTATGTAATACTGTACTTTCCTAGGATCTACCTGTTCTGGAATTTCCGTTGATCCCTCAATCTCAACCCTACTTTACTCTATTCTATTTATACTTGAACTGTTTCATTGATTTATTCATAATTTTCTATTTGTTTGATAATGGCACTTCGGTGTTGAAACTATAGTTACTTTTCACGTTATTATTAATAAAAGTGGTATAAAAACAAAGTAGTTATTCTTTCACGTTGCCATCTCGATTAGTCAAACAAACAAAAAATCAAAAAGAAGAATGTTGGTCATGGAAGAAAAAAATAGATTCCTCACAGCGCATCATTTGTTGGAGAAAACTGTTTTCGGATATCGAATAATGAATCAGAGTTTCATATATTATTTGTTCCCCATTATTCCAAAATAATTTTAGACTCGGAATAACAATAGCAAGGAATGGGTTCGTCTTGTTTCAATGGAGCGACCTAAAATTTGTCGATTAATTCCAAGACGAATGTCAATGAAACGGAAATGGTTCAAGAACTAGTTTCAATATTTGGAATATTATTCAATATTTATATAATAACGAACAAAATATTACATGAATCAAGTTACTATGGTTGAGAGCTTTACTATAGCTATGCTTTATTTTCAATAACTGCAATTAAAAGTGTATACATAACGGTACGCGGTTACAGTTCGTTTATGTTTGTTGTTAGCCACATACGGTTTCTGTGTTTCTAAAACGGAAATATCATAAATGACTTTTAGACGGGAAGTTTACTTATTAGGAAGCACGTGTATATGCCGCACAGAATACTTAAAATCTTTTTTTTGTCTTTCATAAATATCACTGGTTTTATAAACTCATAAACTCATTCCGTTTGGCTTATTTCACACTAGACTAGTCTTTGAAGAGCTCCTGGTCAAATAAATGATAATATACTAGGTTTTATGTATCTCAAGGTGGGACATCACTAAGTTCGGCTAGCCCGGCGGCACGTGCCCGCCAGATTAAGAAACATTGAGATGCAAATTTCCATTTAAGCCGCCGGCCTATTTATTCTAGTCGGTGAAGATCAGAGAAATTTTCGCGGCTTACGCGGGCAACCGATTTTTGAGCAGCTCCATCGAATTCAGTCTAGTTAGTTTAGACCAGTGTTTTCAACCTTCTTGAATACGCGACCCCTTTACAAGTGAAAAAATTCTGGCAACCCTTCAGGACCTTCCGATTTAAATGATGTGCTCAATAGGTGATCAAAGTTGCGAACTCTATTGGAGGTAAAACCTTATAAATTCGACTGTTTAGAAATGTTTGTAAAGAAATCTCCTTTATCACACAAAGGTCAGGGAGCTACCCAAAGGAAAGATATTGATTGAAAGAAGTTTTAGATCTAAATTGTTAATGTTGTTACAAGAATTCAATAGCAGAATCAGCCATTATAAAAATCAATTCCAAACTTAAATAAAATGCTATTAACATTATAGGAGAAAACTTTCTAACGGCCAAGGGTAAAAGTTAAAGGACTCGTCTCAAAACTTGTTTTGTGGTCAACGTCTTTCCGAAAAAGAAAAGATTGAGAAGATTGGTGAAGAAATTGCAACGGACTAATCGTTGGTAGTGAGCTCTCACATTCCTTGATACCGAGCTTGCATAATTTGAAAAAGTCAAACTATTAAGTTACTTTCCAGAACTGGATTCTGAAGCTAACAATGGGCATAGTTGAATAATAAATCATTTTTCGGATATTTCAGTACAACTGGCTGATCTGACTACGGAGGTGAAAGAAAATATTAAAAATGTTGCTGCTGACAACATGCTTAAGATATTGAACTCTTTTGGATGAAGAGAAAAGAAGTATACCGAGAGTTGGCAAGGGAAGCCAGGAAATCATTTGTGCCATTCGCCACTTCCTACCTATGTGAACTAACGGTCTTTTCAATGGTGAACATATGATCTAAGGAGAGAAATTCAATTAGAAAATGATTTGGTTATTTACGTCTGAAAATAGAACCACAAATTATTTAAAAAATAAACAGGCACAGCCTTCTCACTGAAATTGTTGTATTTTTATTGTAATGTAGGAGCTACAAATCTTGCTTTTACTTTTACCTGGCTTTGGCTTACGACCACCACCCTCCCCCCCAGCAAGAGTTGGCGACCCTTTTTGAAGTAGGACCCACACTGCACTAGACTATCGTCTTCACCAAACATTATCGACAAGAATAAACAACCAATTGACCAAGCCACTTTGGTATAGCCGAATTTTGCTCTGCGCCTTCATAAGCATATGTCATATTTCCATATAAATTAATAATTTATATGAAATTATTTAATATAATATTCTATCAACTATATTTTTATATCACACACGGCTACATTCATAATAAATCTGATTTTACGAGCTGTATTGATAAACAATTTCTCCATGAAACCGTCTCAGATTTTCGAGTTTACCATACTTTTGGAACTTTTGTCCAAATGTTAATCACTTCAAAATATGTTACTTACGACATCATGGAAATATATTTAATCTATTCGATCGAATAAAAATAATATTCATGTTGCAATATAAAAAAATAGGTGCTTTATTAATATCACTTTTAATTGTAACTTCAGTTACTCTAGTTTCAGCCTTATTTGAATACCGATAGCGTGGTATACGCTAAAACCCGAGTAACGGAAGTTATAAATAAAAATGGTATCAACATAGTAGTGTTTAATTTTACAATATAGATAATATTGCATATCACATAATAAAATAAGTTTTGAATAAATACAAAACTATAGTAAAGTTATTCGATTGAATTCAATTTAAATTTACAAGGAAGAATCCAAATCTATAATATACGAAAACTTGACATGGGGGTTTGGGTGAGTATATTTGGATAAACGATGGAAGAAGTCAATTTTAGAGCGGAGAGGACAAATGTCGCCAAATCAGAAGAGCTTCGAAATGTGTGATGGACTCGTGAGAATTTTTACTATTGTATGAAAACTTGAGATGGACATTTTGAGCATATATAATTCTTGAACAATTCTTGCCTATCTAATACCATCATCAAGGAAAATAGCTGAGGTATTTCTATATTGTAGATATGGATTCCACCTATTGAACTGGATGTAAGAATGAAATGTGGTATAACACTCTCATTCTAATCAGCTTTGTCCAAAACGTTTTATGATTTCAGTTTTACTTGATGAATATTTGAATTATTTTTATCATTGATATATTATTTGTGATTCAATGTTGACTTCAGATTGGAGAGGAAAATAAATGTACACTGTCAATAAGATGTTTCATAAATAAATTGATATCATAGAAATATAAGTATTGGATCAGAATAAATTTACTTTTCTTATCAAAACTTGGCCAATGAACTTACATAAATTGTAAAGCAATTATAACGAAATGCAAAATTTACAGCCAAGGATATGAAGGTGGTAGGAAAGACACTCATTCTTTAGCATTTTATATTGATCAGTAGAATAGAAAAGCTTAATATAACGATCTCTTGTGCGAACAAGTTTCTTTGCCTAATTAGCCACAAAATCGTATAAGAATATTTATTATTTTATTTATTTATATATCGGAATGCAAACAGGCTACAGCCCAGAAACGGCACTCACTAAGGTAAACATTTTTATCATATTCTATATATATATATATATATATATATATATATATATATATATATATATATATATATATATATATATATATATATATATATATATATATATATATATATAGATAGGTAGGTATATATATGCACTAAGTTGTGGGTTTTCTTAGGTTTTCAGCATTCTTCAGAAATTCATTTATTGCTTACATTTGAACTGGAATTACAAAATATTTCTATATTAATTAGTTGTATGCACACTATGTATTTATGACAAAATTTTTCAGTTTTTTGTGAGCATTGACTTTATGTTTCATATTTAAAAATTATGTGTATAATAATTCACTTAGTTCGGTGATAATGTACAAAATAAATTAATTACTCAAGAAATATTTGAATTTTTACCGTAAAATCAACTCATATAAATAAATTAAATACAGTAATCACCAATATTGTTGAAATTAAAGTGGTAAAAATCTAATCAGAAAAGTCCCAAATTCCAACATACGCAAACGAAATCTGTTGTTATTTAATTACGTATTAAGTATATTTAAAATTCAAATATTTCTTGAGTAATTAATTTATTTTGTACATAATCACCAAACTAAGTAAATTATTATACACATAATTCTTAAATATGGAACTTAAAGTCAATGCTCACAAAAAACCGGCAACGGCCGGATAAGGTTATCTTGAAGAATCGATCAACAATAAATTGGACGTGGCTGAGAAGATCACAGGCACTAATTAAAAATCTAAAGAAGGATTAAATGTATTTCTTCAGAAAATAATGTCCAAAATAGTTCCATTTCTTTCACCATCAATATATAAATGTTAAATTCAATGTGATAATCATATTGAAATAAAGTATTCTTGTTCTTATTCTTATTCTATTCAAGTTTCTGATTATTTACCAATCAGTGACTTATAAACCAGACTTTTAACACTATAAATTATGAGTGTTAGTTATAAATAATTGTAATCTTTGGATTTCTCTAATGTGGCGCAAAATCAAATCAAACGAAAATAATTAATTTCTAGCTCCTCGATTCTTAAGGTAGTTGAATCGTATGTGACTATCCTAGGATATTGTTGAAACTTTACCCATGCATAATTCAAACTTTTCTGAAAACAAATTGGCTTCCTACAACAGGAGGGAATGGGTTTTATTGACTGTTATCATTAGAAGGACTATAACCTGATCTAAAAATGTTATATTTTCAATGATAACAAATAGCAAGAGGTTAGACGTTTGAGAATCAATCGACCTTGTAAGGAAGATGTCTGAAGACGGTTTCCCCCCTCTGAATGTAATGCTCAGTCGATGTATCACATTCAATGATCGTTATTTTAATAGGGAGAGACGTATGTACCTACTTATCTATTACCGTCATACATCAAATTAGAATGGCGTCTGCGGATACAACCTCGTATCCAAAAAAAAAACATAACATTTGAAAAACTAACCTGTGAAAAATTCAACAAACTATCCCGTGATAACGTTGCAAATCGAAGTTCGGAGCCTACGATTTTAGAAGCAATTCCAGAAGAAATTCATATTACAGCATGAGTAGGTAATATCACTTGTTATGTGATTCATACTGTATATTTCATAGATTCTTTAGACATGAAAAGCATTGAAATCAGACGATTCTAGAAGAGATTCATAGCATAACAATAGTAGTTGATAGCATGTGTTTTTTTAAGATATTACTTTATCAATCTTATTCAACATCAAATTGCAAATTATGTATGAGTTCAGTTACCAATAGCAATAACATGGTTACAGAATCTATGTATGTCGATACATTCTATTTCGTGAGGGTCAATGGATTCTATTAGGGATTACGAAGATATTTATTTTGTCGATTTCATTGTTGATATTTGAATAAACTATGCGAATATACATTTAAGTAAACTCCATCAGAACAATCTATGAACATTTTCTAGGCTTTAATTTGATTTATATGTAAACTGTCAATCAATCTTTATCCAAATTTCGTATCATCTTCTTCGGTTTGTTAAGATTCATATCTTGAATTTTTGTAAGGTTAAAAATTTCGTAATACGTAAAGATGAAAATATTTATATAATGTGATCAAATTGATATCAAAGTTGAGTTTTATGACAGTTCTTACAAAAGGTTTCACCGAAATTGTTCTGAAATAGGTATGTCCACTTGCAAAGTAGTTTTTTGACATAACTTATCTTGAAAATATTCATATACTGTGATCAAATGATATTCCAAGCTGAGTTTCATGAAAGTCGTTAGATATAATGGTAGTTAAATTGTGTTCTGCAAGGAACTGTTGAATGTAAGGTATCTAATCTTCAAAAAGTTCATGTTTGATTTGTTCTGATAGGTATGGCTTATTCCTATGCTGACTTGCACATTAGTTTTTTACATAGCTTATCTTGAATATTTTCGGTCCTGAAATGAAAAACAGATTCTTGGGAAGTAAGTTTCTGAATAATTTAGATCGATAATCGAAGTATAGAAAACTACGAAAAATCCTGTTTTTGAAGAATATAATTTATTTATAAAAATAGGACGATTAAAACTCATAGAACTATACTCTCTTTGTTATAGAAAATTTTGGGTCAGAATATTCGTAACTAAGAATATTAAGAATTTATAAATTTGTATCCCTTGTTCCGCAAACCGAGCTCAACATTCACGACATTCTCAATAAATATTTATATACAATAATTGGACACAATAAATCATTAGAAGGATATATAATATATACTGGCGACATAGGGTGAGGAAATCAATGACTTAAAAATATGCAATTACCCAAATCATCTTTAAGAAATTGAGTAACTCCAAATCCGATAGAAGGATAAAAAAATTTGAAAACATTTTCTCAAAAAAGTAATAAGCCATTCTCTGATTCTCTAGTTACTATTGATTCCCATTCAAAAAATTTAACTACCAAAAACAAACCGTTCCTTATTGGGAATTTTTATATACTTTATTCCATTATAGTATAATTATCAGAGTGACTTTGTAGCACTTATTATCACAATTTATATTTACAAACTCCTGCGATAAGTATCAAATATTAGTCATCCGAGATAAAACAGAAAAACTAAAAAATCAATAAACAGATTATATCTGCCTCTTTCAACATTCAATACATGATTATACTAGCACAATATATGAACAGAGCATTTTTCTAGAACGAGATGATTGCAATGGGACCAATGCTACCTATGAGAAATATAATACAAAGAGCATAATGAAACAATATATCAAAAGTTCTATGAAAATTCGCAAATATGCAGTTTCTCATGCACAGCTTCTCTCTATTAGTGTTCAATATCTTTTAGAAAGAATTAGCAGCAATCATAATTACACTCAATACTTGCTCACTCTTGCGATAAGTATTAAATGGAAAAATGCGAAAATTAATAAACAAATTATATCTCCTTCAATGAATACTCACAGGCACACAATAGATAAAAGGACTATTTTTCTTGGACGGAGGGAGTTCATTGAAACATGGGACCAAAGCTACTTAGAGGCAAGAGATAATATCAAGAATCTAATGGAACAATATATGATATCAAACGTTTCTATGTTTCGACGTTTATTTGTAATATTATTTTAAACTTACTGAAGTTTGAGGATAAAACTCAAATTTACACAAAAACTTGTAACATTTAATCTTAAATAATTAATGCTGTCAAATTGTTGCACCACACTGGGGCATTCTCAAAGCTTGGAGTTATCAACTGAAGCTGAACGTAAAATTATTTCTTTAAATAATATAAATTAATCTGAATGTGATACAAAATTAGGGATGGGGTAGATAATGGTTTGGGTGGAAGTTTATTTACAAAATTGTTGACAAGTGGTGAATTATATAGGTATCGATTTGATCATCATTAAATACTATGTTACTATTGTTTTTCAAATGTTTTAAATTTGTATTCATTCTAGAATATAGAGTTTATGTTCTTTAAAATATCGGGATTAAGGGTGAAATTGTGATTCCCGTAATTAGAGTTCTCTGTTTTGGGCCTGTAACTTCTCAAATGTTCCTGGAACTTTACACTGAAACTGCGTCTAGTCTGTCTTATGTACAAGACCTAAATATGTTAGAATGCGAAATTAGATTTGGTATTATTAATATATTAATCTGTGGATAAATTAGGTTAGGTTTATTAAGTCTATTTTGAAGTATTTTATTTATCATCTTGACATCATAATCGTTATTTTTAGCAATATCTATGATGCTAAAATGGAAGTTATATTTACTTAATGGGATATTATGTAATACATATATTAAATGTTTACTTTTGATGACACTTTGTAGTTTCTAGCCTGACAAAATTGGAGTTGGGACGACAGCTACGTAGAAGTAATAGTTCAAGAGTTCATAAAAAACACTATGATTCGTACCGTTTTGGCCCTGTTGTCGTTCGACTCGGCATTCTTAAAAATAGCGTACATTCTATTTCAAGTCGCCCCGCCCGCTCGTTCGTTTTTTACTAACAAATGTTCAAAATAAAAATTCTGCTCGTATTATGACCTTCTGCCGTTTGATAATTCTACCAATTACATAGCTGACACATGACAAATGAAAAGATTATCTGCTCGTTTTGTGGGCACTTCTAGTTGGTGTCGATTTGTTGATCATCGATTGTATTCTTGGATAGTAGACTTCCGCGGACAGCCCATCTTCAAAAATCTTGTCTTCCGGATGGATTCCGCGTCACAATAGCTCGACTTGATGCATCAAGTCGAGCTATTGTGACGCGGAATCCATCCGGAAGACAAGATTTATCGGTTGTATTGTCTGAAAAAACAATTGACAGTAAACTCATAATGACTGATTCAATATTATTAGCGATTATTGCCGCCAAAAAAGCAATTTGTTTATTGTGTACTGAGCTGAAAATGTATAGTAAGCGCTAAAACTTGACATAATTATTGTTTTTAGGATTACAACAATATTTGCATATTGACAGAAGATTACTTACCCCACTTGTTTGTACAACGCCCATAAGTTGTTCGTAGTAATAATAAGCTTTTATGTTACATTAGCAAAAGCAGGTAATCTTCTGTCAAATGCAAATATTGTTGTTCCTGAAAATAATAGTTATACCAATTTTTAGTGCTTAATATACAATGAAATAAAATCGCTTTATTGTGGGCAATAATCGCTAATAATATTAATCGGTCATAGTGATACTGATAACTGAGGCGCGGATTTTGAGCACCATGCATATATATGTAAACTTTGCATAAATTGGCCGAATTGTAATTTTTTGCATATTTTATCCGAAATTGTATATTATAGCATATATTTAATTTATTCTTGCATTTCTTCAATTTCATATATGATATACTTGTTACTTTATTTACAAACGAACATCAGAAAGGTCTAAGAATGGGTCCGCAAGTACCAATTTACGACTGGTGTATTTTTGGAAGGGAAGATTGGGAAAGTCCCAGGGTAGGTTACAATCGTGTTGACAACTTTTTATCAGTACATATTATTGTTTGATACTGTAAAGAGTGTAATGTAGTTAGGTATTCTAGAATTGTCGTTTTGTGCACGGTTCAGTGACTTTTCAAATGCCGAAGTGTAGTTCATTATGGATTAAGGTCTACCCTGAAAACATTATGGATGGCAATCGTATATTCTGCAAGGCCTGTTCCAAAATTGTAAGAACTTTTATTTTATTTAATTATTATTATTATTTTTTAAATTTGTGAAATATAAACAAATTGTTTTTTTTCCTAAAATGATAACCTAATGAATAAATCCATATCCGATACATCGATACTACTTAATATGAGCAATATATTTTTATTGCAGATCAGATGCGAAAAGAAATTTCAAGTTGATCAACATGCCATAACGCGCACGTCGCAATAGTGCGAAACATGAAATCAGTTCCTGTTCAGATCTCACTAAGGGAGTCTATTGGAAAGGGCATTGAGCAATGGCGGCTCGTGAACTTTTTGAGAGAGGAGGCTGGACATAAAACGTTTTTGTAAAAATATACTATATTCAGTCAATTAATTTAACCTTCGCGCAGCGACCGTACCAGCTACTTCAGTGACAAAATTAATTGTTACCCAGCAAGAACCAACGTGGAGTATAGAGTTTCTCTTGCCCACAAATTTTTTTTCGTTCGTTTTTTGTTTTTTATTTTGTTTGGACTTTATCTACGGTCTTTAATTTGCGAAAAATTATCAATAATATTATCATAAAATGTATCATTATGTTTTAAGTGTTTTACTAAATCTTTTTCAATAGATATTAAACTAACATTGTATAAACGATTTTGGCCTATTGTATTTGGCATGTAAGTTTTAATTCGTTTGAGAGTAGAAAATGATCTCTCCACGATCTATCATATATTTTATCATATCGGCGTGACTGTCGTACTGGCCTAAAATATCTTTATCCCACTATACAACGCATAATTCATTGTGCAGCGCTATTTTATCAAAAAAATTATATTTTAGAACTGAGTTATCTGAAAGTGTATTGAGAAATTCTTTTGAAAAAGAATCGAAAAATCTTCTATTCGTCAAATCGAAAAACTTCAATTCATGTAAATCGGAAAATCGAATCTCAATATTTGACCTTTAATAGTATCTAAAATTTCATAAAAAAGTTGTTTATAATGTAGTTTCTTGTCTACCAAATTATATGTTTTGCTCCTTTTCACGGGAGACGCCTCATCAGTTGAATAATTTCCAAATAAAATATTAAAATTAAATTCTGTATAACGGAAACTTGAAATTTTATGAATGAGATGTTTTAAACGATCTCTTGAATAAATTATATTAGTGAATTTATGTTGTAAAATTTGAAAAATAAGATCAGTTTGTTCAAATATTAATTTAAAAGTATCAAGAAAAAACAAAAATTCTTCATTTTCTACATAAGATTTTAAACCAACAGCAGCATTTAATGAAACCTGATCTGTTGAAAAGTCATCACTGTTTAATATAAAATCAAATGTTTCAATTAATTTGTCTTTATTTTTATGGATGGTAAACTAAACATTGCACGTGATGTAAAATTCCATCGAGTTCGAGCATTACAGGGAATTCTGTTTCCTACTATGTTATTTAAAACTTACGTTCGTTTGTTTGAAGACCGTTTAAATGTCCCGCCATTACAGATGCCGTCGTAAGTCTGATTTATTCGCAAAGTCGAATCGTTGAAATGTTTCCATTAAAAAATTGAATAAATTGACCGCTGTTCTTCCCGAACTAACATCGTAGAACCCTAAAAATCTTTCCACTAGTTGTCCATTTTTACAATTAATAATTTACCGAACAGACGAATTCTGATCTAACCTTATTTCGCGTGGTGTCACTCAACCATTATACCCGCATAAAACAAAACAAGCACTGACGCAACACGCATGTGTCGTATTCCGTACCACACCGACTGTACTCGTACTGAACTTAAAGGCGGGCGGCAGGCTAGCCTCCAGAGGATGTTGCCGTTTTCGCTGTTTCACTCTATTTGGCGATTGACTGGTCGGAAAAACGGCAACTGTGTTGAACAACACATACTCAGCGTTTGAGATATATAGAGAGTCTAGCCTCAAGGCACTGTTGCCAGATTAAAAATAACTACTGAGAACGGGGAATTAATTGTAAAATTAAAAAAATTATTAGAGAAACAGGAAATAAAATGAAGAATGATCAACAAGATAAATTTGTGAGGAGGCTGAGCCTCCTTAGCCTCCTTCGAGGAGCCGCCACTGGCATTGAGAAGAGCGGTCAGAGTCTGTTTAATGAGCATTTATGCCAAGCTTTAGTTTCTGCTTATATACCACTATAAAAATTAAATAACGTACAGTTTAAAATTGCAATTTCAATATACCCGATGAATCAACAATCGGGAAAAGTGCAGTTGAATCAGTCTACAAGACTGTTGTTGATAAAATTAAAAAAGTAGTTGCAGATAATTATTTCTACATTATCGTTGACGAAAATACCGACGCCTGTGGCCGATATAGGTATGGCGCATTTGATGATGGGAATACTTCAGAAGGAAGCTCCAGGAAAAGCATTTTTTATAGCTTCAAAGCAACTCATCATCAAAATTTAATACATGTAACGTGTTTAGCACATGGTCTTAACAGAGTAGCGGAAACTATAAGAAACGAATTTCCTTTAGTTAATGAATTAATTTCAAATGTTAAAAAAATATTCATCAAAGCACCTTTGAAGGTGGAACTTTATAAAGATAAGTTACCAGGAATTCCTTTACCACCACAACCAATTATCGTCAGGTGGGGAACTTGGTTGAATGCTGCTATTTTTTAAGCGGAATATTTTGGCAATTCAGAAGGAATTATTTTAGTCATTGTTGATAGTTCCCAATGTGTTTTAAGATCTTAGGAATAATTTAGAAATAATTCAGTTGCTCAATAATTACTTTTTACAAGAACTAATTATAGTTTTATTCGAAAATCAATACTAGCCCTAGAAATCATAAGACTTTTCAGAGAAATGTAAAAACGTGCAAGGAACTATGGCAAGTAGAGTTCTCGGGAAACTAGAGAACACGTGATACAAAAAAAAATGCATGCTATAAATATCTGACAAATATATCTAAAATATTTCTAGGTGAAATAATATCAGATGATTTTGATCAGCAGCATTTGGAGTACAATATATTGCACAAATTAAAAGATTGTCCCATAACATCTGTTGATGTAGAAAACGCAGTTTTTCGCTGTATAAAAATATTTTAGCTGATAAAAGACATTCCTTTTTAACTGAAAATTTTGAGAAACATGTAATAATAAATTCCTTCCATAGTGTGACAGAATAATTTTGAATATTTTATTTTATATGTTAAATTCTAGGTTAAATTGGAGATTGTATTTTATTGTAGCAATTTGATGTAATATAAGAAGGTGTTATAAACAATGTTGTTTTCTTTATATTTAATACGTTCTGTTCTCCAGAAAAATTACTATTCACTTTTCTGTATTCGATAATTTTTCTAGGGCGTATTTATTCTCACATTTTTTTATTGTTTGCACATGGTAAAAAATGTATTAAATATGCGCATATATTAACATTTTTGTCCTGCATATATTCTGCGCTTTACGATAACAAATAAAAGATTTCACACTGTTGATACACTATAACACTATACATAAGAAAAAATAAATTTTTAGTGGATAAGCGGGATTGTTTCTTATTTATAGTGTCGGTCATAGTAACTTTTCTATCAATTGTGTTTACAGACTATTCAATCTATAATCAACAAATGAACACCAACCAAAAGTGCTCACAAAACTAGCAGAATGTTAATTTTGCATTTGTCATGTTATTGCCCATGTGGTCAGGTATGCCGTTCTGCCAATTTCAGTAATAGCTAGAATTTTTTAGGGCAATTCAGAATTTTCAAACGGCAGAATTTTAATTTTGAACATTTGGCCGAAAAAACGAGTTACGCTATATTTCGAGTAGGTACTGTAAATATCTTAGTAGGCATTTAAGCTTCATGAATCTTACCTCTATTACTTCTTTGAGATCAGAAACGTAAACAGTTTCTGTATCCAATACTTCTTGTAATACCCTCAATTCGGGACTCATAGCTGGCTGTTCTGCAATACCGCTATCCGCTGATCCTGAAACAAATGAATAACTATTTGAAATACAATTCAAAATTCATTAATCAATAACTGTGTTAGATTATCTCAATTCAGCCAAATGCCCTCCAACTCCAACTCTGCTGTCATGGTACCACCCTTTTAGTGAAAGTTTTCATACTACACGCGTATAAATATGGCTATTTCAGCAATTATCTGTCTGCTGTTTTCTTTTAACTTGGAATCATACCAGTTGTTAGAATAGCAAGGCCTCGCTGGTTAATCAATCAGAGCGATAACACGACCAGGTAATCTGGTTTGAAATGAAGTGATTGTTCTAAGTTCTGTGTGAAAGGTTGTAACCACATATAATTCAAGTGTTCACATCATTGATTTTATTGAAGAAAAGCCACAAAATGAGAAAAAAAAATAATGGCCAATTACTCGGAAATGGACCGATAACTTTTGATGGCATAGGGTATCTTAACAATTGCCAACACCAATGAACATTTTCACCAGGTTTGGGAGGGTTAACTTGCAGTCCATTTTCGGTCCAATTTTAACCGGTCGGCCTGATAAACGGACACGATAAAAAATGATGGCACATGGTGGAAGTGTATAAGAATGGCATGATTTTCGAGTAACCGCAGTTTGAAAAAGGTTAACCTCCAGTCAAAAAAAAAAATGCGGATGCTGTATCTCGAGATCTAGCAGCCGGCGCAAATTCGGTCTGTGAGATGAATTGGTCATTGAACCGTCCTCTAACGATAAACCATAGTGCTATCGGGTTAATGTTCAGACCATCAATATCGCTCTGGCTCCTAGACTATTTGCTTTTGGAAGCAAATTGAACTGAGCAGAATTGAGCATTAGTGTTTCAAGTGCATTTCTGCGCAGTTAACCTTTGGCCTCTTAAAAATTATGGGAATAAACCGTTCTGCAGATATTATGAACACAAACATCAAGTTCGTGCGCCCAATTTTTGTTGAATAATAAAAAATGAATAATAGATACTGACATATTTGATTCAATTCAGAAGATTATTTATATAATACTTCACAGGAGCAATAGTTAATAGCATTTATGGTCAACTTACGATCTATTTTATCTAAGTAGATATTGGCACGACACTCTATTGCGGCCGATGCAGGATACAGTATAATATAAAATCTGTTTTTCAGACATTAAAAAAAATTGAAAAGATGGACATTCGATTTTTTAATTAACCCAGGAAACAAGATGCTGATGATGATGAAGAATCAGTCACAGCAAATAACGGTCATTTGCTTAATGATAACATACATATGTTTACCACCTTAAATATCAATGACAACGACATCAAGTACTAGTAGTCACTTTGGTAATTAGGTCAATTATGTGGGTGAAGAAGTGCCAATATTCTGAACAATATGATATTTGATTTACTCAAAAATCCCCAGGTACTCACTTCTTCTACGTCTTCAAATGGGACGTTACTGACGTTGAGAAAGACAAATCATCTCAGGTATTTCAAGAAAATAAAACTGACTCAATAAGTATTACTGGATGACATACTCAATTAAGTTGAAAGGGGCCTCACAGAAATAATATGTTCTATTTAGACTGGTAGTAAAAACGGAAGTTGAAAGTTCAGAATGGCATCGTCAATCTGAAAGCAAAGCATATTTAGTCCGGTCAAATTAGACGATTTTTTTTGCCAACCCACTAACCCAGGAAATTTTCCGGACTTAACCAAATGAGATGCGGTTTTTTGCAAACTGTTCGGGAGGCCAAATAGATCATTTGAACAATATAACATATTGCCGCTAGGACGTTCTCTAGCTTTGGGAGCATAAATTGGCCAATTTTCATGTCCAATTTTTGGTAAAATTCGGGATATCCTTAAATAGTCCGTAAAGTGGCCAAAAAAATCCCACTCCGGGGTTTTCGAGGTTGCTGATCAAGATTCCGACGTCAGATTTTACATTTGACCACTTCTTGGGGAGTAATTGGCTAATTATTGCCTCAAAAATGGGTCAAATCGACAAATAGTTCGCAAAGTGGCCAAAAAATACCACTCGGGAGTTTTCGAGGTCGCTGATCAAGATTTCGAAGTCACATTTTACATTTAACTATTTCCTGGGGAGTAATTGGCCAATTATTGACTGAAAAATGAACAATTCCTAATTGAAAATAATAATAAATATCAATTTTTTTTTTTTCATTTTATCAGATTAACTCGAAATAATATTTGTAAAATGTTTCACAATCATTTACATCGGTATCTTAATAGTATATAATAATATTTAAAACGCAAATAAAGATGAAAAATTATTATATACAATATATATTATTGTACATTATATTACAGAAAAGCAGGTTTTCTTTCATCTGTGAGGAGTCGAATAAGGCCCGATATTTTATAGGAGAGAATGTTATTTTTATTATTACATTCTCCTGTCCGTCTTCACAACTGCTGTAGTATCATTTGTATCATGCGCATCTTATCTTCCCCTATCGGCGCACTTTTTGAATTTTTGGAAGCGCGTCGTCTTGCATAGTAAGTATGTCGTCTGCAGACGCATAAAAAAAACGTTGATGCACATGGATGCATAAGACTTTGAAGTGTTAATATTACGTGTCCAAATAATTTGTTCCTTTAAATATAACAAATATTCTTTTAATATAAAAAGCTTTTATTCAAGTATTTTATAATAATATATATCTTGTGTTTTTTTGGTGTTATTGAGAGTTGAAGCTGTGTAACAAAATTATTAATTAATTATTTGCAATTGAAAATTTGCCATTTTTCAGGTAATAATTGGTCATTCATCCTCCAGAAAGTGGTAAATGTAAAATCTGAAGTCGGAATTTTGATTAGCGACTTCAAACCTTTTTGAAATTTTAAAAATTTTTAAAAATTTGCCCCATTTTTGGGGCAATAATTGGCCAAATACTCGCCAGGAAATAGTCAAATGTAAAATCTGACTTCGGAATCTTGATCAGCGACCTCGAAAACCGCCGAGTCGGTTTTTTTTTTCCATATTTGTTATATTTAAAGGAACAAATTATTTGGACACGTAATATTAACACTTCAAAGTCTTATAACAACACACGTGCATCCATGTGCATCAACGTTTTTTTTATGCGTCTGCAGACGACATACTTACTATGCAAGACGACGCGCTTCCAAAAATTCAAAAAGTGCGCCGATAGGGGAAGATAAGATGCGCATGATACAAATGATACTACAGCAGTTGTGAAGACGGACAGGAGAATGTAATAAAAATAACATTCTCTCCTATAAAATATCGGGCCTTATTCGACTCCTCACAGATGAAAGAAAACGTGCTTTTCTGTAATATAATGTACAATAATATATATTGTATATGATAATTTTTCATCTTTATTTGCGTTTTAAATATTATTATATACTATTAAGATACCGATGTAAATGATTGTGAAACATTTTACAAATATTATTTCGAGTTAATCTGATAAAATGAAAAAAAAAAAATAATTGATATTTATTATTATTTTCAATTAGGAATTGTTCATTTTTCAGTCAATAATTGGCCAATTACTCCCCAGGAAATAGTTAAATGTAAAATGTGACTTCGAAATCTTGATCAGCGACCTCGAAAACTCCCGAGTGGTATTTTTTGGCCACTTTGCGAACTATTTGTCGATTTGACCCATTTTTGAGGCAATAATTGGCCAATTACTCCCCAGGAAGTGGTCAAATGTAAAATCTGACGTCGGAATCTTGATCAGCAACCTCGAAAACCCCGGAGTGGGATTTTTTTGGCCACTTTACGGACTATTTAAGGATATCCCGAATTTTACCAAAAATTGGACATGAAAATTGGCCAATTTATGCTCCCAAAGCTAGAGAACGTCCTAGCGGCAATATGTTATATTGTTCAAATGATCTATTTGGCCTCCCGAACAGTTTGCAAAAAACCGCATCTCATTTGGTTGAGTCCGGAAAATTTCCTGGGATAATTGGCTAATTTGACCGGACTAATTCATCATATCATAAACATTATTCGTGAAAATTGTTTCTGGAGAGGCTGTCCCGATTTCTGAACAGTTAAATATAGCCGAAAAAATACTATTGGTCTGTGCAATGCATGATATTTCACTGCGAGGGAAATAAGCAAGCCAGGGTTTTCAGGATTTATTGAAATTCACGGTGGAAAACGGAAATCAAATAATTGCCACAAAAGAGAATAATATGTCACCAAAAACATAAAATGACATTTCTGAAATATATTTCACGGTTATTCGATGGAAAAAATATAGTGACTGAAGTTCAGTTATAAAACTATAGTTATACTAGTAGGCACCTCTGCTTTGCGAGACTTATTGGTATGTGAATTATAAATTTAAAAGACTTTTTTCACAAAACTAATCAATGGGCACTCGGCTCTTCCAACAATATCGAATAAATCGAATGAATTCAACAGTCAATGCCTGGTCAAAGCTATGCAGTTAATTAATTCTATGTCAACATACCAATTGTACATAGCCTAGCGATAATAGCCCGAAATTCATCCTACTTGGAACCTGTAACCAATAACATAAAAGGAAAATCTATAGATTTGCTGTTTCTGGAAGAGTATATTCAACTGTCATGTAATAATTTTCGAAAGGTTAGGAGAATTCTCAATGTGCTTTCTAATTTTCTCAAAATCTAAAGAAACTGGTAGCCAGATTAATACAGAAATCACTAGACCTCGAATTCTAGTGAAACAAAGAAAAAAGATCATATGCTTCCGCCAGTTCACCATAGGAGTACTTCAGAATTCCGTTGTTCTATGATATGAACATGGGGTTCTTCGAGATTCTCTCAAGATTCAAGATTTTTGTTGCGAGTTTTTTATAACATTTTATTAAAATGGGGTCTATTTTCAAAATACTGAATTCACAAAAGTAACTATTAGAAAAAAGTGTCCAAGTTTCTAAGCCGGCCAAAGGCAAAATACAATCAAAATTTTGGATACAATACAACAATATTAGTTCTGAAGTAAGATTTTAATGGAATGTAATATTCGCAAAAGTAAATATTAGAAAATAATGTCTTAGTGTATAAGCCAGCCAAATGCAAAATTTGAATCAAAATTTTGGACAAAATACAACAAATATTAGTGTTACTTCTATGAGGAACTATTTCAATATCTTTTGTATCAACAACTTTCTTCTATTTCTGGGCTACAGTTTTTCAGCTTTCCTGTAAAATTTTTAGTTTGGAGATGAACGGTTTTGAAACCAAGGCACTCAAGTGTGCATAGAGAGAAGGTTATGAAGGATAAGACGATTATCATTCAAAAAGCCATAGATATTTACAGTTCGGATAGACGTAAATTGAAAATTTTGTTGACATAGATTGGAGTAGATGTAGATAAGGAAATAATGTGTATGTTTTGTTTTTTAGGAGTTTCTCTGTTTTCGTTCAATATAACATTAATATGTTTCGAGTTCCTTAGTTCTTGAGTCTATTGTTTTCGTTTCAGAGTTTGTATTGTTTTTTGATGAAATAAAATAGTTTATGTACTCATTCTGGTTTTATGGAAGGTGATATCATTGAAAAATGAAGCGCAATCTCCTCATTTTATAAGCCGGGTTACTTAACTTTTTCGATTTACGCCCGTACTGAGTGACAATATATTTAAGAATTAACTATAAACTATGAAGTATTCGAGTCATTTTAGCGTTTCATAAATTTGATAGGAAAATCCACTTTCGCTTCAACTTCAAATCGGTCTAGCATTTATTACACATCAGTATAATGAGACGAGATATCAACTCCGAGAAACGTAATCTCACTATGATAAATATTTACTATAATGAGAAGATTTTATCTCGTGTAGATTATTACTCAACCTGTGTTTATTTATGATTTATAATATGTCCTGTTAAGTTGGAGAAGATACTGAGACAGAAACTTTCACTACTAACCACTTTTGATAACAATTATCGACAATGTATTATAATACTTTCATATTTTTAGAAATCATGTTACAGTTTTATTGGTTTGCATTTGAATAAAACAAGTGCATTTTCCTAAAAGTTATTTTGAATGATCCGGTTCTCAGTTCATTGTTGACATCACGAGATGAATTCAGCAGTTCTATATTTTTATATTATAATTACGCTTCCCTCATGAAGAAGATGATTGATGATCACTGAACATCGAACAAGGAGTCTAAGCGATTTGAGACTGAATAATAATAATAATCTTTATTGCCAAATAGGAAACAATTGGATATGACAAGATATTAATAAAGTAGCTATTTACATCTTTATCAATAGACTTTACAACATAGGTTTAAATTAAACAATTCAATAGCACCAATAAGTACGAAATGAAAACCTTCATCCGCTCAAATACTTTTGAGGTACTAAGAACCTTTCAGCTACCAAGTAGCCATCATCAGAGTAAACTAAATTAGAAAACAAAATTTACCTATTTACCTATTTAAATACAATTTGGGGTTAATAATGGAAAGAAGGGGTTCTCCTTAGCTGGAGATAAAATCTGAATTTTATAAATTGTTTTTTCGCTTATACATTTTTCCTTCCCTTCTAAATTACCTAGATATTTATCCGTACTATGTTTTGAAAGTTATAAACTTTCTTAAGAAATGGTGTAGTATTTAAAATATGTTCTGCTAATGCTAAAGTTAAAATGTTTAAACGGTTATTTAGTTTGTTCTTGCATCTATAAACGGGTTTTATTTCAAATTTAGAAAACAAATTATGGAATTTATTAATTACTGCAAGATGATAAGTGTAACTTTTGAATCCATTGAACTATTTGAAAGTAATGACTCTAATTTGGTTAGTTGATTGCTATCCATTTTCGGTTTTTGGTTAGAAATTAACTTATTGATCAAATATTTGTCGTAACCATTATCCACCGCTATTGCTGAAATTTCTCAACTTTGTTGTTATAATTTTTCTGGCTCAAAGGAACGTTTAATAATATATGAACAAGACTATCGATCGAATGGAGCTATTATATAATTAATTGATGTACATGAATCCGCTGTAATATATCTAGTCGAATTCCAAATGGTGACCATCTTTGATGATATTAATGTCAAGAAAAGGAAGCTGGTTATTGCTTTCTTTCTACAGTAATAATAATCAAATTGATTATTAAGTGCTCAAAAAACAATGTACCTAGATCAAAAACTTCACTTAAGTGTGAAAATATCATCAGACATATTTGTGCCAATCTTTGAGAAACTGATTTGATTTTGATTTCAAAGTTCTCTCAGAAAAATGTTGGCCAGGATTACCTATTGCACATGGGCTTTTTTTTATAAAAATGTTTGTTGAAAGTGACATAATATTGTTCCATATATAAAGATCAAATATTCACAACAGTTTGTATTGGGGATATTGATATTTGAAAGCCATTTCTATAGAATGTTTATCGACTGTGGAATTGGGGTGTTTGTGAACAGTGAAACAACATCAAATGTAACTGGGGTATCACATGGTTCCTGGTTCAAGTTTGAGATCTTTAAATTTTGCAACTAGTTTCAAAAAATTTCTAAATTCCTTCACAAACCATTTTGCCATGTTATACGTGGAACAATTGATGTTTGAAATTATTGGACTCATGGAACTACCTGGCATATTAGTTTTAGGCAAACAATACAACTTAGGAAGATTGGGATTCCAAAATTTAATTTTGTATTTTAAATTATCGCAGATTACTGAGGTACAGGATTTTGATGTTTGATTTACCGATTTAATGCATTTAGATAAAGGGTTCCTGGATCTCAGTTTATATGGACCGTTATTGAGCATGGTATTTACCGAATGGTTATAAGCTTTTTGTGCCTAATTACAATGGAGTTTTTTTATCTGTTTTTTCAATTCAATAGCTGACAACTTGACTTCTTCCAAGATGGAATTGGAAATGACAGAATTTTGGCTTATTTTATTATCATATATTGGATTATTATGATATATTGGTGACTTGACTAGAATGTTAGAATAAGGGTCCGGCATTTAAAATGTTATTGATGATCTTGAATTATTTTAGGAGGATATTCATTTAATTTTCGAACCACATTTATTTCAAAAATTTACTTTGGATATTTTCAAATGTTTTGCTATGGGTTGCAAAAACAGGTAGCCATACCTGAGCTACGTATTCCAATTTAGATCGGACAAATTAAGTGATCATAGTATTAATGTTATGGAGTGCAGTGGCGGCTCCTCGAAGGAGGCTAAGGAAGCTCAGCCTCCTCACCAATTTATCTTAATGATCATTCTCCATTTTATTTCCTGTTTCTCTGATAATTCTTTAAATTTTACAATTAATTCCCCGTTCTCAGTAGTTATTTTCAATCTGGCAACAGTGGTCAGAGGCTAGATTCTCTATATATCTCAAACGCTGAACATGTGTTGTTCAACACAGTTGCCGTTTTTCCGACCAGTCAATCGCCAAATAGCGTGAAACGGCGAAAACGGCAACAAGGTAGGGAGGCTAGCTTTTCGTACCCATTCGTCGGTCGAATGAAATACGATTACTTGCGCTCCCGCCTCCCGCTGCTAGAAGAATACGGTAAGTTGTTGTTTTTATACCACGAGGCGTAGTAAGGTTAAGTAGTTAATTTTTAAGTTATAATTTATCTAATCGGAATCGGTGAACGTTAAAATTATGAGTGACTTAGTTGCAGAGTTCTTAGAAAATCCATTTAGTGGATTAACATATGATAGAAAAGTGTTCTTCAAAAACAAACGGCCTTTACCGGATTTGAAAGGATTAGTGATGGCAGGGAAGTATCAAAATCGATCGTTTAATACTGATAATTATAAAAAATATGTATGGTTAACGGGATCTGATGTACACAATAAATTATATTGCTGGTATTGCTTGCTATTCACATCAGATACAACTTCATGTTGGGGGCACTTGGGTTATAATGATTTGAAAAATTTAGCTCGTGGCCTAGAAAGACATGAAAAATCGCAGGAACATATTACATCGTGTATTAAGTTTAAATTAACCGGTAAACAGAATATTGTTAATGCGATTGATTCTACACGAACACGCGAAATCGAAAATCATAATAATACAGTAAAGAAAACCGCGAAGTTTTAAAAAAATCATTGATTTCTTATTGTATTTATCAATTCAAGATTTGGCTTTTAGAGGGCATGATGAAACTGAAAATTCAGTTAATAAAGGTAATTTTAGGGAATTGTTAGATTTGTTTTGTAAATACGACAGTAAGCTTCGCGATTTTATGACTAACGCGTCAGTATTTGCAGGCATTTGTTTTGTTTTATGCGGGTATAATGGTTGAGTGACACCACGCGAAATAAGGTTAGATTAGAATTCGTCTGTTCGGTAAATTATTAATTGTAAAAATGGACAACTAGTGGAAAGATTTTTAGGGTTCTACGATGTTAGTTCGGGAAGAACAGCGGTCAATTTATTCAATTTTTCAATGGAAACATTTCCACGATTCGACTTTGCGAATAAATCAGACTTACGACGGCATCTGTAATGGCGGGACATTTAAGCGGTCTTCAAACAAACGTAAGTTTTAAATAACATAGTAGGAAACAGAATTCCCTGTAATGCTCGAACTCGATGGAATTTTACATCACATGCAATGTTTAGTTTACCATCCATAAAAATAAAGACAAATTAATTGAAATATTTGATTTTATATTAAACAGTGATGACTTTTCAACAGATCAGGTTTCATTGAATGCTGCTGTTGGTTTAAAATCTTATTTAGAAAATGAAGAATTTTTGTTATTTCTTGATACTTTTAAATTAATATAATAATATTAACAAACTGATCTTATTTTTCGAATTTTACAACATAAATTCACTAATATAATTCATTCAAGAGATCGTTTAACACATCTCATTGATAAAATTCAAGTTTCCGTTATACAGAATTTCATTTTAATATTTTATTTGGAAATTATTCAACTGATGAGGCTTCTCCCGTGAAAAGGAGGAAAACATATAATTTGGTAGACAAGAAACTACATTATAAACAACTTTTTTATGAAATTTTAGATACTATTAAAGGTCAAATATTGAGATTCGATTTTCCGATTTACATGAATTGAAGTTTTTCGATTTGACGAATAGAAGATTTTTCGAATCTTTTTCAAAAGATTTTCTCAATACACTTTCAGATAACTTAGTTCTAAAATATAATTTTTTTGATAAAATAGCGCTGCACAATGAATTATGCGTTGTATACTGGGATAAAGATATTTTAGGCCAGTACGACAGTCACGCCGATATGATAAAATATATGTATATGTATATATATATAAACTACTTTGTTTGACAGTCACCATTCCTGTCACGTCGGCATCGGTGGAGAGATCATTTTCTACTCTCAAACGAATTAAAACATACATGCGAAATACAATGGGCCAAAATCGTCTATACAATGTTAGTTTAATATCTATTGAAAAAGATTTAGTAAAACACTTAAAACATAATGATACATTTTATGATAATATTATTGATCATTTTTCGTAAATTAAAGACCGTAGAATTTCGTTAATATATAGAAAAGTTGATAAAATTAATAACAAAAAAAAAAATATGAAAAATTCCAAAAAAAAAGAAAAAAAATTAAAAATCCAAAAAAAAATAAAAAACAAAAAACGAACGAAAAAAAAATTTGTGGGCAAGAGAAACTCTATACCTCCACGTTGGTTCTTGCTGGGTAACAATCAATTTTGTCACTGAAGGTTAAATTAATTGGCAGAATAGAGTATATTTTTACAAAAACGTTTTATGTCCAGCCTCCTCTCTCAAAAAGTTCACGAGCCGCCACTGATGGAGTGATTTGAAGGTCGATTTATAAACTTGACGTTGAAGTTGCTGTTTGTTGTTGCCGTTCATCGTTCAGTTCGACTGACGTAACTGTACATTTATAAACTTGACGTTGGGCTCAACGGTGAACAAAGTTTGAGAGACATAGATATTAAATGTACGTTTATAAAATATCTATTTTGATTGTTGACAAGTAATATATAACCTCAATTATTATACTAAAATTTTTGGAGTCCATAGTTAATGTATTTAAAGATATTTATAGAAATTGAGAATTTGAGTCGTAAACTATCTTGACGCCGGGCGAAATTCGCGCAATACCCGTCCGCACAGATAACCACCGTTTGCAATGTTTAAGCATTCCCTTTCTATGAACAACCAAATTAGCGGGGTAGAAGTCACGTGATTTCTTATCGTCGATTACATTGGTTATACGGTTAGCACGACTGAAAGTCAACAGCTTAAGATAAAACATCAAACAGAAAAACAGGGCAAGAAAGGTGTTTCATTGGACGAAATCACCTCAAGATAAAGCGGTACTAAATAGTCTGAATACGGAAATTCAGTATGCCCTATCAGAATATAAGAACGAAAAATTTAATGCAAAGTGGAAAAATACAAAGAGGAAAATTTAACGCCCTGGGTTTTCGCGAAGAAGCTGAGGGTAACAAGCTCAGCGATACCCGTACTCAAATTAGAAAATGGCAACGTAGCAGTGACAGATCTCGAAAAAGCAGAAGCATTCGCTGCGGCGCTAGAAGTCCAATGAGAGAATAGAAAAAGAAGTGAAGCTTATGCTGAGGATAGAGGAGGAGTATAGATTCACAGAAGTATCAAAGGAGGAAATTAAAGAGATAATAAAATGCACAAAGATCCGGAAAGCCCCCGGCAGCGATAAGATTACAAATCAGATGTTGAAAAATATACCGGAAAATGCTATAGAGTACTTGGTAGAAATTGCGAATGGCGTCCTCAAACACAGGCATTATCCAAATAACTGGAAAACAGCGGAAACAGTAATGATCCCCAAACCGAATAAACCAAAGAATGATACATCAAGTTATAGACCGATAAGTTTACTATCAAACGTGAGTAAAATAGTCGAGAGAACTATACTGACCAGGTTGAACCAGCTAATAGAAAAATAAAATATAATCCCGGATGAACAACATGGGTTCCGCAAAGAGCATAGCACAACGCACCAACTAGCTAGAATAGCTGGGAAGATTATAGAAGGGCACAACAAGAAAATGCCTACCGGTGCAGTGTTCCTAGACATAGCCAAATCCTTTGACAAGGTATGGGACGCTGGACTGATACATAAGATGTACATATATACCTACCAATAGCCTACCTGAAGCTTATAGATTCGTACCTCACGGGGCACAGATTTAAAACGAGGGTGAGCGATTTCATGTCGGAAGAAAGACAAGCAAAGGCAGGCGTACCACAAGGGTCGATCCTCAGACCGGTACTCTACAACTTGTATACCGCAGTGATACCTAAGACAGCAGGAGTAGACTTGGCCTAATATGCAGACGACATAGGAGCTTTATGCCAACACATCCAAATAAAATGCGTACAAGCAAGGCTTCAAAGATACATGAGTGATTCAACAAATGACGGATAGAAGTGAACGCCACAAAAAGCCGAGCGATAATGTTCTAAACGAGAGACATTAAACACAAACCGACCAAAGATATTGACATAAACAAGAAAAAGATACCTTGGGTGAAAGAAGTGAAATACTTGGGAGTAACGCTAACTTTCATTCCCCACCTAAGGAACATAAAGAAAAAGGCAAACCAGATAAAGGGGCACCTATATCCGCTACTCAATAGGAAAAGCAAACTAAGTACTAAATAGTATATTAAAGAACGAGTTTCCTAAGACTCGTCTTAAAGCACGAATTCAAGTTTAAAAAACGAGTGGCGAAGCCACGAGTTCTTTTAAAGAATGAGTGCTTCAAGGTCTTAGGAAACGAGTTGTTTATACTATTTTTTGTAATTTGCCCTTTTTATGCCGTTTTTAAACAAAAATGTTTAATTTAGTCCATTTAGGGATTTTTATGGTGGTTGGTAACATCTTAATTTTGAAAGTCAAAATTTGATTCAGTGGTTCTATGATCGCTTTTGTTTCCGTAATTTTAGTTTCGTCTCTACTGGAAAGAGCAATAACACTAGAAAACGACTATTAGTACAAATATCTAAACCATATTGTGTATTAGCTGAAATCAATTCTTCCACTGGACACGTCGATGATTTTCTCTTCTTGAGTTGTTGATGCTCGACACTGTCATTTAAACTGACATAATGATGACAAGATAATTCCGCATCAAGCTCGCCATCCTAAAAATGTAAAAAGTTCCGTGCTTTTTTTGGATATTAAGACACGGCAAGTGATGACGTTGCGTTCGTTAATGGGTCTATTAGAAAATCAAAATGGAGGCAAATTACAAAAAGTAAATTAACGACCTATACTTCTGTGACTGTGACCGTCAATAACATACGCCGCCGAAATATGTTACAAGCATCACCCGCGCAACTAAAGAATTTGCAAATAATACAGAATAAAGAAATCAGATCCTGTCTAGATGCATCATATTACGTGACAAACGACCTGCTCCATAGGGATACAGGAATACCTGAAATTGAGGAAATAATTCGGAAACAGGCGACAATCACATACTAAAAGATGGAAACGCATAGAAACCCCACAATCAGAGGCGCAGCGGATTATGACCCGCTGTTGGAGCCAAAGTACAAGAAGCCAAGAACGGCCTTGTACTTAACGCCCAAAATGGGCAATAAAGATGAAAAACACACAAATAACAAGCAGAAGAGCTCTTAATAAAACCGCAGCGGAAAACGAGCACGGCTCGAATTCGCTAAAGACAAATGTAAGATCATAAGTAAAAGATAAAACATGGTCATCTCTCAACTTTGGATGGCATCCAACGTTTCCCCAACTACCAAAGTCAACGAATTTTATAAATGACAGTTAACATTTTACATATTGTAACTTTGAACGGTAACGCCAACAGCGAATAGCAACTTCAGCGTCGTTTATAAAGCGACCTTTGTTTCTCATAATGAAGCCATTGCATTCTGAATCTGGGGAACGAAAGTCAATTTATTACCGAAATGAACACCTCGATCTACTATGTTATCATGACGTTGAAGCGCATTGTTTTCAATTGTATAGTCAAATTTAATTGGAATAAGTTTACGGCAATAAGAAACCACTTTACATTAATTTGTTAATATTCAATAGCAACCTATTGTTCCTACACCATTCAAGCATCAAATCCAAACTTTCCTGGATTTCCGTCGAATCTGAAGAAACAACAATGGAATTTCAAGGTATTTTACCAGTGAATGTATTAATCGATGTAACCTTATTTCCTTCAAATACTATTTACAGACCGTACTTTATGCAATCCAACTACAAATATAATTAAAGGACCAATTATTCTGATATATAGGATTTAATGATCCCCATTTGATATTAACAAGTAACTAGTTTCCAAATATAGAACTCTATTATGATGATAAAAGAAGTTTTCCTTTATGGATATAGTCTCGGTACGTTTATGTGTTCTATTCTAGATAAGCTAACGAGAGGTGAGAATGCAATCAATATTAGCATAAAGCTCAGTTCTTGGCGGTACAAAATAAGTGTACATCTTAAGATTGAACTGGTTTACACTTGTTGTAAATCCATTATATTATAAATGACACTAAACTGAATAATACACTGCAGGGTTCATTTGTAATAAAATCCAAATTTAGGATTATATAATAATCATCACTCTGAACAGGTCAAAAGGTACAGTAGAAATATAATTAATTGGAGTTTAAGATCGATTTTGTTTTGAGAATGAGTGAGTTGATTTGGTTTATCCGGGTTTTTAAATTTGTGACTGTACTTTGGAAAGTTTGATAGTGCCAAAAAGGAGGGAAAACGATGAGTCCAATAACCAGGAAATAGTATTGAAATGCGCTGAAGCATTGCAAACATCTGGGAAATTGTAAATGAGAAATGGGTATACCTACTGCCGTTGCCAAAATCGAAAAATTCGATCACTTGTATATTTGCTTAAATCAATACAACAATTATTCCACCTATTCTCATAGGGTGCATTTTTTTTCTTAAAATATTCGCTATCGAGAAAAAATTTCCGGAAATTAATTTGTGCACTTGGAATATTCGGCAATGGAATTTCACACCGAAGAAAAATTAGTTTAAAATAATTTCAATGTGATATTATTTGACATTTTGTCACGAAAATATGAGACATTACGAAGGAATGCCATAATTTATTTATAGAATTTTGAGAGTTTGATGTATGCGAGTCCAAACGTCAAAAAAACTTGTGGTGTTTTCATGTTTAAATTGTGTATGGTTATAATTTATAATGTTTCGCCAAGGAATTGAAAATCCTTCAGAAATCCGAGATAAAATTCAACATATAATTCCAGAAAATACAAAAAAATCAAGGGCAAGTGTATGGAGGCAGTTTATGTGCTTTTGTAGGTAATTTTTGATCCACCCACTTTACTTGTACAAAATTGTTAAAAGTGGATTAAATTAGTTTATTACATGTTTTTGAATTACATTTTATTTATTAAAATTGGTGGAATTATGTATTTGTAACTAATGGTTTTCTTTTGGCAACTGATTTACAATAAAATTCAAATATCTTTTGATCCACCTACTTTAGTTGTGTTAAATTATTTTAAATAGATTATATATAGTCTCTTTTATGTTTTTGGGTTAAATTTGATTTACTAAAATTGGAGGAATTATATTTGTTTTTAGCAAACGATAGTTTCTGTTTTTTAAGAGAATCAAATAATTATAAAATAGTAATATTGCTTAATGGAAATGGGCGGCTATGGCTATGACAGATACCATCACAAATGTCATTATTGTACTTTCTCTATATTTTGTACAAAATCAATCGTCTCAGATTATATTGTAACAATGAGTTGTTTTAAAAATTACGAGGCTTGTTCATGTTGCGACGAATTAATGGCTATTCGCCATTACGAAGAGAAGATTTTCAAGAGGAATATCAAAAACATTTAAATGTTGTTATGAAATTAAATAAAATATAGATTTTAATAATAAATCGAATGAATTTAAATATTTAATTTATTTTTGTGGACGTTTGTTTTGTTTTGTATTGTATCACTTTCAAACTCATTTGTTTAACGTCAAAACATATCCACTATAATTTTGCTTCTCTACCCTAAAAGAAAAAATATCCGCTGAAATTTTTTCGTTGGCCTGGCAACAAGTCAAAATAAAAGTATTTCATTGGTCGAAAATTGTCGGTGTGAAATTCTCAATAATATCCTTTACCAATGGGTATTTTTTCGTTAAAATTCTGCATTCAAGAACACGAATGTGAGTGTGAAGTTATCACCGCCAGGAAAATTAAGATGTTTTTCAATTAAGTATTCGATGTTTCATATTTTACAGTTTTGGCTCGAGTGAGTTTCTATTTTATTACAGTTCATAATCTGCTTTTTGTTCGGACCAGCATTTTATTCGTTCAAGTGAAAGTACAAATACAAAAATAAATTTATTGTGATACGTAAATAATGAACGATTAATTAAATATTAAAAATAGAGAAGCAATTTGACATGAAAAGAAATAAAATTTGATGTGCGTGCAGAATGATTCCTCACGTATTATATTCAAGGTAAGTATCTAAACTAATAGGATCGTAACGTTCGTACCATAATAAAATAAATGAAATTATTGCGCCAATTTGTTTTGGTTGTCAATTGGAAATTGTGGAATACCCCCACGCCACATATATTGCACAGATCATGATAGTCCTAGTCATCCTACGATTTTTGATAGTTATTTCTAACTAGTGCACACGGTGGTGCATGTAATATTTGTCTAAACCCATTTGTTATATGCTATATTATGACTATGGATAATACAAGACTTCTTTTGGACGTTTCGGCAGTTTATTTCTAGCTTTATCAAACATTGTTATGGAAATTAGTGTTTCCATGTAACTTAGAAAAAATAGACGACTATGAATAATGAAATGCGTCTGTAGCCGACTTGTGTTTTATGATCCAATTAAAACTGCAGAAAACGTTGTATCGTTAGTGTGTGAAAGACTATTATAAGAAAATGCTAATGAAGCATATGGCCAATTATTGGGTATATTGGGCGATGTATACTTTCATGCAATCGCAAAATATCTGAATGTGGTGTTTGAATCAGATTATTATGAAATTGGAATCAATTTGAACATTAACACAACCTTAATTTGGTACTTTCTAATATGAAACATTTATCATTATTTTTTTTAATATTCAAAATGTTCGTATTGTCGTCGTCAAATTAACTGTGAACAAGAAGATGAGTCGAATTCGTTTTGTATCAAAAAAAAAAAAACTTTTTAATTCTCAAAATGATGAACGCGCGTGCGTCTGAATGTTGCACCAAAATATTAACTTTTCCACAATTAGTCAATGAAAAATATTGACTTGAAATTCAAACCCATTAGTAAAACATAAAGTTGCAAATGCAAATGTATTTACCTTGGCTACCTGTTGGTTCCACATCGCTATCCAAACTTTCGGCAGAAGCTAGGTATGCGGATTCAACCTGATTAGGTCCACTGCTGCCACTAGAGGAACAAGATCCAAGACTTGTAAGTGAAACGGGTCGAGATACTTCAGATGAATTGGTGCTACTCGTAGTACCTAAGCTACTTTCACTGGGAACCTGCAATCAATATCACATTGTTAGTTTATTATAATATTAAAAATGACAAATATCCAGCCTCATGAGACAATACTCTCGGATGTTTGGCTTTCGAAAATTTTTATTTTGTTTCAATTGCAATTGTAGTAGATTTATTGGGAATTTCAGACGAAGTTAGATTTATTTCAGTCAAGTTAACACCGTTAATCTATTACGTCACAGATTTATTAGTGGGGTAATTTTAGAATCTACAATTAGTTATGGATTTTTTAAAATTAAGGATTCATTTCAAAATATATAAAGAAGCACATAGTTCAAATCTAGGAGATTTGAGTTTTAATTGTTAAATAATTTTAATGAAAATGGAATATACATAAAAGTGTTATTGGGAATGTGAAAAAAATTGGTTTTTAAAGGTTCCTGAAGTCGCTGATCTAGAATATCAAGTCAAAAATACCTGAATTATAAACAATGAACAAATTACCTCTTAGATATTACCCACAAAGTTAATTAGTTTTCTCCGGATTGACCAGTAACACTATACAGCTAATATCGCTTTAGTCAACGTTATACATTGAATTGGGTTATTTTAGTAGGACATCTACACTCGGATAGATGGCGTTAGATGCTGTGTGCTGCGAAACAGCTATCCGGAACTATTAGCTGCAGTGTTCTGGGTAGATATAGAAAATCCCACTAACTCAATAATAAACTATAATTATCACTTAATTTAGTTTACACTAACACCCTTTTTCGACACAAATTGCAACTTATCTAAGATAGGTACATTTCAATTGCGATGCAGCCATTATCAAAGACGAAAGAATTCGAAATGGTCAAATTTGAGAAAGAGTTAATTAATCTTTTCCAAAATTGACCGTCAAGTTTTACGCATTCTTTCATAATAAGTTTACATATGTCTTTGATAATGGTTATATCGCAGTTGAAAATTGCATTAGATAAGTTATATTTTGAAGTGGAAATAGGGAGATATATTATATCACATTCCACAGTGGTACCTCTATTATAGTATAATAATAAATAACCACAATAAAATGAGAAAAAACTCTTTTAGCGACCATAGATAGCTATATTTTTACCCTTTCATTTTCATTTTGTTTATCCTCAACCCCAAAATCCTTAGAAACCTAATAACCCCATTTCGAATAACACTTTTAAAAAATTTGTATTTGTTTATTTATCTATTAATATACCGCCTTCGGTAGTATAGTGGCAAGTACGGTTACCACTTACTCCGGCAACCAGGTTTCGTATGCGGGTGACGGCTAAGATTTTTTCACATATCTCAGGCAAAGGGGGTTGAGTAACTTCCGATAAAACCAAGTGACGATAAGTTAACGGTTTTTGATGATTATTTGGTGGATTATTTTATATCCGACGAAGTCACTTTTCCACCCAACATTTGGGTTGAAGCTTTTTCAACTCTAAATAAAATCACGAACGCTTGCTAGTCCTCTCACTCTCTCTTAAATAACTCTTTTTATTATAGTTCACATTTTTTATTTCATGGATGTTTTGTTAAAATTTCAAATAGAAGTGTACATAAAATGTAATAGTGTACTCCTTGTAAATCTAAAAACTCAGCCACAATTCGGAGACAAGATTTTTTGCAAAAATTATTGTTAGATTTGGAACAACAAAAGATAGTAACTACCCTCCATTTTGTTAAAGTTGTTTCAAATATATATGGACACAATACATAAAATATGCAGTAGGTATTATTATGTATAAATTGTCAATGTTTTTCTACCGAGTGTTATGTAAAATGTATGTATTATAAGTACATTATATTCTTGATCATATGTTACACATTTTTTATTACACTAATTTAGTGTATAAATAAAGTAAAACCGACCTTATAATTTAATTTCTCAATCATATTAATTTTTTTTCTAAACGTAAAAGTATTACTTGTACGCCTATGGTGGCAAAATTGTTGCACCAACAAGGTTTTCATTCTATTTGAGAATTTTAAAATCAACGACAGAATGCCATGTGACGAATAACTTATAAACTTCATGCTTTCTGTTGTGAAGGTAATAAGATTTTCTCATATTTACGTCAAATAATGAGGCCAGTTTATACAGAAAACGCGCACTGAAAGAAGGTTGGAGGAATTTGTAGTAACTGATAGAGAATGAGGAAATGTGGCATGAGTGGAATAAGACGAAGCTGAGAGATTAAAACTCCCATTCAAGTATAACATGGTATAATATTGGAGATTAATTTCAAACAAAAGAATATTTCCGCTTAGGACTACGATGCGGTTTTATTTCTATACTTTGGGAGAGGAGAGGCACTCGATATTTTCTTGAAGGTTTGAATGTTATAAGCACAAGGAAAGACCTCGCTAGGATAAGAGTTCCACAACTTCGGCGTCGTTCGATAGAAAAAAGAAGTCTGGTAGGAAGAAGTTGACAATGAAGGGGTTACTAGCTTGAGCTCGTCAGTCCACCTACCTGGAATCTCTCGTGGTAGAATAACAGATAAGATTCCTGATCAACACTATAGAAAAGGGAGATATCTCCCACCTTTCTACGATGTTCTAGAGAGGTCAATGAATTCGTAAGTGTGACATCGTCAATCAGAGGAATAGCTCTCTTCTGGATATAATCCAAGAGCTTCAGCGTATGTTTGATAGCCAAACTCCAAACAGTACTCCAGTACTGTGCAAGTTTTTGTGAAGCGGTTTTCGCAATGGACATCACATGATCATCCCATGAGAGGGTGATGTAAGAATATAGTTTATCATTCAACTTTTCAATGTATATAATTATTATGGAATATTTCATCCTGTGGGCTGAAAATCGAATAATACAACAAACATCATGTAGAACACTTACCGGTTTTTACCTTAAAATGTACGATAGCAGGAGCTCCCGCAATAAATGGAACCTTAGGTATTGCGATTAAAGTTTAGATTTGCAGGAAATACCCTCATTTTCACTACCATTGCAACTTTTATTTAAAAGATATTTAAATAACAGTTGAATTAGTTAAAAAATCTGAATTTCATGCTTAATCATAAATCGATGAAATATTGTTTGTACTATTTAAGCCTTTTTACCTTAAAAAATCTAAACATACCTTATAGTACAAGGTTTTCAAATTCGCTGTGTTTGAAAAGTTATATATTTCATCGCGTCATTGTGATCTATATGGGAATGGTCTGCTTGTTTCAAAAGATCCAACAATCTTGGTATATTAGAATGTTATGTGAAATCTGATGCTTTACCCAATTTGAAATCTGATATGTAACTTTTAAATTATGTAATTTGTTATGCATTCAATTAATTTGCACAATCCATGGTTCGAAATAGTCGATTGGACCAATGCATTTAATGGTCTTTATTGCATATCAAGCAGCCTGTAATAATTAGTTTCTCCTGTTTTATAATTTGATCGAAGAGAGTCTTCTATGGCAATAAAACAAGCAAAAACACGCAGTAACTTCAAAATTAATGCGATTTAAATTAAGTGCCTTCTAATAAAGCATATTCATTGCCTTTTTATGATAAAATATGAACTAACATCACCTGTGTCAGGTTTGGATGAATGTCGGTTGTTCTGAAAACTTGAGATGGTGAAATGTTGATGACCTTTTGGACCTAGCAATGAGATAAACAAGTTATGTACCACAATGGTATTGCACATGTACGTTACGTTCTGATTATGTGACATAATCTTTCAGGAGTTCATTGGTGTAAAAACGGCACAATTATTGCACTCTAGTGTCGTTAGAAATACTTCTGACGATGTTGCTCTGCATTCGAAACATGTCGAGTTATTACAACAAAGTTTAAAATGTAATCTCGCTTTTAATTATTCTAAAAACCTTTCCTTATTGATATTATGGATTTACCTAAAATCAGCAGGAAATCAAATGGTATATGTATTGCATTTACTCAAGCTATTTCTAAAATTGTTAAATAAAAGTCCTAGAACAAAAATTCTTCTACCATAGTGTTTTTCATCGAATTTTAAGCAACTTTGGAAAAATTCGTTCGTCTGGATGTCCATCTACACGATAACTTAAAAACGAAAAGCCTATCATATTCACATTTTGACAGAAAATCGTTTGCTGTTCGGTGACAAACCCTATTGTTTTTATAGAGAAATCGGGTGATAAGCACATCCTTTTCTGAAGCATTGAAAATTAAAAAAAATTATAACTCTCAAAGTATACATTGAATCGATTCAAAACTTTTACAGTAAATTTAAGTTAATCTAATTCAACTCTCTCACCCAAATTTAAACAAAATCGTTCAACAACAACAAAAACAATTATTGAGGTAAACTTAAATTTACAGTTTATGAAAAACGGTCATGCGGCCTAGGGGTTACGCAACCCGGCAACCGGGTTCGATTCCCTGAAACGGAAAATTTGATTTTGTACATTTTCTTCTAAACGTTATTAATCTTAATATTATGTAATTGTGTAAAGATAATGAAATAAATAATTTATTTCATTTTCTTCATACAAATGCGTAGAGTATATTATAGAATGTGGAACAATTTGCGGGGACTAATTTTACCATGTATACTACACACATCAGAAGAATCTAAGGGTCAAGCATATTTTGGGATTGTTTGTTAATTCTCGGAGATCCACGGGACATTATCGCGTTGCAAATCTTTGTTTGTTATTTACACAATACTTTTTTATCATTTTGAACATCATGGCATGTCTTCCTCTTTTTTCCAACGACTATTCATTTTCTTCATGTCATTCCTTGTTTCATTCATCAGATTAAATCAGATGTTATCCGACCAGCGAATGGTAATTATTGAAAATTTTGAGTAGTGTTGTTTGTCTAAATTATGGAACGTAATCACCTTCAGAGAGACGTGCACTTAAGGGCCATTGGACTCGAATTTTTCACTCTTTTCAGTTAGATTGAAGCTTTCAATTGATTTGCAAACTTTGTATGAAATTATAAATAAATTATGTGGCAAAAGATTATGTTCTACGTGGGTAACAAAAATTGTATTGAATTTCCCATTACCAAGTGACGAAACCCTAAAAATATCGCTGACCCCTACATTTTTTTGATGTGTGTATTTATCTATTCCCCAAGCGCCAACACATTTCTAGTTTAGATGATATACCCACCTGAAATACCTGCGAAAAGAACAGTACTGCTCCAAAACCTACATTCTATATTACTGGAACTAATTTATTTTAAAACTAAACTGATTTATCATGAAAAATCACAAAATAAGTAAGATTTTCACCAAATCGTACCGAATGGACGATGTAAAGGACAATTCATTATTTGTATTTTGTCATATTTCCGATAACTCTGAATGCAGTGAATACATTCTTCAACCATTTTGTTATAAATATAAGCCATACGATTTTTTAGTATTCTGATTCTAATAATATATAAATATTATAATTATTAATAGTTCGATGTTCACTAGTGTGTAAAATCTCAAAATTATCGTCAAAGTTATGGTTTTTCCCAATTAATTGTTCTGTAAAGGTTGTATCAGATTTATTAATAATGAAGCTACGTCTATGATCTATGATCCGTTTTTGAAGGTCCTTCTTGTCTGACTAATGTATATCTTAGGGCAAGGCCCACATGTCAGCTTGTGAACCTCACATCTGTCTTCATCGTAAACTTATTTTGTGATTTAACGCTACGTCAATACCTATATTACTAAGAAAATTTGAAATTTTGGAAGTGGTGGCACCTCATATATGTTGTGATGCCAAGATAAGAATAGCTTTGTTTTACTCCAGGAAACACTGAGTTGATAGCTAACCCGTATCGTTTTTAAAATATAAGCTATTATATAGATTTTTTTAGCACTCTGGTTCTAATATTAAAGATAGTAACTATTAATAGTTTGATTCTCACTAGTGTGTGAATCTTAAAATTATCATTAGTTGTGGTTTATGTTCTGCAAAGATTGCACATGATTTATTAATAATGATACTACGCCTGTGACCTTGATCCGTTTATTGAAGGTCCTTCATGTCTGACCAATGTATATCTTAGGACAAGAGCCACATGTCAGGTCGTAAGCCCCACACCTGGCTTCATCGAATGATTTTTTTTTTTTTTTTTTGATAAACCTAGCTGAATTATTTTGTAATTTTACTAAGAAAATAAAAAATTTAAAAAGTGGTGGCCCATATATGTGAAGCCAAGATAAGAATAGCTTTGTGTTATTGCAGGAAACACTGTATCATTTTTTAGATAGGATCTGATCTATTAGTCCGGAAGAGTAACCATTATTTACTGGGATTTGTTCAATGATATTCAACTCGTTATCAAAATTATCGTTTGACATCGGTAAGTTGAGTAGTCGGTGTATGAAACTATTACAGGTTGCTATTATATTTATTATATATAAATTATCGGGAAATAGGTCACACCAACACATATGTTTATTATTTTCGTCTTTACGTACGTTTCGGTCTCACGACCATCATCAGAAAACATATCAATGTCTAAAACGGGATTTCTTAAGACTAATTGTATCATCACAAAGCGTCCTTATTGCACCAATTTCAATTAATTAAAAGTGCCCACTTCCCCAAAACGAACAGAAATAAGAGTAATCGAAATTCTAACACAATCAATGTTTCAAGTATATGAATCAAGAATCAACTGCTTAGCAATTTTCTTATAAACTCGAAGTCATTTCAAAGCACCGTTTGATATACGACTGAAACTAAAAAATATAACGCTTTAAGTATCCACTTTCGAACCAGATGTTGAAAATTTATGAGGTAATAGAAAAAGGTCGTCAAACCTTATCAGAAATATGGCTATTTGAGCATTCTACTTGAAATATACTTTTAACACTATAAAGACGAATGTAGCAATTTTCAAGGGTTTTAATTAATTAAATTAGTATAAATCTGACTTAATGATTGAACGTCTGCTCTATGATTTACAGACTTGGAGTCACGTTTTATGTGAATCATCTCCAGAATAGATCTTTTATAATAAATAATTGGTTTCCTTAGTTAAGATATTAACATTTTTGTAATCGAATTTATGGTTATAATCAAAAAAAAGTTTAGCAAGGGCGGTGGAATTTTTTAAGTTTTTGTTTCTATTACTATACTTATGACCATACATTCTTTTTTATAAATATTGTTTAGAGATTTCTGTATAAGTCCTATCGCAATCTAAACAATTTAATTTGTATACTGTGTGGGTTTGTTTATCTTTAGGTAGATTTGAAGAATATTTACCAACATAGTTTGTAGGTTTGTGCGCAACATTTATATCATACTTTTTTAAACATTTCTTGATTTTCTTCGGGGTCTCCGGAATGCATGGTAATGTCAAAAAATTATCTGTATTACCGTTTATGCTATTTATATATGACGTTCCATTATAGATGTTTATTCTTTCATTAATGATAGGGTTGGAAAATGTTTTTGGGTAGACATTCATTCCAGTGTATTACGAACAATTTTCAAATTTTAAGGACCGTCCTTTGGTTGAGACCATTTAATAGCGCGATCTGTAAGGCTGTTTATAACACTTTTTTATAACTTGTTGGTGCAACTGAATTGAAGTAGTAGGTTGCTATTTTATTTTGAAATGGATGGTTTGAAGTAGGTATTGTGAATTGTCAGAAATATATTTTGAAAAATAAACTTTCGTTATTAATTTTCTTGACGTTTAAATAAAAAAAAAAAACAGAATTATTTTCAATTTGATAATAATATACGTTTATCTAGAAATGGTTTAACTATGGGTAACCGGTTGGGTATTCCTGACCACTAAACTTCCGACGGCGGGTGTTGCGGCGGCTTTACATACTTTACGATCCTGACTTCATGTGTCCTTTGATTTTCTCAAAGAAGGAAAATCGTAGAGCATATCCTTCTTTGATTAGCTGTTCCCCTTTTGAAAAAATCTGAGAACGGATGAAGCCATAAAGCATGTCCAAAGGTTGAGACATGCTAACTGATTGTTCAGTGAGGTGGCGATACGCAACAGGAATACCAACCTGTTAAGCCCCTGAAATTCGTAAACACTCTTTTACAAGTTACTCTATTTTAATGCATGATAACAATAAATGAAACAACAATTGAGAATTTTACAAAAATAGAAGCCAAATTTGACTTATTTGAACCATATTGTTATATATTGGCAAAATGAAAAAATATTTATTAGTTTCCCTAAAAACAGCTATCGCAATTTGCATGTTTTCAGCTCCGCCCCTCCCCCTCGAGGCATGTGATGGTTCCTCTTAAAACGTGCCACAATCCGACACTGGACGGTGTTCATCATGAATGTACTTGGTTGTCCGTACGCATCTATGCATTGTATGCGCTGCATGCAAATTGATTATAATTTATGCAAACATTTTTGTGATCCAAATTGCGTGACTAACGTGGATTTTACGGCGTCTAGCAAATATTTACAAGGTACATTAACATGTTGTACATCTCATATTTAACCATTCGCGCCGCTTTCTTTTAAAAAGGTTTAGCGTTTAGCTAATATTAATAGATTCCTGCTACGCTCTACTCATGAATTCTTAGACGGCATATGTTAATTCCCTGATCATGGCATTAATAAATATACATTCCTCTCGAAATCCTCATAAAAATGTTTACATTCTATATTACAGTTTATCTTTAACCAACCTGAATTAATGTAGAAGCATGCTTTCCACCTTCGCGAACAAGTGTAAAAGACAACAAATATTTACCATGAATTGTAAATGTTGAGGTAAATCTCATAGGTAAGCATGTATTGCAAAGGATTGTTTGTGTTGTGGCTTGTCGTTATGTTTTTAGTTTGTGTTAATTAAAATGGGTACACGTGTGATACACCAGCAGGCATATGCATCTACTTAAATCATCTACTCAGAAATTCACATTCGGAGCCTTGTTGAAATTAAAATATGCACGATTTAATAAAACTAATGATGTAATTCAACAATCGGTTGGATGTCCCATCAATAGCTTTGTGAATGATGGTTCATTTCACATCGCTTTCTCCTCTAGAGCCCCTATGTCATCAAACGAACCCAGAAGCAGTTCGATCTGGCTAGAATTTTGAAATGGGGATCTGATGATTTAGGAGAGTTTAATGTAACCAAAACACGAGTTTTCTCCAGGAAGGCGGATCTCACAGTTCATAAAATGATGATAAAAGTATTCCTATGAAGTCATCAATATCCATGCTCAGTATCACCACAACAGCATCTTTTCTTGGGACGTTCATGAGGTTATAGTGTGCCTCAGATCAACTTATTGATCTGAGGTGCCTATAAATATTTCCACGGTAGGTTATCATTGGAAATGTAGTCGGCTATTCCATCATGGGAAATTCCAGGTAGGCAGATTATACGAGATCAATCAATATCCTCTATAGTACAAGGCGTGAACGCCGAGTATAAATTTCAGTGTGACGTCATCAACAACAGGCTTGCAGAAGAGACGTAGCATACGACAATACCCGTTTAGTATTAATGGCGCCTCTCCGATATTGAATGCGACAGGTTATAAACATTACAAGAGATTTACCTCTTTCTCGTGGAAAATTATATGTTGCACCTGTTCCTAAGGTGTGCTTGTGTGATTGGAACGTATTTTTACTTGTCAATAAGCGTGTGTACGAGTGTTATGACTGAATAAAGTGCGTTGAAAAATGGCTTCCTAAGTGAACGTTTATGATGGTTTTTCTCGGGTTTTTGTCGTACGTACAGTTTACTGATGTTTGTTACTTAATTACTTATTCTGAATAAATATTGTGCTCCTGGGAAATTACAACAATGGGCCAGAATGTTTAGTTTTCCTAATGATAATGAATTATGGAAATAATGGAAATCGGCTTGTGAAAGATTTCATGGTGACAAGAATAATAGAACAAGATTCTCTTAGTGGTACCGTAGTAAGTGTAAATGTTGTGAATTATTTTCAAATTAGAATAAATTGGATACAAAATATTCTGTATTATAAGTGACAATAATGTACTCAACAGCAAAGCTATGAACAATTTTGTTTAAACATAACAAGTTGAGAATCGTGTATCCTTACACACAGTTGATAATTCAAGACCATTATTTTATCTATTCGAAGACATGTTTTTACAGTAATATAAGCAAATGGGGTGCAACTAAGGACTTAGTTCACGTCTGGCAACCCCGTTTAAACAGGAAGTCCTTATATATGTCCTAAAGAATAAATAAAAATGTTGTTTTACTGTCGGTATTTCAGCATTTCGTGTAACGTACGAGTGACCAGCTGCAATATACCCTCTGACTTCTGACGTCACGACGGAACGTTCACCTCTTGTACTATAGACGGTATTATCGGGTGACTGTAACCAAACTAATTTTTCTTGTTGTTCAAGCAGCCCCAAAAAAAATTAGATACAAAATATTCTGTATTATAAGTGACAATAATGCACTCAACAACAAAGTCATGAACATTTTTTTTAAACATAACAAGTGAAGAATCGTATATCCTCATCCAGATGATAATTCAAGACCATCATTTTATATATCCGATTTGGTTCACATTCTCAAATGTATAAGGAGTAATTGGCAAAATTCAAAACCAAATCAAATTATGCAGTATCCCAACTTTGATTCGGGAGACAAGAATATTGCCTCATTTTATGCTTTTAAGAAATGCATGAACTAGAACATGATATACTGTAAAAGTAGCCGTTGAGGTATTCAATGAATATATCATATAGGCTCTACTTCAATTTGGTTCAAATATAGAGCATTTCAAATCCAAAGACCAGTTTATAAATATCATATTAATTTGGTGGAAAATACGAATGTAAAAACTCTGCCCAAAAGGCAACGATTAAGGAACATGTTCCAGGAACCTATCGTCAAAGGTAACTTAGAGGATGATTCAAAAAAAATTTTAAGAAATTTATTCATGTGGTTAGATACGTGGAAGTCTAGTTCGGCCTTAAATAAATTAAGAACACCGAGATATACTGCATGTTCACACCCAGTTTACGAAATTTTTGAAATAATTTCGCATTGTATCAATCAGCTTAATTTAAATTACACATTGTTAGGAAAATTTCTGACAGAACAGAAGACGTGTAATAAAAGCAAATGGGGTGCAACTACGGACTCAGTTCACGTCTGGCAACGCCGTTTAAACATGAATTCCTTATATATGTCCTAAAGAATGAATAAAAATGTTGTTTTACTGTCGGTATTGCAGCATTGTGCGTGTAACGTACGGGTGACCAGCTGCAATATACCCTCTGACTTGTGACGTCACGACGGAACGTTCACCCCTTGTACTATAGCGGGTATTGTCGGGTGACCGTAACCAAACTAATTTTTCTTGTTGTCCAAGAGCCGCAATGTTAAAAGTGGGCCAACCGTAGATTCACAGTCCCTTGAAACCCTCATTTTTGATACTTGCGAACCCTGAAATTGGCGCTCTCCCTTCCAGGAGCATCCCCAAAAAAACGGAATTCGAGATGACTCTTGGACAATGTAAAAAGTGGAGTAAATTAATCGTTGAGGTATATAGATATCATAACTGAAGGGGCTTTTGTTAAGTGACGTCCATAAGGAGGTCCCAAATTTTGCCAAAAAAGGACCGACCGTAGAATGCGTAACACTTAGGAAATGGGTTCCTTGGGATCTACGAAGACTATAACTCACCGGACTTTTTTATTAGCGCAAGTAGGTTTTACAGGGGTTTTAATTGGTAAAAAAGGGTATAATTTGTCTTTTTTCTTCAAACTGACCCAATATAACCGAGTATTGATAGAAAAGAAAGTCTATTGGCGGATACATTGGTGAGAGTAACCAAGAACCCTTATTTTTTTTTAACTACCGGCCCTTATTAGGAACTTTCAAGGGCCAGATTTGGGAAAAGTTTGAAGTTTTGGAAAAGAGATTCATTTTTGGATAGCGAATTTGTCATTAAAATTTGGATTCAATGCCTGCTAAATATCAAAACTGTCAATTAGATCAGTAGTTAATAAAAGAAGTCTTTCGGGGTGTTGATTTTTGGGTCTCTTCCAATGTATACGCCAATAGGCTTTCTTTTTTATCAATATTTGGCCATGTTGGGTCAGTTTAAAGTCCCCTGAGTGATGGTCTTCAAACACCTTAAAGAACACATTCAAAAAGTTTTACGAAGTCGACAAGTCACCTCAGCTTAGCGACGTGCATCATTCAAGAGAAAACCTTCAGTTATGGTTTCTATAAATTTACTTGACTTTTAAAGTTGTAAACGAGTCAGCCCTGGGTAGGGGGCGCCCATTCCAGAGTTCGCGACCATAATATTCGTGATAGTGAGGGTAGTTAAAAGATAAAATAATTAAGCCTCCCCAGAAATCTAATGGACACTACTGAAGTTACTTCTCTATGAAAAAACGCTGACAATTTCTGCTTGTTTATGGATGCGGCGTTTATTTGATGTAAATATTTTTTATTTAATATGTAGAATAACGAAATAAATGTTTCACACGAACTGCAAATTTTGATTATTGCTGACAATTGTTTCATCACATAGTGACATTTTCAAAGAGGGTCATGAGTCTATAACCCGCGTTGAAAATATTATTGTGACATTTCTGTACATTAAAATTTATTAATTTTCAACATCTGAATTTGTATTGCAATTACCGATGTCAGTGTATTCACCTTTCCGAAAATCACATAAACTGTTTTTATCGTTTTGTAGAATGTACCTATAACGCAACCAGTTCCATTAAAATAAAATTAGTTAGGTAGTTTATTAGTTTATAAGATTTTCAGGCCGAATGCAATCCTGTTTACAAAATTACATAATATCAACAAAATACATTAATATACATTTCAGATACAGGGTCGCACTGCACTTCGTACCTTTCTGTTAACAGAAGTTGAATTATTCATTTTGTACAGTATCTAAAGCTAATTAACATTTCTTTGCATCCATTAGTAGTTGTAATGCTCGTTGAATCGATAACATCATTTGCAATATATAAATGCGTAAATTAATTAACTTTCTGATTCTAATAATCTGTCCTAACATAGAAACTGTGAATAATTCTTGAACACTTACATTCCTGGACAATATCGCGACAGAAATTGAATTTAATGAATTTACTTCGAAATGGAGAAAAATAGTAGATACATTCTCCGAATGAAACTCATTCTCATAAAATGATGTTTACGAAGATTCCTAGAGAATACATCGGTTTAGATCTTGCTAGATGTCGTCAGAACTCAGCGGCAATCATTGTTTTCTACATATGAGAGAGTTGTACCAGCACCTTTTCGTTTTACAGTAGCAACCAAGAATACATATAGTCGATTCAAATAGGTATTAAAACAGGACGGCTTACGAAAATCGAAAGATTTGGACCGATTTAGATGAAACAATGTGCATTCGATTCGGGATGACATCTAGAAAAAAGCTTACCGGTTAGTTTTTTGTGCAAATTTGTTATTTTTTTTAACCGAAAAACACTTTCATTAATTTGCAGCGTTAATGCTTCATTAAAGCAATGTTTTATTTATTGAACAATATGTATTTGAATTATTTAAAAAATGTTTCTGATAATATTCACTGAACCACAGAACAAAATAATTTTCACATAAAACGAATGAGAAATTTTACTAATCTGAACAATAGCAGCATCCAACAGTAAGTGACACGGGGTGATCATTTATTATGTACTACATTACAATAGCAGCGTGGTCCACGTATACGTTGCCGCGTCTTTATTTTGGGGGGATGGGAGGGAGGACCGGTTTAGATAAACAGCTGCTCTATGAAGCGATGGATGCCATAGAGATCTTATTATATGATAGATGCTGTGTTATAGTATAGTGTAGACTCCATAGTTTAAGAAAAATACCTACCTGCTACTCCCGCCCGGTTTTTATTACGTATATGTCCATAGTATATGTAAAAGATGGTGTGTGGAATATAAAAAGACTGAGTAGAGAAGATAGACAAAAATTTTAGATGAGCGGGAATTTATTTCAAATTAAAAAATTAAAAAATTAGAATTCGATTTTGTTTTTCATTTAAATTAGTAACGAAATTAGTGGTTTCAGCAATATTCAAAGTTTATAGTCACATTTTCAACCCCATGTAAAAATCGTTTATCATCAACATTTATAGTCTATTAAATGGAGGTTTTCGACACAAAATCGTTTTCATTCTTGTTCTGGCGTCATAAACTTGTTGGCCCTACTAAAAACAATTTATGTAGGTTCCATTTTGAGCCCCAAAATGCATCTTTGCTCACTATACGGAGTATATAGTGTATAGTAATCGGTCCAAAAAAAATTCTGGAATTTCGTGGATGTATCAGTTTTGAGTATTTTTGGATCGTTCTAGACTATTTTTGACATGCGAGTGGTATTCCTGACATCCAACTCAATTTTTTCAAATCGAATTATGGTATTTTATTTAACCATAAGGACAACAGTGTTTTTCTTGTTATTTATACATCATACGTTATTTAGCCCGCAGAAAGGTCCGAAATTCTCATTTCCAGATTCAAGTAACGTCACGATCTACTTTATGTTTTTATTGTGTGCAAGATGTCCCAGACTGCTTGATTCCATGGTACATTTTGATAGTTCATGTGACAGCAAGTGTTAGTATAGTAGGTTACATTATAATGTAAATTGCGAAAGTCAACCTGACAACAGCTGTCAGTAAGAAACATAGAATTGTAAAATATATTATGTAGACCATTTCGATAAAATTTCAATGTAATATAGAGTCTAATTAAAAATGTGTCATTAGCGGTTTCTAAATCATTTCCAATATATATTTTTTCCCTAAAATTATTTACATTTGACCCCCAGGGTCCCCAGGAGTGTCGAAAGCTATTTGACTAACAAATGCGAGTCACGTGATCAATTGATCATAGCTTTTTTATTAGACAACAGGAAAAATTGTAAAAATATGACTATTTTCATGGTTCAAAATTCCAAGATAAGACATAGTGCGTTTCTGTTTCTGGTGTATGATATTTCATAATGATACTAATTTTAGGTGGTTGGAGAAGTTCCCTTAATATACTTGTAGTTTTCCAATTCCTTCCATATACGTAGTATGTAGTGGTAGTATTGTAATCGGGTCAGAAAGTTTTTCCGAATTTTCGCGAATATATCCGCTTTCAGCATTTCTGAATCGATCTAGACGATTTTTGACATGATCTCTCTCTCTTTCTTTCTCTGCGTGTGCTCGCGCGCCGTATGTGTGTGTGCGTAAAAACTGTGGAGATGATTCCGCCGTTCCTATTGGTCGTATGGATTCGAAGATTTGCAGATCGCTTTAAAGTGGTGAAAAAAATTGGTATTTTTGGGAGCGGTAACCCCGTTTCAAGTAGTATGTTTGACATTCATCTTCAGTTTATCAAATAGAATACTATTTTATTGAACCATATGGACAACTTTGTTTTTCTGGTTATACATATAATATATCGCACGCATACATTTAACCCGCATAAGGGTCTGAAATTCTAATTTTAAGATTCAATGACGTCATTGAAGTGTGAAGATACAGATTATTTTGTATGTTAAATAATTTCAAATACTTATACATTAACTATGGATTATTGGGTTTCCTTAAAAAAATGCTGCTTCAGCGAAAAAATAGATGGGCTTTATGTTTTGTTATTTTAAATAATTACATGCAGTTATTTGTTTCTTTCGAACATTTGGTAAACACTACAATTGATTCTAAGCTACATTTAAGATAACGAGTAATTTATATTATTTGATACAATAAATAAAGAACCCAATTTTGTTTGTAACAGTTTATTATATAACAATACCTAGAAACTGCAATAGCACATAATACCCTCTGGTAAAACTCCAATGAAATCAACAAAAATTTGCATTTGAGAATTAAAAGCAGTTGGAACGCAACCTCCTCTAAAATTATTCAGATATTTAATATATCTCATGTGGGGAGATACCGGTTTGTTGGTAATTTGATTGCGAGATATTTCTATAAAATGCAACCCATAGATTTTCATATTCTTTCTTTTTAGTTCGTTTGACATAAACATCATTATAATCTTCAGAATCGGATGAACTTATATAAATAACAAATTTTCGGATAATGAAACATGAATTATAAGTTAAGAACGATTTAAAAATTAAAACTACTTTATTATAAAATTGGTTGAGTAATTAAAAGAATTTAACTAATTGCAAATTCATTTCTATGTACATAATGATCATAATTCTAATACCGCAAAATATAGGTACCTACTGTTATGATTTCATTTCCTACATAATATAAAATGATAAAATTTGAACTTACCTAAACATTAAAATTAGAAAAGATTAATAAAATATATAAAATATGGAATTAAAAACATTATTAAAAGTTAAATTATAGGTAGTATAAGGTATTAAACAATGTATAACAAAATTAAACCAGAATGTAATATAGAATAAGAAGTGTAAACAAGAAACAGTGAAAGTGGATAAACGTACAGTGATACGAAGGAGGAAATCTTTATTAAAATGAATCAAAGACTATCAGAAGATATCACAAAATATTAAAATATGTTATAGATTTAAGATAGAATTAGGAAATTAGAGTTCTACAATGTTTATATAATTGTTATTTATATTTTATATTATGTATTAGATTTAAGAATTGACAAATGTCAAAATTGACATAAATATTGGAATAATCAAGTTAATATGAACCTAATCATAGGTTATCTTATACCAAAATATGTGGAAAAATGTAGGCAATATTAATTTAAATAGGAGAATGCATCATCACTTTAAATAATTTGAAAATCTTCAATAATTCAAAATTTCTAGAATAGTACTCAATTTTGATTGGTCGAGACAATTTAGATACTTCAAAAGGTTAACAATTAAAAAGTTCTGTTAAAATCCAACAATGATCAAAACATCCGAGATTAAGAAAGGAAGCACCTCATTGGTTGGAAATGACATAAACTGGCTTCCCTTTGTGGGTCCTATAAAAAGGAAACAGGAAGGAAAACCAGACAGTTTGCATTTACATCTGAGATCCACAGCATCTTCTGCAGCTCAAGTGTATTTCCATAACCTTAGTTTTTGGTAACATCGGAGAACTCAAGTAGTCTCTGTAGCTTCGACAAGTTAAAGTAACCGAAGCAAGTAAATTATTTCTACGAATCAAGTAGTGTTCCTGAGTCTTCATAACAAAGTTTAAGGTTATAATAACCACAGTTAATAAATAGCATCGTAGAATATCCAGTCTTCGATAGCGTTCCAGTATATTATTGAAGAAGTTTTATATCTTAAAAGAATAAAACAAGTTAACAATTTATTATCAACAGTTCCTGAATTTATAAAGAAGTAACAACATAGTTTACCTTGTGTATGTTTTCAAAGCAGAGCATTGTGTTTTAAAGTGAATAATCAAATAACCAAGAAGATATAAAATCAACTGAACATTGCCAACATTTTCTCTCATATTATTGGATATAACTAAAAGTAAGTTTATTTATAATATCCTCATTGTATCGTTATTTGTATATCTGAATGTAAGCTTGTCGTTTGTAAACAAGAATTAATATTAAGTAGTTTTGAGGTTAAACATAGAAATTTTAGAACATAAAATATAAATCGTAAAATCTGTAACCTGAGATAATAACATAGAGTCATTAATATTAAAATATAGAAACTTTAAACATTCAAACAAAATATTGTGTTTAATTCCATATAATATAAAAAGATCATTTTCATTCAAATCAAACAAAACAAATCAAATATATAGAATATAAATTCAAAAAAATCAAATCAAAATAAAAAGCTAGCCGGTAGAATAAAATTAAAGTAAAATTAAAATTGAACAAAATATCATTAATTTATAATTTATAAATAAACAGGTAAAGCCTTTTAATAACAATTGGCGCCCAACGTGGGGCAATCAAAACTCAGTAAAAATCCTTTTTAATAACAATTGATTTCTATTAATAGATTTTTTATTTTGGTGCGAACTGTCAGATACCAATAATAGGTTAACAGTTAAAAAGAGAAATGGCCAGATTAAAGATTTTCTTTACTAAGAGGAAATAATTATTCTGAAATTAAAATTGAGCAGTGTCATCACTGGAAATAATTTATATTATTCTATGGTTTTATTATCCGTCTTGTTTGTGAATTCAAAATAATCTTACTTCGTATGCATCATCAAATAAATGAAAATTGTTACACACTTTAAAACTCCCTGCGTAGCAAGTAGTGTAACAACTCCAGCCGATAATAATCAATAATAAAATAAAAATCAAACTAGTATTAAGTCTCGGAGAGGATGGATTATGTACAATCATGGATTATAAATAGTACACATGTACTTACATCGGTATAATTATATTAATAAAATTCAAGACTGATTAATTGCAGTTGTTTCACAAATACACCCACGTGACTTCAACGCCATCCTTGCACTCACTAAGTATAGGTGAGCATTAGTAATTAATAACGTGAGATGTGATCTTACTTTTAATTTTATGTATATATCAGAATTTATGATTCAGGTTGTGTATGCAAGCGTATATTCGATTTCATTTCAATGTCACTTCTACAATAATAACCTTCATATTTCATACACAGGCACACATAGCGTTTTGTTAGTGATGAATTCATAATATTTATTAAAGTGAGGAATTCCACTGTGGGTATTATGAAGATGGACATTCAATCAGCTTGACTGTATTTTATAGGTATGCTGTTTATTTTATGAATAGAAATTACCATGTAGGAGGGCATTAATTCAGTTCCGTTTTCTTTATGAAATGAGGGGTGATTTATTTCCATCATGTGAAGTGGCTGAATACGATACTTACCCTCACCAAGATAATTTTCTCAAGGTTTATACGAAGAGTACGAATAGTCCAGTCAATGAAACCGAGAAAAAATAAAAAAGTATATATTTTTTCTAGTAAATGGATTTTTATGAAATATGGTGTGTGGGTCCTGAAGGATCCAGGATTGGTGATGGTATTGGCTGTAGCGGGCTTATTGGAAAGTTCAGTGCCCTTAGTCAAAGACCCTTGTACACTATCCCCTGCAACGTTTTTAGGGGCTATTTGGATACCCCGTTGCTCAACAGAATCCTAAGATCCGCCGTGATGATCCTCGGACCTAGCCAGGAAAACCTGGTTCGAATGAACGCAGGATATTCACAAAGAAAGTTGGTTGACGACTCTACTTTGTTTCCGTCGCATCCCAGATAGAAGGGAGTGTCACTTTTCCCTACTGTATGTTCAAATTTCATCAGATTTCCATGAACTGTAAAGATCTCGGAAATTATCCTGATGCTTTTCCTACTCAGCAAGAGTGTCTCGCTTGCCCTTTGACCTACCTCATTGCCAAGCAGCGCTTTGGCAGTTCGGCATCAGTCGTAAATCCTTCTCGATGCTAAGGCATGATGATCTCCCAGATGGTTCCGCAAGATCTGTATACCCCAGTTGTAGGGGATACCAGCAAGGGGTCTTGAGGATAGTCTAATCTGGCCCTGTCTCTGGCCAGTTTGTTCACTCTCTCATTCCCTTTCCAATCTGAGAGGGTCCTGGATAGTAAGTGTTGCAAATCAGAACGCCCCACTCAAAAATTTCAGGAGTTATTGTGTAAACTGTTCAAACCTATAAAAAGTTGTCAAATAATACAACTTTTCCACCCTTCTAAATTTGGAAAAATGTATATTTTCTTATAGCCTTTTTATAGAATAAAGAAGAGTGGTTAAAAAACTATATGAAAGGCAAATATGCAAAATCATATTTTAAAATAATTAAACATCATTTATTGTCGATAAATACACATTTTTTGTTTGAATAATTTTTCTCCAAAATGAATATTTTTCGAGTAAACCTTAAAACTGTCAAGTTAAGTTTGAGCGGGCATATGAAAGAAAGGGTGAATCGTGGACCTTTGAAATTGCCTGGATCATCTAACTTAATGTTAAGTAACATATTTCGGTAGAAAATTTTAGAATCCAAAAATCTATGTTGAATAAGTTAATTTCTAACCAACAATCGAAAATGGAACGCAATCAACTAACCAAATTGGAGCCATTACTTTCAAATAATTCATGAAATTCAAATGTTTCACTTATCATCCTTCAGAAACCAATAAAGTCCATAATTTGTTTTCAAAATTTGCAATAAAATTCGTTTATAGATGCAAGAACAAGCTAAAAAACCATTTAAGCAATATCTCTGATAAAGTTCCCGATTTCGACAAATCTGGAATTTACAATATTGATTGTGAGACTTGTTCAGAATGCTATGTGGGTCAATCTGGATTAGAAGAAACATTTTAACTCGTTATAAACAACATTCTGTCTATAAAAGAAGAATAATAGTGAACAATCAGCATTAGCAGAACATATGTTAAATACAGGTCACACTATTTCTCAAGAACGTTTATCACTTTCAAAACACAGTATTGACAAAATATCTAGGTAATTTAGAAAGGATTTTTTTTAATACTTAGACTACACTAGAGGGAAACCTACAAACAATCAATATTTTGGTACAAAACAGAAGCCACACAGGAAACATCCATAGCGAGATAAAGTACTGGAAACCCAGAAACCATAACTTCTTGGTAAATAACGGAAACACCATAGGAAGTTATCCATAGAGAGAAATAACTAAGACAAAAAAATACCGTAAAATTGGCCATCAACCATATTACAGTATAAATAGACGAACGTGAACATCAACGTGAACAACAATGCAGATATCGACGTAACAACAACGTGAATATCAACATAAACACTAAAGGAAATTCACATCGACATCGAGAAACGTGAGAGAAAGACGCAGTTCATATCCTGCGGTAATGCGATAAGCCGTTCGGGGGTATGGATGAAGATCGGAGAGGTTTTAGCAGGTATGCTGTAACTTAGAGTGAGTCCTGCACTACCTGAAGTGATAGATAAAGCTGACGGTGTGCATAAAGCATTTCCTCTCCACAGAAAAAAAAAGACTATCAGATCCCCATTTCAAAATCTTTGCCAGATCTCCATTAATTGCGTTAACTTGTCCCTGTCTCGCTCCTCTAGCTTCAATGGATGGTATAGGGGCTCTAGATGAGAAAGCGGTATGAAGTGTTAAGTTGTGGACGGGACAGGTGGTCACTTCCAGCAGATCGTTAATATGGAGCAGAAACAAAGTGGGTGGAAATGTATAAGCGAAAAAGCGATTTATTAAATTTAGATTTACCAGCTCCAGCTGAGGATAACTACTTTTTTTGTATTATTAACCTCAAAAAGTATTTTAACAGGAGCATTTTGTTTCCTAATTTAGTTTACTTTGACGATGACCACTTGGTAGCTGAAAGGTCCATAGTGCTTTGATAGTATTTTTGGTGGATAAGGGTGATTGTTTCGTATCATGCGTTACCATTGAATTTCTGAATTTGATAACATGGCACGGTTCAAATTGTATACACTGCTAGACAATTGTCAATGTGGAGATTATCCTGATGCAGTATATACAGAAGTTGCAAAACAGGTAGAGAGAGGCGAGATAATTTTGGGAAGTGCCGAGAAATAATGAACTAAGCTGGCCATTACAGTCTAAAAAGGATAACTCTCATTCTGTACCAGACTGTGAATAAGATTAGTATAAGCACGACAATAATGACGACTAGTATATGCCTTACATAATGTTCTTTGTTTCCTGTTAGTTTTGGTCGAGTGGGTTGGTAGGCAATTGTTTTGGCGGTATTTTCGTTGGATGGAAGGTGGCCCAACATACCGCGTATTGTCGTGAAATGTAAGCATGACTCCTACGGTTGAATCAAATTTATATTTTTTCAAACACTCGAAATTTTTCATATATTGCACGCTTCTATGGAATAAATTGCAAGTCATCTAACACGTCCAGTATTGCTTCCCGAAGGTTGTTCATTATTACCGTGAATTGAACTTCGGCTCTTGTTTTTCAGCAGGTTTTTAGTAATTTAATTATGTCGATAAGTAATTTTCCTGCATTGCTCACTGTCTAATACAATATTCGTTAATTCCACCAGTTCATGTTTCAAACTTTATAATGAAGATCCTGCTAACTGTGTAAGTTTCAAACATCCAATATTATTGCGATTAGTGTTTTAATTAAATGGAGATTGGATATTTTAACGAAAGCTATTCAAAGTTCAGACTCATTTTTGTTGATCAATTCCTTTTCAAATCTGTCAAATATCAAGGAATTTTTCATATTTCTTCTACGAATAATTAATTAATTCAAGTGGCGTAAAAGTAAATAAAACTCCACCTTGCACTATCAGTTGTGTCTATAGAGAGGTTGATATCAGAACAGTCTAGTGATATTGACCTACTAAGATAATACTTACACATGAACGATTCTAGTTATTTTAAAATACTGGAAATGTAGATTTCTTATTTGGTTATGCGTGTTCGCGATTATGGCCAATAATAGTAAAATGTTAACACCTATATTTTGTAGATGAATTTTGTTGTTTTATTAAAAATTGTTGCTTGACAAATTGACACAGTAAAGAAGTGCTATTGAAGTCAATACTGCTGGAAGCAAATGTTTTAGCAAAATTTATAACATACTGTCTGAAATATTCAAATTTACGTCATGAAAAAAATGGGTAAAAATATCTTTGATACGTACGAGGGCAAGGTGAAGTCCTTGAAAAATGAAACAAGAAAAGATTTATTTAGTCAAAACTTATTTTATTTCTCAACATAATCTCCATGTAGCCCGTTACACTTCGACTAACGTTTTTCTAATTTTTCGATCTCTTCCAAATACACACGTCAAAAGTCTTGGGCCCCGTATATATCAAATGATTCAATTAAGCCCGATTATTTTTTTTAACTGTGGTAACAAGTAACATGTATTTAAGGTATAAAAAAGACAAAAAAGAGATGTCAATAATGAATCCTGACTTTATTATAAATGTTTTGACAGCAGTGGCAGTGAAAGCATATTCAGCCAAGTGACTAGTGTATTAATTTCTCTTGATTTTTTGGATTATCATGCTTGATCGTGAAATTTCTGCATTTAATCGAGCGAGAATTACTTACACGATGGATGGCACTCTAATCATCAGATTTCGGAAATGTTGGGCATTCCTAGATCATCTGTTGTGCGAATAGTTCACAGGTACCAATAATTCGATACAGTGGAAAACAGACCACGTAGTGAACGTCCTCGAAAGGGAAGATCGTTATTTGGTGCAATATGCTCGCACAGCTTCAGATTCAGCTCTCAGAAGCCACTTTCAGCGTACGTTTCGTCGTGTTATATCGACACCCACAGTTCGAAGAAGACTCCAGCATGCAAATTTACGTGCTAGTAGACCATTACGGGTCCCCACTCTACTTCCAAGACATCGTGCAGCCCGTCTCCGATGGGCGCTAGAGCACAGGGGTCGGCGTTTGCAGCAATGGGAGTGGGTCACAGACGAAACCAGATTTGGAGTGATGACAATCGGCAAAGAGTCTGGAGAGAACCAGGTCGTCAACAGCGACTTAATTATCCCCGGGAAGTTGCTCCCTATCAAGGGGGTACTGTAATGTTTTGGGGAGGAATAATGTTTAACCGCCGCACCCCATTAATTTACATTCCACAGAATATGACCAGCCAAATTTACGTCGAATAGGTTATTACGCCCATCATCTATTCCATACGTAACGAATTAGGCGAAAATGTTGTGTTTATGGACGACAACGCCCGACCACATCGCGCAAGAAGGGTTACACTTTAAGCAGGACATGTCAATAGATTGGATTGTCCAGCCAACTCGCCGGATATGAATCCGATTGAAAACATGTGGGATTACATAAGTAGAGCCATTCACAATCGAATTAACCCACCTCAGACTGCAGATGAGTTAGTCGTCGCGGCGGTAGAGGCATGGAACAATATTCCACAAGACACTATAAACCGCTTGATTATTTCAATGCACAGACGTGTCAACATGTTATTCCAACGTAGAGGAGGTCATACCGACTATTAGTCAGTGTACAACATGTTTCATTACTTTTTTTATTCAATGATTTTTCAATAAATTCAAACATTTCTTACTTTTTAATTTTCTAAGTACCTATCCCAGTTTGTGTAAAATAATCCTTTCACAAGAAATAGATTGAACAAACAATATACTTTGATAGATATCTTTTGTTTTTCTAACAAAACTGAATTGAGGCCAAGACTTTTGACGTTTAGTGTATTACGATTTCTGCATTCCTTAAACTAGGTGTTTGTTTCAGCGATGACCTCGCCGTTGGAGCCAAATCTCTTTCCGCCGAGCCATTTCTTGAAGTTTGGAAATAGTTGAGATTGCAGGGGGCCAAATCTGTAGAATATGGTGCATGACGAACCAATTCGTAGCGCTATTCATGCAATTTTGCCATTGCGACTGCGGATCTGTGCGCCCGTTCGTTCTCCTGGTGGAAGAGCACTTTTTTTGGCAAATGTGCGGTCACTTTCGCTTCAAATCGGCGTCGATACAACAGATATGCCGGTGATCGTTTTGCCCTGTGATGGATCCATGTTTCGTCCACGGTTACGAAAAAGGGCAAAAGTTCTTATTGCGCTTGAACATCACTAAACACTCCTTTGAAGTTGTCCCACAGTCGCGCTTGTAGTCAACAGAGAGCAAATGCGGCACCCATCTGACCGATAGCTTTCTCATATTCAAAAATTTATGCAAAATGTTCTGCACCCTTTCGGTTGAGATGCTCATAGCCTCAGCAATCTCGTGCACTTTGACTCGCCAATCGTCAAATATCATACCATGGACATTATCGACGATTTCTGGCGTTGTAACCTCAATTGGACGATCAGAACGTTCGGCGTCCTTTATGGTCGTACTACCACAATGAAAATCAGTAAACCACATCAATGGTGAGGAGTCCCCATAATGTTTAAGAAGCGATGCTTTCGATGGGTGTCAAAACAGAACTGGATGAGATAACAGTCTGAAAACTTTAATGCGTTCTAGTTAAAGATGGTACATCACAAATGCCACATGGGATTTTCGATTGTGGCGCCATCTGTTCAGGGACTTTTCACCTTGCCTTCGTATGTATCAAAATCTACATGTGGAGATTCATAAATTCAAAACAGGAATAATTAAAATTTATGAGGGGTATGCGAGGAGTTAAATATTAACCGATGTCCAACAAAACCAATAGCGCTGTTCTCAAGGCTATGATGGTGTAAGCGAGGGGGAATCTTTAGGTGCAATTTGCGTAAACTCAGCGTCCGATCCCGATTCAATCCGTCCAATCCCATCCCAATATGACCAATCCCATCCCAATATGACAAATTCCAGTTCAATATAACTGTTGAATCTGTCCATTCCCGACGGTCCAATTATGTCAAATCCCGAATCAATCTGTCCAATACTTAATGTCTTTCCATATTTCAGACATTTGCCTCAGAGCAAACTACTTAGTATAAAATTTAGAATTGCGAGTGCAAATCTTATTTAAAAATATAAAACATGCTTTTATCCATGTGGATTATGTTCTCGTTTTCACCTGATCGAGTAGTAAATACGTTACGAGTATATTATTGTGTATACTTAGCGATAGAAATAATTTCAGGAGTTCATATACGAGTATATATATATATATATGTAGAACTGGATTCTCGGGTATTGATCCGCGTTGTGTGGTTTCGGTCCTCAAAAGGACCAATTTCACGACGTTTCGGCAAAGTCGCATTTGCCATCTTCAGGTGATTCGACCGTAGAGTCTGGAAAATCTAGGCGATATATATATATATATATATAAATTCGCTGTGGTTTTCTTTTGCTGGTTTATCTAAAGTAAGTTGTGGGTTCTCTTAGGTTTTTCAGCAATTTTAAATGAATTATCTCAATGAAACAATCTTTTCATTCGACGCGTTTCGGCTTTCGCCTTCTTCAGGAATTTATTCATTGTTTACATTATGAAGTGAGTTGATTTTACGGAAGCACACACTCATCATGGCTTTGAAATTCAGACTGAATTATATATATATATATATATATATATATATATATATATATATATATCTTCAATGAAAGCAAGTGTACCAATGATAATAAGTTGTTTAAATAGAAAATTAACGATGAATGAGTGACCAATCTCATCCAATCATGTCCAATCGCTGGCTCACACGATGTTCTTTTAAAATTAAGGTTTTCCCCTCACGTACTCAAAATATTAAGAATAATCTTGTCCAATTTCAAACAGTCCGTCCAATTCCGACCAATAATGTCCAATCTTGTCCAGTCTTCGTCAAATTATAATCTATATCAATGAAAGTTGATTCGAATTGAAAACATACCTAAGTGTCTTACAACTCGTGAGGAAAATGAAATTAAGGATTGTAGAGTCCATTTTAGGGAAATTCAAAATTGTTCAAGTTAAAATAAAAGTTTCTTGATAATAATAGAACTTGAAGAATGATATTATTTTGACCTATTGCTTCTTTGTAGGAAAGGGGTGGAATAAGACACCCCTTATCCATCTATTGCCAGAATTTTTACATTACTGAAAATTATGCTCCAAAAAATAACTGCGGTCAGCCTAATCAATATCTACAAACAAAGTTTGATATCTTATTTCGTTCCCTTGCAAAGAACAATAATTGTATCTCTGCATCCTAACTCCTTCGGAGGGCCAAATAATTTTTTCCATAATTATCGCAGTAGTCAAACACTTATTGATTTTGTTAAAAGACTCAGAAACAGCCGTTTACAAATTGTTCGTTCTTAATTCAGTCACAACAAAACCAAACCTAACAACAAGACAAAGTTGAAAACAAAACAAAAAATTGCAGAAATTGTTGTAAATGCAAGTTTAATTCTTCGTGTTGAATCAAAATTTACACTGTTCAACATTTCTGAAGAATTTTTAATTTCAAGAAAGGAGTCGAGTATTCTCTGTTGAAGCTCTTTCTCCTACAATAATTTTGATATATCCCCAAAGATAGGAGGCATTGTATGAGAGCATCTTCTCCCCTACCTATCCATCAACCCGTAAGGGTGTTATTTAAATATCTCCGAACTGATAGGGCAAAAGGGGAAGGGGCACCATCGTGCATATACTAAATGTTGTGGGGTAAATTTAGCGAAGCTTTGTCTAAAACCTCTGGTAATTGGGTTTCTAAAAACCCTGAGGTGTTCTTCGTCCATTAAGTCGCGTAGGCAAAAGAAGGTCCAATTAAATATTTGTTGCTGGCTGGCCTCAAAATACTCCAATATTCTCTCTTCATTTGCTACTCCTCCTTCTCTTGCTGCATCTTGCTCTCTAGCTTGATAATTTCCACCTTCTACTAACCTTCTGTGTAGGTACGAGAAATACGCTTGTCGGAATTCGCCGATTAGGGTATCTGCCATACACAATCTTCAGGCACCATCTTTCTTCGCCATAAATCAAAAGCATTTCGGCATATTCTTGGTGCAAGTTTTTTGGGCGAGTAAACTACCCCGCGGGTGTAGGCTAAATTTGGTCGGCCCTATAGCCGACCCACAAAAATATGGATGAAATAAGTAATCATTACCATTTGTTATTGGATATAATGCAAACGTTAATATAGTCGTAAAGTACAAAAAATCATTAGTTTCAGTTAAATTCAACATATGTGGTCAAATTCTTCTACGCAAGCAAGTATTTATATAATGTGACGTATGCTGCGAGTTTATATTGAAAGTGAATTCTTGAATATTCATTTCTAATAGGGAAGTCATTATGATAATCTGAAGGAAAACCATACTTTAATTAAAGAGTATTTTAAGCAATTCATTAAAATCAAATTTCGAATAATAAAATGATCAACATAGGTTTAAATTCATCATTCATATACTTGTTTATCATTATTTTTTATTCTCTTCCAATTTGAATATGGTGAAGTAATTTCGAAATGTTGCAATTTTAATTTTTTTGCAGGACTAGTTTTGGAGGTTTTGAAATTAGGTCTGGTTATGCGATTTTGGACCCGATTTCGGACATGTTCAACTTGATGAACACGAAATTGGTGATTTAATAATTGCAATAAATTGTTTATTCTATATGTTAATAAGGAAATGGTATTTGTATTCGTGTTCATCGAGTTGAAAATATCCGGAGTCGAGTCCAAAATCGCATAAGCAGACCTAATTTCATTTTTTCGTTTATTTGTTAATCAACAAATTGTTTATTAACAAATGAAATAAACAATTTATTGCAATTGTATTGCCCAATTCGTGTTCATCGAGTTGAAAATATCCGAAATCGAGTCCAAAATCGCATAACCAGACCTAATTTAATTTTTTCGTTTATTTGTTGATTAACAGATTGTTTATTAACAAATGAAATAAACAATTTAATGCAATTATATCAACAAATTCGTGTTCATCGAGTTGAAAATATCCGAAATCGAACTAAAATCGCATAACCAGACCAGATTAACAAATTGTTTATTAACAAATGGTTCATTAACAAATTGTTTATGAGCATTGAGTAAGCTTTGTGAACCTTTGTTTATTACTTTAAAACTTGAAAATATTCAATTACTTGCTTAAAACCTGTACTTTTTAATTTTTTCTTATAATACTCTGAGACACGCATTTGTTTAACACTAATTGTTTATTAACAATATAAACAATTAGTCAGAAAAATAAACCCCCGCACTTTGTTCTAGACATCATTAGGGAGAAAATGAGCCCTCACAGATGAAAATCGGCTCATAACAAAAAAATTTAAATATTCAGGACGATTTTGGGTTTCATTTACTGGACTAAGTCACCGTTTCATCGATATGAACGAGATCTGCACACTCAATAATCAAGGTTGTATTCAATTCATTTATGTCATTCTGTAATTTTGATATCATTGTTTTTTAACCGTTGAATTTCATTATGTATGTAACTGAACTATTGATTATTGATCTTCTGTAGAACTGAACAGAATTTATCTTCATATAAATTCAAGTATATCTTTTTCCTTTTTTTATTCATTTAATAATATTATAGACTATATTATATAACTAATTTTGTTAATAAATGTATTACTTTTTTTTTCTTTGACTCCTCATTTGCGCTAGTTAGCCAGGTACTGTGATAAACATTCAGATTTTCAGATTTTTATATTTGTGAAATATCGGGTGCAACAAAATTCAACATGTAACAAGTGTTATATGCTTTTAAAGAAGATTATACATGAGATGATGATTTAATATTGAAATGTGAATAAAGGACAAAAATTTACACTTTAATTTGAATATATTGACCATTATTGTTTCATAATACAGCCGTTAAAATTTTCTTAAGATTCCATTGTGTGGGGAAACAATTGTTAATACATAATTATTAAAAATGTACATTTGAGCTTATTAGTTTATTATTTATTATCATTTCAGTAAGTAATTTTGTGCAACAATTTCCCTAAATAAATACGTGCCGCGTTGTCAACACTTTCCGTGTTCATAGTTGCTGCTAAAACAATCTGTTTCATTCGATTGACTTAACTGTTCATTATCTTTCTTATGAATCAAAATTTTAAAGAAATTAAACTACAGAAGTACATAAACAGTTGTTCTCGAGACTGCATTTCTACCTACATTTACGCTGTGTGCTGTGTAAAGTGCGAAAATTTAGAATCCCCAATCGTCTAGTGTTAAATAAATGGTATCCTCAAAAATATATTACTCTGAGAAGTAACTTGAAAATGAGGGGCCAAATCTTTCCGTCACTGTTGTTAGAAACAGAATTGCTGCAGCTTTACAACTGAGAGTTGCCAATTATCATGGTGAAATGAATCATAAAAACTTCCTAAATTTGTTTGAAGTTCTACTTTTAGTGAATCTAGAAGAACCTCACCATCGTTATGGATGATTTTAGTTATCATAGTACTCTAACGAATAATGAAATTTGATATACAAGAATGGTTATGTAGGAATGATATATATGATGATAACACATTCTTGAAACCACTGTTGTTGGGCTGGGTAAATTGAATTAATCTTAACCAGTATATGTAGCTGATATGTTAGCTAAAAGATATTGGCATATTTATCTAATCCCTTAAGATTACATTTAACCCAATTGAATACATTTGGGGTATAACCAAAGGCTACTGCAAGGATCACGTTGTATAACCAAAGGCTACTGCAAGGATCACGTTGCTACGGATGGTAGTTCGACGAAAAAAATAGTGGCTATGTGGGAAGAGGTTCTATGTACAGAAATATGGACAAAGACTGTTCGACAAACAAAACAAAATATTTATTTTGTGTTATTGTTAATGTGCAATATTTGAAGGAACTATAGTGTTTAAAGCTGTGAAACTATATTCATTAATTCAATGTGCTAGTACAATAACCTCAAGTTTAAACAGAAAATTTAATATGCAAATAAATGATATCGATTTTAATTTAAGAAGTTTCCTCCCTTTATAGATATTACTTTTTCATACATTGAAAACGTTTTTTGTAATCGGAATAGTTTTTTTACAACTGTTTGGGAATTACATTTAAAATTACAAATAATTTGTAATGAGTAAAGAACTCCTAATTTAATTTGTAAACATTGTATAAAACAGTTTATGGAATCAAATGGTTAGTTGTATTCAACAACATTAAAAAGATGGTCAACCTGACAACACTGTAACACCTTCAGCTATGACGTCATACTACCATGAATTTGCGAGTCGAAAACTGAATACGTGAACATCTTGTCCTTAAACAAATTATTTCCGGGGAAACAAACAACTAAGAAACTCTCCAATTTGGTATAAATATCTAATATCATGTACCTAAACATAATAATTGTAGTACCTACTGATTTGAAGTGTTTTCTCATTTTGCTTTACGTCATTAGCAATTTATTGGCAATTGTAATGGAATTGCGAATGCGAAGTGAAAGGCGATACTACTCAACAAATGAGTAAATGAATTAGTGTCATCAAAAGTTTATATTAAATTGATTACGAATGAGAGTGGTTATATTAGGGTTAATTAACTAGGTTCATTACTATATTTTTATTGATCATTGAGCAAAGAATGTCATATCATAAGCATTATTATTAATCGAGTGCTAACAAAAGAGTTTACACTGTTATATACTAAATACTAAACTTAAACCAGTAACAACAACACCACCCTCATTCACTGAATTTCCCGTAGAACTTGAGAATCAGTAGAAACTAAAATTAACAACATTACACTAGAGAGAAATCAGCAGTAGCCAGTTAAAAAGGTATCGATATCTATGGAAACTATAAATATGTATGTTTTTAAGTTTGAACTCCATTAATTTTAATTTTGCTTCTGATCATGTGCATTTGTTTAAATATTTCGGATTAGTGGATTCTCCTTCAGGTAGGAAAAATATTGACGACTCCTTTGTTAGCAGCTTCCTACTTAAGGAAGCTCATTTCGTTCTTACATACTAACTTATAATATGAATGAATGAGTATTCTTTCTGTACTCCAAAACAGATACTTGTATTTTTTCCAGGACGGCGGATCCCACAATCAGTAACATTATGATGTCAGGTACAACTATTCATATGAAGTCTTCCATATCCATGCTCAAGATCCCCACCAACAGCACCTTCTCATGAGATAATCATGTGAGGTCCATTGCGAAAATCCCTTCACAAAAACTTAGTTTTTACCGTTGTTTCCAGTCGTTGCATGGTGGCCTGACCCCATTTTTATAATGTTATAATGCTCGCCGTCTAGATGTCCGAAAGTTTAGGCTTTCTACTGTTACCGTCCATTTGTCAGCGCTGCGTTTAGGCTCTGGATTGCTCCAGACTTCTAATTCGAAGATTTTTTTTTAAATATTTTGGCTACACTATTTGGTACGGCTCTGTGATAGTTTGAGACCATCCAGGAAGGTATTCTTTGCCAGGTTCCATGGCGATTCATTTTGCGGCAGTGCTAATTACAGCACCGACGAACCTTTCATAATGTTTACTAGTTGGTGGTATACATCCTAGAAATTTGTTTAGGAAAATTGGCTCCAATCAGACCATTTAAAACTTCATCTTAGGCGCGGAAATGATGTAATTAGAGGATCCCTATTCCCGCCTCTGTGCGGGAAGTCGGAAAGAAAGTCCCGTGCTCTGCTGTCAGATGAGACGAAGCAAGATCGCGGTTATATTGTTGCTTCCAAGTAGCTATCTAAATGTGGGCCGACTTTTAGCATTAACAACAAGATACAAGTGTTCGTATTCGGACAATTTCGCCTCTCCTTTAGCGTCGTTTCTTCTATACTTTCAATCTTCATGGAGGCTGTTGTAGATATTTGTATGGATATTTCGAAATATTAATCAGTTGTAGCGCATAGGTTATAGAGTTTATAGTGCAGTCAAATGGGTAGAAAGATATGCCAAATCTCGAAATCCTTGGGAAATGGACCGATTTTGATGGGACAAAGTGTATTCTCTTCGGAATTTTATCAGGAATAAAGTCTACCTCGTCTAAAGTTGCGCAAAAAATTTGCATTGTTCATAAACAATAGATTAACAATTTAATTAGCGTATTTATGACATTACATAAAAGTGTATGAAAAATGATAGGGTAAAGACTATTTTTGGTCAGTCAACATTATGAAAATAGTTGAGCAAGTAGTTGAATTACCTTCGTTTGTTATAAACAATTTATTTATTAACAAATATACGAATTCGACCAAAACTACGAGTTTAGGATCGCTTTCGAATAATTTTGGCCTTCTGAGTTCGCTATTGTTGTCCATATCGTCGGGTGTATATCCGCTAATTTGTTATAAACAAATTATATTTATTAATAAATATACGAATTTTACCAAAATGTCGAGTTTATAGTCGTTTTCAGCTAATTTTGGCCTCTTTAGTACGATTTTATTGTTATTATAGTCCTTAAATGTATAGATACATGTTTGAATTGTTATAAATAAATTATTCACTAATAAATATACGAATTGCGCCAAAATTCCAAGTGTAAAGTGCTTTTAAAATTAATGTATTAATAGTCAAATAGATTATATCAAAAAAAAAATCAAGTCTTAGTAAAATAATAGATTAATAAGAAAATGCCATGTTCAAGAAAAAAAATAGTTTAATTCAAACGTCACGAATAATAATTCACAATTCCCGCTGTAATGCCACGAAAAGAATAATTTTCAAATTCTAACATCAGGGAAATGAGCACCGTATTATATCCTGAGATGAACGAGAATAAAAAAGTTTTTATTTGTTCGTTTCAAAATAGAGATCTATTTTTCTTAATTCTTTTGATATAATCTATTTGACTATTGATACATTATTTTTAAGAACACTTTACACTTGGAATTTTGGCGCAATTGATATATTTATTAATAAATAATTTATTTAGTTCAATTCAAAAATTTATCTATGCATTTAAGGACTATAATAACAATAAAATCGAACTCAAGAGCCCAAAATGGGCTGATAACGAATATAAACTCGAGATTTTGGTCAAATACGTATAATTATGAATAAATAATTTATTTATAACAATTCAAAAATTTATATATGCATTTAAAGACCATAATAACAATAATATCGTATAGAGAGGGCCAAAATTAGATGAAAACGACTATAAACTCAACATTTCGGTCAAATTCGTATATTTATTGATAAATCTAATTTGTTTATAACAAATTAACAAATCAGCGGGTATATATTCGACGATATTGAAGACAAAATCCAACTCAGAAGGCCAACATTATTCGAAAACGATCCTAAACTCGTAGTTTTGATCGAATTCGTCTATTTGTTAATAAATAAATTGTTTATAACAAATGAAGTTAATTCAACTACTCGTTTAATAATTTTCATATCTTCACTGACTAAGAATAGTCTTTACTCGATCATTTTTTATGAATTTTTATCTAATCTCATAAATACGCTAATTAAATTGTTAATTTATTGTTTATAACAATGCAAATTTTTTTCGCAACTTCAGACGAGGTAGACTTTGTTCCTGATAAAATTCCGAAGAGAATGCACTTTGTCCTATCAAAATCGGTCCATTTCTCAAGGATTTCGACCTCAAATACCCATTCGACTGCACTATTAATATGAATGCGCAATTTTGACAAACCTCGAGATCTATGCCATCCATTAGGCCTATCAAAGAATTGAATATCGATAGAAATTCACGACATGAATTCTGGATGTATATGAAGTAGGTGAAGCAAATTGAGCGACGAGCAAGCGGATAATTTGTCGTTTGCTTGTGGCTAATTAATTAGTTGTGAAAACAAAAATGTTGATGAACTTCTTGTTTTTCAAAAAAATTTACATGTTCCGCTAATCTCATGTGAACTTATATGGCGTCGCATCTTCTGATATGACATCGCAGTGCGATACAATCAATAAACCATGATTTGTTTTATTTTTCTGAAATTAGTTGCGAAAACCAAAATTTTAACGTTATTCGCTGCGCTGAGTAGCATGATAATAACATCAAAGCACGTGAAGGATTGTATTAACACGTTAAACAATCTTAAGGTTACTTCATAGAGACGTGAATTGCGAATAATGTTCTCATTGGTCAATTAGAATTAAAAAAAATGGCGGGGAAAGATCACCGACGATAGTTTAATTTCTTGCGAGTTCGCAAGATTTGAAATCTGGGGGCGGGAATCTTGAGATAGTTTCAATATTTTGAGAACATTCGCGCGAATTATGGCTCGAGCATGCGCTGAGGGATAAAAGTAGTAGAGAAGAAGAATGATTTGCTTATTTGTGTAGCTTCTCTTTCTTTATTTTTGTATTATATATTTTTAATTGGTACGAAATGAATCCTCATCCTGATGAGGTATCTACATTGTAAATTTAAATATTTTGGCTAGAAATAACTTTACTAAATGTATTTTTAATACTAGCATTCTCAGTCTATTGTAACACAAACAACATAATTGCATTGAGTTTGCACAGTTTGAAGATCTGAAAGCTCCCAAATGCCTGCAGAAAAGTCTGCAGATATGAAGGACACAACCCTATTTCTTTTTGTTTTACTCCTTTTTTTTAACAATACATAAACAGCAATTACACGCCTTCGTCGCCAATGAAATAATTCTTCATCCATAGTATTAGATTACAAAATAAATTATTATCTAACCGTACACAAACAAATAGAAAATGTTAGGTTATAAATATCACATATAGCTTAGTGAAAAATAATATCCCTAAAATAGTTGCGAAAGTTTGCGTGTATATGAAATAGGACGCGACTTGCTATTTGCGAATGCGAATATCGCAAATCGCAATTCGCGCCTCTATGGAGTAACATTTAGCGGATAATGAAGTCTCCAGCCATTCTGGAATGAGGCGAACCGAAATAACCGATGAGCTTGCAAAACTAGGGGTCAAAGTTAGTATGCTCTGAATCAGCGGGGGGCATTTTCAAGAGTAACGTCAAATGGACGATCTACCGCTGAGTCAGATCCCAGCACTCGGAAAAGTTGCAAGAAGTGACGGTTGCAGAAGTTTAAAGCACTAATTGGACCGCACATTAAAGAAAAATGATCTCAGCAACTGCTGACACAGGTACTAACGGGGCATGTACCGTTTAACCGTCTAGAGATGGTCTAGACAATGAATCACCCTTGTAGGTGATACAAACGAAAAAAAAGGAAACGACAATGCACATTGTGTGCTGATGCGTAACGCCGTTTCCTGCGACACTGAGGAGATTCAGAAACGAGATACGAGGACGGTGCTTAATTTCTTCAGGGCATTAACCACCTATTCGGACCTGCCTTGACTGGGTTTTGGTTAGGTGGACGTTCGATAGCTTGGTGAACACTCTTGAGTGGATGCCGTTCCACTAGGTGATATGGGGTACTAGGGGCCTCGGCTTAGGAAGTAGGGGACCTTCCTCATCGTTACATCAATAATAATAGCATCACCAACTCTCATATAGGGATGATTAATTTGTTAACTAGCTTAATTGATGAATTACTCGAGTTTCATCGAGACATTTGTTGCTTGACCGATTTGATTTCAAGTTGTAGTTAATTGACCAATGAATCGTACTCATGAATTTTCATGCCATTCAACCATGAAAAATGACGTAATTAGTCGAGTTAATTTTCATAATTTTTGTTATGCTCAAGCTTTATTCTATTGAATTCAATATGTTCTAATTTTCTATGTACTGCGACAGTGCAAAATATGCCGAGTTCTCTCTTCACCAGTTGACGTTTTCACAGAACAAAGGAAACGTTTCAATCATATGGACATATTTGCATAATTTACATTGTCTTGATTAATTATAAGTTAGCCATTAATTGAGTTAAATTACCTGCAAGTGTTTTCCCATATTCTTGCGGCCTACTGGCATTCTTGAAGCAATTCCTTCCGGCGAAGTGTGTAAATAACTTCCTAACGGTTTTCGACAGTCCTCTTTACTCTCATTTATTTGTACTTTACCACAATCACATAATTCACAATTTTCATTATTTGCCATTGTTTTAGCGCTATTACAAAGCGACGCACACGAAAGCTCTGCTGTCGACACTTTTCCCGTAGAACTAAAAAAATTATTTTGTTTCTTATCGTGGATATTGATGTGGCTAGCTGTGGAAACCAATTCATTATCAGGCAGATTAGATAACATCTTTTGAACATTTACTGATATCACCTCTAAAGAATCATTGCTTTTATGGATTGTCCTTCTAAATGAGCGATAAATAGGTTTTGGAAAACATTTTTTTGATCCTAAGTTTTCTTCCGACGAAAAATTTTTGTTGATGTCTTGGTCAGGGATATTCGATAATAATTTTTGTACGCCAGGTGAGAGGTTCATGAATGTGTTTGCTTGATATGTGCGCTTGGGAACATCTTTTTGAGCCTTCTCGTGTCCTAAAATTACATCGAAAGCTCCCATAATACTCGGCATCAGTTCTGTTGAAGAACCTGTAAATAATACAAATAATTAATGAACATAACAACTATATTTGGTATAATTAATTTGACAGTTGCATAAAGTTTGTCTTTAATGTTATAATTTGACTAAGTGTAAATTCAATAATTTTTCAATATTAGAGTAATTTGCTGTTTGGATTGGTGAAATAGAAAATAAAGATAAATCTACCAATCCCGGCAGCATATGTTCAATAAATTGGATCTTTTTTCATCTTGTAAGATTTAAAATTTCTACTTCCCTCACTACACATAATGTAAGGGAAGTATTTTATTCGACCTAAAAAAAATCCGGGTTTTCGAGGAAATATCCATTTCCGGCCATTCTGATTCGATCTACATTATTTTTGAGATGATGCCCATTTGTGCGACTGTTTGTACCGGGATATCAAAAATTATCTTGGTCAAGGGTGGTTGTGGAATCTAAAACGTGTGTCTTACTTTACGTTTGAGATAATTATGTCACTGTCACACTGACATCATCAATAACCTACAAATTTCATACCTATTTATTTCAGTTGTAAAACAATAATGAACTACAAATTAAAAATTATCTTGGTCAAGTGTGGTTGTGTAATGTAAAACGAAAAGTTAACTTTGAACTTTTTACAAGGTCGCAATAGCCACAAACGGGGTCGAAAACTGTTTTAAATTGGTTAATTTTCGATAAGTCGAATGACGTTCACGTGAGGAGCGCGTAGCTCGCGAGTTAGAAAAGTGCAAATCTTCGGAACATAGAACGTCTTTACGAGGACTTTTCGCATGCGGTTTTCGCTCCATGTCGTTAGTTTATGAACGGGGCCAACTAAATAGCATAGTCTCGGCCCCCAAAATGTCGATTGAATAGGAAAATTTAATTAAAATAAAAACAGGTACTCTCAGGTCTCAGCTACGCGCGTCTAACGTGCGACGTACCAAAGGGAATTTTCTAGGTACTAGAATATACCCAAAAGCAGTTAAAAGCTAGCGGCCTATAGCCGAAAACACTTAGCTAATTACATAGGACGTTTGGCATTCATGCAATTGTGTAGGACGTTTGGCATTCATGCAATTGTGTAGGACGTTTGGCATTCATGCAATTGTGTTTTCATACAATTCGAACCTTCTAATTTCGATAGGCCACGTGAAAATCCCGGAGTCTAAAGCGCTAGAGACATTCGTATAAAATTGCGAAATTCCTCACTTTTAGAAACTTCAAATTAATTAATTTGACACAAGTTCTGATAACGTAAAGTAAGACACACGTTTTAGATTCCACAACCACCCTTGACCAAGATAATTTTTGATATCCCGGTATATGTGAAAACCACTGTAGCTTTTAAATGGTGATTACAGGAACTGTATTGTTTTGTGGCTCGGTAGTCCCCTTGGAAGTGGTACTTTGACATTTATCTTCAGTTTTTCAAATGAAACTATAGTATTTTACTCAACCATTATGACAACAGTGTTTTCCTGGTTATAGATATATATTATACACATTTAACCCGCAGAAGTGTCAAAAATTCATATTTTACGATTTACTGATCGATCTGGTCGAGAAAGACCTTATCAACTTGTTATGAGAAAAAGGGAGAAATAAAAGAACGGTTGAAACAGAATAACATCAGACTAGAAGAAGTAACAGCTTTCTATTGGTGCTATTTATCTATACTTGCTTCAATGAGTCTTGAACTCAATAGACATTTTGTGGAGAATTTCAAAGAAGTATTACAACCAGCACATCGGAACAGATTATTATTTATTATCAGTTTTGTAATAACTGTGTTCGTCATGTTGAAGGTGAGGTATTGAGGTGGTATGAACGACAAATCAAGTTTGAATTCTAACAAATTACCCCAGCGATTAAACATAGAATTGTAAAACACTTGTATTGTTAATTCGAATAAACTTTCAATGAGATAGAATAAGATTTGAAGTCTTTCCTAGTAAATAATTCTTCAGAATTTCAAATGTAAGGAACAGTTCGCCGACTTAGGAACAACATCTTTTTTAAGTAACGAACTATATTAAAAAAAGGAGCATGGAACAAGGTGAAAATTTCCGTACTATCTCCCTGTTATCTACTTTGTCCAAGATACTAGATGAAATTGTAGCTTCTAGAATATTGGCCGTCCAAAATCGCTATAAAATAATGTCATGTTTTCAACACGGTTTTTGGAAGAATAGATCTACGCAGTCCGCCATATTGACTTTTATGGAAAAGTTATTTCTATAAGGAACTTGATGGTAAAAAAAAGCTGTAGAGCGTTCATGAATCTAGGCAAGGCATTTGACCTTGTTGATCACAACCTATTTCTTGATAAATTGTCTGGATATGGTTTTAGGGGGAAGTTGTATCAGTGGATTTCATCATATTTGTCTGATCGTTATCAGGTTGTTGATACTGAACTAAAATCTAATATATTGAAGGTTGTATATGGTGTACCTCACGGATCTGTACTTTGACCCCTTATTTTCTAGTTATTATTTGTCAATGATTTGCCAATAGTACTGAAGCAAGGGATTCTGACGATGGTTGCGAATGATAATTCAATGTTCAATCTTTGAGGCAAGTTCAGACTGTAAGTTTTCGGGGGCTATGTATAGATAACGCATTAATCTGGGATGCTCACATTGACATGTTATGTAGCAATATCAACCATGTGCTATGCATCTTCCGACAATTGCAATTACTACCCCTTCCATGTATACATATGAAGCAACTTTTGATATGTCAAAATAAATGTTGGTTCATTTCCCGGCAATGAATTCAATTCATACTTATCCTACTACCCGTTGATACCTCGGCATAAGACATGAAGATGTTCAATAAACTTCCACAGTCGTTCAAAGATAATGCTAACTTAAAACAGTATAGATAGATAGATAGATAGATAGATAGATAATTTTATTGAACTAATGTTACATTTCAGGGTAAATGCTATATTTTAATATAAATACATTGCACCTAACTTCTGGAAAAGTTGTAGTGTGCCTGATTGGTATATTTGAGTAGCAAGTAAATCAAGTGAATTACTTATATCGTTATACATGAAAATGTTTATTCTAAATTGACAGTTTATATCAGTAAGCAGAAGGAATAGAAAATATTTTTTTTTTAAATAAAATTAATGGTACTGTTTACATGAAAATACTTATCGTTAATTGATAGTTTTATATTCAGGAAAAAAAAAGATTAAAGTAATAATAAGTAAAATAATAGTATACATATATACATACATACTACCTGCACTTACAATATACATTATAACTTGGTTTAGTTGATGATTTAGAGGACCAGAACAGGGGTTTTTTGGAGTGTATAATTTTTTGTTTTTTATTTTCATCATATTATTGACTCGATATTGTCTCTGTTATTAAGTATGAATTTTTTCGTTTTATTGCAAAATAATTTGAAATTTCGTATATTTTTTAAGTCTTGGGGTAGACAATTGTAAATTTTTGGGCCTGTTGTACATATAAATTTTTGGTATAAAGTTGTTTTAGTTTGGGGTGTTTTTATGTTGTCCCTTTTTCTTGTGTTGTAATCGTGGTTATTTGAGTTTTTCTCAATTTTATTTTTGTACATGAATTTGGAAACGTTAAAAACATAGAGTTCGTGTAGGTTCATGAATCTTTTGTCTGAAAAGAGCTGTGTTGTTGAGAATCTTTTTGGTTTTGATAGTAGAACTTTCAAGATCCATTTTTGTGTCAATATAAGTGTTTTCAGTTGATTTTGGTAAGTACCGCCCCATATGATAATACCGTAAGATAAAATAGATTCGACCAGCGATTTGTATGCTATTACGAGAATGTCTATTGGAAGAAACTTTCTTAGTTCATAAAACGTGTATACCAGTTTTCTCAGTCTTTTTGTTAGATACTCAGAGTGGCTATCCCATTTCAGTGTATTGTTAATCATTAGGCCAAGATATTTAATATTTTCGGTTTTTTCTATAATTCTTTGGCATGTACATGGATTCAGTCTGCAGTTGGAGTGATATTTTAATGTGGTCAGATCGGGTTGATTCACGGTACTATTTGAGAAGGTCATGAATTTGTTTTTTTGGAAGTTCAAGCTAAGCAGATTACTGTCTAGCCAGCATTTGATTTTGTAAAGGCCCTTTTCTGCCTGTTTTTTTGTTATTTCCCAAGTGTGACTTGTAAAGAGTAGCACAGTATCATCGGCGTATGATATAATATCTCCCGAAATATCAACATTCAACATGTTATTTATATACAGTAGGAATAGCTGGGGACCAAGAACTGTTCCTTGGGGGATACCACATTTTATTTCTTGTATTTCACTTAAGTAGTTATTTATTTTGACTTTTTGCGTACGGTTGGTCAGATAGTCCTTAAAAAGCTCAAATACAATCCCGCGGATGCCGTAAGATTCAAGTTTTGGCAAAAGCATTTCATGAGATATACTATCGAAAGCCTTTGCCAAGTCTATAAATATTCCTATAACTTTTTTATTCTCTTCTAGGTTTTCATGTATTTTTCTGGTGAATTGAAATAGAGCATCTTCTGTAGAAAGATTTTCTCTGAAGCCGAATTGCCGTGCTGATATTATATTATTTTTTGCTAGGTATTTATTTAATCTGGAGACTATGCATTTTTCTAGAATTTTAGCAATTATCGATATGACTGAGATCGGTCTATAATTTTTAGGGTCATTCTTATCGCCATTCTTATATATGGGGGTTATGATTGATTGCTTTAGTGCAGTTGGAAATTTTCCGGAAGTGAATATGGTATTTATTATGTGTGCTAGTATTGTAACAATGTTTGCTCTGATTTCCTTGATTGTTTTGGTATATAGTTGGTCCGAACCACAGGAAAGTTTATTTTTCAGTCTTTTGATTATTTCTGAAACTTCTTCCGATGTTACAGGATCTAGGTACATGGAGTGTAATTGATTGTTTTCTATAGGGAGAGTATCTGTAAAATCCGAATGTTCGTCATTTTTTATGAAATCTGACATCTTTACCCCAACTGTTGAAAATTGTGAATTGAAGATATTGGAAACTTCATTTGGTTTTGATGTTATTATGTTTTGATCATTATACAATTTAAAATTTTCCGACGTTATGCTTTCCGTATTTTTTATTATTTTCCATATGGTTTTTGTATCATTTTTGGCATTGATTAATTTAGTTCTATAGTAATTTTCTTTTGTTTTTATTAATAGTTTTGTAAGGTGATTTCGGTATTGTTTATATTCATTCCAGTTTTCTGGGTTATTTTCGTTAATGCATTTTTTTTTCAGTTTATCTCTCTTTTTGATTGATGTGATTAGTCCCTGTGTGATCCAAGGCTTAATTTGTTTGTGAATATGAATATTCCTATAATGCGTGCATCTCGTTATAGCAGAGGATAATTTATTTTGAAATGATTCGTAGGCTCTATTTACATTTTGTTCGACGTAGACTTCGTTCCACGTTTCTTGTTGTAAAATATTATTGAGTTCGTCATAGTTAATATTTTTTATCTGTTTGTAGATGGGTTCTGTATTTTCTGAGTAGAATTTATCTTTTTCAGAGATATTTATTATAACACTAAAATGGTCTGTTATTGCGCTTTCGAATATAATTGGAATTATTTGTGTATTACTAGAGTTGTGGTCCATTTTAATAAATGCATGATCAATGCAGCTCTTTGTTTCTGAAGTTACTCTAGTGGCTGATTTTATATATTGTTTGTAGCCACATGAGCTAAGAACGTTAATATACGAATTTGTTATTATGTCTGACTTATTTAAATCTATGTTCAGGTCTCCTATCAACACACTGAAATGGGATCTACCGTTTTGTTTCAAAAAATACTCCAATTGCTCGATGAATCCCATTTCATCTGTGGATGGTGGTCTGTAGATTGCAAAAATATCGTAGTTTGATTTGTTGATTATCATCTTAATTTGTGTGACGCTTATATCTGAGATTTTTGTGACTAGTGTTGTGAAGTTCAACTTATTATTAATAAAGACACATGTACCGTCGTTTTGGTTAAGATTAGAATTATTATAATGTGTGGTATAATTTGGCAATTTGAAGTTTTCTATGTTTGGAACGTTCCAAGTTTCTGTTAATATAATTACATCGCACTGAAAATCAAGAGATTCCAGATACACAACAAATTCATCAAAATTTTTTCTAAGGCTACGTATATTTTGATGTATGATATTGATTCCAAGGTTCAGATATTTTAAGGTTGATTCTTGCAATTCATTACAATTCTTTACAATATGTTATAATCTTCTAATTCCTCAACATATTCTAACATTTCACAGCAGTATTGGTTTTAACCTCTAGTTACTATAAAAATAAATAGATATAGAAATAGAAATGCCAACGGAAAAGATATTTGATAAAGTAGGTGGGTTTGAGTTTTTACGTGATTTTGTTTGCCCATTCCGATATGAATATAGTACTTTAGAATTTTTATAATTCATACTCTCGGTTAGACATTTTTAACAATTCGTGTTATGATGACAAGATATTATTGTGAAATATGTAATTGATTTATTGTTTTCAATTCAATTTTTTTTTCATCTATAAAACCAAATATTTTACCATTCATGCTCCAGATATTTTTGTAACCATATTTTTCAGATGCTTTCATCATCAAATCTAGTTTATCCTCGTAATTTGACAGTTTCACAAATAATGCTCTTGGTTTGTTGGCGGTACTTTTTCCTATCCTGTAGCATTCGATGGCGTTTTTCTTCTGGATTCCTAGGTTAACCAACATGTTATTGAAGTCTTCCATCGGTCCACTATTGCGGGTTTCGTTGATACCGTATATTCGTAGGTTTTGCCTCCGTGAGTGTTGTTCGAGCGAGTCTATCTTTTCTTCTAAGTTTTTTATTTTGTTTACATAAGATAATGAAATTTCATTCAGCTTCGCATCCAGTTTTTGTTCGAAAGTAACACTCACTCGTTCTATTATACTTTGCACAAGGTCGTCCTGTTTCAAGAATTCACTAAGTGCATCTTTCACGTTGTTTTTAATTTCTAGTTTGATTTCGCACATTTGTTCCCTAGTGAAAGGCATATTTCGTTTTGTCATAGAATTTGATAACTGAGAGAAATGATAACTCAACTTGCGAAATGTTTATATCGGAGCGGCTTTAAACACGTCTACTCGCTGCAACGCATAATCAATGAATATAAGAAGAGAGTTTATTTTGTAATCTTTTGCAAGAGCATGTGTTTCTGAATACTTGGCATCTGTAATAACAGATGATCCATAAAGTTTTGCTCATTTCTTTCAATTCCATTCCTAATTTTACATTCATAAATAAGCATAGTAGAAACTGGAATGTAATTATAATTTGTTACTTTTCGGACAGTTACTTAATGTTTTCCAAAGGAAGTATTATCTGTGTACATCTTTATATAATTTTTTTTTGTTTTCCTTTTCTGTCTTAAGTAAACTAGTATTATTTTCCGATCATACAATTTTTCCGAATGGAATAAACCCGCACAAAGCAATACATTTTTATGCCCTACTAAAACAGAGTTGCGTTTTAAATTGTTTATGTATCTAATTATCTATTGTAAACAAACAAAGTAAACGACAATATTTGAAATTTATTCAAGTAGACAAGGTTGTTCCCTCGTTCGTCATACCTTTATAATAGGCGTCAACACTGACATTATATTTCTACGAATTCATCTGTTTATTACGGAGATAACGATATTCATCATCGAATCTTGACTCTATCTCACACTCAATTAGTTTATGTATTGTCTCGGGGAATATAGTTTGAATAGTCCTCGGAATAGTCAAACAATGCCAATTTACATGACATTTATGATATTTAGTTAGGGAGGCCATTTTTATAAAAGTTCTATTTCGTTTCAAAATATGCGCATGAGTAACATATGTTGATAAAATGTGTGTATCATTAACTATTGTCATTGGTACGTATAATGTTTCAGGGTCGTAGCTATAATGGAATTTGAGATAAGACATCAGAAATTTGAAATAGGACGCCAAAGTCTTGGGGGCCCGAGTTCAAGTCATAATTAGGATCGCCACCTTTTAGCCAAAAAAGGGAAAGAAATTATGTGTGAGTGGCGATTCAAAATTAAAGAATAATTTTCGTATACCTACGACTTTTGTAACAGCTACATGTCCTGATCAATGCTAATCGAGGAGAAGATCAATCGTCTTACCTTCATATAAGGCAGCCACTTTACCATGTTATTGGAAGAATTCAAACAGGATAATACATTGACCGAAAAATTGACGAATGAAAGTCATTTCTGATATGGTCCTTACAAGAATTGAATGCAGGCGATAATTGTAGCTATGAACATATGGAATTTTTCGATTCAATTTCTTCTTAATCCTGGTGGCAATACCTGTAATTTTGCGCCGACAGGGTTATTTTATTTCCCATTAGGATGTTCAATGTACCCCCAATAGAGGTTGCCACATCTGGATTTTTAGTAGTGGTCACTGTTTGCAGCGACTCTCTTGAAATTCCTTCTTCAACATATTGATTGCTATATTTTCCCAATCATATCTGTCTCTGAGTTCGATCGAGAGTAAGCCGGAACATCGAAATCTTGAATATCCACAACAATTTGAACATGTAAACCATTGGTTGGATTATTTGGTACTATATTTCGGGAATTGATATTTTGCATTTTCGGAATATGAATAGCGTCTTCCAATATGTTGTCATTCTTCACTGTACATACGAACAGGTTATTATAGACTGGTAAAATTGGCATTTCACATCGTGATTTTGCTGCTATTTACCGCTTTGGACGTTCTTGATGTTAAAATGTTCGGGAAAGCACCCCGAACCAGAAGACGCCATTTTGAACTTGCGCTTTTGTTATCCCTATTTGTTAATTAATAATTGAACCTCTTATTAATTTTTGATTTGGACCGATAATTAACTAATGTATTTGACAAAAACGTGTAAAAGGAGATTGGCCGCAAATCGTTACTCGGGGGTTGTCGAGGTCGCTCATCATGAATCCGTTGTCAGAATCGGAAAATTCGGGAAAACTCGACATTTTCATGGAAAATTACATCCCAAATCTCCAAACGGTGCATCACTAGCGAAAAATAATCACTCGGGGGTTTTCTATGAAAATGCCGAGTTTTCCAGTGAAATATGTTGAATTTTCCGATTCTGACAACAGAATCGTTTCCAACAGGATCTGTTATCAGAATCGTAAAATTCAACATATTCGGCTGGAAAACTCGGCATTTTCGTAGAAAATGTCTACAAAAATCTGCAAATATTGCATCACGAGCGTAAACAGATTCACTCGGGGGTTTTCGAAGTCGTCGATCAGAATCCGTTGTCAGAATCGGAAAATTCTACATAAACTGAAACCTTGGCATTTTCATGGAAAATTTATTTTACTATTTTACAAATTGTTTAAATACAGTGTGATATTTTTTTGTTATGTTCAAACAAAATATATTTATCAATGGTGCGTGAACAACCACCTAAGACTCCATAGAATGCTCTCTCCCCCTCTCTCTTATAGATTAAACATCAGATACGTATCTAGAAGGGAGCGTAAGGGGCATTTACCTCCTCCGAAACTAACAACATAAAATAGATGTAATCGGAAAGATTTTTGATGATGAATTCGTTAAAAGAAAGACATAATTTCAATTTTGCCCCCTCCTAAAACAATTTTTAGATAGATTCCTAAACATACCTACCTGTACCATCTCTGTGATATTATACTAGCGTGGCGCGATTATTATTATATAAGTAATATCAATAGATTGATTGAGTGATACATTTATTGTACTTTTGTTAATATACATGTTTATATATGTATATATTTTTTATAAAAAATAATTATGAAATGAATTATGAAATAAAAGAAAAAAAATATCAAATGATTTTTAAATTTCCATTAAAATGTCAAGTTGTACTGTCAACAAAGTCGGATTCCCTGATTCTGACAACAGCATCGTGATCAGCAACCTCGAAAACCCCCAGTGATTTTTTTTTACGCTAATAATGCAACATTTTCAAATTTTGGTTGAGATTTTCTATGAAAATGTCGAGTTTACCGGTCAACAATGTAGAATTTCCCGATTCTGACAACAAATTCGTGATCAGCGAACTCGAAAACCCCCGAGTGATTTGTTTTACGCTGGTGATGCACCGTTTGCAGATTTTGGCTGTAATTTTCCATGAAAATGTTGAATTTTCTCGAATTTTCCGATTCTGACAACAGGATCATGATCAGCGACCTCGGAAACCCCCGAGTGATTTTTTCACGCTAGTGATGCACCGTTTGCAGATTTTGGTTGTAATTTCCCAAGAACATGTCGAGTTTTTCCGAATTTTCCAATTCTGGCAACGGATTCGTGATCAGCAACCTCGAAAACCCCCGAGTCAAGGTATGCAGCCAATTTCCTTTCATATTTTTTTGTCAAATACATTAGTTAATTATCGGTCCAAATCAACAATTAATTAAAGGTTTAATTGTTAATTCCCAAATAGGGATAACAAAAGCGCGGGTTCAAAATGAGGTCTTCTGGTTCGGGGTGGTTTCCAGAACATTTTGACACCAAGAACGTCCAAATCGGTCAATAGTAGCAAAATAGCTTCATTTTCGATATTTGAGGGCTATTTTGACAGGACTGTTAAGTAAACCTTGCTCCTTCTTTCGATCTAATATGTGCCCAGAAGCCTAGTTAGTCGATCGCCAGAAACTGTATCACCTCAATAATAGAGATCTATACATAATACTTCTTTGTTCCAAGATATTTCGGTTAAGCAATGTTCCGACAGTGCAAGAAGTATGTAATTCTGCGGATTCTATCTTCCCAGTTTGAGCAATATCATCAGGAAATCTAATACTAATACTAGAAATGTTTTTACTTGTGTTGAAGCATTACTCCCAGTTCAGTTTAAGTCGCGGTTTTTCATAAAAAAAGTTTCTTACATCCATAGTCAGTACATAATAATAATTATTGTAATACCACTAGGACATACTCAATTTAGTAATTCATATTTAAACATTAAAAAACATTAACATAAGGTAAAACCAAGCCGCAAAATGATCAAAAGCGTGTCGAAACCTTCAGTCTTCAGTGTATTACACATTTCTACTTAGAACCACCTCAATACCACACAACAACTGAAAAGCAGTATAACAGCGGTCGAATTATAAGCTGCTTTCCGGTGGTGCATCAGCTCGGCAACCAGTTTCAATCCGGAAAAAATAAAATTAGGTTTGACTTTAAATATTCAATTTTACCTATTCTTCTTTAACAGATATTTCTAATAGACCTAGAAAAAATCATATTCAATTCAATATCTTGTTGGAAACGTAAAATATCTGGGCTATGGATCTATGGAACTATAATCATATTAAGATTTTTCTAGTCCAGATCGATCAGTAATGTCACAACTTTATAGTTCCTGACAGCTGTTTCGCTCTTCTCATAGAGCTCGTCAGTGGAACAAGCAAGTATGCAACGTTACTGAACGATCGCTGTTGAAGGTAGTCATACCGGCCAATAACGTGGTAAAAAGACCAAGACTATCTCACGCATCTATGCATAGATGTCCCATTAAAAAATCAAACAATGAACACCATTGACTGATAGATTTCTCGCAATTTATAAAAGTTACGGGGAATGTCAGGGGGCAATACAAACTCGGCACATGTCTCAGGCTTACAAAATAAAAATAGTCAAGCTCGGCACAGAGATTAAAAGATTCACTTTTAAAATGTTTAAACTCGGCACATGAATAATAATACCTTCCTCTGCTTGCAAGAAATAGAGTGATGTAATATTAAAACAAAATTTATGAATTTAAAATATACGTAATACATATAGGTACATAGGAAGAACATATTCAAAATTATATTTACACTGTACTATTTTAATTAATTGCATAATAATGAGATATTATTTTAACATATTGCAGTTTGGACAACTTACTATTTTTATATTCTATAATTTTAGAATCAACAAAATTATGACGTTTCTTAGTGGCTATGTTTTCAAATTTATGAATTTCGTTAACACTGTTGCATTTAATATAGATTGATAATGAGATAATGGGAATGAAATGATTCGCAAGGATTGGTTGTTTTATTTAATGCAGCAGAGGCATCAGCCCATATGTGTGGTGGAAATTTCGAAGTATCTGTCAAACAATTTTCGAGAAGGTAATCAGAAAATTTTTCAAGTATTTCATCTACTGGCTTAACTTCGTAGAGCTCAAAACAATAAAAATCGTCAACGTCCTTTGGTTCCAAGAATAAAAGACCAAAACGATAATGGAGCCACTTTCCAATCTCAGAATTTTTATTCAGATTTTGAATTTTTCTGTACCATGCTTGAGTTAGTGGAATCGACACCCAGCGATTTTAGCATTTGGATGAATTTCTAACACTGCATTATGAATAGATAGATATCTCAAAATCTATTACTATTTCTTCTGGCACAAATTTAATTTTTATGTAATCACAATAATCTTTAATTTTTGATATGCAAAACATTTTTTTTTCACTTTCGTCTTTTAATAAACAAAAAACTAATGGTATATAATGGCCGTTAAAAAACCATGTATCGTAAACATTTGTGTGGAATATTTTGTGCAGTAAGAAAATGTACCGTCCATATAAATAATTTTTGATTCACATGAAAACTTTAAATTACTTTTACAGCTAAATATCACTAAATTTCCGGATAAATCATTAACAATTAGGAAGTCTTCATTTCTGTTGGTTTTTGGTTGAAGTTCATGCAAAGCTTCATGAACCTTCGATAGTGATTTTGGCAAAGCTGGCAACAATTTTCGACTAGCAGTGTAAATATCTCTACTAGCACATTGTAGATCACTTATTGTCAAATTGTTTAAAGACACATCATTTTTACCTAGCTCCATTCTAATCATTTTGGAAGGTTTTTCTGGTATATCCCTTTCGGCTTTTCTCTTCAAACAATGACTTCAAACTTGTCTTTGCAACACATTTGTTAGTTCTGGTTCATTTACACTCAGGTTTGTTATAACTCGACTTTTTGAATCGGCTAAAGTATGAAAATTTGCTTTACATTTATCTTTGATGCACCTCCACTTAGTTTCTCCGGAAGCTTATTTTCTGTTGTGTTTTTTGAACTCATAGTTCTCGTAAACTAAGAGAAGTTTTCCTCTTTGACTGAACATTTCACTAAAATCCGAAAAATTACAATGTTTTATTTTCGCCATTTTCACATTTTTTCACAATTATGAATATATAGACCATCAACTTCACACTAGAAATAACTATGTACTTATGAAAACTGATGCCTACAAAACAAAATATAGTTAGTTAGGTACCTGTTACAGGGGTTAGGTACCTGCAACAACTTTATGCCGAGTTTGTAGTTGTGCAAATATAATTTAAAATGCATTTGGATTAAAAAGATTAGGATGTGCCGAGTTTGATGCCGCCCAATGGCAGACTACTTGAGTTTGACAGATGGCGAAACCAAACCAACGTAATGATTGTCATTTACCTCATGCTGGACTAGAAAGATCTCATCATGTTATTAGGCAAAAGCCAACATGAGGTAAATGAGAATATTCATATTTTCATTTATTTCTAATTCTCCTTATATAATTATCTTCTTTCTTACAGGCGTGTAGCGCAATTTAAAACTTTTCACTGCAGTATTTAATGCTTTATGTGTTATTGGGATCGTACACTAAAGACTAAATCGTGTTTGGCCTGTTTATATGACAAGACAGCTTAGTTTATAAACCCAGGATCTATTTAATTATCCTCCTTTGATTTAGGGTTAAAATAATGAATCTATGTAAACTATTTATTTATGATTTTGGTGCTTTAGAAATTTTAGTTTATGATGTACGTTAAACATGCGAAATTTATTATTGATTTTTTTTTTACTTATTCAAGGATTATATTTCAATAAGTTGAAATTTATGCCACTATATGGTGAAGGAACAATAATTTTAATTGCTAATTAAATTACTGGAAGTGTAAATTCGTGTTTTGTTCACATTTTACGATTTACTGTTTATAACTTCGAACCAGTGATTCCGTTATATCGTTAAGTTGTTTATCAATGTCTTATAATTTCTATGAATTTCGATACTTTATTTTTATCTGTTCAAGTTACGATTATTGTTTAAATGTGCTAAAATATGAAGCTACCCGATCCTACGACTGAAGCAAGATGCGATAGAGTCTGCTGTCAGGTTTCAAATACCAGACGTCCTTATAACCCAGAAGACGGACTGAGAGAACGAAGTGGACGATGAATTGGCGAAACGGGATTCCGTAGGCACCCCTGGCCCCAATCCCGCGATCGGAATCTCATCAAACACCGGTCTCCACGCTCAGAGAGCTACTGGATAGACAGTGGCTTTCGGTTTGGAGCAGTGTCCCCGGTATGAAGCAAGCGAAGCCTCACATAGCGAAGTTCTCACCCAAACGCTCGGATAACTTTCTCTCTATGACCAGAAGAGGCTTAAAATTGGTGATAGGGCTCCTCACAGGACACTGTCATCTGAATAGCCATCTACACTTAATGGGCATCGTCGATGATCCAGGTTATAGTAGATGCGTCGATGCGGAATCCTAGCCTTCGGCAATGCCTTATGTCTTCTGGACTGAGTCTTGAAACAAGGGGAGCACAATGAACCTAATCAAGCGCTCTAAGTGTTGCAATTTGGTTAGTTTTCAAAATTTTTATTGATAATTTGTTTTGTTGGAGTGTAAATAATAAATATGATGAAGTTGCAAGCTGAATTGCCTTCATTGTTGCTTTCAAGGAATTGGTTAATGAAATCATAGCCACAAGATTAAACTCAGTTATCAATGATGAATCAGCCAATTCGCTACTATCCGTCGAGTTCTCAGTATAATTGAATTTCGTGTCGTCGCACTGGATTGCGGAAATGAATGTATTCATGGCATCCACGGTATTCAATTTATTGTTTCCCTTGAGAATCCAATACTTCGTATGATACAACTATTCAATATACCAATATGTAACAGTTGCGTATTCGAATAAGAAAAAAGTCTTCGAGTCCTACATACTATGTGCTCAATCATTGGGCAATAAGTATTTACGGTTAATTTTCGAAAAAAATGTGTAGTGCTCCGGGTGGGAATCCTTTTAGTCCGCTACTGCGTAGCGATTAAAGTAGTCGTTATTTTATTCAGAACATCAATAGTTATAAAATGTGTAACAGTAAATTGAAAAGGGTTAATGGATTACAACATTTGGCAAATACATTATGATCACAGTAGGTACGACAGTGACTAACTAATCCATTCTTAATAGTTCTGGTAACTGCTTACATCGTTTATGAATGTATCCAAGAAGTCAAACTACACAATAACCAGGGATCCCATCATTCGCTTCGTTACTTTAATTAGTTCTTACCGATACTGACGGGTACGATATTTATGAGTTTTTTTCGATTCATACTTCGACTTCTGAAATACGAATCCTACCCACCTCTATTTGGAAAGGAATTTCTTTTTCGTATGCGATATTTTGAACATTCTAGTATACGTTGTCAGCTTCCCTCCACTGAACAGTTCCTACAGTTTATGCCGCTACAGCTAAAATAATCATTGTTTCACCAGGCTAAAGAATACGTTCTGTTAGCAGATTTATAAAGGACGATTTTAACATTGAAATGTTTTTACTTTTGTAGTATGGCTCCAAAGTCGTTGTAATTGTCACTGTTGCATTTGCCACATGACGTAGATGTGCAATAGATCGAGCGGTATGAAAACGCCCGTGATATATACAAAATTTTATTTCTGACCGAGATATTATAAGCTTATATCGTCATAGTTACGCTATCAATAATGAGGGTCATAACTCCCTTGGGACATTATAGATTCTATAATTCCCTCTACCTTTCACAAGTGAAAATAAAATGAGAAATGCTAATATATGTATATATATTCATAAATCAGATGACATCTTTAGGAGATAAAACAGCGGACTTTTTCGGCTTATAACTCTTACTACTTCAGCAATATTCATCGATCATCAGCAACATGTTCAGCAGTTAGTAAAAACAAAAATATAGTTGTACAAGGGCAAGGTGAAAAGTCCCTGCAAAATGAAACAAGAAATGATTTATTTGGTCAAAACTTATTTTATTTCTCAACATAAGCTCCTTGTAGCCCGATACACTTCGTCCAACGTTTTCCAAATTTTTCGATCCTTGCCAAATAATGAAAAAATAAACTTGGTAACATAGAGCTTGAATTTACTGATCACTCGCTCGTGTATTGTCATATGAACTTCTTATTAAAGGAAGAACATGAGCGTAAATATATGTTTAAGGATTATAAAAATATTAACCTCAAAAATTTTGAAATTTATTTAAATAATTTGCCTCTAAATAATATTTATGACATAAATAGTATTGATGATGAAGTAAACTATTTCAATACAAATGTGATAAATTTAATGAATAAGCATGCACCACTTAGAAACCAGGAAACAGAGCTAAACTAAAATTTAGAAAAACCAATTTAGAAAGGCACTGTGATTATTATAAACAGTTACTTAATATAACAGAGGTCGCTATAAAAAATGAGAAAAAAGCCTATTTGCAATTCAAATTGGGTTCCAAAAATACGAAAAATTTTTGGCAAGAACGAAAATCTTTGCAAGTAGTTCATGATAAATTTAAAAACCAACTTCTAGATCATTTAAGTAAAGTGAATAAAATAAATAACTATTTTCTAGACAGTATACTGATTGAACATGGAGAATCAAGCAGTCTGCTCATGTTCTACAAAAATCATACACTAAATAATGAGCCGACAAGCTTTGAATTTCATCTTGTAACTGAAGAGCTAGTAACAGACATAATCCATAAAATAAAATCCAATGCTACACTTGGGCCTTTTCGTCTTCGATTCGCCAGGTCAAGTCCCCTGCTTCGACTGTTCTTTGGTCTATGGCGTATTGTGATGGATCCATGTTTCGTCCAACGTTACGAAACGGTGCAAAAATTCATTCTTATTGCGCTTGAACATCGCCAAACACTCCTTTGAAGTAGCCACAAGGTCGCGCTTGTTGTCAACAGAGCAAATGCACCCATCTGGAAGATAGCTTTCTCATGATCTTTCGATGACCAGAACGTTCGGCGTCTTTTGTGATCATACTATCACACCGAAAATCAGTAAGCCACTTGTGAAGCGTTCCAATCGATGGTGAAGAGTCCCGATAATGTTTAACAAACGATGCTTTGGTTTGCGAAATGTTTTTTCCACGCAAGAAATAATGTTTAATCAAGACGCGAAATTCACTTTTTTCTCTGAGTTTTCGCTATCCTAGCAATCTAAATAGGAAGTTTTGACAAAAGTTGACAACATCTAATCCTCTTTGAACAGCGAAATTTAAAATAATTATCGAAATAGCTGATTAAAACGACTTGGAAGATATCTTAAATGCAGCTCGGGAAGCTTCTTCTAATTTGCTTCTGGTGAAATCTAACGAGAAAGTATATAATATGTTCTGCGAGTGGAGAAACACCAAGAGATTTAAAGGAATTGATGATAACTTAATACTGGCTTATTTTTACGAACAGTTGGACTACATACTCTATGATCAAAACTACGATACATATCAATGAAAATATGGATATTTCACAATATAAAAAGGTAATCGCTTTCTTGAAACGTCAAAATGACAAGTATAAAACTAAAGAAAACAAAAAAACGAAAGTTTTAACAATGGAAAATGTTACAAAGTTTTTGAACGAGGCTCCTAACGATAACGATGAAATCTCCCGCAAGTACTTACTATTAAGACCCAAAACAGTAAGTCATAATTGGTTTTTTCTGTTTTATCCTCATGGCAAGAGTGCAGTACAGCCAGTTGACATTCATACTTTTGCAAAAATTCCACAAAAAATTGCGGAATATTTAAAACTTCCTGATGCTTCAAGTTACACAGGCCATTGCCTGAGAAGGACTTCTGCAACTTTTCTTGCTAACAGTGGCGCTGATATTCAGGTTCTTAAACGACATGGGGGATGGCGATCTACAATCTTAGCTAAAGGATACGTTGAAGAAAGCATTGGTAATAAAATAAAAAATTCTAAAAGGATATTCAACAATGTCCAACTTGGACAATCCCAAGAAGTCCCTTTAGAAATTGTGGCGAATGAAAAAAATATTCAGCAACTAATGCAGCGAGGTCATAGTTGCAACCTTTTCTAACTTAAACAACTGTTCTTTTAATAGTTATTGTCATAATACTTAAAATAAACGTTTTCCCTTTTTGTTAAATTGTGTTTTAAATGATACTGATGTTTTTATGCAGTACTGGTTGCTATGTTGTAATGGTTGCTATGCAGTAAAATGTCTCATTACTGTACGATTTTGAGGTCGTTAATAGTGCATTACTGTACAAAATGTTAAAAATTTACTTGACTATATCTATGAAAGTGTTATCTCGTAGTGTGCTACCACTGTGTTGCGGAAGCTCAATTTCAATCTCTGTTTATGTTAATTATTCAATAATTCAGGGATTGTCAAAAACCGCATGCTTGGGAAAATACCATTTAATTCATACATTGTATATAAAATTATATTGATATAGCTTCACTCGTAGTTCACCTAAAACGTAAGTATAATAAAAGCATTTGCTTTCCACAATAATCACACATTGCTGTAACCAGTAGTTCGTACTTAATTGATTGTTTAACTTGACACGTAGACTTTAGGTGAATAAACTCAGGCTTGTTGTTATCTAAATGGCCTCCGTTACGTAGTGTCCAATTTAATTTCTAGCGCTTATTTGGAACTTGTAAAAAGTGTCATGGGTAGAATTCCTGCTTTACAGATTCGTAACGGGTTTAAAATCAGCAGCCTCTACTCACTAATACCGTTCCGCCAAATCGGTTTACGGAAGATGAGTGACTTCGTTACGTACATAACCGACTGAGATTTTCTGCGCAAATGATATTTGTACTTGAACTTTGATAATACGTAAATTATTTTTATCTGAACTCTGGGTTAAAAGCCATTGTCACAGACGTTGGGTCGGAATATACTAAATTCTGTTTAGATCAACTATCCAAAAACTGATTCTGATTCTTGTAAAGACATTTTGGCTGTCAAAAATACTGGTTCCACGCTAGCGACAATTAAACTTTGGAATGATACTCTAAAAGTTTTACTAAAGATGACCAGTACCAAGATTAATCAGATTCATAAATATTGATGTGGTGTTTGGATAGGTACTTTAATTGACGCTGTTGTGTCCGCCCCAGTCTCCCCATTTTGAATATTGTGTTATTGACTCAGCTTATTGGGCCAAATATTTCAGCCGTTCACCTGACAGCAAAATATTATAATAAATAAATATAGCACATCAAGTTGTAATACACTTATAATGCTGTCAATTCGAATAAAATTTCAATGACATTGATGATAATTTGACGTATTCAACAGTTGTAGATCATTTGCAATATATGTTGCTTTCTTACGGAATACGGATGTCAGCTGTTTCCGCGGTCGAAATCCGAAGACAAACACTAGTAAATATATATCATAATCATACATTTAACACGCAGAAGGTAACAAAGTAGCAACAGTAGCTAATTCATTCGTCTATAGTCTAAAACGCACATTAGAAGTATTTTGAGTTCTGATCTTGATCACAATCTGAAAATTTGTACAAGGACATAATCGTTTATTTGCTGCTCAATCAACATATTTTCAAAATGGCGGCACCCCCGGCTATACCGGAAGTGGTGATCAACTTCGCTATTTTAGATAGATATACGTATATTTTTATTGCGTTTTTAGATTCCTCATGGTTTTTTGAGATGATCTGCATCAGCATTTCCTGTACCTAAGTCTAGAGGTTTTCGAAATATTCAGACTTTAGAAAATGTTTCAGTTTACTTTTTGAAAATGAATGCGTCTGTCATTTTTGAATATTTCGTTTTGAGCATCATGATAATAAAAGATAGATCTTTCTTTGGTAGTACTCATTGTTGGGAAAAACCAATATAGTTAGGTATTTCACCATTTAGAAGCGGATTGAAAAATTTCCGATCGGTACGACCAATAGGAACATCTAGACATCATCTCAAAAATAGTCTAGTAGACGGATTCAGAAATACTCAAAACGGAAATTGCCGCGAAAATCATGATTTTTTGTTGAGCCAATTACAATACTTCCCTCTCGACTTCCCTTATATCTACTACGTATAGAGAGGGAAGTAACAAGTGTTGCTATGACATAATGAGGAAAATGAGCGACGAATTGTCTGTGGGCAATACAATATAAGTGTGTTGTCATTGATTTGAATCAATGGTATTGATAACTTGTGCTATTGAAATGAAGGGAAAACATTTTTTCAGATTTCATTTTTGAGGTCTGGAAGTATATCGTGAAATGAAGACAACAAAAATATCGCTTCTTATTCAACAAATATAATTAATTTTCAATCATCATCAAAGAGTTTCAAGAAGATGAAAGGAACAACTGTGCAAAAGTCTATAACTACAAAGTACAAAGAATTACGACCGTTTTGATGACAGGAAAGAGTTACTGTGTTGAATATACCTACCGATAGCGTTGACAGGTAGATAGACTTATGTCAGTGCCACTTGCTATTTTTGATGTTCGTGTGATATCCCAGAAATAATTTTCACTTCGTAGAAATCGTTGAAGTATTCTAATACATTTCATATCATGTTTTGATGAAGGCGTTATTCATTTTTGAAGCCAAAGATAAAATAAAACAAAGATTGTCAAATGTTATACTTTTATCCGGCGATGTAAACATTTTTGAATTATCTTACTTCGAAAAGAGTTAAATTGAATTCATGTTGCCCCCAATGGTTGTTGGTCAAAAAATTCAATTAGAACTTGTTTAAACCAATGATAATTTGAATTCTTGTAACCCACCGTCTTTACCTGGATCCAGACCAAGGTTAATAAAATTCTCTAAACATTCCTTCATATTTTTCTCCTGGAGCTACAAGGAAGACATTACAATAAATAACCGGTTTTCATTGGCTTCAGACGAAATATTAAAAAAAAATTAGATTTCGCCTACATCCTACTGATTTTCTCAACACGTTATATTTTCGCTGTTTAGATGAATTAATTTCACTAAGCTAATTTAGTGGCATTTTCTTCTGTCCAAGGACAAGAAACAGATATATCACAATACAAAGACTTGAATACATCATCTAAGAATGTGTCGTTTGAATACGATTAGATAGTACAAAGCAAACAATTTGTGAGTAAATAAAAAAAACTGTTATCCATACCTTTGACACCATTAAATCCATTTTTAGTGCACATTGTATATAATAATAAACAGTGGGCGAATTTTAAAAATATCGAAAATGTGTAGTAAACATTACATTTGAATTAATCGTAAAAAGCGCGCACGCCCATTCACGTGGGTAGACAAGCACAAACTAACTACTAACTGATCTAGAGACTGGAAGTTGAACTAACCGCTATGTTACTCATGAAATGTATGAATCATTGGAAGGCTTCGCTTAATTATCGTTATTTCTTACAAGTTGTTAAGGTGCTGCTTCATAATATGCGTAGACATCATAATGTAGCAAGCAATCACAAGCAAATGTTGAATGAATGGTTGGGATGAGGGGTATAACATTATTCCTTCTATCTTTTACATTTATGCAGCCCAAAAGCAACCAATAAGTGCATTAAAAACTCAAGTAAGACCGGATACTCGTATTTGAATAAGCAACAAGATGTGAATTATTATGAACTTGAGTATTTGAAAGACAGAGTAAAATAAGCGGAGTATCCTTGTCATATTCTGAGAAATGCAGACTTGATATTCAGATGCTATTGTCTCGACTGTATTCTGACTGCATAGGCGAATACTATCTCCCCAATTTAAATAATTCAAGATGTTTACTGAATGGCATTTCCGAGAATCCAGATAAATATAATTTCGTATTGTTACGGATCTTTTGCCATGAACCTTCATCTATATTCAAAAAGGATTGTCTTTGTAGCGCCAAATCGATGACTGATCCATTCAATTATCATGAAGAAACAAATAATTGTTTTTCGGTTAGACTTAGTCACGTTCTAACTTTTTCCGCTCCAGTTCTTCTAAAAATAATACATACTTTTAAGAATGACATAATGTATTCTACTACTCTATATTTTATACTGACACTAGGTACCATTTTGATTTTAGAATTATTCACACTCTGATATAACCTTGTTTTATAGTGACACCTGAAACACAGTTTCAGTTCAAGACTCAAGACTGCCCTGAAGATGCAATGGTTGGCGAAACGTAGGCATCAAGTCGTGCTATTGTGACGCGGAATCCATCCGGAAGTCAAGAATTTTCAAGATGGCTATCCGCGGAAGTTTACTAGTCAAGACATTTACGAGGTACATAATGGAAACTTTAAAAGTAAAAATAATTTAGTATTCTCTTCCGTACAAGACATTTGTTGCTATATACAGAACAATACAAAGATATGGAAACCCCTATTAATATATTAATACACAATTCTCGGGAAATAGGTCACATTAACACATATATTTTTATTTTTACCCTCGTCTTTACGTACGTTTCGGTCTCACGACCATCATCAGAAGACTTATTAATACAATAACCTGATTACTTAGAAATACTGTAATAACACAAAGCGTCCTTATCGCACAAATTTCGTTTAAATGCCAACGTCGCGAAACGAACGGAGACATGAAATCGGAACTATAACACAGCAATGTTGCAGCGTAAAAATTAAAAATCCACTATTAAGTAGAATCATCAATAAATACGAACACATTTCATAAATGTCTGCGAGAGTTCTATCCTCTTTGCTAACAGACGAGACCATCTCAAGTGTTCATTTAAGCGCCAGATGTCATAATTTATTAGGTGATAAAAGAACCTATTAATATAGAATGTTGCTCAAAATATTTTAAATAGTTTTATATTGTCTTTTATCCTCAATAACGAAAAAACAGTTGTTCACAGCTATCGTTTATATATCACTTCAACAATAAGATATAGCTGATTGTGAAAAGCGATTAAACTCATGTAACGAACCTTTCAGGAATGAACTGAACCAACTATGTGAAATTGAGTCAGTTCAAAAATCCAGTAAGCAAGCTAAAATCGAGTTATGTTAGTTCAATAATCTATCCTTCCGAACAATCCTCTTGAACATGGGAAAAGTACATTGCTTTTGTTGGTTGAAGAATTTCAGAGTCTTATGAAAATTGCTCAAAGTTGGATTTCATTTAGTGTTATAGATGGAAATATTTCCATGGAAATTTCGAAATATTGTAAATATAGGAAACAATGGAAAATTAAGAAAAGAAATATTAAACAGGTCATAAATAAAGGTGTATACATTTGTGTATGCTATTATTTAGTAAAAAAACACTACTAGGTTGAATTACAAGAAAATACGTATATTATTACGTATTACTGAAAGTCGCGAGCTCGGGAATCACTTCACTTAGGTACTACTCAAGTTCCTCCTTTTAGTTTTATTGATTTTCGCTATACATTTACAGTTTTAGCATTTATAGTAATATTCGTCAAAAAAAGAGGAACTGACCTACCAAGAGAACAAGTATACTAGGTGTCTCACAACGAAAACTTATAAAAAAATGAAAAGTGCCAAAAGATCAATAATACTGGAGGTCCGGATGAAAATGAACAGATTGCTGAAGAAGATATACGAGGAAGTTGATTGGCATGGAGGAACTATTGCTGCTGATGATATTGATGATATTGATGATGATAATGAGACAAACTATGGAAATGAACCCGAAGAAAAATCATCATCAAATATTCTAGAGACCATGTGTACCCCATGATATTTATGAGAGCAATGAAGATATGGCTCTTGCTAGTCTTGCGCTATTTGTGCGTGGTTCTTGACTCACGAATATTTTTTTAAATATTTGTTAATTTCAGATATGTTGTTCAGATATGCTCTTTTGTTAATTTGCTTTTATTCATTGATTATATGTTGTTATTTTTGAATATTAATTTGTTTTAACTGTTTCATGCATTTATTGTATGTACTTATTTTTGAATAATAATTTGTTTTAAATGTTCAGTTAAGTTTCTTTGTTTTCAATAGATATTTCCATATATTCCCAAAATTTACAGTATTTTCTGAAATATTTCGGGAAAAGTTACTAGAGAATAATATTTTCGAAATTTTACAACACTAGTTCCATTATCAGGAAACTGATGCTGATACTAGAGCTCGTGGATGTCTACTACGGTGGTTCCACAAAAGGAAGATTAAACACAAAATTCCGAAGAACGAGTATATGGTTTCCTCTATGAACATTAATATTTTAGAATCACAAGTTCCCTACTTTTTTGAATCAGTTAACAACAGTATCAAACATTTGACATTTCCATGTACATAGTTGTTTTGTAGTTACATCATGAAATTATGCTAATGAATTTCAATTAAGGTTTATTTATTTAATAAGAAATTTATTTTTATGTGGGTTGCCTCTTTTTGAGGTTTTATTCAAATGATTTAATTGATCACTTGTTGACCTAATCGACAATATGAGCTTTTGTGTTTCAGTTTCCTATGTCTTTTATTGTGAATATTGTTGATGTATTAATTTAAAATTAGTAAGATTTAGCTTGCAATGGAGGCAAAAACACATATGGAAACTTGAATCACTAATTATCCTGAAATGGATACAACTGAGATTATTCCTTAGATACTAAAGTGTAAGCTGTATAAGATGTAACGTGAGGTGATCTCGATATGGAAATGAATTATCATAAAATTCATATGAAAAAGTTATTGGTTATTAGCAAATTATAAAAATCTATTCAATTCTACGTTATTATTCTGCTTAATACGTTTCCAAATTTCTACAATCTGCAATATGGATGAAATTATGATTATATTGTAATGAATGTCATGTTTTTCTCGAGTGTTCTTGGAACAGTGAAGTAAAATTGCATCCTATGTATAGCAAAATATCTTCGTAAGATTGTTAAATTGTTTCGATGCACCGCTATCTCAAATGAATAGTAGCATATACAATGCATTTTCGGTACAAGAGTAGAATAGAATCTAAGAAACATAAGGAAATTATTTATTTACCAATTAGCAAGAGAATTGAAAGAATGTAACTTGCAATCCTAAAGCGGACAAGTCTTATAACGTGCTTTTCCGAGAACGTAGTTCGCAATGACATTGGAAGTGCAAAATAGGAAATGTCTTACGTTTCTAGTTTGTTATTACTTTAGCGCAAAAGCAATAATAAACATACAGCCAATATATTTTTTACTACTGGGAATAATACTAACATCACGTAATGGTGATCGAAATGTAATAGTAAATAATGAAAACTTGTATTTGATATTTATGTTGCAAATTGCCAATTCCCTTTATCACTCATGATACAATGCTCCAATCGTCTAGAATTTGTAATCGGTTTGGATAAAAAGAAGAACAAATGTTAATCAGAGAATTTTAAATTCAAATCTATCAATACTATTTTCATACCTCACATGTGGAGTGCACGTCAAGCATGAATAATCTTCTAGTAACATGTGACTGTTGACTAACATAAAAGTGAATGATTGATAAGGTTTAACAATCCTCAACAATTTGTCACCAATCCTTCAAAAGTTCTTCTGTTATACAAGCTAAGTCATACATTCTCATTCATTACTGTAATGTAGGTATTCGTATTTTTGGTTTGATTAGATTTCAAAATAAATGAAGCTATTACGCTCACAAAAACCATAGATAAATCGAGATATGCATTATTCATATATTATCTTAACAAGAACCAGAAAATTCTTACGAAAAAAAAAGAGCATAGTAATTCTATCACTGTTGTCGTTTCTGTAACACTTCAATAATACGATTATCATATCATTATTAAATTATGATACGAAGCTTTGTGGTCGATCACTAAATGTGTGTCGAGAAAAATAACTATATAGTAAAAAAAGAGGCATTGAAATAGGCTTGAACCGTCTCAGTACGTCCTAATTTTTGATACGATATTTCCTATTTTTACTATATCACTTCTTTTATTTGTTTATCTATTTCCAATAAGCATTTCTGTCATCATCATTATATGTTCCTACAAAGCTGAACATATAATAAAAATAAAATATTAAATAAATATTTCTTCAGTTAATTACAGTCATTTGTAATGTGTAATAATGTTAATTTTAAACGATTTCGTAAAAGTCACATTTAATTTGGGTTTTCAGTCTCGAAAGTCTCAAATTGGATTAGTTTTTAAAGATTTATTCTGATTCTATTTTACAACACATAAATTTCTCAAATCGGATTTTGTTACTTAGTTTACTGAATTTTAATCAGCGGTGTATAGGAGACTTGTGAGTTAGACGAAGTCAGAGACATTATAATGTTTTACAAGGAAAATAAGTGAAGCCATAACGGGGTTGTATCTAACAATATGCCATGCGCGCAACTCGACTGACTCTCACTTCACTTACGCTTACGGGTTAACGCAGTAACTCGAGATAGAAGCATGGTTCTACATTGATTTAAGAATATTTAATACCTCGTAAACCTGACATATGAATAATAAAATCAAATTACAGTATCCACCTCAAATTAATTCTAGTTATAGCATCATATTTAGAAAATTATCTCATTCTTACCAAACAATCTCTTGGACATTATTCGGATGCAATATGCATGATGGTCTAGTCTAGCTATACGTGATAGGCGAGCTATGGATAGAACGTCCCTGTATCCTCTTCTTTGTCGAATCTCCCACCCACTAATTAAATTACTATACACCGCTGATTCAAACTCAAACCGTATATATTTTTTAAATACACGTGTATACTGTATTTCATTAATGTTGCACGAAAGTTTTTTTGGGTCAAATTATGAAAGACAGTTCATATAAACAATGTCCGAAAACTATTTTCCCGAGATACTTGATGTTCAAGTTTCTAGAAAAATTAATTTTTTATAAATTTCTAAAAAAAGGGGCTTCAACCGGCTGATATAATGGAAGCAAGTCGTATTTATGAAGGAAGATACCCCCTTATCGTGTAATTCCACATAACCAACCTTGAAGTGCAGTTGCCGGAGCTATTGTCCTCTAAATTTAAGATACCAAATGTATCTCATGTATGATGGAGCTCCAGCGCTTTTTTAGCGTAATTACTGGACAATATACAGTATACCCCAACCCTGGCCTCCGCGATCATCCGATCTAAATACAATAGATTTTTTCCTCTGAGGTAATTTCAAACATATAGTTTATACCACGGTCGTATATACAGGTCTGAGAAGTCGAAGCTGTTTCCTATGTGAGAAGTGAGTCCGCTAAGCGTCAGCTGTTGCATAGTACCAAAAGGGTGGCGCATCAGTCGAGGAATGATCTCTGGCACGTAAACGACCGTGTTCTCTGGCAACTGTCATTGTTGACTCGTAAACAAGGAATACAGGCGTTTTTAGAAAAAAATTACGAAACCGTGCATTGTGCCGAAATGCAAAACGGGGTACAAAAGTGTAAAGCAAGAAACTTCTGTTTTTAAAGTGCCGAAAGATGCGGAAATGCGAAAAAAGTGAATGCTTGCGATCCCGGAAAGAAATCGTTTTAACGAGGTCTTTTATGTGTGCGAAAAACGGGAAGTTATTTTTAAGGTGAGTAATACATTTTGACAAGAGTAACAGTTCTATTCCTCTCTCAAATCAGAATAGTAAATATTGCGTTACGAGAAAAATTATTTTACTTCATAATGTGATTGTTGTCATACTTCGATCCAAGCGCTAGCTGGTGGCTGAGCGAGGGACTACGAGTTTGGCGACATGTAAGAGACTTATGTCAAACAATAGAGTTCCCAGACCTGTATGTACGACCGTGGTTTATACTACTCCAGTTGAATATATCGAAGAATTAAGAAAACAAATGCATCTTGCAAAAAAATTCAAAACACTTCAGGCATTTTTGAACGTGTTTGCCAATCAATACGTCGTAAGATTGATGCATGTATTGAAGTTAGAAGGGTGTTACTTTCTGCAACTATTATAAAATATTAGTTCGTAAGTTGATAAATGTATATTTTCAAGTTACCAACCTTATTCACTTTGATGCGATCCTGTAAATCGATAAGCATACATTTCAGAAAACAAAAATTGTAATTTAACCATTGTGGCATATTTTTGGACCATTTATTCATTATTTCAGTTTTTCTCTCAACTGGTTCAGAGACTTGGTTTTTATTTTTTCTTCGAAAAGGAAGCTAGATACGAAAAAACTAAACAGCCAAAAAAGTTGTATTTCTAGTTGCTTCAACAAAAAAAAACGAGGAATCTACTGGGGGCTATTTTTTTGTCCAAAAAACTAACGAACTTTACCCGTGGACACGCGCCTGGTAGTACTTTATCAACTGTAACAGATCCAAAAGATACCTCATTCAGATGAGGTTAACGCCTTTTTTAGAGATTAATAAAAAATCGACATATACTTATATGCATTTTCTTTCCATTTTGACCCAAAAAATCTGACCTTAACGTTACGTGCAAAATAAAACACCCTGTATGTTCGCAGAAAATCGTGTGAGCCAGCGATGGGATATTGGGAGAGAAGAGGTAATGGAATTGTTCTTACTAGTTTGGAGGTTACATGCATCAGGAAATAATATATCTATATTCTATGACGTCTTTCATTAACTGTACAGGCTTAATATACGGGGTGTCAATTTGAAAACTTCCCACCCTTAATATCTTCCTTCCAGTAAACAATATGAGTAATCGAAAAAACAGGTCAATTTTATTGTCAAGGGGGACACTTTCAAGGACTATTTGTAGCCCTCGTGGTTCAACCCCCTAGGAGGGGTAGATGTAACCCTTAGAATTTTAAATGGGAAGGGGGGTCAAGTGGCACATCATTTTGATGGGCGTTCAATTCTTGTTCCAATGGTACCCTGACTTATTATTTTTTGATGAGCATTTTCCGAAAAATTGCGTTCTAAACTAACAGAAGTAATTATTAGAACGCCTATACTGAGATGCATTATTGTATTGACTCCCTTTAATAAAAATGGTTAGAAGAGTAGGTGGCACCGCTCCAACCCTTGAATGACAGGAATAAATTTATTACGCATGGGATTTTTTATTTGGTGGTTATGTTCCTTCTACAAAATAAAATTTAATTTGCGAGAAAGACATTTTAAACAGAAAATCTACTTCCGCTTATCTTATTAGCTGTTCGAAATGTTTTCCATTTTGCTCTAAACAGTAATACTCGGAAAAAGCTCATCAAAAAATAATAAGTCAGGGTACCATTGGAACAAGAATTGAACGCCCATCAAAATGATGTGCCACTTGACCCCCCTTCCCATTTAAAATTCTAAGGGTAACATCTACCCCTCCTAGGGGGTTGAACCACGAGGGCTACAAATAGTCCTTGAAAGTGTCCCCCTTGACAATAAAATTGACCTGTTTTTTCGATTACTCATATTGTTTACTGGAAGGAAGATATTAAGGGTGGGAAGTTTTCAAATTGACACCCCGTATAATTATTCGCATTGATTTAATGACTGGAGACACATACACGATATTTGGGTTCCACAAACCGGTAAAACTACAAACCATGATGAACAAAATATTTCCAAAGAGAGGTACCTTTTTTATAGTTCTATAAAACATTCCTTGCATCGGTCATTATAATCTTTGCATTTTTATGAATTGTATATTCTCAGTTCTAATTAACGGATGTATTCCAGAATAACTACCAAAAACAAAATCAATTCCATTGAACTGTTCTTTTTAAAATAATATTTATTATTCTGCAATAACCATAATATTCTGCAATTACATTCTAAACTCAATTTCTAATGTCAAAATATATTGTTAAAATTTACGACATATAATTCCATGGTTATACTAAAATCGGTTCATCAATTCCAAAGCGAGTAATCGAGGTCGTTTCTGTGAATCGTTCTTCTGGTTGACGATTTCAACGGAATTGTTGGTGCGCATTGTGTGTTGCAAACATTCAGATGAGATCGACACGACGTTCCGTATTTCATAAGTTGGCCATGCGAGTATGCAATATAGGCAAAAAGTTGAAACTCGAATATTTGGTGTAATAGAAAACTGATTGTATAAAAATAAAAAGCTGTGATCTATTGATCACGTGCCTTCACTCACTTTTGTTAGCAAAATAGTTTTGGGGCACTCCTGCAGGTCAAATAAAGGTAAATGATTGTAGGAACAGATGTATTGGAAATGATTTACAAACCGCTAATGGAATACGTTATATTATATTCTATGTTACATTGAAATTCTACCCAAATGGTCTACATTCTCTACATACCTAATGTATTTCACAGCCCTGTTTTATACTGACACCTGTTGTCAGGTAACTTTCGAAATTATTCACACTATAATATAAACTCTTTTATAATGTCACTTGTTGCCATATGAACCATTTGCCACAGAGTATTCACATAAAATAGACTGTCACTTCACATTTTTCTGGGCCGACTAAAATACTTACCTTACACTATATACTACGTATAGTGAGGGAAGTAAAAATATGGAAATGTATGTCGTTGCATTTTGAAAATATCTGGCAATCAAATTAACAACAATTAGGTTCTGTATCATTTGTCTAACTACATGAGATATATTAAATAACATCCGATTGATTTCAAAAGAGGTTATGTGCCACCTTTACTTGAACAGCTTTCAACCCTCAAATATCATGATAGTGGAAACATGCAAATTGTCGTCGCCAATTTTATTTGTGTTTTACCATCTTCTGCTTATAGAATAATCAACACAGTGTTATGTGAAGTCATTGTAACATGTAAAGCATTCATTCATACTTCTAATTTGATAAAACAAGTAACTCCTGATTTTCATTGGGATTTTCAATAAAACTATTTTTTGGAAACAAAATTGTGAGTCAATATTCAGTTTCTTACATATCATTTGAAGCGTACCAATAAAACAATCATCATTTGAAGCTCATAATTGTGCTTTTGATCACCACCTGGAAGCACATCATCAGGTTTTAGCTATTTGCGATTCATGTTTCCAGACCATGATATAAATAATAGTCTAGGAGCCAGAGCGATATTGATGGTCTGAACATTAACCCGATGGAACTATTGTTTTTCGTTAGAGGACGGTTCAATGACCAATTCATCTCACAGACCCTAATTTTCGTCGGCTGCTAGATCTCGAGATACAGCATCCGCAATTTTTTTTTTTTTGACTGGAGTTTAACCCTTTCCAAGTTGTGGTTACTTGAAAAGCATGTCATTCTTATTCACTTCCACCATGTGCCATCATTTTTTATCGTGTCCGTTTATCAGACCGACCAGTTAAAATTGGACCGACAATGGACTGCAAGTTAATCCTCCCAAACCTGGTGGAAAATGTTCATTGGTGTTGGCAATTGTTAACATACCCTATGCCATCAAAAGTTATCGGTCCATTTCCGAGTAATTGGCCATTATTTGGACCGAAAATGTTTCTTTTTTTCATTTTGTGGCTAAAACTTGGTTACAAGATAACGTTATGGCACCATCTCAAATAATTTTAGTGGAGGTCAAATAAAGATTAAAAACTATTCTCATCACTCCTTGCCCATTTCAACCCCCCAAAACCCCCTAAAACCAGCCCCAAAACAAAACAAAAACAATAAAACTGCCGTTTCGATTTTAAACCCAGCCAGAATCTCAAAAGTCGAACAATTTATCATAAAATTGGCCATATTATCCATATTTTTTGCGGGTGGTTTTAGGGGATCTTGGGACGTTGAAATAGGCATGGAGTGATGGCAATAATTTTAAATCTTTATTTGACCTCCAATAAAGTTATTTAACTTGGTGCCATCATCTTATCTTGTAATCCACAAGGTTTAGCCACAAAATGAGAAAAAAATATTTTTGGTCCAAATAATGGCCAATTACTCGGAAATGATCCGATAACTTTTGATGGCATAGGGTATCTTAACAATTGCCAACACCAATGAACATTTTCACCAGGTTTGGGAGGGTTAACTTGCATTCGATTTTCGGTCCAATTTTAACTGGTCGGCCTGATAAACGGACACGATAAACAATGATGGCACATGGTGAAAGTGTATAAGAATGGCATGCTTTTCAAGTAACCGCAACTTAGAAAGGGTTAACCTCTAATAAAAAAAAATGCGGATGCTGTATCTCGAGGTCTAGCAGCCGGCGAAAATTCGGTCTGTGAGATGAATTGGTCATTGAACCGTTCTCTAACGATAAACCATAGTGCCATCGGGTTAATGTTCAGACCATCAATATCGCTCTGGCTCCTAGACTATAATCATTATTATATCTATATTCTTGGGAAAAAGGCAACATTAACACATATGTCAAATATATTTTCGTCTTTACGTACGTTTCGGTCTCACGACCATCATCAGAAGATGTTTGAAAACTAATTCACATTAAAGCGTGGAATTCTTTAAACTAATTGCGCTAAGCATTGAGCGTCTTTATCGCATTAATTTCAATTTAAAATGTCTACGTCGCAACAACGAATGTGACATTACTGTGTTACAATTTCAATTATCCGTCAATTCTGATAGTTTAAACATAGACAACCACCCCTAGTTTAACTTTTTACACCACAGAATCAACACACAAAATAAACTCCATCTTTACATTTCGACTACTTCACTTGAATCTTGAAATAAGAATTTCGGAGACTTCTGCAGGTTAAATATATGCGTATGATATATATGTATAACCTGAAAAACTGGTTCCTTTTGGTTCAATAAAATACCATAATTCCATTTGAAAATTGGAATAGGTAAAAGGCATGCAGTCATTCCTTCCTCCGTGAAGTAATGCCTAACGGTGGTTCCACGGAGAAATTAACAGTGACGGGGGTGGTTTTAATGGGTAAGAACACACTGGGGAACTACGGAGTCCTCAGCGTCTTTCGAATATTTTCCCCACCCTCGTTAAAAAACCCACCAGACCATGAATAGGCACCAAAACCTTGAGTTGTATCCTCATTGATGAGCAATGTGCTTTTTTCCAAATCTCACAACATCCATAGTATTCATCTTCTGTTAGATACAATAAATCTAATAAATATGTTGCATTACATATATGCACAATGAAGTAGGTACTCGTTCAAAAAAATACAGGCACTATCATCGTATCCACAGACATTCCACAATTTCTCGTTCCAATTCTATCAGAAATTCAGAGTAATAAGGGTTTTTTCAAAGATAGACTATATATTCATCTTTTTGCATTTCCGGAATTCAAGATTTCAATATTTCATGGCCGTGGGGAAAACTTTTATTTCTGCCGATCCGTTTGAAACTCATATGTTTTCTAATTGATATTCGTTTTAATACATTTGAAGAATAAAAACCAAAACAACTTTTTCCATATTAGATTTGAATTACTTTGAAACATTACTTGAAATTACCACACCAAACGTTTATATTATTCTTATAAACAAAGTAGATAATAGTCTAGGAGCCAGAGCTATGGATAGTATGACCAATTTTTTCATAAATTAAAGAATTTTTGAGATTCTGGCCGGGGTTAAAATTGAAACAGCAGTTTTTTTGTTTTGTTTTGGGGGTTAGTTTTTCCACCAGGTTTGGGGGGGGGGGATAACTAACAGTTAACAGTCCATTTTCGGTCCAATTTTAACTGGTCGGCCTGATAAACGGGCAGGATAAAAAATGATGGCACATGGTGAAAGTGTATAAGAATGGCATGTTTTTCAAGTAGCCGCAACATGAAAATCGTTATCCTCCAGTCAAAAAAAAAATGTATCTGCTGTATCTCGAGATCTAGCAGTCATTGAACCGTCCTCTAACGATAAACCATAGTGCCATCGGGTTAATGTTTAGACCATCAGTATCGCTTTGGCTCCTAGACTATATTGTTTTCGTAGAGTGTTAAGTCGAGAGATTCCTAACAATGATATTATAGCCTCTGGGTATGCGAGTGTATCACTTGACGGAAATTAAATGTGCAGGGAGAAACCAATGTATCCAACTGATTAGGTTAGAGGGTGTTGTTTAGTGTTCATTTCAATGAATTAGTTAGTTAATAATGAGAAATTATCTTTACGTAAGACGTAATGTGCCCTATGTAATCTTAGAAAGCATGTAAGTAATTACTTTTTTTTGTATTTTACGGAACGGGAAATACAAGGTACATGTAATTTACCTGTCGGTTTTCTCTTACCCGGTTGTAAGCGGATTACTTCTTCAACATCTACTTCTTCAACATATTTTAAATATCATATTTAATATCCAAACTAATTGGTTCCACTATAATTCGGATCACTTTTATGCTTTCTGACCATCACTCTACGTAGTAAGGTATTTACTATGATTGAATTCATCGCAATTTTTCCACTAGAAAATAAATAATTGGAAAAAAGCATAGTATAGGTGCCATATCCTTTCTGAACAATTAAATATACAATTACTATGTTGAATATCAATCCCTACGTTATTGAACAGTTTCATTGCAATTGCGAACTCTATTCTATTTTAGAAAATATACGATAAAAACTTGTTTAACTTGTAAATGTAGTTTTCACACCATTAGGAAAGTACTACCATTCTGTCTATTCTTGTAAATGAAGTTATAATTTAACAATGCAAACATCGGCCAATCAAAGCGAGAACCGACAAGTCTGTGAACCACTCGAGTATCCCTGACAGAAGTGGTCCGGAGTTTTTGTTCTCTCAGTCTGTCCTCTTGATTATGAGGATGTCTGGTGTTTGGAAACTGCCAGCAGGCGCTATCGCATCGTGCTCCAGTCGGAGGATCGGGCAGCTTTCAGAAACCCAATCCCACAGTTTTCCAGGACCGCGAGGACACACCGATCCACTGACCCAAACCAGCAAGTTGATATGCAAATCCCGCAGCCAATGTTTTGATGTGGAATTGCAGCGGGACGAAAACTTCCGTCATATGGTTTGCCGCCCAAAAATGTCGTCTAAAATCGAATTTTCTCTCACATAGATCACTCAATGTTGTTTCTAATTGATTCACAGAAACTTACTATTTCGTGCCAAAAAGTACTTCACACAGAAGCTCCACATGATCTACAAATCACAGATTCGACATGTCAAAAGAGAACTTATTCGTCTGGTTGAGATGCCAAACATATGCATTCAGTGACATTGACTATCAAGCTCGAGACGTGACGAACTACCAGACTTAATTTTTCTATCGAACGGTGAAATTGTGTGTGGAACTCTTTGCCTAGTGAAGTATTTCCTTTTGCCTATCCTATAACCGTCAAACTTGTCCTGTAGGCATTGAATTCTTGATACTATCCTTTCGGGAATATTGTTAATTGCAAAATGACAAGTTATTTGGTTTTTCGGTCCAAAATGCGGAACGAACGTTGGGTTGGACAAAATGATTAAAATGAAAGAGCGCATTATTTGGGAAAATTCGCGACATGGAGACTCGAAACCTCTATTTTAATAAAACAGTAAATACGAGCACTAACACTTCCACGCATTGTTATCTTATTTTATATCAATATATAATATATCTATAGCATAGCTAATCAACTACCACCCAATAGTTCTTTTATTCTGGACACCCTGTATATATTGATATAGTGAACAAAATCTCGCTAAAAAATTGTATCAATATTTTTATGAATTGTTTATTTAAAAAATCTGCTACTACCTAATATTTCGTTCATTTTGGACATTCTGTATTTTTTGATACACATGAGCAGATTGTAGACATTTTTGCAAAGGTTTTACCTAGTGGTACACAAATTTAGAAATAGATTAGGTATGCTATTCAATATTGATATAAAATAAGATTAGAATATGTTGGAGTATTAGGATTCATATTCTAAGGCTATTTAAGTTGTATTAGAATAAGAAGGCTAATCAAAATAAAGTTTTTTTTACCTTGGATCCTCCACACTAGCCACACCTTAAGTGCTCGGGTTTTTTGTGTATTTGAGGTGGATGTTTTACACCCAACGACGTTACTCTAGTATCTAGTTACCTGTACTAGTCTGTACATGTTATTCACCGGTTATGTATGTCACATGGGGACTTCTTGTATAAAGCCAAAAAGCCAACATGGCCGTAAAATGAGTTTTCAAAGTAAACCGAACACCTACTGCAGGAATTAGCGATACAAAGTCGGGCTATGTGCAAAATGATTTGCTCAGATAGAAGGTGTCGATTGTGGTGGATATATGCACCTACAACTATTTGACACAATAAGAATTTTACGTGCAACAGCAGTTAAGCTAAATTACAACATTATGCAATTTGATATGAAAACAGCATTTCTTCATATTACTATTTAAGGTTTGAAACAAGCGCCAAGATGCTGGGATAACAATAATTTGTAGAAATTCGGTTTTAATAAATTTGATGAATATATACGCATCGAAAAAATAAATAATTATCCTGTTTTGCTAGTACTATATAATGTAGATGTTGGTTTCTTATAATGTGTAAGAACAATAAAATACTTTAGGTAAAAACATTTTTTTGTTGTTTTTAATTCTCACAATCCTGTTTGTAGATATTTAGCACATGCTTCGAGGCCCATGCCCAACACAAATGTATAAAATGTTTTAATCTGGAGGATGCAAAGCCAAATAGGTCATCGGCTGATCTACATAGAGTGCTGTCAATAGTTTTGGTGTGTAACTTTGATGTTACATTACAAACCGAGATGCTGTTGGTTCGTTAACGCTGTCGCAATTACCAAACGGGAGATATTACTCATGCAGTAAATGTTGTGAGCAGATTTTAAAATAATTCGAATTTATCACACTGGAACGCCTTCAAAAGAATATTTAAATATTTAAAACAACCTAAAAATGTTGGATTAAGTATTCGTACAATCATGAATTTAAAAAAATTGGTTTCATCCAAGTGTGATTTCATGATTGATATTAATATTAATGTTTAATTCTCACAATCCATTTTCTTGTAGATTCGTACTAGCAGGTTTCGAGGTCAATTATTACACTCCATCTTCAGGTATATATAAAGCATGGCTGTGATGAAGAAAAATGTATCAACATTTGTTAAAACAGTTGTAAAAATATTTTTAATTCAAAATTTGATCAAAATATTGTTTTTTAATTAACATTATTGTAAATTGTTAATTTTAGTAAATTTGTTTGAAAAGATTTACTTACATTCAATATACACAATTATTTATAATTATATGGCTTCATTTCCAGATAATTAAGTTTGTACGTAAAATTTCATTTTTGATTTATATAATATATATGTTAAACAGTTGAAATTCAGTAAGCTACAAAGTAGTTATTCTAATGGTGAGGAATATGTAACGTTAGATAACAAATTAGATTATTACTGAAAAAATTGGGTTATAATTATTCAAAGCGATTTGTGTGTTTAGTGTTATTAATTCGTTGTTTTTTATGTATTGCTAAAAGTTCTGAATTGTTAAGGTAATAAATGCTTTGTTGGTAGCTGTACGTAAAATTTTAAAATTTGTTTCAGAGTTAAATTTATGACTATTTTCTAAAAGATGGTCAGCAAAGTGAGAAAAGCCTGTTTTGAGATTCATGCAACGTATATATTCTTTCAAGCGAGTTTTAAAATTTCTATATGTTCTCCCTACATATTCAGCATAACAACAATCACATGTTAATTGACATATTCCACTTTTTTCCATATTATCTATTGCATCTTTGTTATTTAAAAGTAAATTGTTTAAACTATTTGAAGATCTATTAATATCCTTGCTATTGGTTTTAAAACAATAGAAATTTTAGTATTGATATTACCAAAATAAGTGAAAGCTCTAAAAGGTAGTGTATTGTTTAAATTTATATTCAATACTGGTTGGGAAACTTGAATATTGTTTTGAACTTGATGACATATATAATGAATTTTGACAAATTTTATTTTGTTTTCTATGTAACATTTTATGTATTATGTTTTTGTTGAATCCATTCATTTCGGGTATTTGACATATTATTATTAATTCTAATTCAAAATTTTTTTGTTGTTAAAGGAGTTTTCAACAATCTATTGATGTAACTATGAAAACTAGCTATTTTATGTTGTACTGGATGGTGTGAATCACTGTTTATTGTTATACCAGTATGTTCAGATGCTGATTACTTAGATTCGAGACGCTCCACTACAGGATGTGTGTTCAAGATGTGCAATGGAGCAATTATTTGGGTAAACATTGTTCATTGCAAATGGGAAAGGAAATTTGGGTTTGTGAAGACTTCTAAGGGTTTTTAACAAAAAGTGTGGTGTTTGGACACTCCAGTTTCCGATATTTGCGACATATCCCAGTAGACTGGAAAACCTATATATTTTATTAAAGCAGTAGAATACGAATACAAGAACTATATTCAAACAATCAGTAAGAAGTGTCTACTGTTAAATATTTGATTTGCGCCTACAAAGTTCCTAAGTGTAATTTTTAATATACCTCATTTCACTTGGAGCGAGGAATATATCTCTGGTGAGTTATTTAAATTCATGAAATGTGTGACTTAGTGTACTAGTTTATATTTTAAATTCTTTTGCGACAGACGAAGATGACGAGTGGCTTCCTTCCGATGTTAAAGATGTTGGAATCTGCACCAGTTAATCAGTATATGAAGCAGGTGAGGCCGGGAACGAAGGGGTACAAATGATGGTTGCAAGTAATAAGCACAGTGCTTTCAAAATTGCAATCACGACGAACAAAAGAAGATCAAATCTTTTGCAATGGGAAAGGGAGGAGAAGAAAGTTAAATTAAGAGATTCTCAAGGGCAAAATAGAATGCCAGACTGTCGCTGTAAGTGTGAAACAAAACTAAATCTTGATTCTTATGAGCAAATAAGTTTCAAAAAGTGAGTAATTAAAGTGAACAGAATTTGTATTTAAGGGGTTGTATTATTTCAAAACCTGCTGCACGTCTTTAAATACAAATAAACATCCCAGAAACGTATTTCACTACAGCGTTATACCTCAAAATAAGTCTGTTACTGTTTGTCAAAAGTTCCTTGCTATGCATGAAATTAAAAGGGATGGGCTTAGAAAAAAGATATTAACTTTCAAAGCACCAGATGTTAGAAATTTTGAAGGAAACCATATTAGTCGAAAGAATAAATTATCCCTGGATACTATAGCAAAAATCAATAGTCAAATATACCTAGCGTTGAATCGCATTACAATCGTTCTCAAAACAAATGTAAAATACACCTCCAGTCTGATCTCCCAGTCTCACAGCTTCATAAGGATTACCGCAATCGTTTTCCAGATAATTCAGTGAAATATGGAATGTTTATTAAAGTATTTGTAGAAAATTTCAACTATTCATTTGTCCACCCTAGGAAAGATATATGTGCCTTATGTACAACATACAATGCCAATATTAACAAAGAGTGAAACTATATAAACTGTATTGCAGCCGCCAATAAGCAACTTGGCTTCGAAAATCTCGAATTTATTCTTGATCTTGATACAGAAAAAGAAAGAAGGAGCAAGCACTAGCTATTTAATCATATGCTTTGATTTTGAGACAAATTTAACTTTGCCCGTGAGTAATATTGATTATGAATTATACAAAAAGGTATTATTATGGTTGTATCAAGACTTTTTGTATTCTATTCTATCCTATTCCGGCCCACTCCATGATGCCTATAGACCGTTGTTTTGCGCTAATTGAGAAAAGAGGCTTAACAGTGAAAACATAGATAACCTTGACTACTACATAAATCTTCTCCAAAATGCACGAACTAAAGATCCCGTTTGTATTCTTGGAACATACTTTACTTACAAAATAGTAGCAATGCAATATTTCAAATGATTTTATAACACTGAAAGTGTGGAATTAGAAAAAGCTTTATGCAGATAAAATAAAACAGTCAATTCTGTAAATCTCAAAATGTCGATCTGTAATGTTCTCTCTTTTCTCCTATGAATAACCCTAAAATGAGAGATTATGCGACTTCGTTCTTTTGTGTAAAGTAAACTATGACATCTTATTCCATCGGATGTATTAAATTAATTTCTGAAAATTGTACCTGAAAAACTTGAAAATGTAAAGTTTCTCGTGCGACATATTGAAAACGAAAAAAATTGGAATTTTTATGTATTGTTAGATACAGATTCAGAAGAGAGAATAACGAACGAAGAAAAAGAGGAATCAGAGGTTGAGCAATATGAACAAGATAATATAACTTATATGTCTTGTTTCCTTCAAAATGATTATTATTCAAGTTTTGTCATACACAGACTAGTGATGTCATAAAACATATTCGTAGTTTTTTTGGAATAACATTTATAGGTAGATATAGTTCTTTAATAGAGTCTTTATTTATTTTGTTATATTTAAAATATTATTTGATGTTCTTTGGAATAAATTAGCTAAATTTTTTTATTGACAAAATTGTATTGTTATTTTTCAACTAAAGTTCATAAGAATTTTATAGTGAAATTTCGACATAATAAACCTAACAGTATGACTAATGTATAATAGAACCAAAATTACTAAAAATTTGAACGACAGTATTTCCAGAATAAATTAAAACCATAAATGGTCAATTTTCCAAAACATGTAAATGTCGCTTGGAGACTTTTTGCACAAAGCCATTCAATTTTAGATTGGAGTTCGATTTTCTGTTTCTTATTATTCGAACAGAATTCAAGGAATAAATATCCCTTTCTCTCTTTCTCGATAACTGTTTTGTATAGGAGGTACTAGAATGTGAATGAATTTATTCGTAGTAAGCGCCGGATAACTGTTTTATTTGAATCTGTAATATTCAATAAACACATCGTCTGCTGAACCATATGGTTTGTGAATTAATTATGTAGCCCAATGTCAACCACTCCCTAGGTTTCATAATAATCAATTTAGGTGTAAATTATTCTGTCGCTGGTATGCACGCTTGAGGCATCCGTCTGTTCGAGAGGAATATCCAATCAATGTCTTCTGTGTTAAAACTGAAAACTACCATTATCCATGCCAACTTTCTACATGAAAACACACATCGCATAATAAAGACAGTCTTGCGATATGAACTTGTTCGTAAGATTTAGATATGAAATTTATTTTGTATGAATTCTGGTTATTCGCACGTAATACCAGTTTGAACCGTCGCCCACGGGCGAGTGAAGTGTAATTGAATGGTTTATTTTCCATTACTTGGATCGATTTCTTGTATAACATAGCAGGTGTTTTTGCTCCGTTACGCTCTGCTCGACTGATTATACGCATAAATTATTCGTAGATCATCTCGGTTAGTTGAAGGTTTCTTTGCCTCCATTTCGCTATTTCATATAGATTGTCCCAGTTGTAAGCTACCAAATGTCACTAGTACATCGTAAAATAAGTCCATATAGTGGAGTCAATCTACGGAAAAATAGGACGAGGTTCGTAAAAATTTAATAGAGGTTAGCGACCTGGAACCCCTTAGACTTCCGGATAAGCTTTGTAATTGGTAGCCTTTTATTGTTGATATTTGAGGAACCTTCATTCCAAATTTCGTGACATTCCGTTTACAACATCCCCCCCCCCACCTGGAATATATATATTTATACGTTTTTTGGAGCAAAAATTCAAATTGGGCCATTTTGGCCAAATTGCAACCAAATTGGATGAAATTTGATAAAAAAAAAGTAGGTCGTCACAATAAGTGGTCCAAATATCGCCTAAAAATATTGAACGGTTTTGCTTAAAATTTAAATTTGGCCCTCTTTTGTCAAAAAAGTCGAAGCGTACTGTACTTAGGCTCAAATTAAAGGTTATTTTATGTAATTTGATGCGGTATATGACCGTATCATCTTTTTTTTACGATTCATCCATTTTTTGGTCATTTACAGTATATAAAGTACATAAGCATTTATGTGTCCCACATCAACGTTACATTTTTTGTACTATGAAATACGTTATTATTTTAATGTTACTATATGTATATATTATAGTGAATAATAAAACATCATACATAAAATTTTATTTTTGAAAAATATTGAAAAAAAACGTTATTTATATATTTATTTTTTTAATTTAATCTTACACTGATAAACAGGTAAAAACCCAATTAAAGATCAGGACAATGCATGAGAAAATATATAAATTAACAATTATTATCTAAACTAAATCTATATTAGTAGTGGTGCCGTGGGCTTCGACTGTATTGTGTTTTGCATTCTACCAATGGTGCAAATTGCCAGGTTCCTTTCAATTGTTAGTTCAAAACAACTATGTCTTAAATATTTATGTGTTTGGAACCATATTATTTTTCTCTGTGAATTGATATCACTTACTCATATTGCTCAGAAACAATTCTTAAAGAATTTAATGAACTTATTCTTATTTATTCACAAGCATATTGTATTTATTATTATGATTTTTGTATTGTTTCATATTGCTGTATAGTCTTGTTGAATAAATTATATTATATATTACATTATTATTATACAGGTATATGGGTCCCCTTATTAACCCTTCGATGAAAACGATCATCCAATGTTTAGGACCGCACCTCTTATTAATATAATAGAAAAACTTTTATTGAAGACAATGCCAGGTAAGAAAAAATTAAAGCATATTATAATATATTTATTTTTTTTGTAAGGTGTAATGTTTAATTTCTTGTATAGTATAAACTTATTGAAGTATTTTATTTAGAAAAAATTATTTGCAAAATATTTCAAAAAAAAAAAATTTATCAAAAAGAAAGAAGGTATAATGAACTAAAATATACACGTAAGTGCACATCAGGTGAAGGTTATTAAACAAATACATATGTGTTATTTAAATTAAAAAAACAATTCTATTTTCTTTGCTTTTTGAACATATAATATGTAATTATTTATTTTTAGAGAGTAATTTTTTTTATATTTTTCGAAGATAAAATTTTGTGTGTGATGTTTTTTTATCTACTATAATATATACTTATAGTAACATTAACATTTCATAGTACAAAAAATGTAACGTTGATGTGGATCACATAAATGCTTTATGATAACATATACTGTAAATGGCCAATAAATGAATGAATCGTAAAAAAAAGTTGATACGGACATATATCACATAAAATAACCTTTAATTTGAGCCTAAGTAGAGTACACTCAGACTTTTTTGACAAAAGAGGGAGCCACTTTAAAATTTGGGTCAAATTGACCAAATTTGGATTTTAAGCAAAACTATTAAATATTTTTGGCCCATGTTTGGACCACTTATTGTGACCGCCACGACCTATTTTTTCACCAAATCCGCAAGCGGCCTCGGCAATAATTTTTCTCTCGACTGCTAAACGAGTCGTTTCGCGGCCTTGATATAAAAATAACTATTTTAGAAACCCTTCCTAAGAGAGAAACAGAACTTAGAAATTCCATTAAAAAAATAATTTTTTCAAAACCGGCTGTTCTAATCAAAATTTTGCAAGAATAATATCTTTTTCTCTTTATTGAAATAAAAATTTTTAAATTGGTTCATGTTTGAATAGCATTAAATAATAGGTATTTCATGACTTGAACAAAATTTGCAACATCGCTGGGATCAAAGAGTTACGATAAATACAGTTTTTTTAAATCGGATTTTGAAGATCTGCATCTCCATTTGAGATCATTCCTGAAAATAATAAAATTATGCAAATATCGACTTATTTTTCAATGATCTATCGACTAGTGAAGTATGACAGATTACGCCTGGCACCGCCTGTATGAGAACTGTCAACAATCGCTTCAATACCACTTAAGTTATGAGTACTTAAATAGGTACTCGAGATCTATATGTTGCAATTGGGGTCATATTCAACAAATATTTCCTCCAACAGGATAATTTGTGTATCAGTCGATTTCTGGGACCTGAACCCTTCTGCGGAATAAGCAGTAGCACAACACACGAAACTGAAAGAACTCTAGAAAGAAATATATAAAAAAAATCTGTAACCAGAAGAGACCTAACGACTGCATTAACCTAAGAAAAAAGTTACAGTTTTTATTATTAAGTCGTCTCTTGAATCGGGTTGTATGGCACAATGTCTTTCCTCCTGTAGCGACCAAATGGTGAAGGCAATCTACAAGAAATTTTGTCCCATAGTAAACCATAAAAAAAGTGTTAGAATAAGCTACTTATTTTTCCTTCGTAAGTTACATTTAATTTCTCTCTTATAACAAATAATAATAATAATAATGATAATAATTTATTGGCTATAAGAAAGAAATACAATTATAAATATAATAATAATAAATAATAAAATAATAATGTAAATAACCAGTAATAACTATGTCTAATAATAATAATAATAAATATCAAGCATAATATTTGAAATTCAAATAAATGATATGATCAGGTTTTTTAACATTTAACAAATGAAAACTAATTACATTATTTTTAAAAGTATTGTTCACAATTGAAGCCAAATATAAGTGAGTCGTTCAAAATTACCCATTTAGGATCATTTAAGATCCTGTGTATGGGATTTTAATAATTCCTCTTTATTTTTATTTTTTATTTATTAAATCTATTTCATTTTTAATTATTGTTATAATGTTTACTTTTTATTGTATTTATACAGATAAAATTATGTGAATTTAGTTAAAATATACAATGATAAAACGATGAAATTATTGAACAATTGATGTTTTATTGATGAAATAGTATTAACAAATTGTAGAATTAGAAATCCCTTAATTATTAAAATCTACTAACTCTTTGATTTTTGTATCGTTTTCCAACAAGAATTGTTTTAATTTTGTTTTGAACATGACTAGTGCATTTATATTTTTAATTTCCAGCGGGAGTATATTGTGAAGGTGTGGTCCGTAATATATAAATGTTCTCTGTGTCATACTTTTCTTACACCTATTTGTAACTACCCTTCCAGCAATGTTAGTTCTCGTTCTCGTAGAATAATTATGCTCAATTGGAGCTAATTTTTCTTTAGAACTATAATAGTGCATGTATATTGATTTACAGTATAACTGGGTGATATTCAAGACATTGGACATTTTGAAAAGAGCATTTGATGGGAATCGTAACGGTTTACGATAAATAATTTTTAAAATCCGCTTTTGTACTCTTTCCAAAGTCTTGCGAGTTGTCTTTTTAACGCCGCCCCATCAGATTATGCCGTACCCAATTATGGATTCAACTAATGCATGGTACATCATTTTTAAATGTTTAGTTCCAACTATCTCTCTCATTTGATAAAATTTTCTTTCTCGTATTATCAGTATGAACGTCCCATCTAAGAAATTGATCAATATAGATACCAAGATATTTTACATATTTTGTTGTGTTAATAATTATATCATCGATATTGTTTCGTTTTCACCATCAATCGATCGAGTGGACTGTATTTTCATGGGTCTTTTCTGGATTAATTAAAACTGTTTTCAAACAATAACATTTATTTAAATAGATAATTTTGGACTCTTTCAAGAGGTTTTAAAAACTGTACTAGCAGGCTGCTACATCTTTTCTTAACTACACATTTTCTACCTGGTTCCTCGACAAGAGGGTAAATCCGGGTTGAGAGTGGTAATAATGGAGGGGCATGAGCCATAACTTATAACTAACTTAAACAAGAATAGGAACTATCACTTACTTTAAATTATACATACTTAATAATAAACAAATACAATGAACTAACTAACAATATTTAAAACCATACCGGCCACCTTGGCAGACCTCAGGTCTTCAACAACCAGTACCATCAGATAGAAATATAAAATATAAAACATGGAAAAATTAACTTAACTATTTGAATTAGAAATCTTCAAAACTATTGAGAGTTCATCTATTAACAAAAAATGTTTGTTTTTTTAGGTAATAGGGAGTGGACACACCTTTACAACCGGCCGTTTATAAACACCTTTATTGGTCTTAACACTCACAACACGAGTTTTTCCATCACTTCCGGGGTGTAGTTTTATAATCCTTCCCAATACCCATTGGGATGGTGGTAAATTGTCCACCTTAACAATAACCATTGCACCAATTGATATAACATCAGTATCTGCATTCCATTTCTTACGCTGTTGTAATGAAGTCAGGTAATCACGTGACCAACGTTTCCAGAAACTTTGTTGCAATTGTTGAAGAAGTTGGTATCGAGATAACTTATTAATTGTTATATGATGAACATCTGGATCTGGTGGTAATGTCAGTAATTTGCCAATTAGAAAGTGAGAGGGGGTTAGCGGATTTAGATCATTGGGGTCGGCGGAAAGAGGAGAAAGGGGTCTAGAATTAAGTATGCCTTCAATCTGCGTCAACACAGTAATAAACTCCTCATATGTTAAGATTGTTTCGCCGATTACTTTGTATAAATGCCTCTTTAGACTTTTCACATTGGCTTCCCAAATACCTCCAAAATGCGGTGAATTTGGAGGAATAAAATGCCATTTAGATCTATTTTGATCAGTATAATCACATATAAGATCATTGTTTGATTTCAGAAATGAATACATATCATTCAAACTATTATTCGCACCTACAAAATTTGTGGCGTTATCCGAATACAAGTCGCTTGGAAATCCTCTTCTTGACGAGAACCTTCTCAAGCATGCTATAAATGCATCGGTTGACAAATCAGAAATTAACTCAATATGTATAGCCTTAGTGCTTAAACAAACAAATAAACAAATGTAAGCTTTAGTTACTTTATAACCTCTGATCTTGCGGTCCTTTACGGAAAAGGGTCCTGCATAATCAAGACCTGTACATTGAAAGGGTATTAAATTAGCAACACGATTATGTGGCAAATCAGCCATGGTCACAGACATTGGTTTAGGATTGAACCTAAAACATGTTAAACATTTTCTAACAGTTTCTTTAGCCAAATAAATTCCTTTTAAAGGCCAATAATTTTGACGGACACTATTTAGCAATAATTGTGGACTAGCATGGAGTAGTCTAATATGCTCAGATTGAAATATTAATTTAGTTAACATATGTTTTGAATCTAGAATTATAGGATGTTTAGAATTATACTGTAAATCGGAATGTTTGAGTCTACCACCGACTCTTATTATTCCATAATTATCAATGAAAGCAGCTAAACCATTAAACTTATTTTTGATCGCTTTGACATTTCCTGTTGTCAAATAATTGAATTCTTTACTAAAACTTTGCATCTGAGCCATTTTAATCAAACATTTAAGGGCATCATCTAATTCGATTAACGTTAATCTACCATTAACGCGATTGGTACCACGTATTTTCGAATTACTATTGTTATGGAATCTTTTACAATAAGCAATAACTCTTTGTAATCGAGTTAAATTAGAAAATTTATCAAATATTTGCCAGTTTTGACTTATTGTATGTAAAACTATCTCGCAATTAGTTTTTTTTAATTCTGGCAAATCTCTTTTTATAGTAGGAGTAAACTTGAAATTAAAACTAGAGACATTGAAATCGTAAAGCCATGATGGACCGGACCACCATAGTTCATTTTTCATCAATTCAGTTGGGTAGTTACCTCGTGAAACAATATCCGCAGGATTCTGTTTAGTTTCAACATACTGCCAACTGTAATTTGCTGTTAATTCTTGAATTTCCGTCACACGTGTACATACGAAAGTTTGCAATTTATACGTTTCTGTATGAATCCAATGAAGGACAATCAATGAATCTGTCCATAGATAACAATCGAATTCATACATTACGCATTCCGATAAGACTTTCATTAATCGGGATAGCATCAATGCAGCTAACAATTCTAAACCCGGCATAGTCAACGATTTCAATGGAGCTACTTTTGACTTTGAACAAAGTAAAGATACTTTTATCTCATTATTTTCATTGATTGATCTCATATAAACTACTGCTCCATAAGACCGTTGGCTAGCATCTGAAAAACCAAATAATTGAACTTTTGCTGGTTTTTCGATCATGACAAATCTAGGAATATTTAAGGTATTTAAAATTATCAATTCCTTGTAAAATAAATGCCATTTCCTAATTAAATTATCGGGAAGTTCATCATCCCAATCAAGTTTTAACGACCATAATCTTTGAATTAACCTTTTAGAAATTATTATACAAGGTGATAATAAACCTAACGGATCATATAACTTCGAAATTTGTGACAATATACTTCGTTTTGAGCATTTTTCTGTAATCTGTTCATCATCAGTGAATTTAAATGATAAGTGATCGTTTGTACAACACCATTGTATACCTAAACATTTTGTATCTTTGTCACATATTTTAAGAGTTTCTGTGGTTTTATTAATTGATTGAAAATTGTTTAAAATGTGTGCACTATTAGACCGCCATTTATTTAAAACAAAACATCCCGTACCCAAAATATAAGAAATCTGATTACAAATTTCAATTGCATCCCTTTCATCTGAAAATCCAGCTATCAAATCATCTACATAGAAATTCTCTAATATCATTTGACTTGCAACAGGAAATTCATCTCTAAATTCATTGGCAAGTTGGTGTAAACACCTCATTGCTAGGTAAGGTGCACTCGCGGTGCCATAGGTAACCGTATTTAGTTCGAATACTTTAATGTTTTCCGATTTATCGAATCTCCAAACAATTCTCTGAAGACACCTGTCCTCACGATCAATTAAGACTTGACGGTACATTTTCGTTATGTCCGATGAAACTACGTACGGAAATTGTCTAAATTTGATCAATATATTAAATAAACTACTCAAAATTTGGGGACCTACATATTGAATGTCATTTAATGAAACTCCATTTGATGTCGGAGCTGAACCGTTGAATACAACTCTAGCGCGGGTTGTGAGGCTATCTTCTTTCATAACTAAATGATGGGGCATAAAATATGATATTTTTTTATCAACATCGTCATTAATTAAACTCATATGTCCCATTTCCAAATACTCACGCATAAAATCCTTATAATCTATTTCAAAATGTGGAAACTTTTCAAACTTTCTTTCAAGAGACATTAGCTTTTTTACAGCTAATTCTTTTGAATTCCCTAAACTAGTAACGTCATGTTTTAACGGTATTTTAACAATAAATCTACCGTTTAGATCTCGCGAGAATGTCTCCTTAAATATGTTTTCACATTTCAGATCATCATTAGATAATTTACATTTCTCATCAATCTGTTCAACCATCCAGAATTTTTGTAATGATTGATTTAAGTTTACGAAATCTACCGATAATAAACATTTGGTTTCTTTCGAATCTGTAGAGACATCTGGCAAATTGCCGCCAACAATATAACCGAATATGGTTTGTTGTAGAACTAAACCTTTACCTAGAACTATTTTGTGAGATTTTAAAGCGTCCCAAAAGGTCGAGACCCCTATCAACAAATCTATATTATTGGGCTCATAAAATTCAGGATTCGCCAACATAATGTTTGTCGGCATTTTTAAACTTGAAATATCTAAATACTGGCTAGGTAAATAGTCAGTAATTTTGGGTAAAACTAAGCAATCCAAATTCAAACAGAAATCATTAATCATAGATTGTGCATTTACGATACATTTTTTATCAATAGTAATTCCTGAACCGATACCTGAAACTGAAATATCTATGTTTGTTTGATGTAAATTCAGTTTCGAAACGAGATTTTGTGTAACAAAATTAGACTGGGAACCAGAATCTAATACAGCATAACAAACGTGTTTATTGCCATAAAAATCAACAACGAAAACCTTCGCAGTAGGTAAAAGGACATGAGATTTGAGTGTGCTTGTAAATGCGACCCTTGTCTCAACATCTGTGTGTAGTAATCTACTATGCTTTTGGTTGCATGAAAAACAAGGTTTTGACTTGCACGAATTTGCACTATGGTCTTTACATAAACAATTGTGGCACAATTTCAAATCATTAATACGTTTCACGCGTTCGGAAACATCTAAATCAATGAACATCTTGCAAGTATAAATTTTATGACCTGTCTTGCTACAAAAGTTGCATTTAATTATCTTATTTGAACTACTCTGATTACTAAGAAAACTTTTAGTTGATTTTTGTTTAACATCTGCATGACCTTTGAATTTACTAATATCTTTATTAACGTTATAAGCTATTGATTCAATTGTATCAGCTCTATCTGATATAAACGTAGTAAATTCATTTAATGTGGGAAATTCATTCTTTTTCATCTTTTCCCATTCGGACTGGGTAGTTTTATCTAGTTTTGAATTGACAATATATATTAACAACAAATCCCAATTTTTAGTATCTACATTCAGATTATTCAATGCACCCAAATGTTTGAACAAAGTATCTATCAATTCTCGCAACTCTACAAATGAATCCTTTCTAATCAATGGTATCTCAAACAATCCTTGGATATGTGTAGACACTAATAACATCTTTTTATCAAATCTATTGCATAACATACTCCAAGCTACTTCATAATTACTTGCTGATAATTCAACAGACCCTATAATTTTGAAAGCTGAGGGATTAAGACTTGCTCGTAAATAATGAAATTTTTGTATATCGTTAATTTCTACATTTTCGTGAATTAAGGACTGATATATATCTTTGAAATTTAACCATCCTTCATACGAGCCATCAAAATGTGGCAAGTCTATAACAGGTAATTTAATAGGTAGCTTTTTTGATTGAGCAGCTTGAGAAGGTGGCGCTAGATCAGAATCAGATCTACTTTTTAATAAACATGCTGTTCTCGCCAAAATAGTTTCATATTTATCACAAAATGACTCCCTCTCTTCTAACTGTTCATTCAATAATTGCTCATCGCACTCATTTTCGATTTCATTTTGAACTTGATCGAATTCAACAATAATATGTTTTAGTCTCTCAATTTTCAATTCTAACATCGTAATCTTTTCAATATCTTGATTTCTATCAACTTTTATCTGATCATATAATAAATCTACTGATTTTGAAAGAGTGGTTAGTTTGCTTTTAATGCAACCCCTTTTCCTAATCAAGGCATCCATTTTGATTAAACGTAATTGATTTACTACAAATCTCAATTTTAAATAATCAACAGAAAAACTGTTAATCTTATAATCAAATCTTAAATTAAAGTAATAAACTTTATAAACAAACGTATCTGTGAATCATTATTCAAATCTATATCATCAATCTAATCAGCCTCTATATATCAATTTATCATCTATAAACTATTTAAGTAAATCCAGAAGCATTAATAAATCATATTATATTAATCATGTAATAATAAAGCATCGAGAAACAATCTTAACCTGAAGAATCTGTAAACCCTTTTAAACAAATTGAATACATACACAAATCTAAAGGATAACAAAGGAACTCACATTTATATCAGAAAATAATCGTCGCCAACTGCATTCAAACATCAAACATCATCACGTGGCAGGAAATCTTAATTATTTTCGCATCCGGTATCGTAGGACCAATGTTTCGTTTTCACCATCAATCGATCGAGTGGACTGTATTTTCATGGGTCTTTTCTGGATTAATTAAAACTGTTTTCAAACAATAACATTTATTTAAATAGATAATTTTGGACTCTTTCAAGAGGTTTTAAAAACTGTACTAGCAGGCTGCTACATCTTTTCTTAACTACACATTTTCTACCTGGTTCCTCGACAAGAGGGTAAATCCGGGTTGAGAGTGGTAATAATGGAGGGGCATGAGCCATAACTTATAACTAACTTAAACAAGAATAGGAACTATCACTTACTTTAAATTATACATACTTAATAATAAACAAATACAATGAACTAACTAACAATATTTAAAACCAGATATTAATCTCTTCAAAATATGGTAATGAATTTTCATAAAGGGCAAAGGTGAATATTTTAGTCTTATCTAAATTTAAAGTTAATATGTTGGTGTCAAACCAATTTTTCTATAATTTTCAAATCTTGCTCCACCTTCTTTAGTTCTTTCCATGAGGGTCCTTTATGAAATATCGCTGTATCGTCGGTAAATGAGATAATATTACCAAGAGAGTCTAATAGGAGTAAATCATTCATATAAATACTGAACAGTATAGGTTCCAATACTGTATCTTGAGGGACTCCGAAACTTACTTCTCTTTCGTCGTATTACCAATTTTAACCTGTTGTACTCTACCAATTAAAAATTTTTGAAATAATTTATTAATATTTCCTCTTATGCCGATGGAGTCTAATTTGTTTAGTAGTTTCTCATGATTCACCGAGTCAAAAGCCTTCGCTAAGTCTATTTGAGAACTTCAAAGGTACATTTGAGAATGTGATAACATAGTTTTGTACCTTATTTTTCAAAAATTGAAATGAAAGTTTCAACAATAAAAATAATTTAAAACTACAATAATACCGCTGTTATACCGATTCCACAGATATAGGAGTTAGATAAGAAAATAAAACTCTTATCCCAATTGCTTTCCGCAATTCGGTCGATTCCTGAACTACTTAGTTGCTATCTTTTCACACCTCACGAGTCTTTTGGTGCGGACAGTGCCTCAGGGGACTCTCTCTCTCTCTCTCTCTCTCTCTCTCTCTCTCTCTCTCTCTCTCTCTCTCTCTCTCACAGTGTTCATCAGTTCAGCACAATCTCAATAACGATGCATGGACATCTTCTTGAAAAATAAGGATCGAGGTTGTGGCATGTTCTCGATCTGCCTAAAGTGAACTACTGAGCTGGATATCATGACTTCGGTTGCAGATTCTATGCGTTTGAAGTTAATACTTACCTACCCTTCGAATATATGATGCATTTTGGAACCTATAGGTACCTCGCGTCGCGATGCTCTGCAATATTAGATTTTTGTTTTAATTAGGTATAATTGAATGAGAATACTTATACTTCTATTCGTGTGGTTCATTTGTATGGCGACCCCTGCCTACCAGGAGGAGCCACCATCTAGTCTAATATTATCTAGATATCGATAAGATTCTGTTTTTGTCAAAGGCTTAAATATTGTACCATTCCTACAATAGTTGAATTGGCTAACACAATGAGAATTTCTACCAAAATATGACTGCTGTAATTCAAATATCTAAATTGAGGATTTAAATATTTAAACGGCGGGCACTTTAAAATTGATTCGGGGGCACCGCCTTGCCGATTCCTGATCTAGACCATCTTTATCTTTTATTGTTAAATGGGGTGAAAGTTTATTCGATTCTATTACCTCTATATTAATTTACTTGATCAATTTGGATAAAATTCCTTCAATAACCCCATAATTTTCTTATGAATTATTCGTTGCTGTCTACTAGTTACTTTCATGACCTTAACACAGGATTTGAGAATTCAAATCTATATCGGCACATAACCACTGGATAAATAATAATTCATCAATCCAAATGAAAACGCACCCATTCAATAGTAATTATATTAATTGAGATGAGCTATAATAGATAATGAGATGAATATTTATACGTATATTGGATTATGTGGGATCAAAGACCTCTAGGCGCGACATCAAATCGAAAACTTTTTACTTTTGCTGTTAAAATAATAGAAATTTTCTAGCAGTTCATTAAACGGTGTAAAAACTTACTTGAATTTGGATCTGCTAGTCTTTCATTTGTTTAAAAACAAATAAATAATGATTGCCTCATAAACCGAGCGGGAAACTGTTTTATAAACTTCCAAACAATCGTGTGTATAATAAAAGAGGTTATTTTGGAAGTCTGTTTTCATGATGAACTACAAATGATGTAGTGTAACCTAGCAATACATTGCTCTATTACAGTAAATACTTGATTAAGTAAGTAGCAATAATTGTTTCATTTTCAAAGATTGATTTTACAATAATTCTGAGAATTATATGAATTACTAGAAAAGAGATAAACATTCTGTTTCCATGGAATACGAGACTACCAAATATACAATTTGAGTATTGTTAGAAAAAAATTATAGGACGCACTAGAAGATACATAAACAAATGATATCACCAATTTTATTATCAATTAATTACTTTCGGGTATCTCTGTAACTGTAAATTATTCTGATTTGATACCTGACGAGATGAAGGTCGATTCAACTGAAAGTAGCTGTAATGTATTAACTCCTTATATAGTTTTAACGAGAAAAACAAGTATCTATTTGATGTAACATACACACTTGAATAATTAATTAATTCATTCTAAATGATTACCTATTTAATTCAAGAATTTTGGCGTTTACCACGATTTGATTAACCACGTCCCATTATAGCATAATGTTGAAGTTTAACCTCGGAAACAAAATTGAGAAATTCGGAGGTTTGCGTATTCAGTACCCTTATGTTGCAATTCGTCCGGGTCATTATTTTCTGTATTTAAATACCCTGTATTTTCTAATCGGGACCTGCAAATTCCAGTCCGAGAGAATCATTTTTTTCTGATAGACCTTGCCCTATGAGGAACCGTTTGTGCCAATGTGTGTAATTGTGTAATTATTACTTAATTATGGCACAAACCGTACCTCATAGGGCAAGGTCTATAAGAAAAAAATGATTCTCTCAGACTGGACTTTGCAGGTCCCGATTAGAAAATACGCTGTATTCAAATACAGAAGATAATTTATATTTTACACATCTTAGAATGTATTCTTTAATTTTACAATATGTATTGAATAAGTTTCTATTATAATGATTCTATGATCATGTTTTATATATACGGATTGTAGAATGTAAATATATAGAAGTTGTGAGCAATATATATAAAACTTTAGCTTCGTATATTCGCCACTGGAGGCGCTCAGGCTAATATATTATTATGAGGAATTAATAATCAGGTTCGGCAACACCGATGATTTAACGTTATGTGGACAACGGTCCCGACAGGGGCACTAAAAAGTCAAGTAATTCCAACTTATTATGTTCTGTTGACTAGAAGCCTACCCGTGAGCAAGTATATCTATACCAAAATATTCTCGATTCGTTATCTCTACTTTGTATCCAGTCAGATATCACGCGACAAACAATTTTGGATGATTTGGTAAAAAGATTTCGTAGCTCAAAAGTGCAGAAAGATGTTTTGAATTATCGTTGTATTTTTTAAATCTATTATTCTAACCTATTCTCACTCATTTTGAAAAGTATAATAACCTTCGATTGTGTAAACGGATAAAATTTATAGACACATCAACATATTGAAACAGATTTGAACGTTTAGAGAAAATGTTTTAATGTATTTTTGTTTCACTAAACTCTGTTTTGGTAAGTTTAGTCTGGTTTATTTACTAATCAATTTATTAATTATAATATGTATATACAAAGAAATAACTACAAAAAGCACATATTTTGAATTTTATGATAATGGAAAATAGACACTGTTTCAAAGCCTGAACCTTCTGTGCAATTTACCAATCGTACGGCTCAAAATTCCCCTGGGCAATGTTGTCAATACACTGCTTAAAATAAACTTCGTTTACTTTTGTGTCTGAACCATCTCCTCTGATAAATTCGTTGCTTTCCCCATCATGTTGTGGTTTATTACTTCAAAACTTCATCTAAAACAGAGTTTGGTCCTATTCGCTCTTCATACATTCCTATCAAGTACACATGCTTACACAAGGTATTCTTTACTGCATATTCAGGACACTAACACACTGGTAGTGATTAATACAAAATTTGCATACTATTTGCAGTATAGAGTATAGTGTCCTACATTATTTCTCACATACTTTAAATTTATAGTATATGTTGTGTTAAGGTCTTTCAATCACTACTTTAAATTGTCCATATACTTGAGGGTCATTTTTCACCTCCACATTGTTATTAAACACTCGTCTTCATGTGAGCTTTTGATTTAATTCGGTTCTGATAGCTGTTGGCATTTGGCCGTTCAATATCCACAATCTTCTTCCACATTTTCATGTCTACCAGGTCGTCAATTGTGTCTAGTAGCTTCTCAATAGTCACCCTCACATTTCTCTTCAGTTGTTTAGTCCTCAGTATGTTGTTTAATGTAATGTTTGTGTTGATTCATCAATGTAACAGTGGGGCCCATATTTCAATTCTTCTTTCATCCTGAAAATAATACCTAGATCGAAAACAACGTATTTTAGATCTACAAGAATATTTTCATGCTTATTATTGATACCTAGTTAAATAGTTGGCATCTGTTTCACTTACGTCTTGTAATTATTGCAAAATTACTTGAACCTGTCTTCATTAGTTTCATTGATTATTATCTTCATTTCATTTCCCCAAAGGTGGATAGTAATTTCCTCTTTCCTTGAATATTCCAGTTGTTCACAACTTGAACTCCTCAGAATGAAAGTGAAATATGACATTCTAAGCCAAAAGCAATCACCGTTGTGTACATGACGTTATATCATCGGTGTTGCCGAACCTGATTGATAATTCCTCAGACTAATATATCAGCCTGAGCGCCTCCAGTGGCGAATATACGAAGCCAAAGTTTTATATATATTTCTCACAACTTCTATATATTTACATTCCACAATCCATATACAGGGTGTTTCAGGAAGATCTCCCGTAAATGCAGGGGACGGTAGATTTTACAAAAATTATCAGATTTTTCATATAAACTATGGTCCTATCTTCTTTTGTTTCAGAGATACAGGGCGTTGAATTTAATTTAATAACATACTCTTGTTGAGGGTCTCAAAATTTCACCGTTTTCGAGAAAAACGCGTTTAAGTGAACATAACAAAAACTCATTAACTTACTACCGAAATCACGTATTCTGCAAATTTAATCTAATTTCCGATTATCATGTTATAGCTATACCGTATGACTTAAGTTTTTGGGATAAAATCAATAAAACCGTTATCATCACAAATTACGCCATCTACCAATTTTATTAAGATTTATCGAGTACCAATAGATACGACAATTGAAAGTACGTACCTTCTCTTCCATACAAACTAAAGTTTACTAAAATCGAAGGAGTCGATTTGAATTATTACACTTTCAATAGTGTAATCTCTTATCAAGATCGGTATGCCAATGAGCTTCGAACCAAAATGATGTAAAATTGTCTAATCTTTCTAATGATGTTAACAAAGATATACCTCAATGCGGGAATTTCCGGAAAAACGCGCTTAAATGGACATAACAAAAATTCATTATCAATTTACTTACTACCGAAATCGCGTATGTTCATTTAAACGCGTTTTTCTCGAAAACGGTGAGATTTTGATAACTTCAACAAGAGTACATTATTTGTTTGAAATAAAATTACAAACCAGAAAAATGTGCAAAGAAAACAAAAAAATCATTTTCAAAAAAGTTAAGGCTAAAAGAAACTCCGAAAAGTCGCGCACTCATCGCCCTTATTATCTGCAACTAACTGATTTTATTTTTTGGCTCTTCTGAAACCCCCGACTACAAGACTTCAACAATGTATCTGTAACTGCACAGGAGTTATAACAAAATTTCGTAAAAAAAAAAATTAAATTCAACCTGTATCTCCGAAACGAAAGAAGATAAGACCATAGTTTATCAAAAAAATCTGATTATTTTTGTAAAATCTACCGTCCCCTGCATTTACGGGAGGTCTTTCTGCAACACCCTGTATATAAAACATGATCAATATATACAGTCGATGGAAAATTCGATTTTGAGAAAAAAGTTCCTATTAACATATATTCACAGACGCTTAATATTTGAGAATTTTAGAAAAAATTTCTTAATTTTGTTCGTATCTCCGAAGATAATCAAGATGTCTCAATGGAATTTGGTTAGCAGATTTGCACATAATTTGAGACAGGTATTACTTCCAGTGGCGTAGATATAGGTATTTAATAACAATAAATTGACCTGAAAAGTGTTATTACAATTGAAAAAAATTGGAAAAAAGTTTTCGTTGAAGTTAGAAGATCTATTGTACGACGTTGTGAACTATGTACACGAGAAAATGGGAATCATTTTGAACAATTTCTTTAAAATTAATACATAAAATTTAGAAAATGGTGTCTTGTTAACTCTTGTTGGTGGAATTACTATAAATTAAAGTACATTGTAGTTATCTGGTTTAAACATTTTTGGCAATAAAAATTAGTTATTTGGCATTTCTTTGTAATGTATCGCTGTAGAGATTAGAAAAGATAGCTTATTTTATTTTTGTAACTCAACGACGCTCTTTAATATAAGGTTCCTCTTATTTCAATTTTCACCAGATTTTCATGGTGGTGGTAATTAGTCACGAAAATTAAATTTGCCAGGTACAAAGAAATATCAAGAGACCTTATTTGTTTAGATTTCAATTCTGCATTGAAGTTTGTTCCTAAAAAGTAGTCTTTACAGGGTGATAACACTTTTCGGGTCTATTTATTGCTATTAAATACCTATATCTACGCCACTGGAAATAATACCGGTATAAAATTATGTGCTTATGTGGTAACCTATCTACGCATCCACGGTACCAAATTTCATTGAGACATCTCGATTATCTTCGGAGATACGAACAAAATTGAAGAATTAAAAAAAAATTCATCACCCTGTATGTCAGAAATTAATCGTCTGTGCATATATGTTAATAGGAACTTTTTTTCTCAAAATCAAATTGTCTAGCCACTGTTAAAGTTCTGCTACTAAAACCTGGGACACACTGTATAGAATATATATTGTGAAATTTAATATATATTGTAAGATGTTTGAAATACAAATAAGTAATAATTATGGCACAAACGGCGCCTCATATTGACCATACAATTAACACATTGTAGAATAGAAGACTTACTACAGTCCTTCAGAAGGTGATCTTCTGCACATCAGGGCCAAACGATCATTACGCTTCATGCACCATGGGTAACACTACAACTAAAACACCTAGTTACGTTAAAGCATCAAAAATATAGCAAACAACCGTACCCGACGTATAATACGCCCACTTATCAGAGCTCTCCTATATGACAAAGCATTGATCTGTATAACTTGACATTCGATGCTATTGTAGATACTAGTGTTTTCCCAACGGGATTGCATTATTCCCTAGAGCAGTAAGCCTAGTTCGATTTATTATAAATATATAGCATTAAAACTATCTGAAATTATAAATGTTCCTTTGTATTATTACACTCCTTAAAACGCATTTCACTGTTCTGATTTTTCAAAATATAAAACAATGCAAATAGTCTTCAGGCGGAATTTCTTCAAAACCAAGGAAGTGAAAGGATTCTAATAAAGTCATCGATGGGTCGTGATGAAGCAATGAGTTCGCGTTTCACTGTGTTCTGAACTAAGTACAAAACTGTAGGAAGCTGGGTTAATTTGTTCTATTCTTCATTATTATTCACAGTAATATTCCTTCTTCTTTGATTCAACAAATACAAGTATTATTAATAAATCCACATCGCTAAGAATTAGCGTACCTTAAGATTTTATTCCTTAATGAATAACATAACATATCATAAAAAGCTCTACTCACTTGCCCACAGCACCACCTTGATCATGGTTAGCATGAATTTAGTTTGGATTACATTCATAGAGTTTTTGTATAAATAAATTTTTTTAACCCAAAATATGTCCATTTTTCGTTAGAAAAATTAATACGCGATTTTTGGCTCCAGTCCGAAGTCGATTCAAGTTCGTGGGCCCAAGATAGGGCCCATTTAGTGTGTTTTTAAGCACATTGAAAAATTGAGCATACGTCGGAGAGTTGATGTTTTTTCATATTATGTTTCGGTGGACAGTATTTTTATTTCTCTTTTTTTCGATTTTTGATATTTTACGAATTTCAGACGAAATATTTATGATATCGATCTAAAACCAAATTGTTCAGAAAGATTTCATTAATCTGCACCTCATATCCAAAATTCAAGCATTTTTTACCGAAACATTTGAAATCATGATTGAAATAGCGCCATCCTTTGCGTTGAAGGGCGTAAATATTTGGTGTTGTTCATATTAATCCGTTGACCTTTTGCCTGCAATAAAATCCTAATTAAACATCTGGCCATAAAAGGCACCACATTCACCACCTTTTCAGGCAGAGCCGGACTACAAATTTTATTTACCTGCAACGCTAATTATATCATTTTAAGTAGGTAGAAATAGACCGTTCGGACGTGTTATTCAGGGTGTTCCATCTCAGACGAGCCACCCCGTGTAGTTCTTATCCCATAGTGAGTGGAAAAATCTCCCGAAACACGTCGAACGATTTTGTTTGGGGGACATCTTATGACGTATATTTGAGGCTTGAACGAGCAACCTCCTGTCTTGGAAGCCATTTCACAACGGTGTATGAAAAACGTAAATTTGAAGGACCGTTTTCATCAAAAATTAAATTTGTTGCTCGAATGCGCCACCTTGAATATATTGGTTATTTGTACAATGTACAAGCTCATTTTTATCAAGCCTTTTTTACAAACTTAAACAATCTTCAAAAAATCACATTCGTAAAAAAATTGAATTGTGTTGTCATGCTTACAATGGAAAAAATTAAATCTGCGTGTTTAAATCAAATGTTCAAATTGTCCTCCATTAACTTCCATACAATAATACATTCTCTCAAATTAATAAATAAAAAAACAGCAAAACATTTTCTTATGTTGCCTTCATTTTTTGTTCTTATAAGGTGTTTGGGCATAACTGTAGAATTTGGAGCGATACAAATCCTCATGTATTTCGAGAAGCTCCGATGGCCCGTAGAAGAGGTATATATTAATTTCAAAACTACGTGGCAAATGACCTGGTCAATGCCAAACCAATTGAATTATGATTGATTGAAGAATTGTTAATAATATTAGCGGTTCTTCAATTAATCATAATTCAACTTAAAAAAAAAACAAAAAAAAAAATTTCGAGAAGCTCACACTCAACATCGGGAGAAGCTAAACGTTAGGGTAGGAATTTTGGAAGACCAACTAATTGGACCTCTGTTTATTCCTGTAATTTAAATGGCGAAATTTATCTTGAAATGTCGGAAAATACGATTGATCCGTTAATAACTGAACAATTAGAAAACGATCCTCGACTACTTGAACAACAATTGCATTTCCAACAAGACGGAGCTCCTCCTCACTACGCCGCACCAGTTTGCCAATACCTCAATTTGCAATATCCCGGTCGTTGGATTGGAAGAAGAGATCCTATGGAGTGGCCTGCCCGATCTCCTGACCTGAACCCTCTGAACTTCTTCTTGTGGGGACATCTTAAGTTCAAGATTTTTGTGACTCAGCCTGAAAATTTGGACGAACTACGCCAACGAATTGTAAATGAGTGTCGTCAAATAACTCCAATTATGCTGAACCATGTTAGAGACGGTTTTCAGTCAAGATTGTATTATTGTATGGAAGTCAATGGAGGACAATTTGAACATTTGATTTAAACACGCAGATTTAATTTTTTTCGTTGTAAGCATGACACCACAATTCAATTTTTTTGAGAATGTGATTTTTTGAAGATTGTTTAAGTTTGTAAAAAAGGCTCAATAAAAATGAGCTTGTACATTGTACAAATAACCAAAATATTCAAGGTGGCGCATTCGAGCAACAAAATTAATTTTTGGCGAAAACGGTTCATCAAATTTACGTTTTTAAAACACCGTTGTAAAGAAGCTTCCAAACCTTTCAAATGACGTATCACTCAACCCCTCTCCCCTATTCAATTTTGAGGGGTTGAAGCGCCCCCTATTAGGGGGTTGCTCGTTCAAGCCTCAAATATACGTCAAAAGATGTCCCCCAAACAAAATCATTCGACGTGTTTCGGGAGATTTTCCCACTCACTATGGGATAAGAAATATTCGGGGTGGCACGTCTGAGATGGAACATCCTGTATAATACCTAATCATATAAATATGAAGTTGACATTTTTTTTTAGTACTTATTGGTTTTCCGGCGAGTGATTTTTGTTGTACTAGTCTTAGTCCTCGGGTTTGTGCTGATAGTGGGGCATTATGTAGTGTCACTTTTAGAAGAAAGCATTTATCTACCGATGCTAAACAAATAATTGTGTAATAATGTATTTCAATCTTTGGCAAAGATTTTAATTCAAGTGATGCTTGAGCCGAAACGTCTGCTTTATCTTTGGTAAAGAATATAGTATTAAAGTCTATTATTCTTACAAAAAAAGCAAAATGACTGGCACATTCAGGAGTACTGACGAGAATGTTGAGGATTTATTAAGGACAATTTATAAAATGTATGAAGAACAATCTGTACCTACACTCGCTAAAAAATAGGCCGACCAATGACGAAACAAATATTTCTTGTCGCGTTTCTCCAAGTCTAAGGAGAAATTTGCTTAGAATGGGTCTTGAATACCACACGATTGATAAAAGAAAAACCCTAATGGAATCTTAAAGTTTACGGGAATGGCGTCATGAATATTTGATGACTATTGAACAATATAGGGCAGAAAATCGTCTAATTATCTGTCTTGATATGGTTTGATATAAATAGTTCAGGCTGTTAACCGGGATTTTAGCTATAATAAAAAAAACATGTAATTTTTTTTTTGCATTAGCTTCAGGAGGTTCTCAAGATCATCCATACACCTTAAAACCTCTTGGGAACTCCAACCCCAGCCCATTGGGGGCGAAAATGGCCCGAAATCTCCAATTCTTGAATTGTATTTTCTACAAAAAAAGATATTTTGGCATTCTAGTGCACCTAGGGAGTTTTTTGGATCGCTGATCACGAATCCGTAGCCACATTCACTTGCAATCCATCGTAGGGGTGGTAAAATCGATAAAATTGGCCAATTTTACACCTCTATATGTTATTTTGCAATTTACGTATTTTTGGCATTTCGAATTCACCAAGAGGATTTTTTGGGTCGCTGAATACGATTCCGAAGCCAGACTTACTCCGAAGTAATTTTAAAATGCAAAAATAATAAAAATTTAGAAGCGTGTCAAATTAGCCATTTTTAAAATTTCCCACCCCTACGATGATATTCGAGTAAATCTGGCTTTGGAATCGTATTCAGCGACCAAAAAAACCTTCAAGACTTCGGGATTTCGGTTCATTTTAGCCCCCAATGGGTTGGGTTGGGGTTCCCAAGAGGTTTTAAGGTGTATGAATGATCCTGAGAACCTCCTGAAACTAATGCAAAAAAAAATTTTTGATTCGAACTTACATGTTTTTTTTTTATTTTCCGGTTCATAGCCTGGACTAAGATGACACTACGAAAACAGGATGGAATGATTTTTCAAAAAAATGCCAAACCGAAGATCTTTCAAATAAAGGCAAAAGAATAACAGTAATACATATCCATGCTCAGGATCACCACCAACAGCATCCTCTCATAGGACGATCATGTGAGGACCATTGCGAAAACTGCTTCTCAAAAACATGGTTTTCTATTCGGTGCCAAGAGCTAATTTACATCCCAGCAGCTCTTCATAATCTACAAAGCACAGATTCGACCTGTCCTGGAGTACTGTTCAGATGTTTGGAGTTCGGCTCCAAACTTGAGTTGAAGATCTTGGATTCTATGCAGAAGAGAGCTATTTGTTTGATTGATGATGTCACACGAGTTCATTGACCTCTCTAGAGCATCGTAGAAAACTGGGAGATCTCTCCCTTTCCTATATATATTTACACGGTCGGTGTTCACCAAGAATCTCGTCTGTTGTTCCACCGAGATTTCATACAGGCGGACTAGACGAGCTGAAACTATTCACCCCTTCATTGCCGAACTTCTTCCTACCAGACATCATTTTTCTATCGAACAGCGAAGTTGTGAAAATCTTTACCTAGAGAGGTCTTCCCCTATGCCCATAACCCCCAACTTCTCTCCCAACATTCCACCACTGGCTCACACGATATTCTTTGAACATTATAGGTAATCAACGTATTAACAACATTATAAAAAAAAAGAAAATGGATTTGTTCCGAAGTATCTGTTCATTCGGCTGAATACAACAGATTCCTCTCTAGATTACCACCAAAAAACTGACGCAAAAATTTATGAAGATTTGTTGGAACATCGTTTTCTTCAAAATATACCCAAAAATAGCATAATTGTAAAGGACAATGCTAGTTATCATAGTCTTTCCCCCTACAATTATGTATTCAATACGATCGAACTAATATGGCACGAAGACAAATCAAATATTAGAAGGTATAATATTTTCCCCACATTAAATATATTTGTAGTGGAATTAAGAAAAAATATACAGGGTGTTTCAGAAAGACCTCCCGTAAATGCAGGGGGCGGTAGATTTCACAAAAATAATCAGATTTTTCATATAAACTATGATCCTATCTTTTTTCGTTTCGGAGATACAGCGCGTTGAATTTAATTTTTTTTAACAAAAAATTTTGCTGTAGCTCCTGTGCAGTTACAGATATTTCGTTTAAATCTGGTACTCGGGGATTTCAGAAGACGCTTAATAGGACGATTCAGCTAGTTTTATATTATGCGGTAGAGGGCGCTGGGCGCGGGACCTTTCGGCGATTCTTTTAGTTTCAACTTTTTTGAGAATAATTTTTTTGTTTTCTTTGCAGATTTTTCTGGTTTACAATTTTATTTCAAACCAATAATGTACTCTTGTTGAGGGTCTCGAAATTTGCCCGTTTTCGAGAAAAACGCGTTTAAATGAAAATAACAAAAACTCGTTAACAAATTTACTTACTACCGAAATCGCGTATGTTCATTTAAACGCGTTCTTCTCGAACTTTGAAACAAAAAAAGATATTGATCTGCGGTTTTCAGTTTTTTTTTGGGATAAAATCAATAAAATTGTTATTATTACAAATTACGCCCTCTAGCAATTTTATTAGGAACTATCGTAAACCAATACATACAACAATTGAAAGTACGTACCTTCTCTTCTATACAAACTAAAGTTTACTAAAATCGAATGAGTCGTTTAGAAACTACATCGATTAAAATTATTACAGTTTCAATAGCTTCCCCCACTCTTTTCAAGGTCGGTATATCAATGAGCTTTGAACCAAAATGATGTAAAATTGTCTAATCTTTCTAATGATGTTAACAAAGATATACCTTAATGCCAGAATCACCGGAGAAATGGGTTTAAATGAACATAACAAAAACTCATTAGCAAATTTACGTACTACCTAAATCGCGTATGTTCATTTAAACGCGTTTTTCTCGAAAACGGTGAGATTTTGAGAACCTCAACAAGAGAACTTTATTTGTTTGAAATAAAATTGTAAACCAGAAAATGTGCAAAGAAAACAAAAAAATTATTCTCAAAAAAGTTAAGACTAAAAGAAACGCCGAAAAGTCGCGCACACAGCGCCCTTTACCGCATAAAATCTGAAACTAACTAAACCATCTTATTCGGCGTCCTCTGAAACTCTCCGAGTACCAGATTTCAACTGCACAGGAGCTACAGCAAAATTTCGTTAAAAAAAATTAAATTCAACGACCTGTATCTCCGAAACGAAAGAAGATAGGACCATAGTTTATATGACAAATCTGATTATTTTTGCAAAATCTACCGTCCTCTGCATTTACGGAAAGTCTTTCTGAAACACCCTGTATATAGTAACTAAAATTTTAGACAGTTGGAAAAAAGTGTAAGGTGTAAAACTCTTATACGTGTATGATTACTAATGTTCAACCCTTAATAAGTTTAGGTTTTAATGAATATAATAGTGATAGTGACAGAACTAAATGTAAAATAGTATTAAATTGTTAAATTGATTATTCTAGAACTTCTTCATGTACCCACATTCATTTTTATTTTACCTATTATATCTTTGGTAATAACATAAAATATTATTTTCTTTTGATCATTATTTTCCTTCAGTGTTAAATGCCTTTTTAATTCAAAATTGAAATAAAACAATTTGTAGATACATTCTAAAGCCGACCCTGCACCCTTTTCTTGCGGTTTGAAGATGTTGGAACCAACACAGCTAGTTGGCTTATTGTAGTAAAACTCAATGGTATAATATGAACTACACTGTACACTATAGAGCGGACCCTCTAGTCTTGTTCAGAATGCTATGTGGATAGAAATCTATATTTAATGAATTCAGATTTATCTACAGCTGAGGGTTATCCCTTATACACCCTATTAATTACAAATAGTATATAAACAGGCACATTTTGTTTTTTAATTTAGTTTACTCTGATGATGGATAATTGGTAGCTGAAAGGTCTTCAGTTCTTTTAACAGAATTTTAAGTTGATTAGGATGATTGTTTCTTATTTACAGTATTAATAAGATTCTTGACCCAGTATGAATTATATATAAAAATTCTCGGGAAATAGGTCACAATAACACTTTGTTTCAACTATTCGTCTTTACGTACGTTTCGGTCTCACGACCATCATCAGAAGACTTACTATGTCTAAAAAGGGGGTTTATTAAAACTAATTATAGCACAAGCGTCCAAATCGCACAATTAAACTTCAATTAAAAGAGCCCACGCCGTCGAAACGAACAGAACCACGAATAATCGAATTGTATCGTCAGAATTAATGTATAAAAATAATTTTTTTGTAGTAAGAATCCGCTATTCAGTAATATTATTAAAATATATGAGTGCATATTGATTGGTATTCTCACAACAAATGAGAAGAACGAAGTTATTTGTCAAGTATCTACTTTCGAAACCAGATGTGTAGGATTTATGACAAGGCCCTTAAGAACGGTTTCAGGCCTGTACTGGGAAATAACAATTACGAATTCTTCCTAAAAACATTTTCTACACTTATAAAGACGTATGTAAGAATTTGCAAGAGATTATTTAATCAAATTAGTATAAATATGACTTAGATTTTGTGTGTCTACCCTATGATTTACAGATTTGGGGTCCCGTTTTATGTGAATCATCTCCAGGATAGATCTTTTATAATAATTAGTTTCCTTAGTTAAGATGTTAACATTTTTGTAATCAAATTGATGGTTATAATCAAAGCAATGCTTAGCAAGGGCGGTGGAATTTTCTAAGTTGTTATTTCTTGTGCTATATTTATGGCCGTACATTCTTTTTTGTAAATATTGTTTAGAGATTCCAGTATAGGTTCCATCACAATCTAAACAATTCAATTTATACACTGTGTGGGTTTGTTTATCTTTGGGTATTAACGGTTTTAGATTTGAGAAATATTTCCCAACACAGTTAGTAGGTTTATGCGCAACATTTATATCATACTTTTTCAAACATTTTTTGATTTTCTCTGAGGTCTCCGGAATGTAAGGTAGAGTTATAAAATTGTCTGTATTACCTTTTATGTTATTTTTATTAGACGAACCATTATAGATTTTGTTTATTCTTTCTTTAATGATAGGATTGAAAAAAGTTTTTGGGTAGCCATTCAATTCTAGTGTAGTACGAACAATTTTTAAATTTTTGGGGCGTTCATCTGCGTGGGACAATTTTATCGCGCGATCTGTAAGGCTGTTTATGACACTTTTTTTATAACAAGCTGGTGCAACGGAATTGAAGTGAAGATAACGTTGAGACCATACTTCTTTAGTAAACCAAGAGGTTTTTATTCTTCCATCAGCATCATGCCTAATGTTCATATCTAGGAAATTTATGTTATTGTTTAATTCTATTTCACAAGTGAATTGAAGTTTACAGTGAAAATTGTTAAATTTATCAATTACATATTGAATTTTATCGTTGGGAACACACATAAGGCAATCGTCTACATACCGTTTAAAGAATACAGGCCGAAAATCTAATGAACTCATAACAGATTCCTCTAGGCACTCCATAACGAGGTTAGCAATGGTAGCTGAAATAGGAGATCCCATTGCTGTGCCGAATATTTGTCCAAAAAATTGCTCACCATACTGAAAGTATGTGCACTCTAAACAAAATTTTACAGCATTTATAAATTCCGATTGATCTAGAGGTGTGTGGTTTTTAATCTCTGCCCAACGTTTTTTGATGCTATTCAATGCCAAAACAACAGGTATATTTGTAAATAAAGAAACAACGTCCAAGGAAATCAGTTGATGGTTTACGGGTACGGATTGATTTTTTATAAATTCATTAAAGTGCCATGAATCTTTTACATAGAATTCATTTTTTCCTATTATATTATTGATAGATTTTGATAGAAATTTTGATAAATTGTAAGTGGGCGCTCCAATATTACTAACAATGGGTCTTAGAGGTATATCATTTTTATGCAGTTTGGGAAGCCCATAGATATAAGGTGCAAGCCCATTATGGCAAATTAATTTATTTTTTAATTCAATAGGGATTATCTTATTCTTATGCCATTTATTTATCAATTTATTCATGTTGTTTTGTACTGATAAAGTAGGATCAGATTTTAATTTTTTATAAGTTGTTTCATCATTTAAAAGGTTTCCTATTTTGTTTTCATAGTCATTTCTATGCATTATGACGGTTTTATTACATTTATCCGCGTTCAAAACTAATATTTGAGGGTTAGCATCTAAGAAATCTTTTGTTATTTTTGTATGATAGTTAAAACGATTCTTTGCAATCCCAACTTCTGCCTTCTGTTTGTTCTTTTTGTTTGTCAAGATGTTACAAACTTTGTTTCTAATTTCGTTTTTCTCTTCTACATTTTTATTCCTAATTCCGCATTCTAAATTTGCAATAATATTATCGATAGGCAGTTTATTATTGTTATTAGGCAATGCAAATTTCGGACCTAAACTTAACGTGTGCTGCACCTCATCCGGAATTTTTATGTCAGTTAGATTTTTCAACCATTGTTCATTGATATTCTTTTTTTCATATGTTACGTCTTTCATTAAATTATTTATCTTTTTAGATTGAATGGCTTTGATTTTGTTGAAATTTTTTTCGAAATTGTTATGCTGAATTTGAAAAAATTGCGATATAAAGTTGCTATCAAAATTTTGATGACAGGTTTGTTTAACCAGTTTGATTTTGTTTTCAACCTCAGCTACAATTGCACATGCTTCTTTAATGCACAGGTTCAAACAGTTTTTATGAAAAGAATTTAATAATTTTGCGTACGCCTTCTTATTTAGCACCTTGCTAAACATATTATCCTTTGATTTAGATATTATGAAATTTGGATAAACTTGCAAATTCCTACATCTTACCAGAAATATTCTACGATTCTTCTCTCTTGCTAGTATCTTCATTAACTTTCCGTATTCCTTCAAAACTTTAGGATAGGTGGTTGTTCCTTCCATATTGAGGCTTATATCCCAGCCGAAATAATAATAAGATTCTTGACCCAGTATGAATTATATATAAAAATTCTCGGGAAATAGGTCACAATAACACTTTGTTTTCGGTCGTGAGACCGAAACGTACGTAAAGACGAATAGTTGAAACAAAGTGTTATTGTGACCTATTTCCCGAGAATTTTTATATATTATTTACAGTATGATAGAAATATTGAAGTATAATGGTAAGTTGCATAATATCATGAAAACATAATGGGAGCTAGTATCAAGGAAATCAAACATTAATTGTATAGATGGCCCGATCGACTGATTTCATCATCCTGTCAATAACTTCAGCGCGATGCCTCCTACATAATCAAAGTACAGGACGCTGCAAGTTCAAAGTTCAACTTCATACGAATATGAAGACGGAAGGTATCGCGGTGACGAGCTATCAGGATTACATTGCAGTATAGGGAACTGGCTATCCTCTACAATCAATGTTAAATGTCCTTGAGCTAGTATAACTTGCCCAGAGAAGAGCCCGTATCCTAACGTTATAAGACAGTCCAGTGGCTTAAAATGATGGAATGACCAATAGCCGGAGAGTTCTGAGGAGACTTGGCACGGTCCTAATAGATATAAACTCTTAACGACATTCTTTGCTACATCTTTTTACGAGATCTCAGGTTTACTTGATAACTATTTGTATTATTTTCCTCCATTCAAGAACTTTTCAATTCATCCGTGGTGGTATCTACTAGGAAGGTAGTTGCTCAAGATTTATTCACGATTCCTATGTTAGAACAGATTAGTAGAATGCATGTGAATCAAGTCAAGCATTTATATAGGGTGTTTCAAAAAGATGTTGTGTAGATAGAACATTTGTGCATATTAAGCCCTAGTCGCAAATGAGCCGTTTCAGTCATAGAGTAAGTTTTGTGCAAAATGTTATCTCGTTGACACCAAAAGACTTCGATATTTAAGTTATTTTTTATTCAAAATGAAGCTAAAATAATAAATTTATAATGATGGTTCAAAATGGCGACCCCGTACCTGGTAACATAAATAGAATAGCGGAAGAGAATACAAGCTGCCATTACTCAACAGTTCCTCTTGGGTGACAACAGGGGTTTTATAGACCATGGACTTGATGTAGCTCCAGAAGAAAAAATACAACGGGCTTAAATCGGGACTTCGCACTGGCCAATGGACCGGTCCCCCTCTTCCTATCCGTCGTCCAGAAAATTATTGGTTTGAGTGATCTTGCACATGAGAGGCGAAATGTGCAGGTGTACCGTCATTTTTGAACCACATTTCATCCTGTATCTCCATTGGAAAGTTTGCATTGTCCATTAGTCGGCAACAATACCGGCCCACATGTTAATAGCAAATTGGTTGTGATTTGTGCTAATCCATGTGGCATGAGAATTTTGAAGCAACCGTCTTTGGTATAACAAGGTTTATCGGTAAATAAAATTATCTGGTTGTTCTGCAATACGTTGCAAAATCCATTGACAAAATTCTACCCGTGGCTGATTGCGGACCCTATGCTTGCACTTTTTGAATGCGTTAAGGGTGCAATAGCTGCTCTTGAAGTACCAGCCATATTATTGAATTGGCAGCATTTATTTGATGCCTTATTGGATGCGTGCAGGTGGTAGGTTGTTCTTCAATTCGATGGAAAATTTCTTCCTCAAAGGTCACTGTCCGTGCAGTTCGCTTCCTCCAGCTCGTTTAAAGGTGTCTGTTCCGCTTAACCGAATATGGATTGACTCAAATGAATTCGGCAAGGATGTCGGCAATTTGGGAAGCGTCCGGCATAAAGACACTCAGCTTCTCTAGCGTTGTATCTTGCTTCCCTATAAATAAGATGCATGTCTGCATACTCTTCAAACGTACATTGGTCCATTTCAACATTTTAGAAGCAAAGTCTCATTGCAAACAAATATGAAACACTCAAATTAGGGCGATCATGAATAACATCAAGTCTACTAGCATCATGTGTAGGACATGCAGTTTGGTAAACACGTATCAGAAGATATAAACATGGTTTCTTCATCTTTTTTACGTTATTTTGAATAAAAATTGATCAAATATCGAAGTTTTTTTGGTGTCAACGAAATAACATTACGTTTTTGCACAAGATTCGTACATGTTACACCGGGTGCCCGATTCCATACTTCATCGCACAAATTTATGTAACCAGGTTGGGGGTTCCCATTTTGAACCATTTTTACAAATTTTTCATTTTTTCTTTATTTTGAATAGAAATTACTCAAATGTCTGAGTTTCTGATGTCAACGAGATAACATTACGTTATTACACAAAACTTTCTACAGGGCCGGAACGGCTCATTTACGACTAGGGGGTTAATGTAGAAGTTTTCTATCGCATTGTACTACACAACCTCCTCAAGTTAGGGTACATCTTATTGAAACACCCTGTATATTTTATAGTTGATTGAAATTACTAACGATTACGCCTAGTAATATTGAACGTATGTTGGGTGGAAGTTTGCAGCTTTCTGATTCAAGGCAGCTCAAATGCTAAATTGATATCTATAGTTCTAATGATCCAAATGCCGAATGAATTGCTCTCATCAACAACAAAAAGTAGGGAAATTCAGTAAAATTCTGGTTATTTGGAGGGATTCAAAATAAAATCACTTATTAACAACAATTCAGGATATTATTCGGTATCAAATTATACAAAATGTCTCTAATCCAATTTAAATGAAAACCTATAACGATGCATTAATTCTGATGATATAGTGAAGTAAAGTAAATTCATTGGTACCAATACAATAGAGTGTTGTTTTGCATATGTCATAGAGTTATCGCAGACTATTGGAATAAACATGACCAATAAAAGAACATAAATGATACCAAGTACCTTCATAATAAAAAAAAACCATGAGGCATAATATTCCAGCTAATATTAATATCGAATCTAGTAGGCTGTGCCAAAAAAAATCGATATTTTCTCATTTCGCTCTTCTTCTAGTATATGATTCTCCGTTCAAATTCATTCAGGTCCCCCAAATTTGAAACAAATCGGTTAATATTAGAGGCGCATCAAGCCCAAAACGTGTTTTTTGAAGTTTTTCCTCAATTTTTGAGAGGTTTCATAACACTGTTCTACAATAACGGGATGTTTGACACATTATTACATTCAAACACAAAGAATTCAATGCATTTCAGTCGCCACATCCACTTTCCAACAGATATATTGGCGAAAAGAACCATTTTTTAAGGCCTAAAAACTGTAATTTCAACTTTCAACTTCAATAACTTCATATTTTTTAACGTAGTCTAGTATTACGTAGCACTAATTGAATTGAAAATTTCAGAAAAAATCCCCCATTAGTTATGATAATCTACACTCGAGTGGAAAAACGCACCACTTGAAAATGCACCAAAAATGGCAAAAATGCTCGAAACTCGGATTTTTAGGGAACTTGAAGAAAAATGATCGAAATTTATTGACCTGTTGTCAGATTGAGTCCATGATTTTTTCGGCTCAGCCTACGAGCTGTCAAAGTGGGACATTTTTTGAGACCAGGAACATATTTTTCTTAGCAGGGTGGGGTGAGGGGGTGGAATGGATTTGGTATAACATTAACTAGCATCACATTGAAGGGAAGGTTCTAACCTTTTCAGAACTCAAAGATTCATCCATTTTCGACTAAATGCAACCGAGTTAAGACACTCTGAATTTTTGGCATTTTTGGTGCATTTTCAAGTGGTGCGTTTATCCCCTCGAGGGTAGATTATCATAACTAATGGGCGATTTTCTCTGAAATTATCGATTCAATTGATGCTATGTGATACTAGACTACGTTAAAAGAGCATATGACGCATCACGATCCTAAAAATATGAAGTTATTGAAGTTAAAAATTGAAATTACAGTTTTCAGGCCTTAAAAAATTTTTTCTTTACGCCAATATATCTGTCGGAAAGTGGATGTGGCGACTGAAATGCATTAAATTCTTTGTGTTTGAATGTAATAATATATCCCAAGTGTCAAACATTCCGTTATTGTAGAATAGTGTTAAGAAACCTTTCAAAAATTGAGAAACAAATTCAAAAAACACGTTTTGGGCTTGATGCACCTCTAAATATTAACTGATTTGTTTCAAATTTGGGGGGCCTGAATGAATTTAAACGAGGAATGATATACTCGAAGAAGAGCGAAATAAAAGAATATCGATTTTTTTGGCACAGCCTAGAATCTAGGGAGGATACTTTGTTAATTTGATACCTTAAGAATTCTTCCAATGTATAAAATGGATTGTTTCACAGAAAGTGTTTTATTTCATTTTTGAAGATATGGTGTGGTAATTTAGCGACAGAGTCAGGGGTAGGCAATTTGTTAAAAAAATTCAAGATATAGTAATATAATTGAACTGACTTGGAGTTTGATCTGAAAAGGAAAAGTTGAAATTTTGAGTGTTATGAGACAAATTCTGAAATCGTCTCTAACCCCTTTTGATAGAATAATACGAATGTCCTTTCTTTGAATCCGAAAGATTCTCTTCGCTTGAGGTGAGTGACCTCAACATAGAACTGCATAAGACATCTGAGTGTGGATTAAATTAGTGCGTGAATAACTCCTTGAGTTGCTTTGTTTATCAAGATAAATAGACCTTTAGACATTCTTTTGGTAAGGCTATCTGCTGTAGGTATATGTTGTTGCATGTATACTCTAAGGTACATCAGAAGAGGAGTGCATAGAGAACAAGGCAAGACATAGAAGGTAACGGAAAGGGAGTAGTGTTGTCGGAACGTAAAAGCTAAAAGAAGGGACCTAAAAAGTTATAATTAATAAACAATAAACATATACAGTATCGGAAAGTATTTATCTTGGGTATGGTGGTTTCATGAGAGCGTAAAGAATAGCTTGCTGTATGTTGAGAGAGCATTACAATTTCAGGGCGGTCAGCTCAGGACGTAGGACGTTAGTATCATACCAGCACCAGTCGGGAGAATGTGCGAGTCGCAGTGTACGCCTTGGGTGGGGTAAGAGGAGGGGCGCACAGCAGTGCGCCTCTCTTGTTTATGTGGTATTATCATAGCATTGCGTTCCTTGTTGCACGTGTAGGTTTCTGTCTATACCCCAGAAGAATTATTTCCGATACTGAATAACAAGAATACTTGGTGTATAAATGAAGATATCATATGGTGTCAGGTTGAAAACTCAGTTAAGATGACAGAAGGATCGTTCAAACCGCCTAAAGAGTTAGTATTTGCGTGTGAAACTGCAAACTGAACAAAATTTAAGCAACAGTTCCATAATTACATGAAATGATTCTGTATTACAAGCATTTGAAATGTATTGTTCTCCGCGTAGAAACGTAATCAGTGAAAGGTTTAAGTTTTTCAATTTAATGCAGGGAACAGATGAGATCATTGATCAGTTTCTCACGGATCTAAGAGTTCAAGCGAAACAGTATGAATATGGAAATTAAGATGAAAGGCTAATCAGAAACAGAATAGTCATAGGTATAAAGGACCAGTCACTACACACTACAGGACAGATTATTGAGAGAATCTGAGCTAACACTAGAGAATGCAATACAGTTCTGTAGAGATACGGAAGCAGGAAGAGCTCAGGCTAGAGCACTAAAGGAACGAACAGCAGAAATAGCTGAATTTAAGAAGAAAACAGGGCCTAGAAGTGGAAAATAAGATGCAACTTTCGAGTGTGCTAAGTGTGGAAAAAACATAAGCCTAGAGAATGTTCGGCATTTGGGAAAATATGTGCATTGTGCAAGAATACAAATCATTTTGCTGTAATGTGTAAATCAAAAAATAGTGAGACATTTGGTAATAAAAATAAATTAAAGAAGAAAATAAATGAAGTGAAAGAAGAAAGTGAGGAAGAAGAACAATTTTGTTTAAACAGATTTTAAATTAATAGAAAAATATGTGGAAAAGAATATAAAGTAAGTAGCATAAGAAAACCGTGGTATCAAAACGTTCGGATGAGAGATTTAACAATGTCTTTTAAATTAGATTCTGATGCGGAGTGCGGTACATTGCCTAATGAAATCTTCTTAAAACTATATAGAAATAGGGAATTAGAGTTGCAAGAAACCCAAACTGTACTTGTAGTCTATGATGGAAATAAGTTGAGGCCAGAGGGAATCATATATGTAGATTGCAATGTTAATAATAAGACAGAAAAAGTTAAATTTGGTTCAAGCTGGTCGTTTTGGTGTAATGAAGAGCAAGAAAAGAGCACGTAGTCTTCTATATTGATATGGGATGTCGTCTCGACATTGAAAAAATTGTCACATCTTACAAAGTGTGTGAAAAATTTCAAGTTACTAATATCAAAGAACCTCTAATGTCACACGATATACCATCATTATTACCCTTTATGAAAGTGGGAATTGATATTATTATTCAGTACTAGTGGATTACCTTTCAAAATGGATTGAAGTAAAACTTCTGAAAGACAAAACAGCCGAGTCTGTAATCATCAAACGGAAGAAAGTTACTTCTGTTCATGGTATTCCTAAATATATAGTGTGTGATAATATGCCCTTTGCCAGTAATAAATTCAATGATTTTGCTATAGAATGTGATACGAAAATTATTCATTCTAGTCCTAGATATTCAAAGTCAAATGAATTAAGTGAAAAAGCTTTTGGTATAGTGAAAAAAATTATGAAAAAATGTAAGGAATGTGGGTAGGATATACAATTAGCACTGTTGAATTACCGCAACACCTGTTGTAGGATTAAATTACAGTCCAGCCCAAATTCTTAAGAGTAGAGTTTTAAGTTCTATTGAAATATTAAAACCTAATAGCAACTAATGTTAAGCAGGATTTAGACAACAAACAGAAGTATATAAAATATAGTCACGATAAAACTGCAAGTGAAAGAGATACTTTTAAAGAGGGAGAGAATGTATTAGTACAGAATCTTCCACAAAAAACGTGGTCTCCTGCTAAAATTGTAAAAAATGTGGGTCCTAGATCATCTGATATCCAAAATGATAAAGGTTATATATTAACAAGAAATTGAGGCACTCGAATAACAAATTCCAAATTGGTCTGCAGAAAGAAGATAATTTTGAAAATGAAATTACTTAATACTTTAATGGTTGTCAAGAGGCTCTAAAGGAAAATGAATTTAGTGTAGACGCTCCCGTTCGTATTACTAAAACCCCTACTTATTTAAAGGATTATCATTAGTAATAAAAAAAAATATGTTGTTGCATGTATACTCAAAGGTACATCAAAAAAAGAGTGCATGGAGGTGAAGACAAGACATCGAAGATAACGTAAGGGAGTAGTGTTGTCGGGACGTAGAAGCTAAAAGCAGGAACCTAAAAAGTTATAATTAATAAACATATATAACAAGAATATCAATCAATCAATATGTTTTTCCCAGTTTAGGGTTGGACTTAGGTTCACCCCCAGGAAATTTACTGATTGCAAATTTTGTATTCTTATTTCAGATGTGAAAAAAATATACAGTTACATTTTTGTTGGTTCAAACTTAGTTCATTAGCTGGGAACCAATCACTCGTGTTCGACTGCGACACATGTAAGAAGTCCTTCAAGGTCGCCCCTCGTCGGGATTATTGGAATTTGAGGTGTCGTCACAAAGAAATAAGACGGTCATTCAATTATATCATGTGAATTATAAAAAAGTAGGCTCTGGAGGCCTCGGGGCAACAAAGGAGTGGAGGCACCCTGGCCCCAAATTATTTTCTAAATAAAATGAAAAATTTTTTCAGTCGAGTTTTCAATAAATAATTTATTGTGAAACCAAGTAAATTCTTTTGGTATTTAACAAACATATATAAATATAAATAAATTGCAAGTGCTCATCAGGGCCATTTGAGATTTTGATATTTTACTGATTGCCTGATTGGAGTGAACAAATATAGATCCATAATTTCTGTTAATATTTGAGAACAATATAATCATGTTTGTACAGGTGAAGGTAAAGGTAAAACAGCGAAAAAAAATATCAAAGGAAAAGTTGTTTACTAGTCGGAATTTAAAACATTTTTTTTCGAAGTCTGTTGTGGGGGTCCTTCTTTTGTGGAGGCCCCGGGGCTGTAGCCCCGGTTGCCCTCCCCTAAATCCGGCGTTGGGCCCTTACCTTGAGGTACTCCACGCTTTTTAGTTATAGTTCTCGAAGAAACAATATTCACATAAGTATATTGAATCCTATTAGAGAGGAAGGAGTATAGCAATTTACAGTTAGTTATGAAACGCGAATTTATCAACCTCCTTACAATGAAAAACAACGAAACATACAAAGTATTCAATCTTGTTCTTGAGAATTGTAGTGCTTAATATTTATTTTTATTACCGTTACAAAAGCAGTAATAAAATTGACGTTTGTTCACCGATAGTGTAATTTACGATTTTTTGTTTTCACAGTCTGATGATTTTGGAGAATAGTACATACAATTCATTCGAAAAATTCGAAAAAGGAAACCATTTGATTTCATTGAGGTATTGTTTCCGTGAACAATTACGATATTTGATAATACCTGTTCGGAGGACTTTGAACTTAACAGTTCTCAAAGATGATATTCTATATTACATCTGTGTCCAGATCATCGTAAAGATTACCGAGATTTTAATCATCGAATCTAAAGAATAAATTAAATACCCACTAGGTACTAATAACCTGTGTGCTGAACGGTGACCCGTAAATGGATATCCATCATCTGTCAAAGATGATGATTTCTGTTACGTAATATCGACAAATACATTCGAAATACGAAGTGACAAAGATGAAGTGTGGGCATGAGTCGGCGGGCAGGCATTTGTAAGAATGTATGCAAGCATGTGGGCTTATTTTACGGTTGCGAGTTGATTGGAAATGTGTGATGCAGTATGCACCTAGGCGCCGTCTGATTATCGGGGTCAACGCTTGGTATGGATATTGATGTACATATTATCACTAGATCTCATCTGCAAAGTATATCGATGTATATTGTATATCCGGCAGACAACTGCGTAAACATTGCAAGAAGGAACTGTTTTCGTGTTAGACAAGCATGATGAAATAATCTTGAGTTCCGATAATTTCATAAAGCAATTACATGATAGTATAAACCCAGGCAATAGGAAAAGGCGTTCGACATGTGGTTTATAGTCCAAGCAATAGACAGAAGTTCATGCAGAAATTAATGCATGGAAAAAAATATGAGCGTATAGGAAATTAAATTTAAAAGTGAGTTTCTGTTTCATGCAACTCGATCCGAAATGGCGAACATAACCTTAATAATTGGCAAAGTTGCAAAAAGCGGTTGTTCTTAAATAAGTAAAAAACTATAGCTCGGATCGAAAAAAGTTAAGGAGAAAATTGTAGGTATCAAATAGATCTATCGATTTGCTTCAATGATAATTATCGATATCTTTCATACTTTTCGAGTTATATTGAAAAAACCATTAAAAGTCGTTACCTATTACGTTTCCATATTTGTTATTTCCTGTACGTATAGCCCATGGCAAGCTCAAAAAGCATTTTTTTTCTAAATTCAATTTCTCACTAATTTTTTGAAATATATCGATTCTTAGAAAAAAATATGCTCTTATAAATTGGCTAGATCTTCCCAGCGGATAGTCCTAGAGTAACGATTTTGGGCTTATTTTCTTCTTGAAGAGTTGTTCTATGATGCTATTGAAGATATATAGTGATTATCCGAATTTTAAGGATAAAAAAATGACTTTGAAAAAATTGCATCTTTTTTGAATATGTTTATTTCAGATAAGTCTGACAATTTTTATTTTAGGGCAATGTCTTTAACGGAAATCGATTCCTAACATTTTTTTACGAATTAACAAACAAATGTCTCATCTACGACCTTCTGCATCAGAGATATTTTTTTTATTTCAAAAAAATCTGTAAGACAATAAACATTTTACTGAAGTGTATATTATGGATGTTAATGTTAATACCTACATTTTCAATAAAAAAATACTAGAATATGTTTTATTGATTTATAGTATTAGAAATTGAGTAACAAAATTAAGCGTACGCGGCTGCCGGAGCGAGCGACGGAGTGGGAAAAACTAATTTCATGCATTCAAAGTGACTCGTGCTTGCAAAATCTTAAATATCTCGGCTTTTGGATCACGTACATAAATCCTTCTGTACTTAATCTGGGGAATATCGTTTTTTGCTTAGTGAATCATACTGACGTTACGCTTGTTGTGCCACACTTGTGAAAACTAATATAAGACTGATGTTTACCGCTACTTTGATTGTACGGATTTTATAAGTATTTTATAATGATTTTGTAAATAAATGAAATTACAAACTTCTTTTAATATGTTGCATTTACTTAATTTTGTATTATAAAAAATTACTTACGGAAGTGATTAAATAATTGCTAAAGAGATCCGCAAGCATAACGTCAGTATGATTCACTAAGCAAAAAAGTATTACAAGGAAAATATTGTTTAGATGATATATTATGATTTAAATGACGTAAAAGTAAAACATATTAGAAACGTAAAAAAAATATTTCCGATTCTATTTTGCTTCTAAGGCGAAAATATATACGATATTCGTGTTTATCTCGATTTTGTACGTGATCCAAAAGCCGAGATATTGAAGATTTTGCAAGCACAAACCACTTTGAACGCACGAATTCAGTTTCCCCCACTCCGCCGCACGCTCCGGCAGCCGCGTACGCTTCACTTTGTTACTCAATTAATAACACTATGAATCAATAAAACATATCCTAGTATTTTTTTATTGAAAATGTAGGTATTAATCATTAACATCCATAAAGCACACTTCTGTAAAATGTTTATTGCGTTTTACAGAATTTTTTGAAATAAAAAACTTATCTCTAGTCCAGAAGGTCGTAGATGAAAAATGTTTTTGGTAATTCATGAAAAATGTCAGGAATCGATTTGCGTCAAAGACATTTCCCTAAAATAAAAATTGTAAGACTTATCTGAAAAAAACATGTTCAAAAAAGTGCAGTTTTTCAAAGTCATTTTTTTATCCTCAAAATTCGAAAAATTGCTATATTTCTTTGATAACATTATAGGACAACTCTTCAAGAAGAAAATAATCCCGGAAACGTTACTCTAGGACCATCCGCTGAGAAGATCTAGCCAATTTATGAGAACGCCTTTTTTTTCGAAAAATCGATATATCTCAAAAAATCATCAATATTTCAGATTTAAAAAAAAACATCTTTTTAAACTTGCCATGGACTATACGTACAGCAAATAACAAGTATGGAAACGTAATAGTTAACGATTTCTCGATACACCGATTCCAAAGGTTTTTTCAAAATAACTCGAAAAGTATGGAAGATATCGATAATTATCATACAAACAAATCGATAGATCTATTTAATACCTAGAACTTTCTCTTTTAACTTTTTTCGATCCGAGCTATAGTTTTTTACTTATTTTAGAAAAACCGCGTTTTGCAACTTTGCAGATTTTTTAGGTTATGTTCTCCATTTCGGATCGAGTTGCATGAAACAGTAACTCACCTTTAAATTTAATTTCCTATACGCTCATTTTTTTTTCCCGGTATTAATTTCTGTAAATTTAACATTAGGCCGTCGTCTATTGCTTGGACTATTAGTTTAGTAGATATAATGCACTTCTCAAACAGAAAATCAATGAAATAGGTGACTTTCAATGCGCCTAATCATCTCATTTGGTTCGTCCCAGTTGCAGCATTTCAATTATTCTAGTCAAAAATAGCAGTTTGGTGTACATGCATAATCCACAAAAAAAATTAGTGGACCCTTCCCCCCTCTTTAAGGGTATTTTTGGGTCACTAGTTACGAATTCAAGTTAAAAAAATGTGAAATTTATATATCGTTGAATTTTCAGCTTGTTCACAGCCGACATTATATTTAAAATATAAAGATCTTTTTCGTCATAAACGTGTCGGAAGTATTTGAATTTAGGATGTTCTATTTCATATAAATCATTGAAATAGGATAAAGAAATGAATGATCTGGGTTTTTCAAATTTAGTCAATTCCTCGGAGGTTCTTGGAGATATCAACCAAATCGAAAATAAAAACAAGTTTTCTGTTGAAATTTTAAGGATTAGGAATGAAACAACATTTTTTATGGGCCTGTTTGCCCCTCATTTAACCTTGTGCAGATGGTGCAAACGAAAAAACAAAACGTGAATCCACATTTTGTGAAGGTGCGTAACACTGATTCTCCCTAGGCGCAGAACACTCCCCACTGAAAAGATTGCGGAAGCTAGATACGAGGACGGTGCTGAACTTCTTCAGGGCATTAACCACCCATCGGATACCCGGTTTTGTCAGGGTGTTGAATAGGTGGCTGTTCGTCCATCTCGGTAGCTCGGTGAACACTCTTGATTGAGAACTAGGGCTGGGACATTTTGTCATTTTTATATTCGAATATTTATTCTAACATTTATTCTAACATTTATTCTAACATTTATTCAAATAATCGAATTAGTCGAATATTCGTACTATCATAAACTATTCATTCGAATATTCTTTCAAATAATCGATCGAATATTCATTCTAAAATTTATTTGAATAGTTCATCTTAGTCGAGTTTTCATGAACTATTCATTCAAATATTTATTCAAATATTTAATCGATAATTCATTCAAATAGTCACGTTCGAATACTCATCCATAGATGTGGATAAATATATATTATATATAAATACGCGGTCACATTAACATGTATGTTTATTATTTTCGTCTTTACGTACGTTACGGTCTCACGACCATCATCAAAAGACTAATTATGTCTAAGACGGGATTACTTAAAACTAATTGTATTAGCACAAAGCGTCCTTATCGCTCCAATCTCAATTAAAATGCCCACGTCACCGAAATAATCGAAATTGTAACACATCCATGTTATAAGTATAATATATTAAGAATCCACTGTTTAGTAGTATTCTCATAAAATACGAATTCATGTCAACAAAGTATGAACGACTAAAAACAAGAACATTACGTTGAAGTATCTCCTTTCGAACCAGATGTTGCGATTTATGAGGTAATAGAAAAGGGTTTATTAGACCTTATTAGAAATATACTTTTGACATTCTACCTAAAATATACTTTTAACATTAATTTTGATTATCCAAGTTAGTAAAAATCTGACTTAATGTCTGAATATCAGTCCTATGATTTACAGATTTGGAGTCACGTTTCATGTGAATCATCTACAGAATAGATCTCTCATAATAATTGGTTTCCTTAGTTGAGATATTAACATTTTTGTAATAGAATTGATGGTTATAATCAAAGCAGTGTTTAGCAAGGCCGGTGGAATTTTTTGTTTCTTGTGCTATACTTATGGCCATATATTCTTTTTTGTAAATATTGTTTAGAGATTCCAGTTCTAATGCGCAGAGAAAAGCTACTCCTCAATTTTATAGTCTTCATAACTTTGGAAACCACTGCTTTGTACCATATTAATAGTATGCATTCATTTGAACATCTCAAAAGAAGCTTATTCGAATGAATAATAATTATTGACTATTTGAATATTCAAATCATTTGAGTATGATCACTATTGATCAGATAGCATACTAGTAAACATTACACGATTAATTTTGTGATAACCTGTTATCACACAAATAACTTTGGAAACCACTGCTTTGTACCATATTAATAGTATGCATTCAAATGTTCAATCATCCGAACATCTAAAAAGAAGTTTATTCGAATAAATAATAATCATTGCCAATTCGAATATTCAAATCATTCGAGTATGATTCCCAGCGCTAGTGAGAACCGCTCCACTATGTGATATGGGATTAAAAGGACCTCGGACTAGGTAGAGGGGAACCTCACCGTTTCCCCCTACATTAATAGTAATAATAATTTCCCCTCAGATAGCATACTAGTAAACATTACACGATTAATTTTGTGATAACCCGTTATCACACAAATAACTTTGGAAACCATTGATTTGTACCATATTAACAGTATTCATTCAAATATTCAATCCTTCGAACATCTCAAAAGAAGATTATTCGAATAAATAATAATCATAGATTATTCGAATAATCAAATCATTCGAGTATGATTCACATCACTAGTGGGAACCGGTCCACTATGTGATATGGAATTAAAAGGGCCATGGACTAGGCAGAGGGGAATCTCACCGGTTTCCCTACATTATCAGTAATACTAATTTTCCCTCAGATAGCATACTAGTAAACATAACACGATTAATTTTGTGATAACCCCTTATCACACAAATAACGAAAACACTGCTTTGTACCATATTAATCACAGATTACAGGGACCATTTCATTTCCCGCTACATTTAATACTGGTAATAACTTAACAACTCCACTAAAATTTACTAATGCAGAACAAATCTTGAAATCCAAAACGGTTTTCGCAAATTCTACTTGTTCGATGCCGTCCAAACTATACTTACCTAATCTGGAATTAATATATCAATAATAGTCCTTCTAGTTTGAACCAGATAGCATTTTTAACACGACTCACAATCGATTTTGTAAATCCCGGATTTGCCGAAACCGGAAACTTATCAAAGGTGTTGCCCAAACGGTTTTTTTTAACTTGTTCCGACTTCTTGTCCGGGATTTACGAAATCGATTGTGAGTCGTGTTTAAAATGCTATGTGGGACAAACTAGAAGGAATATCTAGGTATAAGGAAAATTTTGCCTATATAAAGAAAAATAATGGTGAAAAATCAGCGGTAGCGGAACATATTTTGAATACAGGTCACATTAAAGTTTATCACTTTTAAAACACGATACACACAAATATCTAGGTAATTTAGAAAGGATGAAAATGTATAAGCAAAAAATCAAATTTATTAAATTCCGATTTATCTCCAGCTGAGGGTAACCCCATTGTTTACACCATTATCCACGAATAGTATTTAGACAGGCACATTTTGATTTATAATTTAGTTTTTAGTTTTCTCTCATGATGGCTACTTGGTAGCCGAAAGGTCCTCAGTACTTTAACAGTATTTTCAGTGGATAAGGGTGATTACTTCTTATTCAAAGTGTTATAGTGTATCCACAGTGAACTCTTTTATAGTTTATCACTCAAATAGTTAACAATAGCATCGTTTCTTTTAACTTCTCCCTACTTGCATAACCTACTACACTATTTAGGGTATTACGCCCTTGAGCGTAACTCAGCTGATAATGCCAGTGTTGGTGACACAATTGTTGAAATTGAAGAATAATTTTTAGACAAATTTTTTCCACCAGGTTGAACAGTGACAACACGCCGTTTAGTCACAGACAGCTGTTTCGCTCTTCTCATGAGCAAGTCAGCGGGACGAGGCATACTTGAAGTCACTGATATGACCGATTATATGATAATTATGGTGACTTTACGTCTGCCTCGCCCGACTGACGAGCTCACGAGAAGAGCGAAACAGCTGTCTGGGACTAAAAGACGTGTTATCACTGTTCAACCTGGTGGACCAAAACTATTTGTCTATTGACTTCTAACACGAAATGTGTTTGTAGTTTACTATTCATAATTTTTGGAGTTCAAAAGTGTGAATTGTGTTTTTCTTTCAACTTAAATAGTGGTATTATTGTTAGAAAACGCTGAAACAATAGAACCCGGCAGCTTAATCCACAATAAATTATTTCTGGGATTCGCCAAGTCAGTTAAAGGCATGCTAGTTATAAAAACGAATTCGACAATCAAAGTTTCAAGAAAATAGTTAAATTCTTAGTTCATTGGAAAATGGGTGCATAATGAATATCAAATGATTGAATGTAGATATTGTATTTATATAATAAACATTATCCCACTGCCAACGGAGGATGAACTAATACGACCCTGATATATTACATCTGAATGTGAAAAATAGGTTCTTACAGGTATTTATGCAGGTGGATGACCTCACACATTAAAAAAATATAAGTATTTGATACGATGAATCATCAGCCGCTAGCAAATTCTTTCCCGATGCGGCTTTAAGCGACTGACCACTCACTATAAAAGGCCGAATAAAGAAGGTAGAATTCTGCAATGTTTATGGGGTTACATTCTTACTGTAACTTTTATTTGACGATAAAATATAGTCGATGAATCACTTCCTCTTGTTAAGAATCGAAATAACTCCGAGAAGTATTCAATATTTTCGATAACTGCTGAAAGTCCATTTCATTTACAGGCCAGGAATTTTCATGCTAACTTTTCTGATAAGGCATCATGGAAAATATTACGGTGATAGGTGATTTTACTTTAAATTCTATCAGTGATTTGTACAGTTGAATACGAAAAATTTCAATTGTATGAGAAGATATTCAATTATTGATTGACATTGAATAGTAAAACGTGAAAGAATTCACATGTAATAAATGCCGTAAAATCAGGAATTGTTTGAAATTGGACCGTTTCGATTAATACAGCAGTGGAATTTGCATTCAAAACTTGCTATGATATCATAATTATAGATTTTGTCAAAATCCGTTCTCTAAGATCAGCTGTCTTTTATAATTTCAGAAAGTCCCGTAAAAAAAGGTATACCTAGAGTATAACAAGTCTCATAAATATATTACATTTGCAACGAATTCGAATATACGGAACATTGTCTTTAGTTCAAATGTTTATAGCTTTTTTTATAAATAAATCTAAAAAATTTGAAAAAAATTTGCAAACTTGAAATATAAATCGGAAACATGTTTCGAAGAGAGTCATAACTTTGCAACCTTTCGCTTTGTGCGGAATATTTTTTTAGTGTTGAAAGCATTTATAGTATCCTAATTCACCAATATCGCGAAAGAAGAGACACCGGCGACCGACCATCACACGTGACGAGGAGTGTGTGGCATGGGTTCTCAAGACAATTAGTTGGAATTAGTTTATGGATTTGTGAAATAATTACCTATTGAAATTACAAGGGCAAATGAAACAGCTTTTGTAGACTATTTGGCGAAGTATCAATAATAAATATGAAAGTATTATTGTAGATTTGAAATACATTGGTTTTTGTTCTAGGTACCTATTATTTTCAAGATGAATGGAGGAATTACATGTGGGCCTGCTGTTACAGAAGAAATTCAGGAGTTAACACAAACATGACGATAGAATCATTGAATAACCTACTGAAGACTAACCAACTGAAGAGAAATGCGAGGGTAACTATATTGAGAAGCTACTGGACACAATCGACGACCTAGTAGACATAAAAATGTGGAAGATGATTTAGGATGTTGAACATCCAAAGGCCAAATGCGAACATCTATCATGATCGCAGTATATCAAAAGGTCACAAAATGACAGAAACATAAAAAAATGTGGAAGTAAACGACGACTCTCAGGTACATGCACAATTTAAGGTAAAGTCGTTAAGAGATTCTAACACAACATACACTGTAAATTTAAAGTATGTACGCGAGAAAGAATGTAGGACACTATACAGCAGAGTATGCAAAATTTTGTATTCATCGCTACCAGTGTGAGTGTCCTGAATATGCAGTGAAGAATACCTTGTGTAGGTATGTACAGGTAAGAATGTGTGAGTAGCGAATGAGAGCTAACTCTGTTTTAGATAAAGTTTTATAGAACAACGATAAGGAAATCAACGAATTTATCAAAGAGAAGTTAGTAGAGGTAAATCAGGTAGGATATGAGGTCCAGACAAAAAAATAATGAGAGTTTAACAGTGGATTGGCGTTTCCAAAGGAAATTTCTAGCCATATGTTTAGAAAATTTTACAGAAGGTTCAGTATTTGAAACAATGTCTATAATTTTCCATCATCGTAAAATTCAAAACATGAACTTATTTATTGTAGAATGTAGTTATTTATTTGTATATACTAATATAAAAAAAACTCTTATGAGTTTATATTGCCCCACGTTGTGGTGACAATTAATATAAAAAAACCCTTATGGAGTTTTTTATTTATTATGAATATTATTTTATTATTCTACCGGCTAGCTTTTTATCTTTTAATTTTAATTTGATTTATTGTATTTGGAATTAATGTTTGTTTCTATTTAGTTTATGAACTTTTGAACTTGAATTTCATCTATAGAATTATTTATATGGAATTAAACACAATGCTCTTTGAATTTCACAATATTTAATTTGTATGACTCTTTTCTTATCTCGGGTAAATAAATTTTATGTTTCACAAGATCTATGATATAACCTAAAAATCACTTTTACAACTAATATTTGTTTATACTGTTATAATCAACAATCTTCCTTTTGCTTTACAGATAATACAATGATGTAGAAATTATAAACAAACTTACGTTTAGTTAATATCCAATAGTGTGTTTAATTATGTTGGCAATGTTCAATTTACTTCTATTTAATTTCGTTGATTCACTTTAACACAATACTCTGCTATATCACAATAATCACAGGTAACTAATTTTGGTTACTTCTTCTTGAGAATCAGGAACTATTGAAAATACTTTGTTTTATTCTTTTAGATAAGATATAAAACTTTTTGATGCTTTATTGGAATTATATCGAAGAATGGTAATCGTTGGATACTTCTTATAAATTGGAGGTTATTACAACCTTTTACTTTGTTCAGACACTTGCAACACTTCTTGACTTTTAATAATTATTTACTAACTTCGGTTACTTGGAACTTATTGAAGTTTGGAACATTTGAGTTCACCGATGTTTATTTTGATAAACTTAGGTAAGAAATTTGTGAGTTGCCAGAGAAGCACAGTCTCTGCTTAGATATTAATGCAAACTCACTTGGCTTGTCTTTCAGATCCTTTTATAGGCCTCCAAAACCGAAGCTACTTGATGTCATTTTCCACCTATCAGGTGCTTTCTTTTCATATCAAGAATGCCAAGTTAATTGTTGTGAACTGACAGAAGTTTCTGATTGTTACCAGCCTGACACTAGGAATTCGTCTCGACCAATTAGAATTTAGTATTCTATAATTTTTGAATTATTGGAGATTTTCAACTTATTTTAATTGATAGTGATTCCTTCTTTTTAAATTAATATTGCCTACATTTTTCCACACACTTTGGTATAAGATAACCTATGATTAGGTTATTATTAATATGATTATTCCCATATTTATGATTTTCTTGACAGTTACTTATTCTTAAATCTAATACATACCATATTATATCAATAACATTCTTTTAACATTACATAACTCAAATTTACTAATTCTAACTTATATCTATAACATTCTTCAATGTTTTGTGCTATCTCATGATAGTTTTGTAATCATTTTAATTATGATTTCTGCCTTCGTTACACAGTACGTTTCTTCACTTTCACTGAAGTTCTTGTTTAACACTTCTTACTCTATTACATTGTTGTTTATTATGTTTTACATTGTTAATTTTAATATCCTAACTATTATTTAGCTTTTACTATTGTTTGTAATTCCATATAATATCTTTTTATTTATCTTTTCTGATTTTCAAAGTTCGGTAAGTTATTATTTTTAAATTTTTATTGTTTATGAAATGAAATCATAACAATACATATTATGATTAGGAAATTGATTAATAAACCAGATTAAACTTTTTTAAATTTTATTCCTAATAGTTTTTTCGAGTAATACGTCCATAATAAACCTGATAAGTAATTTTTTCACGTGCCCAGTAATTTATTACTTTTTATCTATATACATCAAATTCTAACTCTAGTATGTTATATACGTTTTGGGTATCTTCTATGATATCATTACTATCTACTTTCAATACTAATTATAACATTATTTTTAAAATTAAGAAATAATGAATTTCAATAATTAAACTATTTTTATTTAGACACATCAGATATTCATCTTTCATTCACTACATAATTATAATTAAAATATTGCAGTTAACTTCGGAAGTTGGAGAATAAAACTCCAACTCTCCAACTTCCGAAGTATTATAAATTTATACTACGTAAACGCCGAAACCATAGAGTCATTGCAATCAAACGAAATGGTAGTTTTCACGAAAATATATTGATAAAACTCACTTGAAAAAGGAACATTGTCTAGAAACAATTAACGTCGATATATTGTAGTAATTTTTCGTTCAAGTTTGTTGAATAATATGTTAATTATAAATTCTTTTCATCGAGTAAATCGACTCCATTAAGCTTTCTTTGACTATTTTATCACGTTGAGTTAATTAATTTATTCTTTTAAATAAGAGATTGCATGACCATTTTCGAATCGGTTTTTCTCGAGAATGGTTCGTTTGACAAAATGTTTCAAGAATACCTATTTCCAGAAAAATTAAACCAAAAAACTATAAATTTCGTTCATATAAGAAAAATGATTTGAAATAAAGCAGAAAATGTATTGAAGGCGCCGTAGCACCGGCCTGGTGAGAAATATCGTCCACCGGTACCGCATAAAAAATTCTTGCATCGATAATAGTTCAATTACCAAAATTGAAAGATTGGCATATGATGGTTTCAGACCCCATTAATTGTATCAATCAAACTTTCAATAGTTTTTTCTGACTATGACGAATATAATTCCAGAAATGAACATAAACTTAAGTGCAGACTGAGAAAATCGCAAACTGGCCCAAGGTTTACAGCACTAAAGCGGTTTAATAAATTACCTGATGGAATAAAATATTTAAAAATGACACAATTTAAACAGAAGATAAGAAAATTCTTTTACAACATTTTGTTGATGAATTTTCAATGTGTGACATTTCTAAAATTTCAGAACTATGTGTCTGATTCTAACATAACCTGAATTGTACTGTCCCTAATTAATAAATTTCAAAATCTCTATTTTTTTTTCATTTTTAGCGTTTTTGATAGTCTGTATGACATTGCCGATGTCGTTCCTATAATAATTCGATGACAATTAAGTCTTATTATTATTGTTATTATTAACTAGGTAGAACGTGATCATGGATGATGATAAATATCACAAATATGAACCTGTGAAACTTGGATTGTAAAAGTAAACAAAACTGCTAACAGTTGATAGGCAATGTTCTACTCATCCATCCTCATCACGGGACCTAGTACTTCGAGATAGCTGTCAATTTTAAGCAACTTTGTTCACATCATTTTGTGATTCAACTTGTGCACACACAATTTCTTTGTTAGAATTTAGCTATGTTAATTAACTTAAATATGTGCAGGGTGTTTCAAAAAAAGGTGGCCCCGTTGCTAGGATAGGTAGAACACTGAAAAATAAGTGGGATAAAAAATGTTCGTAACGGCATCCATATTCAAGATACAGGTTATAGTAAAAAAAAACTTTAAACGCATTTTTTACGATTATTCGGAAACTATTGGCAACATTGTAATGAAATTTTGTATGAACTTGTTTTGGAAGCTGACACATCGTATGAATTTATTTTTATATCTGACTTCAATTTTACACGAAAAAAGTACTCTTGGTAAAACTCGATATTGTATACCGTTTTCGGAATATTTTGATTTGAAAATGAAGAAATAATAACTGATGCTGGTGTAAAGTAAAAAGCAATTACCAATTCATTAAAGACCAAGAACAATAACATTATTCTAATGTTAAATTAATTAATCTAACAAAGATTCAAAAGAAGGAAATTAAGATAAATTTGAATAAAAACATGAAATATTCAATCATGCGATTTCAATCATTTGGACTACACCAGTTTGGTCTATTCTACAGAGGTATATTCACGTCAAGAGTTGCAAGACAGAGTTGAACGTCACTTTAATACCTCATAGTCGATCCTCAACTATTTAGAAAATTAATGGATTCTTTAGAAAAAAGGATAGAATTGTGTATTCGTGAAAACGGAGGACATTTTGAACACTTACTCTAACTGATTTAATATTTCATGTTTTTATTCAAATTTGTTTTAATTTTCTTCTTGTGATTCTTTGTTGAATTAATAACTTTAGCATAAGAATAATGTTATTGTTTTTGGTTTTCAATAAATTGGTAATTGTTTTTTACTTTATACCAGCATCAGTTATTAGTTTTTTTTACAACACTCTGTATCTTAAATACGGATGCCCTTACGAACATTTTTTCTAAGCGAACCCCACTTATTCTTCAGTGTTCTACCTATCCTAGCAACGGGGCCACCTTTTTTTGAAACTCCCTGTATATAACTTTGTAATACTATTATAATGAATTTTCATGGACGATGAACATTTGATTGATTATATTGATATATGAAGAAAAACAAGATTTGGCTCAATATAATTAAATTTTGATTTAATGTTATATTTTTAAAGACGACAATATCGCAGTAGATCCAGATCTAAATTGATTTTTAAAGATATCCTTGACTTTCAATGGGGTAGTTGCACTCTGCAGTGATAAGTTACAACATTAAGTGAGTTTAATCAGTCTATAGTTTATCACGATTTGTTCAGTAAAGATCGGAGGCGAATAATAAATCGAGATGCCGCTACTGTTGTAGTGCTGATAATTTATCAGAAGGGCTAAGCAATACGGTAATAAATAGAGTTGCATACAGACGCAGTCACCATGAAAATTTATTTATGGGATAATAAATTCATCGAAGCATGTAAGACATTGTAAGACAGTAAACACTTTAATGCAATTTATCGAGTTTTTTGTACTCAAGATATGAAATAACAAATTTATTATGGCACTTACGTACGCTCAGCAACATATTCACGACAACAGCGAACTTGATTGCAGCAGTAAATGAAACTTACCTGAAATAAAAATAAAAAAGGTCAAAATATAACCGATTACTTTTTCTTATTACAGAATTAATTTCACAGATAGAATATCTCGTAGATTTGCAGAAATTGAAAATTGAACTAGGTATCATTATTCATTGCATACATATTAAATATGGCGGCTCATGATAACCTTAAGGGGCATATACCCTTTTCTACGTATAACAATCAACAAGGACGGGTCAGCGCCAATAAGTCTACGATACCTTCTCAAAGCTTTATTTCCTTCAGCTTATCCATGTCTGCATTAAGTGCATTTTAAGACCATTTATTTAATAAGACTATATATAGTTAATGTCCTATTCTCTCCTACAAAGTTAATTGTCCGGATGAAAGAGAGATAGATATCCCAACTGTGCAGTTTTCGAGTGCTCGCAATACTAATTCTGTCAGAAATCAACAAGATAAAAGTGCAATTTGATCGCGTTCAGGATTTATGACAGAATTTCCTATAGTATTGTTGAGCACGAATTGTATTTATTGAGATAATTTCACGAACCAACAAAGATGGAAAAATTCAAATGTATTCATCAAATCTTATTCGTGGTGACTGATTTTTAAGTCACACTCTCCATTCTTCTATTTCTATTCGTGGTTGACATGTCAACATGGTATTACCGACCTAAAAGAAAGGAACGGTGTATTATCGAGGCAGATCGTTCTGATTAGTTCTCAGTCGAGGAAAAAAAGCACTAAAATAGGCCAAACCTTCCAAACTCGGCGCAGTTGGATGGATTGAGATGCGGTTTTCTGCATTCGATTCAGAAAGTGATTTAGAAAATACGTCCGGTATTTTTTTTTGCGGAAAAAATTTATTGCATTTCTACAGCCAAAAAATGCATTTTTCTGAGTGCACTTTTTAAGGTGAATAAAAAAACTCTACTCGAATTGGTTTCTCGGGGGTTTTTGGGGTCGCTGAACACGAATATAATATCTCCTTCGGGGTATCCGGGCGTCCTGACGGCCTAGATGTCGATGAAATTAATTGAAAAATTATTTTGAATGTTTGTTAACTGTTCAAGAGGTGATATAAAGGTTGCAGATGATGATAACGACGTAAAAAAATTCTTCTGCAATACCTGATGTACCCTGAGTCCGGGTAACCACGTCATCTTCTAGGAATTTGTTAATTTTTCTTAATTAAATGTAACATATTCTAGCTCTCGGGGTATTTCAAAGTCGCCAATCACGATTATGACACTCGCAATGTTCTGCAAATTACCTGGGGGTGTTTCCGGGTCTCCGGAACCCTGTGTATCCACGCCATCTTCTGGGAATTTGTTAATTTTTCTTATTTAAATGTAACAAATTTTATCTCTCGGGGGTTTTTATTGTCGCTGATCACGATTATGATACTAACAATGTTCTGCAAATTACCTGGGGGTGTTTTCGGGTCTCTGGAGCCCTGTTTATCTACGCCATCTTCTAGGAATTTGTTAATTTTTCTTCATAAAATTAACAAATTCTGGCTCTCGGGGGTTTTTATTGTTGCCGATCACGTTTATGATACTCACAATGTTGTGCAAATTCCTAGAAGATGACGTTGATACAGAGGGCTCCAGGGACCCGGAAACACGCCAAGGTAATTTGCAGAACATTGTGAGTGTCATAGTCATGATCGGCGATTTTGAAAATCCTGAGAGCTAGAATTTGTTACATTTAATTAAGAAAAATTAACAAATTCCTAGAAGATGACGAGATTACCCGGACTAAGAGTACTCCAGGTATTGCAGAAGAGTTTTTTTCACGTCGTAATCATCACTAGCAACCTTCATATGACCTCTTGAACAGTTAACAAACAACAACGACGAATGATTTTTTAATTATTTCATCAATTTCTAGGGCGTTAAGACGCCGGATACCCCGGGGGAGGTCCAAGGGGACTTCATGGAATTTTCTTGATAGCATATTCGTGTTCAGCGACCCCAAAAACCCCCGGGAAATCAATTCGATTTTGTTTTTTTTATTCACCTCAAAAATGCATTTTTTGACTGTAGAAATGCAATACATTTTTCCGCAAAAAAAAAAAATACCGGACAAATTTTGTTCTTAATCACTTTCTGAATCGAGAGCAGAAAACCGCATCTCAATCCATCCAACTGCGCCTGGTTATTATCTAAGTGAGACGAGCGATTCATATAGTGAGTGAAATTATCGGTAAATACGCATGTCCGCTAAACAGTTTGCTATTCGTTAAGAAGGTGATATAGTTCAAAGTTTAAATTCAGAGAACGATGAACATATTTTATCGTGTAGGTAAGCTTCAGAGACAGAGACAGATTGACGCAATTAATGGAGATGTGGCAATGATTTCAAAATGGGGATCTGATAATCTAGTAGAGTAAAAACTTGGTTTTCTATTCCGTGCCAAGAGCTACTTTACATCCCAGCAGCTTCTCATAATCTACAAAGCACAGATTCGCGACATGCCCTGCAGTACTATTCATATTTTTGTTTGGAGTTCGGCTCCCAAACATACGCTGAAGCTCTTGGATTCTATCCAGAAGAGAGCTATTCGTCTGATTGATGGTGTCTCAATTACGAATACATTGACTTCTCTAGAACATCGTAGAAAGGTGGGAGATCTCGTCTGTTGTTACAGTTCGAGAGACTCCAGATAGGCGGACTAGAAGAGCCCTAACTAGTCACTCCTTCAATGTCAAGCTCGAGACTTGCCTAACTTCTTCCTACCAGACTTAATTTTTCTATCGAATACCGAAGTTGTGGAACTCTTTACGTCTTTCCATCATAGATATTATACGAGGGTGGATTGATAAGTTTCCGGCCTGACCAAGAGATGGCGCCACTAGGGCTACGTTGTGGTGGCGTTCTATAGTACCATCCTTAGATAGCTTGTAGCTATAGTTTCAGTCCGATCACCATGTTAGTTTAGGTTTGAGAGCACGCTGAACAAGACGCCTCTGTGTTTTTCGTAAAAATGGAAAAGCTGGAAAATCGTGCTGTCATCAAATACTTTGATTTGAAGGGGTTAACGCCGAAGGACATTAAAGAAGATGGACTCAACACTGGGGACATCCTCCCCATCATATTCAACCGTTAAGCAGTGGGTTTCCGAGTTTAAAAAGGGTCGTGTGAGCACCTCTGATGAGCCTCGCTCAGGACGCCCCATTGAGGTCACAACTCAAGATGTGATCGAAAAAATCCATCAAATAGTGCTGAAAGACCGCAGATTAAAAGTGCGTGAGATAGCTGAGACCTGTAAGATGTCATATGAACGTGTACAAAATATTTTGCACCAACATTTGTGTATGGAAAAGCTCTGTGCAAGATGGGTGCCGCGTTTGCTAACAGTCGACCAAAAATTGATTCGAAAGAACATTTCTACCGCCAATTTGGCGTTGTATAAGCGTAATCCAAGCGAGTTTTTGCGTCGATTCGTAACCGTTGACGAAACTTGGGTCCACCACTACACTCCTGAAACCAAAGAACAGTCTAAACAGTGGATTGGGCCAGGGGAACCAACTCCAAAGAAGGCAAAAACATTTTTTTCGGCGAACAAGGTTATGACTACTGTTTTTTGGGATGCAAGAGGTATTATATACATTGATTACCTTAAAAAGGGTAAAACTATCACTGGTCAATACTACGCAGACTTATTGCAACGTTTGAGCCACGAAGTGAAAATTAAACGACCTCATCTGGCGAAGAAAAAAATCTTGTTTCATCACGATAACGCACCAGCGCACACGTCCATCGTTGCGATGACTAAAATCAACGATCTGAAGTTTGAATTGATGCCTCACCCTCCCTACTCTCCAGACCTAGCCCCGAGTGACTATTATCTGTTTCCTAACCTCAAAAAATGGCTTGGCGGTAAGAGATTTGCGGACAATGAAGAAGTAATCGAAGCTGTAAATGGGTATTTTGAGGAGCTTGACGAATCAGTCTATAGAGATGGCATTACTAGACTAGAACACCGCTATGAGAAATGTATCAGCCTTGAAGGAGATTATGTTGAGAAATAAAAAAAAATAATTCTTAAAAACGTTGTTTTTCTTGGTCAGACCGGAAACTTATCAATCCACCCTCGTATATACATACATGGGTAGCGCATGGTATACAAACCTCTGTTCAGTCGATGACTCCATCACGTAAGAAAGACAGAAGACCTATTTCAGCCTGGTATTAGACAGAGATGAAGATCATTCTGACCACGTGACAAGTGGCAAGAACGTGCATAATTTACACTGTTTTATATGGAGCACTTTACGAATTTCATGAATTATTAAGTTATAATCCTATTTGATCGGTTTTTATGATTCAACAACAATACATCATAGTATTATATACAAAATTACATTGAAGATATAGAATTAAATATCGCTCATTTTGAATTTATCATATTTCCATGAAGCACCCATATACAACTTATTCTGTATGTCATCAATGGAAAACTTTAGTATGTAATTAACTGAAATTACTCTCCCCCACGTTAATTGACATATTTAGTTATCAACAGCTTCAATTATTGATTAATACATATATTCAACTACAGAATCATTACCTAATAAATAAAACAACATCTTTCATAATGTCGTGAAGATTTAGTTATAATATGGAAAACAAGTAACATATACATATTCGAAATTAAGTAAGCTATAGAAGAAATATATCTATAAATATCAAAATGCTCAAATAATTAGACAGAAATAACATAGCTATTTCTTGGAGTGGTTCGAAAAAAAAAGAAATCATTTATTAAAATTATTAATCTAATTCTGCTACCATGTAACCCAAACCTGGATTTTTCCTGAGCCAGAGATTGAATCCGATTGTGCCTCAAGATGCTAAATATAAAGAAGAAGAACTGGAAATTATATAAATGAACAGTTATCGTTATTCAGTGGTGAACTTCTGATATTGTGGCTAGTCGCAGATTCCAAATCGGTAGCTCACCTTTTGTGTTATAATAATAAACATTAGCAAAATATTCCAGTTTGTAAAGAATATAAAAGTGATATAAACAGGGTTTTAGTTTACAGCATTAATGTTTATAGTTATAAATTAGATTATAGGTCACCTTAATTTTAAACTTAAATTTTACTAACACAGGAACATTATTATATGATATTAGGTATTAGGTTAAAAATACAAATTCTTCGGGAATAAAAGTAAACATTTCAGATTTTTTTAACCTTTGCATTCATTCTACGATTCCTTGTAGTCAAGAATTTGATTACTATTTTTTGCTACGCAATTAGAAAAATTATATTCATGTTAGGGCATGAACGGTATAGCACAGAAAAGATGGTATCAAAATGTTATAAATCTACCAAGTATATAATCAACCAACTTTCTGGTTCATTTACAGGTTGTTCTTCATTGATCCTAAATGAGGTGCCCTCACAACAAATAATGTTTGCATCAGCACTAGTGAAAACATAATAATAACAACATTTACCCAGCTACAAATAATGACAAATTCATATTGTTTACTGATTTCTAAGTTCTTTTGGTTTCACCTTACGTTTAAAGACATTCGCCGGAAAATTTAAAATACTAGGAGGAACTACATGGTCTTTTACTGATTTCTTTCCAAATGAATACACGAAATCATTTTCTGTAAAGTGTTCATTACAAAGATGATAATTCTTGTTAGGCACGAAGTTTTTTCTCTTCATTTAAATTTAGTAAATATCAGTGAAAACTAGGTCCTCCTTTTTGATACCGATTTGTACATCCAAATGCGGAACACGATTTCACCATTCATTGTTATATCTTAGATTTATTAAAAGTATCCAAGAAGACTAATTAATCACACACTTCACCATTATAACCTTATTGTCGTCGAAAAGTTATTACACAATATCATTTGATAAAATGAAAGCAAAAAGCCAAACAACTAATCACAACTAAAAACAAAGCACCAAAGAAGTATCCTGTATCAAAATATTGCTATTTTCTTTTGAAAACAACATAATATGATAGATTACAGTAACATGTACTCTTATGGCTAGAACGATGTTTTGCCACTTGTCAGCTGTTCCATATGTTTGGAGTCAATGAAAATCCCTGATGCGCTATCCATGTATGTATATATAATATCTATGCTTTCCATATGCATATAACCTCCAAACCTTCAAGAAAAATTCGAATGTCTATCTCCTCTCACAACATTCCACCTCTGGCTCCCACGATGTACTTCGAACATTTTAGGTTTCCTTCTCGTGTACTCAGTATTACAAAAATTCTATCATCGCTATAATCTCAGAAGTTATGTAAACACTTTAGTTTCCAATATATTAATCATTGGTTCTTTGTCAGAGAAGCAAATGAAGCAATGTTTTGAAACGGCATTCATTCGAATTTTCATTTATATTTTCAAAATACAATATTTATACTTTATATTATATTAATTATTATAGATTGTATAATATAAACAATCTAAAATAAATATTTTTAGAAAGAAAAATAATGGTTTTAGGCTATAGCAAAAATGATTATTATACTTCTAATATGAAGACAAGCTTGTAAATAAAGTATTCTGGATAAATTCTATACACTTAATTATTTCTGGAATACTTATCTTATACTTTATATTATATTAATTATTATAGATTGTATAATATAAACAATCTAAAATAAATATTTTTAGAAAGAAAAATAATGGTTTTAGGCTATAGCAAAAATGATTATTATACTTCTAATATGAAGACAAGCTTGTAAATGAAGTATTCTGGATAAATTCTATACACTTAATTATTTCTGGAATACTTATCTATCCAAAAAAATCACATAGCTAAGTAAGTCGAATCGGAAAAATTCTTTTTGCATGATGTTCGTGACTACTGAGCGACTCTTCAGTCTTCCCCAATTCACCCCTATATTATAAATTAACCCTATTTTCAACCCCATTTATAAGATAATTTTTAATTTATCAACAAATGAAAATTAAGGATTGAGGATTTTTGGGTCGCTGAACACGAATCCGAGGACATTTTTCCGGAAATTTTATTCAATGGACGAAAAATCGGAAAAATTTGGTAGTTTTCACGAAAATTTTCTCAATTTGCACGTAATCATCGCTTTATGCATAATAGATGTTGACAGTCGCGTATTTCGATCCAGAGTAGCAAAAAACCAGGGAAATTTGCGGGAGACCAGGGAAATTTGCGGTGGAACACCGGAAAAGGAAATCATTCCAAGTCATTGAAATTATCGTGTGATAGGTCACTATAGGGGTTTTTTTTGGTCGCTGATTACGAATTTGATAATTAAGAAGTTGAAAAATTTCTTTTCCCAGAAAAACGCGGAAAATTTTTCAATGAATTACTTTTTTTATTGGAATTTTTTGAATGCCTTGTTGAGCTTTTTAATGATATGGAATTTTTGCAACTCTGGATCGAAATAAGCAACTGTCAACATATATTATGCATGAAGCGATGATTACGTGCAAAATGAGAAATTTGCGTGAAAATTACCAAATTTGTCCGATTTTCCGTCCATTGAATGAATTTTTCGGGAAAATGTCCTCGGATTCGTGTTCAGCGACCCAAAAAAAACTCCTAGAACCCATTTGAAGACTTGACTTACATTTTTTGATAAATTAAAAATTATCTTAAGAATGGGGTTGAAAATAGGGTTAATTTATGATATAGGGGTGAATTGGGGGAGATTGAAGAGACGATCAGTAGTCACGAATGATCTTCATGGTCCATAGAACATCATGCGAAAAGAATTTTTCCGATTCGACTTGCTGCAAAAAAATTAGATATTCGACCTTTTTCCCCACCTTACAGACTGGACTGCTATTGAGTATTGGATTTATTTTGAAAAATATAATGGAGAGCATAAGATTGTGGTTTCAACCCCAACCGATATTGGGCTTATTGCAGTTCAATATTTAGCAATGTTGACTAATGTTTTGAATACAGTCTGGATTAAGTTTCCTCGATTTTTCAACGGGCAAGTTAAATGTATTCATTAACAGACGGTATCAGCTCATGAAGAGTAAAGATTATCGCTGCTATCGTAAGTTGCATTTTAACTATTCAAAACACTTATTCTACCTCCCGTTAATATCAACTAATCTAAATCTGGAAATCCAGAAGAACAAGCTTAGTCTATTTTGTAATATGAAGATCCAATTTTAAGTGAAAACACTTGTTATCGTGCTTATATCTTTCATCATTGGCTAATAACATAAAAAAGCTAGTAAAGGTAATGTGTTGCTATAAAATATATTCAACAATTTCCTGAATTGTCTTTGATAAGACGTCGTTCAACTTGAGTAATGTATGCAGGCGGTGGGTTTGACACAGTATGCAGGTTTAGTTTATAGCCGAACCCCACACGCCTAACTGGCGCCTGGGGTATCTGAGGCATTAGAGAGAATGCAACGAACATAAATAATTTAACGATCATAATATTTAATCCACTTATGGTGTGCTTTCTGCTGTGAATGAAGGATGTACTTTCATTCATACTTGTGTGTGGTCATTTAGAATAATCGGAACGATAAAACGGTTGCATAATATTTTATCTTAATGCCTTGAATGAGTGATCCAATGTAAAATGATTTCTCGTCATTTATGTGGAAATCATATTGCATTTGCATTTACAAACGTTTAAGCAAAGAATGTTATCAGTGACTATACCTCTTCACACATTGATCACCAAGTATCTAACTCTTTACCTTATTTTCAACATAATGACTGTTCTACACTTAAGACTAATATAGTACCTAGAACTATCTTGAGAACAAGCGTCCTCTTCATATCCCACGTAAGTTCATTTCTCTCATTTACGTTATATTGACGTCGGTTAACAGGGACATTTCAGCAGAACAGGATGAAAAATATATCATAATTATCGACTTTTCATGCGCTAATTAAATGAGCAAAATCAATTTTTTCCGCTTTATTTTTTTTAAGTTTCTTCTAGCTTTCCGTAAGATTAGCAGAATCATGCAGAGATTAAGGGCATTTCAGCAGAACTCAATGACAAATATATCATAATTACCAGCTTTCGTCGGTTAATTCAAAGTTTATTTCAAATTATTTTCAAATTACATTTACAATTTTTACATGTTTTTGTGGGCATTTGAGAAAATCTCGTGCTGTGCCAGCATTTGATTCTATACTAAAACCTCTTAGATATGTCTTGTTTGCAATCGTAGTAGATGTACAAATTATGTAAAAAATAATTAGGTTGAAACATAAAAGATAAAATATAGAATACAAAATATAAATATACAAACATATGATGGAATGATGTCGGGTTTTATTTGAGTAATTAACTTAATAAATTGTTATTTTGTACAATGTATAATTTAGTCTCAATTTTAAATTGTCTTTTAGTAGCGCTCTTTAATTTGGTAGTGAGTTGTACAATCTTATACCAATATAGTCTTTTCTTTTCTGACAGTTTTATCAAATTTTTGGTATTTATATTCCTTATTCTGTATGGCTCAAGTTGTGTAGGGATGATTTATTCTTGCAGTATTATTTTGTTTATGTATTGACTGGATTACTGAGAAAATATTATACTTATGGACTTTTGATATTTAGGTAATGATTCGTATAGTCCAGGCGCACGGTCAGAAAAGTTGGGTTGAAAAGTTGATACGGCTAATTTTGATGTCATGTTTTGTGCTGAATACGGGAAAAATAGTTAAAAAATTCTGTCGCTGCCGTTCAAAAAGTTATGGCCATTTTTTTGCCCAGATTTTGTGGTTTTTTAAGTTTTGTTCAATTAATTTGAAAACGAAGGCTTTAATCGAATATACATTCGAGATCAAATATGTAGATAATTAAGATACAAGTCGAATGAGCCAAAGTAGAAGTCATTTGGAGGTTATGGGTCCGATATAAAGCCCATTTTGTGATTTATTTATGGTTTTTTAAATATTTTTTTTTGAACCGATAAGAAATCGTAAACATAATTGGTCTGGATGAAAAGTTGGCATTTTTATTCTACTTTTCACTGTTTTTTCTTTAATCTTTTTTTTGGTGCGAAAATTTGAATTTTCTGAAAAAGCGTAAAAATGCGATAGCGTGCTGAAAAATGCATATTTTGAGCTAAATCAAAATGCGTATTGTAAATTTTGACCAATACTATCTAAAAAAAACTTAAAATGACACATTTTTATATAAATGCCGAATTTTAGCTCATCTTTCAAAAAATATGACCTCGAAAAATTGGAAAAATTCTGAGGTTATGAAATTTCGGAAAAAAACAAATTTCAGGTGATGATAGCCCTGGTTCATACTCATATTTTGCACACCTACACATTTTTGTTGCTTCAGTCAAAGTCGAGATATCGATTAAAATGTATTTGGGCCCTTCCAAGGCCCAATTTTGGGTCTATCATCAAAAACCAAGAACCAGTGTACCTAATCTAAAGCGATGTCTTCATCTAAATCCGAAAATGTGACCTAGCTATCATATAAAAAAATTAAACCGATTCTTTGACTATATACTATTATATACGTCATCACCATAAGAAGATGAGATAAAAGAATAAGAGAGAGAAAATAATAATAATAATAGTAAAAAACGTGGCCGCATGATGATGCAGCTGCTGTTTATAATACCATATTATAATACCATATTATAATGGTTCTCAACTTTCAAACGTACGCGTCATTTTGAATATTGTGGCTACTTCCACAGATTGTACATCAGAGACTGATGGTGAAGATAAAAATACAAAATTTAAAAAAATAAGGCAAAAATAATTTATTTAGGATAGTTGAAAAGCTCGTAACAGAATAGTTTTAGAGATTTTTTCCTCTCATGTGATAATAAAAATAAAGAAGTATATATATTAATGGATTATCATGTAGTACGGATTATTATGTATGTGTATATTATAGTATAGTATGTAAGTAATTATTGTTTGAATAAGCCAAAAATAAAATTTATATTTTTTTGTATGATAGCTAGGTGGTCACATTTTTGGATTTAGATAGAGACATTGCTTTAGATTACACTGGTTCTTGGTTTTTGATGGTAGACCCAAAATTGGGCCTTGGAGGGGCCCAAACATATTTTAATCGATATCTCGACTTTGACTGAAGCAAAAAAGATGTGCAGGTGCGCAAAATACGCGTATGAACCAGGGCTATCAGCACCTAAAATTTGGTATTTTTGAGATTTCCTAACCTCAAAACTTTTCCAATTTGCCGACGTCATCTTTTTTGGAAGATTAGTTTAAACTCGGCATTTATATCAAAATGTCATTAAAAAAAAAATCTACAATATGCATTTTCATTTAGGTCAAAATATGCTTTTTTCAACACGCTATAGCATTTTTACGGTTTTTCGGAGAATTCAAATTTTCGCGCCAAAAAGAAAGAAATCGAAAAAAGATCCAGTGAAAAGTAGAATAAAAATGCCAACTTTTCATCCAGACCAGTTATGTTAAAATATTTAAAAAACCATAAAAAAATCACAAAATGGGCGTTACCTCGGGCCCATAACCTCCAAATGACTTCTACCGAACATTCACACCGTAAGATAAGATTGATACAACCAGACTTATAAATAGTCAATAGTTTTTACTTATTTAGTATGCTCCTGAGAAAATAAAATCTATATAGGAGTTTTTTTTGCTTTGTTTGATAGAAAATCGATTTGATTTTCCCATTTAAGATATTTGTCAAAAAATATCCCCAAATACATTATAGAATATGTTTGATCAATTACATCTGAGAAGTTTTCTATTTTTAAGGGTTCGAAGATGGGTGACTGTCCTGCTTCCGTTGGCGAGAATCCTATAAATTTATCTTTGGAATTGTTCAATTTCAAATTATTTGCATACAACCAATTTTTAAGTTATTGCATAGCTTTTATCGCGGGCTTTGAGCGTGGCGACCGAATCAAGAAATTCCGTAACGAAAATAACCTAACACCCCCACTCCGCCTACCATGTAGCTTGGCCGAGCGTTCGCTTAACGTGTATGTATATGGTACGACTGTACGAAGCTCGCACGGATCGAGACGAGCTGCTCCGAAATCGGACGAATACGTAAGCAGCTGTTTGTGAGAAAGTATATAGGTGTATAGGTATCTATCATATCTTTATAATGCCACACTCACCGCATGTGCGCCCCGTAAGTATACATGTAGGTATATATACTGTTGTAGATACTGTTCCAAAAGGTGGGGTAGCTATTTACCAAAATAATAATAATGTTACTAATATTATGACTCCGAATATTGAAATAAATATTTCACACGTTAGCGATGTTAATGTTAGGCGCTCATTTGTTGGAGATATTTGTGCGTGCTTATGCAAACTTAGAAATGGCCAACACATAGTCATGGTAGCAATTTACATTTATCCGAATCCAAAATTGGCCGAGGTAGAGCATTTTATTCATCGCACTTCACTGAAGAAGGGTCGAAAATACTTGGTACAAATGGTAATAAATTTCCACTTATCTTGGCTGGCGATTTCAACATCAAGTTCGCTGATAAAAAATCAGAGCGGTTGACAACTTTTCTTTCGGAAAAATTGAATTTGAAAATAAATAATGATCCACAAGAATCCACAACAAAATATGGGACCACCATAGACGCGGTATTTTCCAGATATTTAGAGGATATCAAGTCTCAAACTTATGTTTCTTATTTCAGTTACCATAAACCTATAGTTCTAATGATAAAAATTCCTGAATAACCTACATATATTGTAAGATAATAAAAATATTTTAAACGATATTAACTTCTCATTTATTCAATAAAAGAAAAAAAAATGTTTTCTTATCGGTCACCACGCTCAAAAAGTGTAAGTTGAATTAATATCAAAGAAAAACAAATACTGCATAAATAAAAAATAAATAAATAATTATAATTGCATAAGTTGATAAAAAATGCTATGCAATAGCTTTACCGCGGCAGTCCAAGAGTGCCACACGTTTTTTATTTATATTATTCATAGCTGATTAGGCAATATCCCAAGCCTCATTCTAGGTTGCGCCCTTACATATGTAACGGTGTGAACCCGTTACAGGGTCCAATTCCAATATTGTTTGAATTCCTAATTAATTTGGATAATTAAGTTCCGGATGAGTCAGCCCTGGCATCTATGATATGATAGCAGCAACTGCAGTCATGACGATTGTTATCGATTTGCATAATTGCACAGTAGGTGTCATTCTGTCGTGAGTGATGATTTTCAAGTAGGGAAATGAATTCGTCATTATGTGTAGGAACGTTGAAGCAGGTATATTGTAATTATTAATTTTCTGCCATTTTGTGAATTTTTCTTTATCGCCCAAAAATCCAGTCATCGACAACTTCATAGTTGTTCGAATATTTTTATAATTATGTTTGGTTTGATGTATATTTGTCGATTGACTGGATATTTTTGGAAATTTTCTGTTAATGGACGACATGCCTGCGGATAGTCCAACCACAATCACTCATTTCATCTAATTTTTCATCATCATCTTGTTCCTAATTTAACTTCATATCTGTTTCATTCTCTTTATATTAATTTGACTTTAATCAGATATCGAACCAGATTCGTTATTTTGTAATTTCTTTTCCAACCTGTAATGTGTGCTCCTCGTGGTCGATGAAGGTTAAGGTTATTCTTAGTAACCAAATATGCGGGTTGAGGATGTACATAACATAGTGACTAGTAAATCTTGGCTTCGATCCCGATAATTGTGAGTTAAAGAATAAGTATGGTTTTTCCTAATCAGGTTGGAATTGTAAATTTGTTAAATCCTTTTTACGGAGTATAGGATTGAGGTTCTGATTCTTGATTAAACGAATAATTTTTCTTAACATTCATGTTCCTTTATTTTTCGAATATCATTTGTTCCATTTGACTTCTCTAAAATATCTGATTTGTAAATTATAATATTTAATAACATCTGATTTTCAATTACCTAATAATGTTTATTATCTGATATTGGATTAGTATTTTTCAAGTTAACAACACATTTGTACCTGATTATTAATGTTGTCTTGATTATTAATCTGTTTAATTGATGATTGATTATATTGTTGTCTTGATCCTTCATGAATCAATTCAGTTGTTTTACTGTTTTTTAAAATTGCATTTGTTAAAATCTCTATTGTCGTAATTAACCCATGAATCTGTTACCTGAATTTGAATCATCTATTTCGTAAAATATTATTTTTTGAAGTTAAATTATCTATTTCGTAATAGTAAAATATTATCTGGATTTAAATTATCTATTCAATTCTTTGATTATCAGACTGTAACTAATTTGACCATAGCGAATTGATATAGTATTTTTTGCAACAAGTAGGGATTCGATTGTTTGTCTCGAACTCCACTTCTTGTAATTTTTGATTAGAATCAATATCTTCGTGTCATTCGTAATGGTTGATTTTTTGATTAAATTTGTTGAAGGTAACGCATACAGTGACGACGTTAATTTGTTGTTTTGCTGTGTGTGTTCCCCTCACTTTGCATTTGGGTCATTTCTGTTTCGTTTTGTATTATTTTCAGGGTTAAACGGCTGAAACGTTTCTTCAATTTTTCCCCTACGTGTGCACAGAATTACTGGACCGAGCCAGTTATAGTATGCAGTTCACAGGCTACAACAAATTCAAAGGAGGGTAACATTTTTTTGCAGAATCAACTAAATTTTCAGAGTCATCTGTTTTGCTTATCCTCACAAATTTTTGTAATTCAACTATTATTTATCTAAATTTAAATTTCACGCTTATTCACACATTGTTCATTCTTCATCTCAACCTAAAATTTGATTTAATTTGTTATTAATTATTCATTTGGTAAATAAAACCATTTTTTGTTAAGTTAATAGTTATAATTAAAGAAACAGTTCTCTGTTTAACAGAGTAATGCCGGAAATTCTTGATTTCGGTTGTTTTTCACATTTTATAAGTAAAACTGTTGGTTCGGGCACAACCGTCAATCGCACGTTTCATTACGATAGACCCTGAGATATACCATCATGAGCTAGTTGGGCCATCAAACGGTTAAAACAGACTAGTTAATATCTTTTTCAACCGGGAACCTTACACGTAAACCTTACACATATTAAAACTTTGTCATCTACATAAGACAAGATTGTGTAATTTCCAAGTAGTAAAAAAATTATTGATGAATATATGAAAAAAAAATACAAAAAAGAGTTTCCGCGATATTACTGAAAAATTAATAGCAGAATCACGCAGACATGTGATATTAACTTTAAAACTTAGCTTTAAACTTGACCGATATGAACTCATGAATACAAATAGAAATTAACACGTTGAATGTCTACTCGTTTCTATGCTCGGCGCGCGACTACCATTGACCAGAGGTTGGGTAAACATTGCATTGAAACGAGTTGGCTTTGATCTGAGCCCACTGAAGTAAGTAAATAATGTAAATTTATTTCTCAATATTTGTACTATATGGACATTAAGTGAATCAATATCAATTAAAAAGAAAAATCTATTTACAACATTCATCCAAGTTAGATATTTGTGTATCAATACGGTTGTAACAGCATTAAGAATTACGTATTTCATGTAAAATTTAATATTATGTATACTCAGAAACTGTTTTATTTCATTTGAATAGGTACAAGAGTATATCCCTGAATAAGGAGTAGATATAGCCATTCGTATTTTTCTTAAAGGTTTAGAGGTTATAGACATAGGGAAAGACCTCACTAGGTGAAGAGCTCCACAACTTCAGTGTTCGATTAAAAAATGAAGTCTGGTAGGAAATAGTTCGGCAGGTCTCGAGCTTGACAATGAAGGGATGACGAGTTAGAGTTCGTCTAGTCCGCTTATCTGGAAGCTCTCGTGGTGGAACTACAGACGAGATTTCTGACGAACACCGCCTGTGAAAAATGTCAATGTTATGTGAAAGGTTTTTTGATATGTAGTTGGAATAAAAAAGTAGAGACTCTGTCATCATTTTTGAGTTGCATTTTTGTGAATATTTCACGGGACAAAACATTTTAAACAGTCAGTGTGATTTGATTTCGAACATCGACCATGGAAATATCTATAGAAATGGGAGAGATCACCCACCTTTCTACGATGTTCTAGAGATAGCTATCTTCTGAATAGAATCCAAGAGCTTCAGCGTATGTTTGGGAGCCGAACTCCCAACATGTGAACAGGCCGAATCTGTGCTTTGTAGATTTAGGGGAGCTGCTGGGATGTAAAATAGCTCTTGGGACGGAATAGAAAACCAAATGATATTAAACAGACAGGTACGACCTTATGGAAGCAACTCAACGACGTATTATATAAATCGGATACTTATTAATGAGTCTAAAACAAATTGCAAACGGTTTAGAACGGACAGTTCCAACTGTCATGTTCCAGAGTTCCTTGATTATCGGAAATTATAAATATATAAATGTATTGATGTACATCTAAAATAGTATGAAATATAAACTTACTATCGAAAAAACAAAATAAAGTATGCTTTGCATAGACGGCTTTATCCAAAACGGCGGGTCCTACTTTTCAAAGGTATGTTGTTTATTTTGCCTACTGTTTTTGACAAAAAACGAGGGTATATTTTCACAAAAACTGATAGATCATAAAATATTCCTAACAATAGAAATAAAAATAGATATAATTATATTGTCATATATTACCTTTAACTAAAATAAGTTCGTATTAAGCATGCATTCGTTTTTTGAATAGTTCTTAGAAATAGGTCGCCTTCAAATCAGTTACTTTATAAATAATAATCTTTAACTCAATATTATATTAACTGTATTTATTATCAATATTAGATATAACTGTAATTTTAAATGTGAATTAATATGTTCTGAATAGTTTTAAAAATTTTATTTTATTCTAATTGTAATCCACTCACTCCTCATTCTTATTCTGTTTTATTTATAATTGTTTACTGGAGCTCAATAAAATATATTACTTTACTTTATGAAGCAAAAATTTGTTGTACATTTTTCGACATCTCCATGATAATATGTGGAAGAGAATAATATGATATGAGAACATGTTTAAGAACTGATATATTTAAAGATCATTGAAGCCTATTAATTGCGAATAAATTCAGTTTTTGACATACTCTTTAAATATGAGAACCCCAACACACTATTAATAAATGTACCAAACACTATTCATAAGAAATAATCCCCCGTATCCACTAAAATACTATAAAAGTACTGAGGACCTTTCGGCTACCAAGTAGCCTATCATCAGATAAACTAAATTATAAATCAAAATGTGTCTGTGTGCGAGTATCCGTGCACGTTTTCTCTAATAATAATTGGTGGATGAAAAGCCGTTTTAAGCACGTTTGGAGCACGTTTTTAACAATTATTGTTTCTGAGCTTCCTTGTGCTTCCCCCGGGTCGGATAAATTATTATTATACAGAGAAAGTGAAATATCAATGTATGTTCAAGCTATAAATAAATTAATGGGAAATTCCATGTTTATCTAAAAAGACTTTCTGCAACAGCAATTAACTAGTCAAGAAGTAACCAAGTATTAATTGCAATTGAAGCCTGCAATTTTAATAGTACTCAGTCTGCCCTATTGACCCCTGGTTACTTACTCCACTGAGACTACCCTGGGACAAGACTATCCGTAGATAGCACAGTGATACGCTTTGTGGTAAGGGCCCTAGCAGAAGCCCTTAACGAGGAGTAAACCTTGACAAAAATCTGGCGCCCGAGAAACCAGCATAAAAGTTAATCGGATTCAGATCTGGTAGAGTTGAAGGAATAATTATCGCCAAAAGTAACAAGGTATGTCACAATACATTCTCAGTGTGAACTCTTTTATAGTTTATTAAATGTACCAAGGTTAAGTAGTTTAGTTCTATTCTATTTATTTATTTAGGTTCCCCCTATTTCTGCTACTGTGGCTAATTACCAACGCTCAACCTGGAAATTTCGCCTAATTCAGACTATTTCCAATTGCAGGTAGGGATGTTTAACGTTCGATGACATCCTACAGCACACAGCACATTGGACCAACTGTTATACTTCCCATCCGAAGGGAGGTACGGCTAGATATTTTCTTGCCCAATGAATATTACCGCCTTTTGCCTGAGATATTTACGATATAGTGTGGAAAATACTTCAGGCGTGACCGGGATACGAGACGGGGTTGCCGGAGTAAGTGGAAATCGTACAAACCACTACACTACCGAAGGCGAGAAATCGATTTATTAATATCGAGACTACTTAAGCTGTCTAGGTCTACGTTTAAACCTGTCAATAACTAGCCCAATCACGATATCAATTATTCTACTTAGTTCCTCAATATTTTCCACTGAAACGTGAAATAATATTCATAATGTCGTCCGCGTAACCAACAATTGTCATCTTCTCCAGAGGGAATAGTTCAAATTTAACCAAAGAGTTCCATATCTAGAGAAGACAAGTCGGATTTATACCGTATTTTGGGAGTCTCCCTTTTTTCGTTCTTTACGCATGATCGAGGGTTTTTTTTTCTCCTCCCCGCACCGGCAGACGACTATTTATTTATGACGCTATTGCTGCAGAATAAAGTTATTTTCGTTATTTCGTTTTGTTTATATTATTGTTTTTGAGTATTTTAATGTGGGATTGAAATATAAATCGCAAACTATGTGTGAAAAAAATAATTTTGAGAATACCAATGTACGAAAACATAATACAAGATTAATTTGTTTTTATGGAAGATAGAAAACTTTTTTTTACAATAAATTATAATATATTTAAAAAAAATCTGTTATTATTGAAAATGTATTTCCTTTTTTCCTTTTATATATATTTTTTTTTAAAGCGGCGCGCCTTTTGTATTTCGTTTGGTTTGAGAAAGGGAAAAAAACAAGCCTCCTCGATCGCTTGGGACGCGGAGAGAGGGTAACCGCGCTGGACTCTCAAAATACGTTCTCTTTATATACAAACGATACAACTTGTCTTCTCTAGATATAGAACTCTTTTAATTTAACATTAACCCCTAGAGACGCTTTGCCAATGGTGGCAAATTACATAATTTACCGTTGTATACAAGTAGTACCGGGATATCAAAAATTATCTTGATCAAGGGTGGTTGTGGAATCTAAAACGTGTGTCTTGCTTTACGTTTGAAATAATTATGTCACTGTCACACTGACATCATCAATAACCTACAAATTTTATACCTATTTATTTCAGTTGTAAAACAATAATGAATTACGAATTATGAAATAACGGTTTCAGTAACAAGAAAAATTAAATTACAGTAATTGTTGGAAATGTCCCCCGTTTTGTTCGTTGCACAAGTTGACGCGCATCCTCATGCAGTGAAAACCTTTTTGCAGCATTTCTGGCGATATGGTTGCACATTGCTGAACTATTCTTTGTTGAAGTTCTTGCAAATTATTTACCGGAGTTGCGAAAATCTTGTTTTTTAAGTAAGGTTATATAAAATAGTCCATAATTGTCAAACAAGATGATCTCGGAGGAAACTCAACTTCTGTATGCAAACTTATTAGCCGGTCATCAAAAAACTCGCGAAGAAAAGCAATATTTTCTCGTGTAGTATGTGCTGTTGCACCGTCATGCTGGAAATAACCTTACCGAAGTTCATCATCGCTTAACTGTTGCACAAATTCAGCCAAAAAGTTGTGTCTGTACCTTTCTGCGTTGACGGTGAAATCGAAAAAAATTGGCCCAATTATTCTTCTTCGAGAAACTGCCATCCAAACACCGATTTTTTGAGCATGTAGTGGCGATTCAGTAAAAACATGAGGGTTATCATTGCTCCACATTCTTACATTTTGAGAATTGATGTATCCCGAAAGGTGGAACCACGCTTCGTCAGAAAAAAAAGTTAAGTCCAGAAGATCGTCATTCATTAAATTATTGACAAACTAATGACAGTAAGCAAGGCGTCTGGGGTGGTCTGCGGGCAGAAGAGCTTTATGTGCTTGCATCTTATATGGATGCATGTTCCAGTCTTTCTTTAAAATCTTCTGACATGTTCCATAAGAAAGTCCAACTTCCTGAGAAAGACGTTTCAAAGGTTTTGCAGGCTCCTCTTCCATACGTTGACGAACGTCATTGACAACTTCTTCTGTGCGAACTCTTGGTCTACCAGCACCTTTTTTTATGAGTCACCCAACCAGTTACGCGAAACACTTCAACACAATTTGTAAGGCACGCATAAGAATTGTCCGGTAATATTGCCACGTTTGGGAAGTGCTCTCGAAAATTGTCCAAACACAAACGTTGACTGTATTGCCAATTTCCATTAACTAGCGCACCCGTTCGAAAATAGGCTTCAATCATGAAACTTTTGTGCTGTGTGCTAAGAGGCATGATTCAAAAACTGGATTAGAAAATTTCAGCACAATGACTCAACAGATTCTGACACAACAAAACATATTCAAAAATTTTAAGTAAGACACACGTTTTACATTCCACTACCACCCTTGACCAAGATTTTTAATTTGTAGTTCATTATTGTTTTACAACTGAAATAAATAGGTATGAAATTTGTAGGTTATTGATGATGTCAGTGTGACAGTGACATAATTATTTCAAACGTAAAGTAAGACACACGTTTTAGATTCCACAACCACCCTTGACCAAGATAATTTTTGATATCCCGGTACAACATATGGCGAACATTATTATTCTGGAATACAAAGTTAGTCTTGACGTGTTAGGTAGCTATACTGAATTGGTTTATGGGTATATGATATGCAGAAACATATTCAGAATGGGATTGACCACATCAGCTACGCAAATCGCTTCAATTCTTAGTTGGTATTTATACTGAAATATTTGGGAGGTGTTCTGTGTGTAAAGCTAATTTATAATCATGAATTTAAAAAGATTGTCAACAGTGACGTGCATCAGTTTTTGTCAACAGTGACGTGTCGTCCATGTTTGACGGCGGTGACGCCGATTCAATATTTTACCTCGAGGTATATGATGAAAATACGAGTGATTCGAGTGATACAACATTGCACCATTCCGTAATGGTGGTACCTATATGTATGAATAAAGGGTAATCTGGACTGGGTTAATAACAAGGAATGAATAACAAAGAGAGCATGAAATTGACCCCAATGTCAATATCTGCTTGCTTACAGAATTTATTATTTACTTCGACTTGTATTTTTCTGCCAATTAGAAAAGATCCTACTAATATATTTGAGTTTCAACGAATACCTAAGCAGTAGTTTTTCATCATAATGTCAATCTTTACCTCCACGAATACCTAAGATATAATTTTGTATCATAATGTCAATATTTACCAAGTCAAATTTATCACGCTGTAAACAAATTGCATAAGTTGAACACAAGTAGTTTGAACTTATCGATTTGAACGGATGATATGCTAGCCAGCTGATAAAATGTGTTTCTGTTTAACAAGCAAAAATATTCTCTCATGGAAACCGAAATAGATCTATAGTTTTTGCATGAAATACATTCTCTATTTCTCAAAACTGGTATAACAGAAGCTATTCTGAGACTAACAGGAAAAATGCCAGTGCTCAAAGTTAGATGATTATACTTGAGATAATGGTCTACATATTGTAGATAGATAGATTAATTCGCAGTAGACATTGTTTGCAATATATTAACACGTCAGATACAATATGAAATAAACTGATGAACTAAAATGGTAAATTGTATAGACAAAAAGACGTTTTACACAAACGAAAATTAACGAAGATTTCAGGCAGTGTTTTCTAGAAATTCATTCACTACATCGTTTCCTGTAATAGAATTTTTGTTACACTCTTTTTCAGGAGTTTAGTGCTCAAGTTTTTAAAAGAATTTGCAATCTTGTTGTACAATATAAGACACATACCGGGTTGGACAAATGTGTGGAATAAAATTAATATTTATAAAACAGGCAATTTAAAAAAGAAGCGCTGAAACAGGTAAATTGATTTTGTATATTACACATTTTCTGGCAATAAAATAAAATATTTTCCTTCAACCCTTCAGCTGCGAGCCACCCCAACTTTTTTTCAATAGGAAACATATGTCATATGTGGGTTCGTTGAAAATTGGAATCTAACCATATTTTTCTTCTTGTTGTATTGTATCTTTTATAAAAATATAAAACTGCAAATCTCACAACATTGGTGTCACCTACAAACAATTTAACGAAGCAAATGTTCAAAATAAAACAAACGGAGTTGAAACTTAGATCAGGCATTGTTAGAAGTCTGGATAAAAAAGTTGGTTTTCGATTAGTTCAGTTTTAAAACTGTATCATTTCGTTGTAAAATTGTAAACGTTAATTTTATTAATTTGGTTACCTTCACGAGATTTCTTTAGTGAATAAAAATAGCACCATTGTCAGAACGGCAGCGTATCGAAGTCTTGATATTTATTTATTTATTTATTTATTCATTTATTTACGAACATGCCATTTTACAAAAGAAAAACATAAATATTTAAGACTAATACTAATACTAAGTTATAACAAATCTATAACAAATTTATGTGCCTCATTTGATTTTTGAATGAATATGCAGATGTATCGAATAGATCAATGATTTCACTATTTCTATTTGCCAATTTAACTATCCTTGTAATTGGCTCATTTTGGCCATAATTCGTACTGTGATGAGGAACCATGAACAGTTCTGAAATTCTTGTTCTTCTGGGATTTACATTCAGATTGAAGAGTTCAATTAAATTAGGACAACTTATAGCTCCATTTATAACCTTGTGCAGAAATCTCAAGTCTATTTCAGCTCTTCGATGTTCCGAACTTGATAAATTTAAGATGTTCAAAATGTCAGAATATTCATAGTTTCCCCTTTGATATCCAAGTTTGAATGCACATGACCTTAAGAATTTATTTTGAACTCTCTCGATTCTATTGATATCCGCTTTATAAAACGGACACCATATTATACAATTATATTCAATAACTGATCGAACAAGAGAGCAGAATAATATTTTAGAAGTGTATAGGGAAAATTTGTCTGAAGATCTTGCAATAAGGCCCAATAATTTAAATGATTTAGAAACAATATTATCAACGTGTGCCTTAAATGTTACTTTGGAATCAAATAATATGCCAAGATCTCGAACACTATCAGCCACTGACAAATTAACATTTTTCACTTGGTAAGAGTATTGAATTGGATTCATAATTCTCGAAAATGTGATTTGATAGCATTTGTTCATATTTAGATGAAGCATATCACAGACATTGTCAATGATCCTATAGAGTTTGAAGTCATCTGCAAACTTCAAATAGCAGCTGTGTTGTATTACTTCTGATATATCATTAATAAATAATAAAAAGAGTAGTGGACCTATATGGGATCCCTGGGGAACCCCAGATGTTACGGAAATTTCTGATGAACAGAACCAGCATATTTGACACACTGAGTTCTACCTCTCAAATAAGATCCGATCCAGTTCAAAAAGATCCTGTCAATGCCTAACGCACAGAGTTTTGCAATTAGAAGGTCCTGATTGACTCTATCAAATGCTTTTGAAAAGTCAGTATAAATAGAGTCAACCTGGTGCCTTTCCTCCAAACAGTTTAAAAGAAAATGTTGATAACTAACTAAATTTGTGTTCGTGGATCTTCCTGAGGTGAAGCCATGTTGGTTTTCATTAACTATGTTCCTTGTGTCATGAGTCAAGTAATTTGGGGATTTCAGATTGCTTACTCACGGGACGATAATTCTTTATGTCATCTCTAGCTCCCGATTTATGGATTGGAGTGAGAAAACTCTGTTTCCAAAACTCAGGGAATGTTCCTGATGATAGAGAGATATTGAAAATTATTTGAAGGGGTTTCGCCAGAGTGAATACACAATTTTTTATGAAGTATAGAGGAATTCCATCAGGGCCAGTAGAAAATTTCTCTGGGATTAACATTAGTTGATCATTTACTTCCATTATTTCAATGTAATAATTGCAAACATTCAAATACTCTCTGTTTTTATATTCCGGAGTTTGAGTGACATTCTCATCAGTGTAAGTTGTGGAAAAATAGTTGGCAAAAAGATTCACAATTTCGTTTTTATTATTTCTTGTTGCATCTTCGAAAAACATGCTGGAGGGTAAGTTATATAATTTTCTTTTACTATTCATATAATTCCAAAAATAACGAGGATCATTAGCAATATTTCTTTCGATTTTTTCAACATAACTTTCAAGACATTGGGTCTGAAGCTGTTTACATCTTGTTCGGAGGTTATTAAACTGATGATAAAGGTCTATATCTCCCGTAACTTTGAATCTTTTATGAGCTACCTTTTTTTCAATTATTAATTTCTTAACTTGAGTACTATACCACACCGGGAAATTTGAGGTTCTAAATTTTTTCACTGGTACAAATATATCAATTGCAGAGTAAACTATTTCATAAAACAATTGAACAACCTGATCCGAATCTAAATTCCTTTCAAGAATGTTATCCCAATCAATACTGGCTAAAAAGCTATTAATTTCGAAATAATTTCCATTTTTGAAATCACAATAGAACTCTTCATATTGAAGTTGCTGTTCTTTATTGAATTCCAGGTTGCAGGTAATTGCTGTGTGATGTACACTGTTTGGTAATAGTAAATTCAATGGTTGTGAGATATAAATATCTTTCATTGATGAAAAAGATAAGTCGAGTAAGACATTAAGACTGTTAGTTATGGTATTTATTTGATGGAGATCATAATAACCAAAAGAGTTTTGTAATGTAATCGCAGGCGAGTTTGCTGGACAGTTTACATTTAAACTAAAATCATCATTAAACCAAATAGCCTCAGGCAAATTATAATCCCCAAACAGAATAAATTCACAATTCCCGTTATTATTGAAAATATGATCAATGTCATGAGTGTGTTGTTCATATATCTCAGCAGTTGATGATGGTGGTATATAGACTCCCCCAATTATTATTCTATGTTTTTTTATGTGAAGAATGACAAAAATCTGCTCGACTATACTCATTTGTATTTCAACTTTTTTAGCAGTTATCTCAGACTTTATGGCAATTAAAATTCCTCCTCCACGTTTCTTGTCACTGTTTATTTCATCCCTATCAAATCTGAACATATTATAAATTATAACCATTTAAACCTAGTTCTTCATTACAAAAATCTTCAGTCAGCCATGATTCTACAAGTATAATAATATCATAATTGGACCCTACAATTGAATGTTGCAATACACTGAGTTTAGTCCTGAGACCACCAACATTTTGATAATAAAGATGAATATTATTATCGTCATTGAGAACACGATTTATTTTAAGTTTTTTGATACCCGGGGAGTGCCACCAATGTATCGGATAAATACATCTTTTCCTTTACTTCTTCTTTATTGCATCTCCCCCTGAACGTTTTTTAAGTGTGCAACTTGACGTTTGATATTGCTGGGATGTGGAGATAGAATGCGAAGTCAAAGTGAAATGGGTGGTTTATTTAATGCAATGTGGAATACGATTTCACAGGCTACTGTCATCAGCAAGATATTCTATAAATTTGAGGAACATGGTACAGTGAAAGATTTGCCCAAAAGAGGTCGGCCACGTGTTTTAGACGATGACATTGGACATTGCATTAACTCTACAGGAGAATTCCCATGCTTCAACAGGTTCATTGGCCCAAAATCATGCTGCATCTAGATGTACGATTGGAAGGTTTTGAAAACAGAAAAATACCACCCGTATAAAGTACATATTGTACAAGAGCTTTTGGAAGATGATTGTGACAGGCGTTTGCAATTTCGTGAGGAAGTGTGAGACGGTGTGACGAGAATAATCAGTTTGCACGGAACATAATCTTTTCGGATGAAAGCTAGTTTTTATTTAAAAGGCGTGGTTAACAGGCACAATGTCATTTCTGCAGTTGGGAAAATCCACATTGGAAATGTGAAGCTCATACGCAGTACACAGAAAAAGTTAATGTATGTGTAGGTATCATCAACAACCGAATTTTAGGGTCATCCTTCTTTGAAGGAAACCTTACATCTGAACGGTACCTAGACTTTTTACAATTCGATTCCATGCCTATATTAGCTGTTATTTTCTCAAATGAAGTAGATCCAGATTTACCCAATGAAACAGTTTCAACCAGACGGCGTTCCGCCACATTTTGGTGTTATTGTCAGAGATTATCAAGATGAATAAACGTAAAACATTGAACCATAGGTGGGATTCCAATTACACAACTTTGGTTCAGGCAGAGTCTTAATTTTTGTGAATATAAACCTCTGAAAAATACAAAAATATAAGACTGACGGGATAGTCGAGTCAATATAGCAAAAAAGCTCGGGATTTTTTTCAAACAGACCAATCAACTTAATTTTTTTTGCAAATCGTTCCTGGACGGAGACTGAACGATATTGAAATATTCGCCAATTTTCATAGGAAAATTTATTGTAAAATTGGTAAGTATTGCCAAAATTGGCTGGAAAACTCCACTCGGGAGTTTTCGGGGTCGCTGATCACGATTCCAAAGTTAGATTCACCATTTTCGACCGCAGTATCTAGAAATTGGCCAATTATATGTCTGAAAAATAGCCAAATTTAATAATTTCGTAATTTTTGTTGAAAATGACTAAGACATTTCACTCGGGGGTTTTCGTGGTCGCTGATCACGATTCTCGAGTTAGATTTACCATTTTTTACCGCGGTAGCTAGAAATTGGCCAACTTTATGTCCCAAAAATGGGCAAATTTAATAATTTCGCAGTTTTTGTTGAAATTCACTAAAACATTTCACTCGGGGGTTTTCGAGGTTGCTGATCACGATCCCGAAGTTAGATTTACCATTTACACCGCGGTAGCTAGAAATTGGCCAATTTTATGTCAGAAAAATGGATAAATTAGATAATTCCGTAATTTTTGTTGAAAATGGCTAGAAAATTTCACTCGGAAGTCATTTGATATTGGATATGAAACAAATGATTTACAGTCACGGATCAATTCCCTGACTTTTGAAAGCAGTGCCAATTTCAACAAAAATTACGAAATTATGTAAATTATCCATTTTTCTGACATAAAATTGGCCAATTTCTAGGTACCGCGGTGGAAAATGGTACATTTAACTTCGGAATCGTGATCAGCGACCTCGAAAACCCCCGAGTTAAATGTTTTAGTAATTTTCAACAAAAATTACGAAATTATTAAATTTGGCTATTTTTCAGACATATAATTGGCCAATTTCTAGATACTGCTGTCGAAAATGGTAAATCTAACTTCGGAATCGTGATCAGCGACCATGAAAACCCCCGAGTGGAGTTTTCCAGCCAATTTTGGCAATACTTACCAATTTTACAATAAATTTTCCCATGAAAATTGGCGAATTTCCGGCTTAACAGGTGAAAAATGGTCGAGCGACTAGATCTTAAAGTTCAATATCGTTCGGTCTCCGTCCAGGAACGATTTGCAAAAAAAATTAAGTTGATTGGTCTGTTTGGAAAAAATTCCGAGCTTTCACATTTTTAACGTCTAATTTGACCCGACTAGGACTAAAGATGCGTAATTGGTAAACACTATGGACTAGACATCCAGGAATGTGGGTTCAATGTTTTACTTTTATTCATCTTGATAATCTTATGTCAAATTATTTAAGTTGTCTTCATAATTCAGAAAATTTAAATTAATGGACAACACCCATGAGCAACTGATAAATTGGTTACTAATAAAAAGACTACAATTCAGAAAAAGTGACACACAGCGTGTTTTTTTTAAGTACAACCAAAACGATGAAGCTTTCAATAAAATGTAAGTAATTTGTTCGATAACACTTTGCTCAAATGTTTTAATTTAAAAAAATATAGTCATCCACTAGGCATCAAAGAAAAAACTAAAGGACTTTAGAGATCTTTGTAAAATGGGGATTATTCGAGAGCCGTTTCTACCAAGACCATGCTTCCAAAAATGATATTTCTGAAAATCATACTGACGGAGGAATTTAATAGGAACATATTGATTTTCTAATTTGTGTTACATTTTTTCTGGTAGGCATCACCTTAGCAGCTTATTTTTTTTGCAGCATTATTTTATGATCTCAAATATAAAGTTAATAATACAATATTATGTTTTATTATTATCCATTTATCGTCTGGTTACAATTAATTTAATACTACATTACACCCAGTTATTTTTTATTCGGGAATCACATTTAGTAACAAAATGATGTAAGGGACTACATTTAATTTGAAATGATGCAATTTTTTTTCGAAATCATAGGTTAAACCTTGAATTTATATAAATTAAACATTTGAATGAACCAATACGCTTCTTTTTTTAGTTGGACACATCTATATTCAATTTACCTATAATTTCGTCAAAATCTCAAATTGAAATGACAATGAGAGTTCACTTTTAGCTTTTGGAATTCGTGATTCCGTTTACGATGATGAGAGTTTATTTCTGAGCCAACGGAACGTATATTTCAAATCTGAAAATAATAGACTCAAAGCTACCTCACAAGGAAGTGCTCTATTTCTTTTGTCGTTTGTGCTAATTATAACTGCCGGAGTTGTCTTTTCTTAAATTCGGGAAACCTTCCTCAACGATTTGAATTTCAGCTGAGCTGTACAGTGAGACTTTGAACTTTTTAAATAGTTCAGTTGTGATGTAAACATTACAATATCATTTTAAATCATATTTTCTGAAGAGCAAGTTTACTAACAAATATTCAGGCCTTTACATACGATTTCTATCTCATATCGATAGGTCATAATGTGTTTGTCGTCAATGAAATTAATTTTTGTCAACTTAAGAAACATCTTGAATACTAAGTAGTTCTTAAATACAATGTCAATGAATCAACATTTGAAATATTCGATTATTTACTGAAGTCCATCTACTAACTTGAATGAATATTCCCTGCATCTTGTATTATTTAGGAACACATAATTCTTTCTTGCCTTGCAAGCCATGCTGCAACGATGAAGATTAATTACAAGAAAAAGATATAGTCGAGTTTTTTTATCTTAATCTATGAAAGAACATATGGTTGTGAATAGAACAATCCCATTTTAGAAGCTCGTGAGTGTTGAACTTCCTCCCTAGTTATGATTTTTTAACAATGAAAAACGATTGAATTGAATTGTCTGTGACATTATAATATAGTAAATAATTAAAATAAATGAAATACATCATATGTTGAATAGATATATTCAAAATTGCAATGAACAATTTATAACATGGTGTATTTACCAAACTAAGTAAGATAATAATAAATTTGTAAGGAAATATTCTTCTTTTATAAAATTAGTCAAGTTTTAACTGCTCCAACTAAAACTAAAGTTTCCAATTCAATTAGTTACCTATACTTTCATTACTACTGCAGTTTTCTTCATTTATTATAATCTTCGCGACGAAGTCGGAAGAGTATATTATGGCATTTACTCAAAGTATATCTAAAATCGTTAAAAAAAAGTCCTAGAGGAAAAATTCCTTTACCATAGTATTTTTCATCGAGTTTTAAGCAACTTTGAATTTGCCTGTGTATCCGGATGTCCGTCACGAAACTTGTGTACACAATAGCTCAAAAACGAAATGCCATATCATATTCAAATTTTGACAAAGAACCATTTGCTGTTCGGTGACGAACCTTATTGTTTTTCAGGGAAATCCTTTAATAAACACACCCTTTTCTGAAGGTTTGAAAATTTAAAAAATCGTAACTCCCAATGGATACAATGAATGATTTAAAACCTTAATTCAAAACTGCTTCCACTCAAAATTCAACAAAATCGTTCAACAACAACAAAAATAATAATTGAAGTAAACTTGAATTTACACCGTACTTGAACAATTTATAACAAACAGCGATGTGGCCTAGGGGCTGGCATACTCAGTTCTCACTCAGCAGACTCGGGTTCGATTACCAAAAACGGAAAAATTAATTTCTATATTTTCTCATAAATTTTATTAATTTGAATAGTATTTAGTTGAGTAAATATATTGAAATAAATAATAATTTCATTATCTTTACACAATTGAGAAGAGTATTTTATAGAAAGTGAAATAATTATATAAAAATTAGTAACCAAATCAAATGATTTGCGAAGAGTAACTTTGCCACGCACACTATTCTCCAAGCGGCAACACTTTTCTAGTTTGGTAATAATAACAAAAACGCGCTATGAGGATTATATTAAAATGTAATAAATTAATATCAATTCGGAATATGTTAACCTCCCTAAACTGGTTTTCAGTAAATCAAAGATTATTTATGTTGAACATGATTTTTGTTCATCAAAAAGTAAATAAGGTATTACCTAATTATCTTCAACAGTATTTTGTTTATGATAATTAAATACCATCAGTATGAGAAAATGAGGGCTAAGAATATTCACATAATAAAATAATATGAAGAATACTATGCATAATTTTTATTTTGAGGGATTCAATAGTTTACCTGCTCAAATAGAGTCAGTTAACATTTTCGTATGAGATAAAAATTTTTATATTAAGTTAATATTTGTATTCTCTTCATAGATCAAATTTTTTTAAAATTCAATTATTTTGTAGTCTTACTTATTATTATTATTATGATTTCGTTGTTAGCATTACTAATGCAAAAATAATATAAGTATTAGGAATATACTAAGTCGTTATATAAATAGATACCTATTATTATTAACAAAATGTGTTTTAGCAGTATAGCTCAGTCCCAGACACTGTTCATATTTACAGATATGTCGGATGGGTGCGATGTTACCTCAGTTCCGGTAAGAACCACTAGATCGGAACAACTTTAAATGGTCAACAGCATTGTTCACACCAATATTTGTATGTGTGCTCCCAAGTACATATTCATATTATTTTTCTATATGCAAGAAAAAGTTTTTTGTTTCATTAATTAAGAAAAAACATGAATTAACCAATGAACATTCCAAAAACCAAAAGGAGACAAGGACAGATCAATGTTTCGAGAGGTGCTCTTAAGAGACCCTCGTTCTTGTCATTTACGAGAGTTTTTTGCCGTAAAAATGTGTAACTTTGACCACCTCCCCCGGGCCAGTGTCCTACAATGAAGAATGACAAGGGTGGATCGGTCAGACTTTCCCAACGATTTTAGGCTTCACATACAAATGCTTGAAATGAGATACCCCAAGACCGTATTGATCATTTGATTGAGTGTCCTTCACCAAGGCAGGATTAAGGTTTGCTGTGGCCCTAGGCAAAAAATGCTAGTGAGGCCCTAAAACAGGCGATTTTTTGCCATCGCTGGGGAATTTTTTTGGTTCCCACCTAATTTGCGTTCAAAGTCAAAGCATGATATGAGTACATACATATATTGAAACACAAAGCTAAAACAGCAATATTATACACATTCACTAAATGAAAAGGTTTCTACATTTTCGTTCTATATTTTAGGTTTATAATAATCTAGATTATTACTCTCTTTTAATATTTAAAAGAGACAAAAATTGAATTTCTCTTGACCGAGAGTGCTTCTTAAATAATGTTTGATGTGTTTAATGCAGAGAAGGACCGTTCACCTCTAGCATTGCTTATTGGCAACATTAAGTAAATTCTCAACAAAATAAAAATTTTCGACAATGAAACGGTGGATTATCCGTTGGTGAACTTAAATTAAAGTCCGGATTTTTGACAGATTTTTTAAATTGAACCGTTTCTTGACACGAAATCATGTTTATAACAATCTTATTCTTGAAGAGAATAAAAAATTGGATCCAATTGTTGCAATTCAGAAAGAATTTACAATTTTCTGTTTACCTCAACTTAAGAGATACTGCACTCGATAATGTCAATAATGTACCGCAAATTACACAAAAGGGACAGATTTTAAAATGATCGGAGCCTTCCAATTCAACTCCAACTTCAGAACTGATATCAAAAAATAAATGTCGTTTTTTTATCCGTTTATTTGCATCCGAGTACTTGACACCTTTAAGTTTGCTTGCCCTCTATAGTTCTAAATTTTTATATTATGTATTTGCAAAAACGACAGGACTACATTTTCAATATTATCCCCAGTGTGAGAATAAAAAGGGAGAACCCGATAAATCTCTCAAATGTCTTATCATCTTTGACGTATCTTATAATTACGGTCAAATGGTCGATATGAGCTATGTCCGGTGTTAAATCCAGAATAAGGGAGTAACATTTCGCATCAATAATCTCTTGCACTATAACATTTCTTATTTTTATACCAATAATTTCTATAAATTCGTCACATATTGATGACGAAAGGTAGCTTACCCTTTCACACTGTTGGAATATTTCTGCAAACGCATTTAAAAAAGGGTCAAATTCTGATAAATACTGCAGCGTATTTTTCAATGTGGAAAGTTTCATCAGTCTCCCTAAAACTTAAGCGATGAGTTATCCGTACCCCACTCTGCGGTACTCTCCTACAACCGCACGCTTAGATGACCGCGTGTAAATTAAATATTGTATACAAATTTGGTTACCTGATGTTATAAGGTAACCGTAATAATACATGCATAATAGTTAAAAGGTAACGCTCGAACGTCACCTTATAATGTCCGCGGAGTGGGGAACGGATAAGTTTTTGAAGCCTTCTCTCGTTAAGACGGGGCTTTACTTCTCTATACTATAGGATCTCTATGCTGATAACACGCTTTTGTCGCTCAAGTCCCCCGCCCGCTAAAATTTGATTTTACTAGCCCGTAACGCTTGTTCAGTAAAATAAAATTGCTCGGCCACAAGAGTGTGAATTCGCAAATGAATTTGATTCTGTCATTAATTAATTTTAAAAAATTAATACATGAATACAGATATGAAGTAAATGCAAATAAACGTAATTTTTTGGTTCATTCGAGGTTATAAAAATAATTCTTATTATGTGCGTTCAACTCACAAAGTTATTATTTTATTATTTAAAAATATAGGATTTGTTCAACCCCTTTGTTGTGAGGCCCTGGCAACTGCCTTGCTTGTCTATGCTTTAAATCCGGCCCTGGCCCTTACCGAGTAAATGATGGCATAATCAATAAATCACGGTGATGATCCAAGTCATTACTGCACATTTTTTTAACTGTTGTTTATTCATCATTGAAATCATTTCTTTATTATATCGAAGTACATCTTATATGAAAACCTATAAATAAATTGGTTGACTAATACTTTGTCACTGGGTGGTGTGGTTTTTATTCAAATCAGTATATATTAATATACGATTTCGTCTTCCAATTTGTGGTACTTTGCAAGAATAATGTGTAGTAATGTGCGGTAATGAATGCGTGATATAAATAGAATCGGATTAGCAATGAGTGTTGCTATTGCTCAGGCAAAATAAAAACAAATTCTGATTGAGAATGGCTACTATATACATAAATAAATATAATGGAAGCAATGCAATTTGTTCGGTGTTATTAAATGACACTATATTAAACGTTATTAGTTAGCGCTCATGAGTGTTTGTCGGCATTACCAACATTACGAGTTGGCCAAGTACATAGCGTCTGTGTAAAACACTAAAGCCGCAATCGAAAGATAGGAAGTTGCTGGTGGTCCCTCATGATAATTTTTCTCAGAAAAGCTCTTAGTGCTTGCAACACTGTTAACACCGCCATATGTGTCGGTGAAGATTACTAGTCTATCAAGTTATTCTACAACATTTGTACCATCTGGTTTCCTTCACGAAATTTATTTCTGAACTGAAAGTAATTAATATTAACAGGTTGAATTAATTGTGTACACTTATTCTTAATTTCTATGGTAATCTAATTATCAATCGAAAAAGCAACGTGCATATTTTGAAATGGCCTAATATGGAACTTCCATTCAGAAAAGTCATCTGAAGACGCAGCCTTTATATCGATATGAGTAGGTAAGATTGCTGAAAATAACATCAAGCTGAATACGTATGTTTATAATAAACTATGAAAAAGTTCACACTGTGAATATACTATAACACTATAAATAAGAAATAATCACCCTCATCTACTAAAAACACTTTTAAAGTACTGAGTTACCTACTAAGAAGCCATCAGCAGAGTAAACTAATGTACTCTTCGCGACGAAGGCGGAAGAGTATATATAATGCATTTACTACTATTTCTAAAATCTTTAAAAATGTCCTAGAGCAAAAATTCTTGCAGCATAGTATTTCTTATCGAATTTTATGCAACTTTAAAAAAATCGGTCTGCATGTATGTTACGAAACATACGCTTGTCTACACGATAACTCAAAAACAAAAGTTCCTACCATATTTTAAGATTTTGACAAAAAATCTTTTTTACTTTTACAGTAAAGGACCCCGCCAATTACTTACGGGAACTGGGTCTCGGTGGATATTTCTGAATATTTGATATGGTGTAGTCCATGTAATTCTGAACAGATTTTATTCATGCGCAAACCCCGAGAAATGAACAGCTGTGTTATATTTACATTTTACTCATAACATAGTTATTTATTTCTGAAGGCGAGTACTATATCCTTACATGGTTTACTCTAGCTTATGTTGCATAATATTGTTCTTGTTTCATGAAGAAATGTTGAAGTCCCCCCCCTAACCCCCAACCCCCTTAGATAAAAAATATGCCTTTTTCTGGATCATTTCAAAAATCATTGGAAAATGTTTTAATAATCTCAGATACGGAAACCGCACTTCTGTATCATAATTGCGTCTGTTATCCACATTGAAAGGAGGTCTGTTTGCCACATTTCGCCGAATAACTGCTATTTCAAGTTTTAGTACAGTCATTTTTTTGATTGGTCGTACTTTTTTTTCCCACTTAAGGTTTGAAAATACAGAAATTTAGGAAATTTTCCGTAGATTACGAAAAAAATAGTGGCTGAAAACCTCCAATGAGAGAAAATGTCTTAATTTATACATATATACGATTTTCCGTGTTTTTCCGGGAAAGAACACTTATATCTTCGAAAATAAGCATTTTAGAAGGAAAAGTTTCGGACAAAAGTTGTTCAGCATTAAATTTTACATAGGAATTGACTATTCTGAATTGAATTTTCATCGAATTTTCCAAGCATTGGATGGGAAAACAAAATATTTTCGAATAAGAACTATATATGAGAAAAAATTGCATTTGGCTGGTAAATATGGTATGATACTTTTATATTGGGGTATATATCGTTACTGTAAATGATTATAATTCGGAATTTTCCAATATTTTCCCTAATTTTTCGGGTTAGGAAAATTTTTATTTTTTTTTCAATCTTAGTGTATGATATGTCGATTTTTAGGTTTTATAGAGCTCTGATAACGATTTTTCAGTTCATTTTGTCGTGAAAAGTCATTGAAAACGTACATTCGGAAAACGGAAAACTTTTTTTTTTTTATTATGGCGTGTGACAGATCAATTCTTATATTCTTTAGGGTTCTGAAAATGTTTTTTTACTTTGTTTCATCGTGAAAAATCATTGAAAATATATATCCGAAAATTTTAATTTAAACAATTTAATATTAAAAACGAGGTTGTTAGAATCAAATTGTCTTTCACTTAAACGATTTTTTAACCAAATATGTCAATAAAATAATTGTTTACACGGAAGACACAACAGCTCAGCTGTAAATATTTTATAATAACGTTTAAGGTATACAATAACAGAGCACATGTGGCGTTATTTTGGGCATCATATGATTGAACGCTTGCGCACAAATTCATTGCAGTGCTGCTACATGCATAGTCCAGCGCATCGAAATATTTAACGCAGTGGTGCTCGATCGAGAATTTTAAACGCGCGGGAGATCAAGAATTTTTTTTTATAATTTTATGTAATTTGTTTTTTCCTATTGCTCTACCTACATACTAACGAAAACAATTGAATTTCGTGACAAAATTAACTAAAAAAACGTTTTCCGAACCCTAAAAAATATAAGAATTGATCTGTCACACGCCATAATCAAAAAAAAAAAAAGTTTTCCATTTTCCGAATGTACGTTTTGAATGACTTTTCACGACAAAATGAACTGAAAAATCGTTATTAGAGCTCTAGTGAACCTAAAAATCGACATTTCATACACTAAGATTGAAAAAAAAATGAAAACCTTCCTAACCCGGAAAATTAGGGCAAATATTGGAAAATTCTTAATTATAATCATTTACAGTAACGAAATATACCCCAATATAAAATTATCATACCATATTTACGAGCCAAATGCAATTTTTTCTCATATATAGTTCTTATTCGAAAATATTTTGTTTTTCCATCCAATGCTTGAAAAATTCGATGAAAATTAAATTCAGAATAGTCAATTCCTATGTAAAATTTAATGCTGAACAACCTTTGTTCAAAACTTTCCCTTCTAAAATGCTTATTTTCAAAGATATAAGTGTTCTTTCCCGGAAAAACACGGAAAATCGTATATATATATATATATATATATATATATAAATTAAGACATTTTTCTTCTTTTGAGGTTTTCAGCCACTATTTTTTTCGTAATCTACGGAAAATTTCCTAACTTTCTGTATTTTCAAACCTCAAGTCGGAAAAAAGTACCAAATCTCAAAAAAATCCATAAAATGACTAATATTTATCAATTTTTAATAGCTGTGCTTGGCGAAAAGATCTTTCGCATACGTAACAATCCCCACGATTTAGGTACGCCATCAATTTTAGTAACCACAACCGGTGGATATAACTGCAATAATGCAGAAAAGCACAACAATAATAACTACTAATAAACAAGATGACAAGACGCAGTGCATAAGTTTGACAGTTCTTAGGGCATGTTAAAAGATTGCTCATAGCCGCCTCCAAATTAATTGCAATTGATAAACGTGAGTTCATTAGAATGAAGAAGCGAATGTAGTCCAAGCAAGCGTAGAAATTGAAGGACTCATAAGAAGTGGTATGCGTCCATTTCAATCGAGATCATTTGAAGCCATCTTCTCGCCTTACAAAAATACAAATAAACGTGAAATAGCTATATAAATAGTTATCCGGCGAAATGTGGTAAACAGACCTCCTCTCAATGTGAATAACAGACGCAATTATGATACAGAAGTGCGGGTTCCGTATCTGAGTTTATTAAAACATTTTTCAATGATTTTTGTAGTGATTCAGAAAAAGGCAAATTTTTTCATTTGGGCGGTTGGGGGGATAGGGGGGGCTTCAACATTTCTTCATGGAAGAAGAACATGCAACATAAACTACGATGAAGCATGTAAGGATATTGTACTCGCCTTCAGAAATAAATAAGTCTGTTATGAGTAAACTGTGCATTTCTCGGGGTTTGCGCATGAATAAAATTTGTTCAGAATTACATGGACTACATCATATCAAAAATTCAGAAAAATCCACCGAAATTTCTTGTGCATCTCCTGTTTGGGGAGCAGTTGATTTTTGATATACAAGTGCGGGTTCCGTATTTCAGCTTATTAAAACATTTTCCAAAGATTTTTGAAGTGATTCAGAAAAAGGTATATTTATTTCATTTATGAGGTTTGGGGGATAGCGGGGGGGGGGATCGAAATTGTTTTATGCGAGAAGTATAATATTACGCAACATACTAGAATGAAGCATGTTAAAATATTGTTCCCGTCTTCAGAAATAAATAGTTTATTATGAGTAAAATGTAAATATAATCCCTCCTAGCAGAGAATCTGTTCATTTTTGGGGGTTGGCGCAATGATAACATTTGTTCAGAACTACATAGACTACATCATATCAAAAATTCAGAAATATCCACTGAGACCCAATCTCCGTAAGGAATTTAAGGGGTCCTTTGAGTTAATTTAAAAACTCCTTTCAAGAAAATCGTTCAAACTTACATTGTACTTCCACAGTTTATATATGTACGTCGGTGTTGTGGTCTAAGTGGGAGTGTGTGCGAATCTCAAAAGCGAAAAATTTGTTTTTGTAATAACATTTCGAATTTGTATATTATTTAGTTGTGTAAAGATAAATAACGTATTTATTTTATAATCTTTATACAGATGCGAAAAGTATCTCATAAAATGTGAAACAATTATATAAAAATCAGTAACCATTTAACCAAATCAAATGATTTGCGAAGAGTAACATAGACAACCAAGCGGCAACATTTTATCTACTTTATAACGTATGTTTATGTTAAATTCTAGTGAACTGTATTACTAATGCGTATAGGATCCCTTCTATTGGGGGGAAGGTTTTACTGAACTGAGGGCACATTTCTTCTTCAGCTACGTATCTCCAAACTTTTGTTCCTATAATGATTTTTTTCCGTTAGCTTTAACACTTAGATGTGCTACCTCTACACAATAATGTTCAATCAGCAATTGTGTGAATATGGTTGCCCAAATCCCTCTCGCTGCAGCTTTTTTCGGTACCGACTAGGCACATTTTCATCTCATTGAAGCTGTAAACAAGCAAAATTTCCGGTCTTGGGCGGAAAATACACCCCGATTCATGAAAGACCGCTACTTCATCTTGAACTACCCCGCGAAATGTGTGAACCATCTGTACAAAACTTCACATTTCTTCTTCAACAGTGATTTGCTGTCATCTCGAGGATATTGTTTTCAAAAATGGTATTTTGTGCTGAATTCGAAAATAAAAATAGTTATTCTCTATATACCTCAGTTACTTTTTTATAATTCCTCCAAACTACTTAATCGCTTGTGTCCACCATCAACTCGTCAGTCAATATTTTTATTCTTATTGAACTCTATAATTATAAATGTACGTTGATATAGATTCATAGAACCGGGACCTGTAACACCAGTCATCGGTTTCTAATAAGGGAGCACTAATAGTGTAGTCATTCTGGCGAAACGTTGGAATTAATTTACACTGGTTTAAGTGTATATGGAATAAGTTTGTAATACTGAAACAACACCGGTTCTTGGGAAATTTTGTTGATCGGAACCTTTTTTTTAAAGCCATTTTAGGAAGTATCACGACGATTTTTATCGAACCTTTTCTGAATATGTATTGTTTTTATTGTCTTGGCTCAGGCTGCCACGAATTTTTCATTCATCCCCTCTTGTTAAATACATACATAAGAAAGGCAAAAATATGATTGCATTTAATAACCCTATTTCTATAAAATTGCCAAATTCTAGTCAAAAATATTGACCCGTTTGGTCAAAATTACATTTTGCAACTAAAATTTTATAATTTTGCCATGCAAGTAGGGATTTGGGAAAAAAGTGAAAGGATAGATTTTTTTTCAATCTGTATAATTTTTTAGGGACATCAACGTGGTATAAGTCAACAATATTTATTGTTTATAATTTCATCTATTTTAGGCTATAAATGGCATATAGAAGAGTCGCGCGCGCCTAGATTATCTATAGGCCGTTTATAGGCGAAAATAGATGAAATTATAAAGAATAAACATTTTTGATTTATACCACGTTATCTCAAAAAAATGCTAGATTGAAAAAATTCGTCCCGCCACCTTCTTTCCAAATCCCTATTTGCATTGCTAAATAATGAAATTTTAGTTGCTGAAAGCAATGATTCAATTATCTGGGCTAGAATCTGGCATGAGGTTTGTCGGTGATTTGAACTACCTTCAATAACTACAAATTCATAGAAATCGAGTCATTATTAACTGTTCGAGCTCCGCACGCTATGCCCACACTACAAGGTTGTATAGAATTAGATTTATATTTTCTGAATTATGAAGATTATTTAACATGGAATTATCAAGATGAATAAACGTAAAACATTGAACCATAGGCGGGATTCGAACCCACATTACAGGATGCTAGTCCAGGGTGTTTACCAATTACACCCCACTTTGGTCCCGTCAGGTTCTTATATTTTTGTAAATATAAACCTCTGAAAGGATAGTAGATCATTGATGAACACTAAGTTCAATCTTTTTGAATTGGGGAGTTCAGGTATGAGTATTACTATGGTTTTCAATTATCCTGGCAGTACTCATTCAATGGCAGCATCCCGCTTCCTATATATTTCAATAGAGCTGACAGAAATGTTCTGGGTCTGAGTATAAGCAAGTTTAAGGTTTCTATCCCTAATTGGTCAATGAATGAGTACTGTCAGAGTGATTGCCAACCATCGTAATACTCTTACCTACATTCCTCAATTCAAAACGATTGACCTTCCCATGAATGTGCGTGAATAGTTGATCTATTGCGGGGCATAGAATCGCATTGTGTTCATCAATGATCTACTCCCTTTCAGAAGTTTATATTTATAAAAATATAAGACTCTAACGGGATCAAAGTGGTGCAATTGGTTAATATGCTGAACTAGACATCCAGGAATGTGGGTTCAAATCCCACCTTATAGTTCAATGTTTTAAGTTTATTCATCTTGATAATCATATATTACATTGTCTAAGTTATCTGCATAATTCAGAATTCTATATCTCTTAATGTACTTACACGGAATATTCCTAAAAAATTCGTGGGAATACCCTGAACCAAGACAATAAAAAGAATCCATATTTAGAAAAGGTTAGTTTTTCCTTAATTTGGTTTAAAATACAAGGTCCCGATAAACAAAATTTTCCAATACTGGGATTTATATTTGTTATGGTATCCCATATACTCCTGAATCTGTGTACTTTTTTTCCTACATCGCCCTTTTTTTCGTCAGAATGACTCCACTATAACTACATTTACAGGTTGTAATAAGTACTACTATTCTGAGTGAAAGTTTCTGTCAACAGGCTACGGAGAGGTTGAAGTTTGATCAATCGTAATTAACATTATAACTAAATAGTTCAATGAGGAGTTCATTGTACGTCAAAATCAGCACTTTGGGTTTCTTATATTTTAAATTACTCGCGTACTATTCTTGAATTCAACAGTTCTTCAATATCTTTGCAAATTATGCAGAGTTTAAGACTTTCGAGGTTTTTTGTCTTCCACGATTTTTATATTCACAAGTCTTGTTGCTCACGCTTATTGCTTTCGCGCTCCATGCTATACCGATCACTATCACACCTCCGCAATTTGCAGAAAGAATTGAATGAAATAATATGAACTAAGATCCTTAGATCTCAGTTTTTACCTGAGACCTTAAGGCATTAAGATGCACTTTGCCTGTATCTACGCACTTTTCTACAATGGATTCATCACGATAGAGGAACTGATTAGTGAGTAGTGTTAGCGAAGCTTGTAAACTTCGTGACTTTTTATTGGTATTATCTAGGATGTATAAGAAAGCCGATGGTCATGATGACATCTTTATGCGAGAAACGCAAAACAGCGTAACCAGATTCTAGCACGCCGCCGACATGGCGAGACTGAAGGACGGAGGATATGTACAACTTCTAATCAGTATTCCAATATGAAACTGAGAGTATTTATAATTATTCAAATCAAGTAATCAAAGGAAGTAGGCTTATTATTTTAAGTCAACTTGAGAACAGTTCACTTATCACAGAATGCGTTGCAATTTATAATAATATTCTAATAGGCACTTGGCTACACATGTTTCTTATGAAAGAAAGATGTGGATGATCCGAGTTATTATTCACTCACACCAATAAGCTGCTTCAATAAGGTTGAAGATATTAGAGTATTATATCGTTGACCTTTTGACTACAATAGTAACCCTAATTTCTATCTGGCCATAAAATACACCAAATGTGTCACCTTTTCGGCCTGTAAAACGTAAATTGAAAACTATTTCCATGTTCCTACGTAAATTCAGTCCCGGGTTTTAATATAATAATAAATGTACCCACATTATTTTTTATCGTACTTATTATATCTTTAGTAATACAATAAAATATTATTTTCAATCGATCATTATTTTCCTTCAGTGTAAAATGCCTTTTTGATTCAAAATAAAAATAAATCAATATGTAGGTATAATATCAAGTCGGCCCTGCACTCGTTGCTTGCGGTTTGAAAATGTTGGGACCAATATAATGATGTTTAATCAACTAGTTGGTTTAATTCTATATAGGTCAACGGTATAATATGAACTATACTTTACCAGGAAGCATAATTTGTATTGTATAATTTCCCGATTTATTATTAAAGTGAACATTTTGCTCCCTTGTTTTACAGATCCGATCAAGAGTAACAATACAAATATTGGCATCACAATAATTCAGTAGCATCCCTGCCCAATCGTTTGATTCCACAATCCACATTAGCAGCCACACATCATCCAAATCGACTATGTTTGGGGAAAATAATTTCCACCATTGATAATAGCTTGAACTTGGAGTTATGAAACGTCGTGGGGTTTTTATGAAGTGAAGTTATACCTCGGAAGGTATATCACAAATAAACCATAAAATTCATGTATTTCTTTACTTCTTAAATTGTTTTATTTTACTTCATAAATTGAAGATGATAATGATATTATCAACATTTTGTCTCAGCAACTCAGTACAGAGCAACCTTATTTACCAAAGTGCAAATGAAAAAACACGTTCAATACGTTATCATGGATTCTACAACAAATATTGAGAAAGTCATAGGAAGGTGTATTCGAAAAATAAATTTTGCAACATAGAAGAATAAACGGACATCCGTTATTAGTTTTCGATTACCATATTTTTATATATTTTGACTACACTAGAAGGAAACCTATATTATTCGAAGAACAACGTGTGAGAAAGCGGTGGATTATTGGGAGAGGAGGCATTCGAATTTTTCTTGAAGGTTTGGAGGTTATAGGCATGGGGAAAGACCTGAGTAGGTAAAGAGTTCCACAACTTCGGTGTTCGATAGAAAAATGAAGTCTGGTACGAAGAAGTTCGGCAGGTTTCGAGTTTGACAGTAAAGTGGTGACTTATATGGAATCGCGAAAAGGGTTATAATTTTCTGAAGTAGTACCTCATTAGTGTATTCTCCATTACAGTCATAATTAATTTTGTTTCGTATTATTTTATTTTTCACTTTTCTCTTTTTTGTTATTAATCTATCAACTATGAAATAATTTGTTTATATTCTGTGATTGTATTGAAAAGTTGTGAATTCTAAAAGACGGAGAAGAGGAGATTTATACAACTAATTAAAAGGGAGAGGGGGGGGGTCAAAATGAATTAGCCTAGGGCACCAATTTTCTCCATATGAATTTTACTCATACCATCATTATTGAAAGGTATTTAAATGGAAGTGGAAGTGCCCTCAATTAATTAATTCCTCGTAAAACAACATTTCTTAATACCCTTTTTGACTTTTTTATATTCGTTATGCTTGTATAAATGCTTCTTATATACAGGGTCAGTCAGTTTTTTGTAGCCAAACTGCAACAGGAGATAGAACAAGTGTTGTTAAGAAGAAAAGTTCAATAACCATATGTCGTAGAAGGCTTCGTTTTCGAGATACAGGGTGTTGAACTTGAAAAAAAAAATTCGTTTTTTGCGAATATCTCCGGAACCGTTTATCGTACAGAAAACAGCTTTTGTAAGCATTTTCTACTCACAGTAAGCTATGTTCTGTGTGATAAAAAAAATTTTTTTACTTATAATTGGTGAAGATTTTGAAGGGGTAGTGGGTGTTTTTCTCCCCAACTTCTACGCCACTGGAAAAAAAAAACGGTTTTTAGACAACCGCCAATGTTTTCTACACAAAAAAGGTATTCTTGGTCATAAGCTCTAAAGTTGACCGTTTTCGAGAAAAATCAACTTTTATGTTGAAAAACATGGTCACTCCTTTGATTTTGTTACTTGTTCTACTTGTTTGAATAAATTTCGTCTAATTAGTAAGAATTGACCATGTTCCAGTGGTGTAGAAGTTGGGGAGAAAAACAACCACTACCCCTTCAAAATCTTCACCAATTATGAATAAAAAAATAAATTTTATCACACAGAACATAGCTTACTATGAGTAGAAAATGCTTACAAAAGCTGTTTTCTGTACGATGAACGGTTCCGGAGATATTCGCAAAAAACGAAATTTTTTTTTCAATTTCATCACCCGTATCTCGAAAACGAAGCCTTCTACGACATATGTTTATCGAACTTTTCTTCTTAAAAACACTTTTTCTATCTCCTGTTGCAGTTTGGCTACAAAAAACTGTCTCACCCTGTATAATAAAATAAATTCATTTATATTTATGATCAAGAATTAAATTTTAAAGATATTTGTAGGGAATTATTATTAATTCTCATTTTAATAATTGAAGAATATAAGTTTAAATTAATTATTTATTATTAAAATATCTAGTTAAATTCAGTTTGTAGAGAATTATTTTTATTTGATTATTATATAAACATTTTTGTTCTGTTAAAAATAATTTTAGATGAAATTTGGAATAAAAAGAACGTTAGGCAGAAACGCTTTGGAACGTTTATAAAATGTTTCATTTACATATTAATTGTAATTAAGTTTTGTAATTTTATTATGAAATAAAACTATTCATTACTATTATTTGATTAGTTGATCAATTTTATTAATAAAAATTGATGTTTATTTCTTTATACAATCAAAATAAAGTTTTGTCAAAGTAAGAAATTATCGTATTCAGTATTTTAACATAAAATTTTGAAAGTTATTTGCAAAAATTTTGAAACTTTTTTAATCAATAATTTTACAGGAAATTATGAATTTTACTGAAATTTAAATTTTTTTCATAAATGTGGTGTCCTTTATATTTACTAGTACATTTGAAATTTTAAAATAAATGGAACACGTTTATTTATTTATTACTAAATAATATTTTATTGAAGTAAAAATTTCCGACCTATGTCGTTTTTTAGATGAAATTAAGGAGACATATTTTCTAATTTTTGATTTCAGTAATTTTATTAATAAACAATAGATTCATTATTTGAAGCTCTACCTGAATGAGTTCTTTTCTACTCAGATGTCAACAATTTTGAATTTTAGGTCTAGACTGAAGTGTCGCTGCACTCCGATTTGCCGTCCACGATTATAAAAATATTTTTCTAGATTTGCATTTGGCTACGATATGACTGCACCCGTGTAACAAATGTCAATTGGTGAAGACAAAGATTAATTTTATGCATTGCTTTGGTCAGGTCGGTATTTGTACTCGAAGTCCAATTTCTGAAATTCGAAGAAAATTCGATTTTAATATAGTCGTTTGACGTAGGTATGTACTCGATTAGACGGCTTTCAATGAATAAGTAGTACATATTTGTTTTTCTTGTTCGATATTCATTGGTATGTTTCATTTGAAATTATCACTGAGGCTGTTAGTTATACAACTGTTGATATATCCATATCGATAAAAAATAAGCAGATGCCTCATTCCCTTATGCAATTTAGCCAAGATAATTCTGTCCTCGGAGCATATTAATGGCGAACTGTTGGGCACCAGCGAAAAAGGCTGGTAAATTTATATAGAATGCACAATGCACTATTGTTCAGAGCACGTGCCTGAGCGCTTGTCAAATGGCCGGTTTCATAATGAAACTTATAAAGCGCCTTTAGTTAGAGAAAGCTTTAACGTAAAAATTACTTTAAAGTTATTTAAAGTTGATTGGGTTCCATAACGAAACCTCATTCCGCCTTCAGCTGAAGTCAACTTGAAGATTGTTCTGGTTGGCAACACTGAAATTTAGATATTTGCAAGTCGCGATATTATAAGCCCAAGAAGCTAATAGACAGGAGCGGTACCTCCCCCCCTTAGTAATACCGGGATATCAAAAATTATCTTGGTCGAGGGTGGTTGTGGAATCTAAAACGTGTGTCTTACTTTACGTTTGAAATAATTATGTCATAATTAATTTGAAGTTTCTAAAAGTGCGAAATTTCGCAATTTTATACGAATATTGTAACACTCAGAAGTCTTTAGCGCTTTGGACTCCGGGATTTTCACGTGGCCTATCAGAATTAGAAGGTTCGAATTATCTAAAAACATAATTGCATGAACGCCAGACATCATATGTAATTAGCTACGAACGAAATCATTTTGACATATGCCTCGAGGAGCTCGCTGCGCGTAAGTTAGAGTTTATACATTTAACCTCGGTCTGGCTAATTTGGGGCCGTTTCTTGCCCCGTGCGACCGGCGCCAGTTGTAATAAAGTGTTTTTGGTTATGAGCCGCTAGCTTTTACCCGCTTCGCGAGAAAATTCTCTTTGGTACGTCGCACGTTAGAAGCGCGTACCTGGGCTCTGGGAATAGCTCAAACTGTTTTAATTAAATTTTTCTATTTAATGGACATTTATCGAAAGAAGAAGGGCCGTCGGGCACGGTCCAATACTAAATCTAACTACATGGAGAGAAAACGGCACGCGAAAAGTCTTCGTAAAGCCGTATTAGGTACAACCAGTTTGCACTTTTCTAACTCGCGTGCTACGGGCTTCTCACGTGAACGTCATTCGATTTACGGAAAACTATTTCAAAACAGTTTTTGACCCGGATTGTGGCTATCGCGACCTCTGAAAAGGTTCAAAGTTCACATAACTATGTCATAATTTGTAGTTCATTATTGTTTTACAACTGAAATAAATAGGTATGGAATTTTTAGGTTATTGATGATGTCAGGGTGACAGTGACATAATTATTTCAAACTTAAAGTAAGACACTCATTTTAGATTCCACAACCACCCTTGACCAAGATAATTGTTGATATCCCGGTATACGTGTGCAAAGAAGAAGGAACATCAATCAATTATGACAAACTTTCATATAACCATTAACCAAGCATTTCCAAAAATATATGAAAATTTAAAGAAACTAACCAGTCAAAAGTTTAACCTGCGATGATTTTACCGCTTGAAGTTTCGAACCTACGCCGCTAATGGGAAGCAAAGTACATTACCGGCCTCTTACCACCTCTGCCAGAACTGCCAATGCAGGTTGAACATTGAGTTCGTTATATCAAAAGTTTATTCGCTCGCCGCTAGGAGCATATAGTAAATATGTGGGTGGGAAGTATCATGCTGGTCTAATAGCCTCTCATTATAATCATCAATTTTTGACATCCGGCAGACGTTTGGCCAAAGAATAATAGTCGTTATACTTTCTATACTGTTGTTTGGCTTTCCTAAACTTACCAACTTGTCGCTTCTTCCGCATATTCTAGGTTAGGAATCGACTACAACCTTGTTTAGTTATCTGTAAGAACTTGTATAATATACTGTAAAATAGTGTCCAAAAGTTACACAGTGTTTCACATTTCACCCAACATATCACATTATCGTACAAATCTTTTATCAAGAAGTATAAAACTTTGATACAAGGCTTTTATAACCCGTAATTATTGTCAATATTGAAAACATCCTAGGACGGCGAACTTGAACTTGTATCATGAGAAACATTATTCGTTTCGATTCTTTTTTGTAAATTAAAATAATTCAGACAAAACCACCAACATCTAATTGACAAACAAGAAAGTTTGGGAAGGTTATCTTTCTATTTGAAACGCTGCTTATCTTTGAAGTATGCTTATGGAACCGGATTCAAAATATAAAATCTAATTTAATTTTATTATGGAACTCAAAAGAGCTTGCAAGCACTGAAGGACTCGCTAGAAAATAAGCGTCCTGTTCGGCCAATATAAAAGGAATCGCATTCCTGACAAGACATCTTATCAATTCTTTGTTTTGCCTTTATTATTAAATAAGATGTGTCCTAATTTAGAATTTGATTTAAATTTAATGTATAAGTTATCATATTTCAAAACGTTTTCGATTTTTCCAAAATAAAAAATGTGGTTTACGGTTGATTAATTTAGTTATTATTTGGGTTGAAGAACAATTATTTCCTGCATTGATAGTGATAATGGTATTGAAAAAGCCTATGTATCATTGAATAAAAGGCACCCATTTCATTTGATCTAGGACTGAACGAACGTGATATATAAATATTAAAGTTATCAGTTCTTGTGAGTGTTAAATCTGAAATGTTGATAGAATTACTGTAAGTGTGAACTTTATTTTGGAGTGGATTGCATTTAGAAATAGCAGAAAGTTATCTAATAGTCTATTTGACCTACCATGTAATCCTATAGTAATAATCCTCTAAGTTCACAAATGGTCAACCACAGTTAGTAATCCTTTGCTACCGATAAGTATTTATTGTTGAAGTTATGTATTTTAATTGTATTTGAATACCGTCTGAATATGGCATAATATAGCTGGAATTCGAGTAGCGGAAGTTACAAATAAAAGTGCAATCAACATAGTAGTGTCCAATTTCACGATATGGATAATCTCTTTTCTATTTTCTGTAGAACAATTCATAGAATTTCTTGTATAAAATTTGAAAAGGGCAGCCCTGCATCATTTTTACTGGCCATTCTTCTGCCTTACTATTTAAACTGGGAATAATTTATACCTACTCCATCATTGAATATCCTAAAAGTGCTTAGTGCTCGTAATTTGAAAGAACTTGATGATTACTTACTTCGGATATTTTGAGGTTAAACTTGCGATGTGTATTATAGGTAGACACGATACACGATGGCGTCGAATTGGAGACATTGTCCCTCATATAAAGCACTCAGACACTGTACAGCACGTGTTGTCCTAGAGCAGGAAATAATACGTCCAGCGTATGGTAATGCCAACTCGTGGGACATTGTCTCCCGTGATTTGGCATCATACAATTTCCTGGGGATGCGTCGTCTCATAGAAGATAATGACAACACGCTGGCCGAACGGTACCGAAATACGGTGATAATTTGGAGCGGAGCCATGCTACGAATCTCTTGTTGTGGAACAACAGACGAGATTTCTGATGAGCTCCGACCATGGAAATATCTATAGAAAAGAGAGATCACCCACCTGTCTACGATGTTCTAGAGCGGTCAATGAACTCGTAAGTGTGACATCTTCAATCAAACGAATAGGTCTCTGCTGGATAGAATCCAAGAGTTTCAGCGTATGTTTGGGGGCAGAACTCAGGTCCGTCAAGCTGGAACAACCCTTATGGCACAATCAGTTGAAACCTATCAGAGGATTTAGTACTCATTAATTACTAATTAATTACCGAAAAGCGAAATTAATTACTGCACTACGGTCGCGGCCAAATCTTGCCGACGCCGCGAATTGTGAGTGGAATCTATTGTTCAGTACTCGTTAAATAGTGAGTAATTAATTAGTAATAAATTATTAGTGTGGTTTCAACCATTTTAATAGTATTTTCATGGGGTTGTGCTAGCCTAACGGTTAAGCTGGCACAACCCCTTCTATTTTTTTTTAAATAAACAGTAATTAATTTCGCTTTTCGGTAATTAATTAGTAATTGATGAGTACTAAATCCTCTGATAGGTTTCAACTGATTGTGCCATAAGGGTTGTTCTAGCTTGACGGACCTGCAGAACTCCGAACATACAACCTGGACAGAGATATGTACATTTAGTGCTTCAGCTAATATTGAGCCCCTGAAGAGGTGGTTTGGAGAAGCTTCTATATTATTGCAAAGTAATGCCCCACCCAGGGCCGGACCTAGAGTTTAAGGGGCCCCGGGGCAAGACTAAGTTCGGGGCCCTATTTCTCTATTGATTTTGTCAACTCAATTTTTTCCAATTTTTGTAGAAAAAAAGAAACAAGGCATTATTATTTCTATTCATAAATAATTTGTTTTATTTGTCTTACACATTTTTCACGTTGTATTACATATTAATTTGTAAGTTAAAATATCAGACATTATAACATCATCAATCATCTAAAGTAGTAATATATTCTTAGCTATAATATTATACGGTACTTTCATCCCCTACATTACAAAATTATGAATTATATAGAGAAGGATGAGATATTCGGGTAGTCATTATAAATCACCTTTAATTCGCTAATATTCAGAATTTGTTCGATAAGATTTTAGTATTAAAAGATTAAACTAATGCTCATAATCACGACTCGATGTTTGAGAAAAAAAATGTAGAACTTTCTTTTTCTTGCTTTTGAAGAGATAAATTGTTCAATGACTTTATCAAAATCAATTGTGCGCGCTCTCAGATTTTCGATTGATAACAATGATAAGTTGCTCAGCCTTTCTTGTTGCATCGAGCTCCGCAAGTAACTTTTGATTAATTTTAATTTGGAAAACGATCGTTCAGCTTTTGCCTTAGTAACTGGGACTGTCAGAAACATGAGAAGGGCTCTACAAACATCTGAGTAGCTGGATGACAGTAACGCATTTTCAATTGTCAAAAAATGAGCTAGCTCTTTTACGACATGTATATCCGAGAAAAGGGTAACTTCGGAAAAAACGCTCCATAAAATGATAAATTCTTTACGTTTATAAAATCTCACACTTCTAACAATACCGTTTTTTTTCTAAGCTCAAGATTTGTACATAATCTTATAGGTTTAGAGGTAATCATATTAAACAGATTTTTCGCAATAGCTTTTATTATTCTAAATAAATTAATTAATCAGTTAATAAATTTTCACATATCGAAGAACAATGAGACAGCGCTAAAAATGCTTGCACTTCGAAACATTTTTTCTGTTTTTGTCCTTCGCGAGCCCGGGGGCCCCATTGTAGTTCCAGCCCTGGCCCCACCGTATAGTAGTTGATTCGCCAATAATGTCTCAAAAGCGAACGGTGTGAGAATTTCAGACTGTCTGCCTGTGCTCCCGACCTTAATGTATTGGATATGAGAAGAAGGGTGGAGGCTAGTCAAAACAACCAGGAAAATGCAGAACAACTGATACAAGCAATTTAAGAAAAATTAAGAAATCTTCCTCAAGAAGAAATCAACAATCTTATAGGTAGCAGGTCCTGACGATCGCGTTCTTGCATTGATACTAAAGGTGACAACACGATTATTAATACAACAAAGAAGTCCAAATTTCACTTAAAATTTATATTTCTCCATGAAGTTGCTTTTTGGAAGTGAGAGGTTTGATTTAATTTCTGCTATTACGTACATGATTTGTTCATTTATTTCTATTAATCTAGATGTAGGAAGATACTATTTGGAGTAGTTTCATAATTGTGCCCTTTTCACAGAGCTTGATGTATGGCAAAACCGCGAATGGCATTAACAAATATAGATCAAACATTCAGGTGTGGTGTGAATTTTTAATAGATGGGTTCTGTGCAAGTGGTATCACGAGTTAATTTCGTAATGCTTCCATATCGAGAGTGCAGTTGTCATAAATCGAAACAATACGTTATTGGAATATTAAAGTGCCATGGTAACCTGATTCATGATAATCACCCATGGATAAGCGTTCCAATTCACAAATGTAACTGTTTATTGATTGTAAGAGAACAAACTCGATTATCTGGACGCAAACATGTAAATTTATGACTCATGCAAACTAAACAATGCACACTTTATCGATCTGAGTTTTCATTAACTCACAACATATGCTACTTGGATACGTAATAACTTGTTCTGCTTGATAACTTTTACACGAAATAATTATGGAAGAGTTATAGCATTTGGTCATTATAAATGAAATTAAAAAAACACGAATTATGAACAGTTTTAAGGATATACATTCGAAACTTTCCAATAACAGGAATACAAACACGTACAATCTCACAAAATCCGGATTGCTAAGTTAGCTTGTAATATACAGTAAAGGTACATATTGTTATGATTTCATTTCCTGTAAAAAATAAAATGGTAGAATTTGAATTACCGAAACATTAAAAATAGAAAAATTTAAAAAGTATATATAATATGGAATTAAAAACATTATTTAAAGTTCAATAATAAGTAGTATAAGATATTAAACATTGTATAATAACAGAAACCAAAATGTAAAATAATATAGGATAAGTGTAAAGAAGAAACAGTGAAAGTGGATAAACGTACAGTGATACGAAAAAGGAAAATCATAATTAAAATGATTCAAAGACTATCAGAAGATAGCACAAACTAGTAAAATAAGTTATAGATATAAGATAGTATTAAGAAATTTCAGTTCTACAAAGTTTTATAGATGTTATTTATATTTTAAATTATGTATTAGATTTAAGCAATGACAAATGTCAAAATAGACATAATAATCAGAATTATCAAGTTAATAGGAACCTAATCATAGGTATATCGAACTATGGGAAAAAATGTTGGTAACATGAATTTAAATAGCAGAACAAACAATAACTTTAATTAATTTAAAAATCTTCAATATATCAAAATTCTAAAAATACTCAATTATCATTGGTCGATACAACAATTAGATACTTCAAAGCTCAACAATACTAAAGAACTGTCAGATTCAACAATGGGAATAGCTTCCTAGATATTAAGAAGAAGTGCCTAATTGGCTGAAAATAGTTTGAACTAGCGTCCTTTTGTGGTCCCTATAAAAGGAAAAATGAAAGGAAAGCTAGTTAGTTTGCATTTACATCTGAGCACTGAATGTGTCTCCTGCAGCTCAATTTAATTTCCATAACCTAAGTTTGTAATAACATCGGAGAACTGAAAGAGTCTCTGCAGCTTCGAAAAGTTTATACAGGGTGTCCCAATATTGCTGGGACACAGAGCTACCACGTATTCTAGAGGTCAAAATAAGTCGATTGAGCCCAATTTACCTGTATACCAAAATGTACCGTTTGTCCGTGAGAAGAGTTCAAAGTTTACTAAAAAAAATACATTTTTGTATGTTGTTCCGAAGTGCTTTATACAAATTTAATGAAATTTGGTAAATGTGTATTCTAGATGATTAGCTTACTTTTAGTAATCAAAAAAACCCAAAGAAAATTGTAGAGGGGTTGGAACCCCCCTCACCCCTTGGCATTTTTTCCCCCATTTTTGTAGGGGTGGGAATACGGTTTTAAGACTTTTTTATCTGGAAGGCCTACTCATTATCTTCATTTTCTTACTCTTGTAAAAACTCCGTATTTTGCGTAGTTTTCAAGAAAAAAAATGTTTTCGCAAACACTGATAACCGATTTTCGGGTATAGGTTTAATAAAATTATTAGACACAAATTACACAATACATTTACACAAGACAAACAATAATTTTTATAACAAGTGTTCAATGTGACCTCCACCTTCATTAATACAGAGGTCAATTCGACGTAAAAAATTGAAATGCACTCTTCTTAAAACATCGTCATTTTCTCGTAGCGCATTTACAGCATTTTGAATTCTATTCCACAGTTGTTCGATGTTATTTATTTGAACCTCGTACACTTGTCTTTTTAATTCTCCCCAGATGAAGAAGTCACAAGGGTTTAAATCTGGAGACCGCGGAGGCCATTGAATGGGTGCTTCTTGTCCCCTACCTATCCACCTGCCACCAAATTGTTCACCAAGATATTCTCTTACTGCACGTGCAAAATGAGGTGGTGCACCATCATGCATGAAGAACGTATTTCTACGCAAGTTAAGAGGCAAGTCTTCTAATAATTCTGGCAAATTTTGTTGAAGGAAACGGAGGTAACTATCGCCATTCAGACGATCAGGTAATCGTAACGGTCCGACTATAAATTCGCCAATAATTCCGACCCAGACATTAATTTTAAATTCACGTTGATAATGTCTACTTTTAATGGCATGTGGATTTTCATCTGCATAAACATGATCGTTGTGTAGGTTTGTCATACCGCGACGTGTAAAACAAGACTCATCAGTAAACAAGATCTTAGTATGGAATCCGTTGTCGACTACTCTGCGCTCCCGAATAGTTTGTAAAAAACTTAAACGTAATTCGTAGTCAGGTGGCAACAATTCTTGCACTGGCTGGATGTGAAATGGCCGAATTAATTGATCTCTAATGATTCGACTTACAGTGCTTTTTGGAATTCCAGCTTCTCGTTGCAATCTTCTAGTACTGGTATTAGGATTGTTATCAATCATTTGAAGAACAGCTTCTTCCGCAATAGGTGTTCGAGCTTGTCGAGGTCTTCCAGCGTTAACTCTTACTGGGGTCAACCTCCCCGTTTCTCGAAGACGTCTTTCGATTCGGGCAAAAGTTTTATGGTTTGGAATTCTCCGGTTTGGATACCTCTCTTGATACACGCGAACACTTTCGCGGCAGTTACCTTGACAATATCCAAGAACTAATAACATGTCGGTCTGTTCATTAAAAGGAAAATTCATAATTGTGGGACGTCAAAGGAACAGCAACAACAGCAATAACAATTAAACAAAAACAGTGATGACAATAAGAAATAATAAAAAAACAAGCAAAAGAGAACAAATAACTGACACATTTACTGTTAACAATAAACTATGTTTCCTGTCAAAATCATAACATTTGGTTTTGTCTTTGTGTCCGCGGCCAACTAAATTTTGTATTACAATTTTATTAAACCTATACCCGAAAATCGGTTATCAGTGTTTGCGAAAACATTTTTTTTCTTGAAAACTACGCAAAATACGGAGTTTTTACAAGAGTAAGAAAATGAAGATAATGAGTAGGCCTTCCAGATAAAAAAGTCTTAAAACCGTATTCCCACCCCTACAAAAATGGGGGAAAAAATGCCAAGGGGTGAGGGTGGTTCCAACCCCTCTACAATTTTCTTTGGGTTTTTTTGATTACTAAAAGTAAGCTAATCATCTAGAATACACATTTACCAAATTTCATTAAATTTGTATAAAGCACTTCGGAACAACATACAAAAATGTATTTTTTTTAGTAAACTTTGAACTCTTCTCACGGACAAACGGTACATTTTGGTATACAGGTAAATTGGGCTCAATCGACTTATTTTGACCTCTAGAATACGTGGTAGCTCTGTGTCCCAGCAATATTGGGACACCCTGTATAACCGAAGTCAATTAGTAATTCCTACGAAGCAAATAGTGTTCATAAATCTTCATCTCCACGTTAGTAAGGTTAACATAACCAAAGTTATTTAAGTGGCATCGGAGAATATTTAATCTTCGATAGCAGTTCCAGTTTGTTATAAACGAAGTTTCATATCTTAAAAAGAATAAAACAATTAACAACAATTTATCAACAAGTTCCTGAATAACAAGAAGAATCAACGTGTTATCAGTGAATGTGTTATAGCAGAGTATGTTTTAAAAGTGTATAACCAAACAAAATAAGAAGATATAAAAATCTACGGAACATTACCAACATTCGTTCTAATATTGGTAGGATAGATAAAAGTAAGTCTATTTACAATTTCATCATTGTATCTAAATGTAAAGTCATTATTGTAAACATTTATTAAATTTAAGTAAATTGAGGTTAAAATTGAGACATAGAGAATTTTAAAGCATAAAGAACTATTGTTAGCATAGAAACTTCAGAAACATAAGTTAACTTGTATAATTTGTAAACCTAACATAATACAGGGTTCATAAACAAATTTAAATATAAAAGTTTTAACATTTTAAATAACGTTTTATTTAATTCCATATAACATAATAATAATATCAATTCAATCAAATTAGACAATCAAATCAAATTAAAAATTAAAATCAATAAAGAGCTAGCCGGAATAAAAAAAGAATTTTCATTACAAATTAATTTATTATTATTAAATCTAAACTAAGTAGAGAGTTTCTTAACGATTGTCTCCACAACGTGGGGCAATCAAAACTCATTAGAGTTTAGTTAATAATATAGTAACCATAGATTATCTTGATTTCCTATCAAGTTAAGGTGATGTACGAGGGCAAGGTGAAAAGTCCATGAAAAATGAAACAAGAAATGATTTATTTGGTCAAAACTTATTTTATTTTTCAAAATAATCTCCTTGTAGCCCGGTACACTTCGTCCAACGTTTTTCTAAATTTTCGATCCCTTCCAAATAATACGATTTCGGCAATCCTTCTAAATAGGCGTTTGTTTCAGTGATGACCTCATCTTTGAAACAAAGTCTCTTTTCACCGAGCCATTTCTTCAAGTTTCGAAATAGATAAAAATCGCAGTTGGCCAAATCTGGAGAATATCGTGGATGACCGATCAATTCGTAGCGCAATTCAAGCAACTGCGACTGCGGATCTGTGCATAAGTGCGTTGTCCTGCTGGAAGACTACTTTTTAGCCAAATGCGACCACTTTCGCTTCAAATCGGCGTCGAATCGATCCAACAGCTCTGCTCTGGTTGTGATGAATCCATATTTCGTCCACGGTTACGAAACGGCGCAAAAAGTCCTTCTTATCGTGCTTGAACATCGCTAAACACTCCTTTGAAGTTGTCACACGGTCACGCTTGTTGTCAACGAGAGCAAATGCGGCACTTATCTAGCAGATAGCTTTCTCATATTCAAAAATGTATGCAAAATGTTCTGTACCAGTCCGGTTGAGATGTCCATAGCCTCAGCAATCTCTGGCACTTTAACTCGCTGATCGTCCAATATCATACCATGAATTTTATCGACGATTTCTGGCGCTGTAACCTCAATTGGACGACCATAACATTCGGCGTCCCTTGTGGTCATACTACCACAACCAAAATCAGTAAATCACTTGTCTAATCGATGGTGAAGAGTCCCCATAATATTTAACAAACGGTTTGCGTAATTTTCCAATCGAGAAATAATGTTTAATCAAGTCACGAAATTCACTTTTTTCCATGTTTACAAAAATCTTCAATTTTACTTTCGATGGATGTCAAAACAGAGCTAAATGATATACCGGTCTGAAAATTTTAATGCGTTCTAGTTAAAGTACATAACAAATGTCACATGGGGTTTTCGATTGTGGCGCCATCGGTTTTATTTTTCAGTGATTTTTCACCTTGCCCTTAGTGATGATTTACAATGATTATCAATGATTTATCGGAGATTTGCAGAGGATTTAAAGTAGCTAGGGTATGCTGTACACCAGAAGTTATCAGTCCGAGACGTCGCTGATATATTGAGTTTTGCGAACTCTACTATATTATATTACATATTTAATACAATATGTGAATTTCAGGGATCTTTTGCTACAGAGCACTACCTATTGTGATCTATTCTGTGATATTTCCCCAAGTGTTATAAAATGGTCAACAGATTTAAAGCAAGCCGAGTCTATAGCATTTTTCCTAAACAATGAAGATATTCTAAAGTGATTATGGTAGGTAAGGTAGGTAGCTGAGACCCGGGCAAAGTGGCCATCACGGGCAAAGTGGCCAGGCCAGGTTATTGGGTCCGTAAAGTGCTGCTCCCTAGCGTCAGTCATGGTAACTACATCAGTAGGACGACATTAGTTATCTGAGGAAGTTTGGGTGCGATGCGTTTGCGTTTGTCAGTTTTATAAAGAAAACATTGGTTTTTACTACTGCTGAACTAAGGTGCGTGCTTAATACTATTCGTTTTGTACTTTTACTATGATTTTCTTAAGTTAATCAACCACATTGCCTAAGCTCAGTTTAATATGTCAATCAACTGTGTAGGTTTCAGTAGATGTGGGGGTAGAGGGATTTTGATTAATGGCACCGCTTCGGGCAAAGTGGCCACGGGCAAAGTGGCCTGTTTGAATTATTATTATTATAGGTATAATTAAGCTTAATAATTATTATTATTAAGTATTAAACAGGTTTTAGTATAATTCGACTCATATTTTTGGCTTATATACTAGGTAATAGCTTATTATTATAGGTAGGCTACATAGATTTCTTTGGTTTTAGGTTTTGAAATGGTCTACAAATACAAGAGGAAAAGCGAGCAGCAATCATGGGATGCGGGTGCGATGGAGAGAGCTATAGAAGCGGTCACAAACGATGGAATGGCCTATTCAACTGCGGCCAAAACGTTCTCCGTTCCAAGAAACACTCTGAAGAGTGATGTTTTCACAGAAGAACAAGAAACAGAATTGGTACGACACGTATTGGATTTGGAGGTTCGTTTCTTTGGCGTCACGATTTTAGATCTTCGCTCTTTAGCGTACAGCCTAGCTGAAAAAAATGGCATTCCGAACAATTTTAACAGAGAAACAAAAATGGCTGGCTTAGACTAGGTTGCTGGATTCAGACATCGAACCCCGAAATTAGTTTAAGGAAACCAGAGCAGACCTCTGCAGCTAGAGCTCAGGCATTCAATAAACATAACGCGACAAAGTTTTTTAATATCCTTAAGGATGTTCAAGAGAAATATTTTCACCCTGTCCACAGGATTTTAATATAGATGAAACAGGGCTCGTAACAGTTCAATCAAGGAGCTCTAAGATTCTCGCTCTCAAGGGTAGGGGACAAGTTGGTGCTCTGACATCAGCAGAAAGAGGTCAGCTGTCGACCTTTGATGTGTGCATGTCAGCTGGCGGAAACTTCATTCCACCATTCGTCATTTTTCCAAGACTTCGAATGAAAGCGGAGCTCCAAGATAGAGTTCCACTCGGAACAATGATTGCATGCCACCCGTCTAGTTGGATGCAGGGCAAAATTATTCTTCGGTGGTTTGACCATTTCCTTGCTCATGCCAAACCATCAGCTGGCGACCCATTGTTGTTAATATTAATATTAGATGGTCATTCTACCCATTCAAAAAACCTGACATTTATTGAAAAAGCAAGGGAGAACCACACTATCGTGGTTTGTTTACCGCCTCACCGTAGCCGTAAATACAGCCTCTGGATGTCTCGTTTATGGGCCCGTTCAACACATTCTATATTCAAGCTATTGAAAAATATCTAAAACAATCCTGGAAGGGTTGTAACCCAGTTTCAAGTTAGCCGACTTTTTGGGGAAGCTTTCTTAAAAGCAGCAACTCCAACCGTAGCAATAAATGGATTTCGCAAGTGCGGCATTGTGCCACTAAACCAAGATGTCTTCACAGAAGCTGATTACGTTGCTGCCGAATGCACTGATGTGCCTCTTCACCAGCCTAGACCAAATCAAGAAGTGCGTGAAGAACGTCAGACTGAAGACCCCATACTTGAGGCAGCTGAAGAAGACGTGGAAGAAGAAGGCCTACGTCTCGAAGACCCACAAGATCAAACTGAGGCTGGGCAAGAATATCTACAACCTGGACCATCGTCCAGACCCCAACCAGATCCACCCTCCGGTCCACAACCTGGACCATCTTCCAGACCCCAACCAGATCCACCCTCCAGTCCACAACCTGGGACCTCTTCCAGCTCACAAACAGGATTTTCCTTCGCTCTAAGCCCAAAAGATATCATCCCTTTACCAAAAACAAAAATTGTTAAAAAGGAAACAAAAAGGAAAAAAGGAACTGCTGCTGTGCTGAGCTCAAGCCCATATAAATTGGAATTAGAACAAGCAAAAATGGAAAAAGAAGACAAAGAAAAGGAAAAAGAAATGAAGCGAGTTGCGAGTGCTCAAAAGATGAAAGAGAAAGGAGAAAAAGGAAAGACGACTATAAGCAAAAGAAAAACTACAAACACAGTAAGCAAAGCAGGAAAGAAATATAAAAAAGGAAAGTGTGGAGTTAAGGTGAGACGTCAACTACAATTTGATGATTAATCTGACAGCGATGATAGTGACACTGATTGTCTCTACTGCAATGAATTGTATTCATGTTCAAAGGATCGTGATGGATGGATAAAATGCTCTGGTTGCAGCCGCTGGGCCCACGAAGCTTGCGCCGGTTGAGAGGACGAGGACGATCGTTTCGTGTGTGAATATTGTCTGTAGGAACCACAGAAACAAGTTATTTTGTCAAATTTATTTTTCGTCATTTTTTTATTTAATAATGTAGTGTCTTTTTAAGCCATTTTCATATTATATGGCCAAGTATGTAGTCAAATTTAATTTTCCATCCAATAATGTAGTGTCTTTTTTGTGCCATTTCCATATTATTTGCCTAATTACATTGTAATACATTTCTAATATTGATATAAATCTGTTTACTATTTATTACACCAATCCCGGGCAAAGTGACCACAAGTGTCCATTTGGTAGAGTAAAAAAAAAAAATAAAAAAAAATACAAGGGGTTACTTATAGTACTACACCTTTATACCAATAGATAGCTAACTTAATAGGCTAGATATACATGTCATATTGTTTCTACAAATTAACATTTGAAAAAGATATAAATAAAATTCCCTTAGAGTGGCCGCTTTGCCCGGGTCTCCCCTACTACATAAAATTGATGTTTATTCATACATTGATTTCTCTTTTTGAAATAACTGAGACGAACTGGGCAGTATATATCTATAAATATTTGACAATATTTCTCATACATATGATTGGTCGTAATAGTTTTTTTTTTTATTATAGCAACTTTGTATAGAGTTAATTTTTATGCTTGCCAATCAAATGCATTTCTCTGGCTTGGTCCAGCTTCCAGAAGAGAGCAGTTATAACAAGTTCTGATTCGATCTGGAGTAGCTTTTAGCTACAAAAAACACATCCAAATGCTCTAAAATACAAACAAAAGTGTTCTGCACCTTAACGGGCCATACACAATGCAACTTGTCATACAACCCGGGAATATTCGACCGTCGAAATTATTGGAAACTACCCGGGTTGTACAACTTGTATAGTATAAATTTTTGAGCAGACGAACATACAGACCCATAAATAAGAAATAATAACCCTTATCCACTGAAAATACTGTTAAATTCTGAGAACCTTCCGGCTACAAAGTAGCCATCATCAGAGTAAACTAAATAAATCAAAATTTGCCTGTTTAAATATACTATTTTAAACATTAACTGTCCCGTATAAGATAGCAAAATGGTTAGTTATTCATCAACTTCCAAGCGGCACCAAGTTTGTCTATGAGAAATTCTTTGGAACTAATAGCAAAATTGAAAGATTTCAAACTTGAACCTGTTGATACTCTAGTTTCATTTGATGATACTATTTATGAATACCCCAATCCCTGAGTCGATTAAAATTCTGAAGAAACGGCTTTCAAATATTAATATCCCTGTTACAAACTGCACAAAATCAAAATCATATACATTTTTCAAACAGAAGACGGTAAAATGCTTCTAACCATTTGGTTTGAATTTCCTAGTATTTATTTGTGTTAAGTGCTGAATTTCGTGCCGAATAACTTGGGTATTCTCTTGACCAAAGCGACTCAACTTGCCTTCTGTCTTGCCAGCACTGTAATCTAACCAAGACTGACGACGACTAAACAATTTTTTGTTCCAATTTGACATCAAATGTAATCCATAAAATAATTTTGTACCAATTGTTCCGGGTTTTCCAGCAAAACGGACCGAATTTTTCCATTTTCCGACATCATATTCGGGTTCAGTGGACCAAAAAACGCCCTGATCCCAAATTTCAAAATCTTTGGATTAAAAGAGATATTCCATTTGTTATAAAAGAAGAAGGGGACGACCCTTGAAAAAGAAAAAGGAAGCATCCCATGAAACTGCCCCCTCCTCGAGGCGAGTTCGTGGCCAGGGGGGGAGACTATAACAAAGTATGTTATTAAATGATCTGGCCATTTATGAGAGAAGTAGGGGATGACGTTTAAGGTAGAATTAATAAAATAACTACTGTTGAGTCAATATTATGATTTTTCTGGACTTGTAACTGTTGATTCATTATATTTTGAAATTTCAACCCTTCAAAGTGTTTTCTATGAAATCCAATTATTAAATCCTTTTATAGTATGCTTTTTCAAACCTTTAATATTATCATGACGAATATGTACATTAAATTTAATTTGTAACATTGTTTTGACTATTATACTTGTTAGTAATATGAAATACACAATTATTGTACACAAGGGCAAGTTGACTGGAACTTTGTTCGTTCTTGCTTTTTAGGTTCTTGACTAATGGTAGTAGTCGTTGGAATAGATCGATTTGCTTCAACCATTTCCTGATGGTAGTCTGAATCTAACTGCAAATATGGTTTGAACGATTGGCTATTTCCATGAATAGAATAGAATAGGATTTATTTCTCGAATACATACATGTTTCAATACAGTTATAATATACTTTTTTCAATGGAATGATTTTCATGTATGCTAAAGCTCATGTGAGCTATTGATAAGTGTAGTTCATTTTGAGTTGTTTTTTACACACATATAAGCAATTAACAATATGTATAATATAAGTTAGGTTTTGGTAAAATAATGACTAGTGAATGTTTATAATAAAAGAATGAAAAATTTTGATGGTTATCATAATAAAAACGATTTATATGTGGTTGATGAAGAATACTCTGGTATCGTAATAAACGTGGGTTTGAAAAAATGTTTTGGCCTTAATTTTAAAAATGTTAAGAGAAATTATTCCTGTTATTGAGGGCGGTAGGTGATTGAATGTTTTTATTGCCATATATAAGGGACCTTTTCTGTTCACTGTATAATTGAATTGCGTGGTATATAATTGTTTTTGTTGCGAGTGTACATCCGTGAATTGTTCTACTTCACGTTTCTTTTTAAAGCTAACAAGGAAAGACGATATAGATACAAATTAGTAATTGTCACTACTTTCAGTTTTTCAAAATGACTCCTACAGGATTCGGTTTGTTTTATCCCACAAATAGCTATGAGAGCTCCTTTTTGTATTATGAATGTTGATTTCCACTGAATGTCCTTTTGAGTTTTGACTCTATACCATATTGAACTAAGCTGTAGAAATAATAAAGCCATAATCTTTCATAATTAGTGCCAGTTCTCCTACGGGTATGCCCTATCAAAATCATATGCCTATTCAAAACAGAAGTCGGTAAACTGCTTCTAACTACTTAGTTTGGATTTCCTAGTATTTATAGGTGTTAAGTGCTGAATTTCGTGCCAAAAAACTTGGGTATTTGTTTGAAAAAACCTTGCCTTCTTTCTTGCCCGCACTATAATCTAACCAAGACTGACCACGACTAAATAATTTTTTGTTCCAATTTGACATTAAATGTCATTCAAGGCCTCTCATAAAATTACAATCAAAATATCATATTAAGTAGTTGTAACGTTGAGTGACGTTTATAGATAATATGTCAATATATCAATTAAATTGCAAAAACGTGTAAAATTTTTTTTACCAAATATCACTCGACGTTAAATTAAAATTCGAAAATTTCTTATCGGTTTTGAATATTCTGAGAAAATTATCCCGAGCCATTTTCAAAATATTTATACCCTCGAAAGAATTTCCGGAAATAACCTCTAGTGGTATTACTAGAGAAAATATTATGTAATCAAGACATCGAAAGGCAGCCTGTAATACAAATCTAATTGATCATTCAGAATTTTAAAGTTGTTATTTTAAATAACTTGAAAATTCATTCTAGGTTATTTAATTATAAGCTTAATTTCTGAAAATGCAAAATATTAAGTTCCTCTAATTTTGAGGAGGTATGTCTTTATGTATGTTATGTATGGAGCAAAATTATTTCACTTTCAACTAAAAATATTATAAACAAACTAGCCAATGTGCAATGGGCAATACACTGCTCTTATGGCCAATAATTTTCTAAGCGAACTTGAAACCTCCTTAAAATCAAAATTAAATCAATTTCCAAATAGGTATAGATAAGTTGATGATATTTTAGCGATTTTGATTTACATGGCTTTTTGAACACGCTTAATCGACAATTTGATTCACTGAAATTCACTGTCGAAACAGAAACAGATAAGCAGCTTCCTGTCCTTGATATTAACATTATAAAAGATGGTAATCACTTGGAAATCGACCTATACAGAAAACCCACTCAGTCAAATAGGCATTCTCCGGCGGATTCAGCTACACGATTTAATTATAAAATAGCTCTATTTAATAGTTTTCATGTTTAAAGATTATTGAACGTCCCTTTAAGTCAAATTATAACAAGGAGGTTGGGACACTTCAGCAAATAGCGTTGGACAATGGTTACGACAAATCTTTGATCAATAATTCAATATCTAAACAAAAAAGAAAACTGGAACGCAACCAACTAAATAAATTAGACTCACTAGGTACCTCCAAATAGTTCAATAAAATTCAGAAGTTTCAGTTATTCTCCTTGAATAATTAATAAATTCTGTGCAAAATATGCGTTAGCCGAACATATTTTAAAAACAGCTAACACCATTTCTCAAAAAAGTGTATCTCTTTTAAAACACAATACGGACAAATATCTAGGTAATTTGGGAGGGATAGAAATGTATAAGCTGAAAAACAATTCATTAAATTACAGCTGAGGGTGACCCCTTGTTTGCATTATTGCCCCCACATAGTATTTAAACAGGTATATTTTAATTTGTAATTTAGTTTACTCTGATGATGGCTAGCCGAAAGGTTCTCAGTACCTTAACTGTATCTTTAGTGGATAAGGGTGATTATTTTTCATTCATAATGTTACAGTGTATTCATAGTGTATTCTTTTATAGTTTATACAGACTATGAGTGGCGGCTCGTGAACTTTTTAAGAGAGGAGGCTGGACATAAAACGTTCTTGTAAAAATATACTTTATTCAGCCAATAAATTTAACCTTTGCACAGCGACCGTACCAGCTACTTCAGTGACAAAATTAATTGTTGCCAATCAAGAACCAACGTGGAGGTGTAGAGTTTCTTTTGGCAAAACATTTTTTTATTCGTTTTTTTTTCTTTGGATTTTTGATATTTTTTATTTTTTTTTTGAAATTTTTCATAGTTTGTTTTTTTTTATTATTTTTATTAACTTTTTTTATACATTAACGGAATTCTACGGTCTTTAGTTTGCGAAAAATGATCAATAATATTATCATAAAATGTATCATTTTGTTTTAAGTGTTTTACTAAATCTTTTTCAATAGATATCAAACTAACATTGTATAAACGATTTTGGCCCATTGTATTTCGCATGTAAGTTTTAGTTCGTTTGAGAGTAGAAAATGATCTCTCCACCGATGCCGACGTGACAGGAATGGTGACTGTCAAACAAAGTAGTTTATAAAACTGAAGTAAAACTTGTTGCAAATCATTGTCTATCATATATTTTATCATATCGGCGTGAATGTCGTACTGGCCTAAAATATCTTTATCCGAGTAGGTATATAACCCATAATTCATTGTGCAGTGCTATTTTATCAAAAAATTTATATTTTAGAACTCAGTTTTCTAAAAGTGTATTGGGAAACTCTTTTGAAAAAGATTCGAAAAATCGTCTACTCGTCAAGTCGAAAAACTTCAATTCATGTAAATCGGAAAATCGAATCTCAATTTGACCTTTAATAGTATCTAAAATTTCATAAAAAAAGTTGTTATAATGTAGTTTCTTGTCTACCAAATTATATGTTTTCCTCCTTTAACAATATTCTGTTTACCGGTTAATTTAAACTTAATACTCGATGTAATATGTTCCTGCGATTTTTCATGTCTGTCTATATCACGAGCTAAATTTTTCAAATCATCATAACCCGAGTGCCCCCAATATGAAGTTGTATCAGATGTAAATAGCAAGCAATATAATTTATTGTGTATTTCGATTTTGAAACATACCTGTCATCGTCACCACTAATCCTTTCAAATCCGGTAAAGGCCGTTTATTTTTAACAAAACACTTTTCTATCATATGTTAATCCACTAAATGGATTTTCTAAGAACCCAGCAACTAAGTCACTCATCATTTCAACGTTCACCGATTAGATAAATTATAACTTAACTACTTAACCTTACTTCGCCTCGCGGTACAAAAACAAGAACTAACGGAACACGACACGTGTCGCATTCTTCTAGCGGAAGGGCGGTAGCAAGTAATCGTATTTCATTCGACCGACGATTCCGTACGAGAAGCTAGCCTACATAGGGTGTTGCCATATTCGCTCTTTCACCCTATCTGGCAATTGAACTGTTCGGAAAACGGCAACTGTGTTGACCACACATATTTAGCGTTTGAGATATATAGAGAATCTAGCCTCTGGCCTCTGTGGCCAAATTAAAAATAACTACTGAGAACGGGGAATTAATTGTAAAATTTAAAGAATTATCAGAGAAACAGGAAATAAAATGGAGAATGAGCATTAAGATAAATTGGTGAGGAGGCTGAGCCTCCTTAGCCTCCTTCGAGGAGCCGCCACTGCAGACTATATTTATCTCTTGTTGCCATTATTATACAAATTTGACATGTTCGACCGACACTATTAGTTAAATTTCCAGCTAAATACTGATACTTAAATAGGATAAAAAAAGTGTTTTTTGTTCATACATTCAATGATTGATGATGATTTATAGTGATTATGAGGATTTATGGAGATTTATATGAATTTGTACTGATTTGGGCGGATTTACAGGAATTTATTGTTGTCTCTACAGGTTTTATAAGGATTTATTTGCCTTCGGAATAATATTTCTGTATTGCTATTAGAAAACTGTTATTCGCTGTTCAACCAATATTTTAACATATTGCAGTAACAGTTGAAGGTTAAAAATCAAAATAGTATCTTCTATATTTTTATAAAACATAGATATAAAAAAACTAATATTACGTTATAAGTAATTCATTCATGGGAAATTTCAAATTTGGATCTGCGTTTTGTATGTTTATTATATTCAGTTCAAAAAGCATCTAAATTGTTAAAAAAAATGTGGCATATATATATCCAGGATTTGAAATATGTCAACTTAACATCCTTTCGAGCCCAACGATAATGACAGGTTCCATTTTTTACAGATGCATAATTTTCATCATTTTGGGAACCATATATCTTATAAAACCTTTGAAATGTAATATTTTCATAAAGATATAAAATGTAAAGTTGATATAGAGGGTATAGTGTTTTATGACACGTACTGTGTTACTTTATTATCAGGGCACAAAATAAAGAAAAAGTGTCATGGGTGGGTAGTTATGAGAGGAGCGCCTTGTATTTACTAAGATGTATTTCAGTTTGTATATTATATTGTTATCCGTACACATGGCATAAAACTACGATGGGAGAAACGTGCACATCCGGTGTTACATGGACCATATGATGCACCGAACGTTAACATGACGCCGTTATGTCAAAATATCAGACTGCATTTATTATGAATTCATTTTAAATATTAAGTGGATACAGTTTCTTTTTGATATTGTCTCAAGTGGTGGAAATTAGTCCAGATGCATTATCTTCAATCAAATAAAAGCTTGATAGTGGAAGCAGTTAGTTTGTGATAATTTATCATATTGATAAAACAAAACATTCTACCTTTTATGACTCATATTATAGAAACACTAACGTGAATATATTTTCGACAACTACATAACATAGAACCTTTTCACTTCCTTTCACCCCTGAAAACTCCAATGAAGAATTGAATATATTAAGTTAATAGCACTATAGCCATCAACAATGTAACAATAATTGAGAAATAAATGAATATTTATTGTTGGCTTTCGCCAGAGATAGGTGCATAAAATTGGCAAGGTTTCTCGAGTACAGATCGATCAGTAACAGGAAGAAGTAATAGTTACTGACAGTTGTTTTGCTCTCTCAAACTCATCAGCGGAATGAGTATGTACGCGATGTTACTGAACGATAATTCTGTCGTGGAAGACACAATGTTGGAGTGCCAAAATGTCTAACGCCACCTACCTTATCGTAGATGTCCTCTGAGAAATCCAAGCAATATACGTTATTGACTGATTGATTTCTCGAACGTTCCAAAAGTTGTGGGAAATGTTTGATTACTTGAGTTTCAGATGTCGATTGGCGACAACGAACAATGTAACATTTGAGGTACTATTAGTTTGTAATGTTAGTTATCGATCTACAATGAATTTTAACCTGAAATTATATAGATTAAATAATAGATATTAGATATAAACTTATCCTTTCACAAAAAGTCTGATTCCTCATCAAAATAAGTTACCGGCTGAGGATGGGATCTTCCCGGCTCTCTTACAATAGGGCTTGAAGGTCACCACGTACCGAGGCTTTGTAGGTCGGTCAAAGTTGTTTTCATTACTAAGGCGGGAAGAAGTGACTTCACATACGCCTAATATTTCCCCCTATAAGCCTCACGTTATTTCTCTTGAAAGCGTGGAGATGTTGGTCGATAGGTATATGAAAAACGGTGCATCAATGAATTTTCCACTTTACCGTCGAAAGTACGTCTACCAAGTAGGCAAATCAACCGAGACGGCCCTTCATAATCGAAAGGACTCTTGGACATCGAAGGGGCAGTTGTTTTCATTCCTATGGCGGGAAGAACTGACTTCACACAAACCAAATCTTTCTTGCCCTATCAGTCTTTCTCGTATTTTCTCTTGTAACTGCTGGAGATGCTGGTCGATAGGTATATCAAAGACGAATTTTCCGCTTTACCGTCGACAGTACGCTTACCAAGTGGGCAAATCAACCGAGGCGGCTCTTAATAATCTGGTTACCCAGATCGAAGGAACTCTTGGACATCGAAGGGGCGTTCGACAACACCTTCGAGTTCAAGCTCCGGAAAGACACGGAATCGAACATACCTTTGTTAGGTGGATCAAGACTATGCTCTCGCAGATACGGATAACGATGCACCATAATGGTAGCGTCGCATGTACACATGTCACCTGAGGGTGTGCTCAGGGAGAAGTACTGCCTGTGCTTCTTTGGTGCATGACAGACGATTTGGCAGCTGTGAGTCTCTGCAGACATGCGGCTATCTTGTGTTAGCTGCAGAACACTGCACTTGTCATCGTGCTTCGCTGGTTTCAGTTCGGTACAGAACTCATTATTCTCACGAGGAAACGGAATTTATTTCCCCTACCAGATATCTTGCACCTGAAAGGCTCAGTAAAGTACCTTGCAGTTATCCTCGATACTGAACTGAGCTGGAAAATGTACCTGGAAACCCGGATGAAGAAAGCTGTTGCATCCTTGTGGGCATACAGGAGAGCCTTCGCAAATACATGGAGTCTACAGCCGTAGGTTCTGGACTGGATCTAAATGGCCATGATTCGCCCAATCATAACAAATGCAGCCGTTATGTGGTGGTCAGTGACAAAAACTGTACTGTCCCGTCTGTGGCTGGACAAAGCTCGGCGAATCACCTGTGTGGCGATAACGGTGCTATGAGGAACGCCCTTACTACGACTCTGGTGAGGATCGTCCCTCTACAGCTCCAGTGCCTCGCGGTCATGAAAAAACTTGGGATTCGGCTGCTGAAAGTTGCCCGATCTTCCGATTGATGCGGAATGCGTTATGCCTGCTATCAGGTTTTAAACACCAGTAGTCCTCATAACCCAAAGGACGGACTGGGAGAACAAAAACTCCGGACTACTTCTGCCAGGGGGATTCGTGTGATTCAAGACTGGCTAGTCTAGCGGTGCCAAAGTATACTCATGCACACCCAGGGTGGAAATTTCAGTTTCCCTAGGTGCTCACGAAACTGTTTTCCAAGCCGAAGTATGTTCAAACTGGACCTGTACCCTGAGAAACCTCAGACTAAACTACCGAGGCAGATGGACTCATATCTGCACCGACTGCACTGTCATATAGTGACTTCTAGGCTTGTTTAGTTCAGGGAGACCCTGGCTGAGTTAGCCAGAAACCAAACTTCAATCGGAAGTTCTTCTTTCTATGAGCAGAAAAGCATAATACTGGTGACAGGACTTCTTACAGGACACTGTTATCTGAATAAACATCTACACTTAATGGACATTGTTGATGACCCAGGTTGTAGCAGAAGTGGCGATGCGGAAGAAATTGCCTCTCATATCCTAGTGGAATGACCAGCACTGGCTTCCCTTAAGCTACAATACCTCGACAGCGTGTACATGCCATCTGAGGCCATAAAAGACATTAGTCAATGCAGAATTCTAACCTGCGGCGCTGTCTTAGGCCTGCTGGACTGAGTCCAATAGGCGCATAATGGACCCACCAATCAAGCAGTCTGAGTGATCAGGACTTGTCCATCTCGATTTTAGGTTGATGATTGATTGTTACTTTGGTTAGGTTTGGTGCCACCATCTGGCGTTCAAGTAGTTAAACATTCCTCGTAACTTTGAGTTCGAGAAATCTATTAGTCAATGTAGTACACTGTTTGACTCCTTAGTGGGCCATCTATTTGAAGGTGGCGTTAAATATCTTGGTCTTTTTACCACGCTGTTTGTCGCTCATATGTACCTCCAACAGAATGATCGGTCAGTAACGTTACAAACTTGCTCATTCTACGGAAGAGCTCTATGAGAAAAGCGTCAGTGGCGGCTCCTCGAAGGAGGATAAGGAGGCTCAGCCTCCTCACCAATTTATCTTAATGCTCATTCTCCATTTTATTTCCTGTTTCTCTGATAATTCTTTAAATTTTACAATTAATTCCCCGTTCTCAGTAGTTATTTTCAATCCGGCAACAGTGGTCAGAGGCTAGATTCTCTATATATCTCAAAAGCTGAGTTGTGTTGTTCAACACAGTTGCCGTTTTTCCGACCAGTCAATCGCCAAATAGCGTGAAACGGCGAAAACGGCAACAGGGTAGGGAGGCTAGCTTTTCGTATCCATTCGTCGGTCGAATGAAATACGATTACTTGCGCTCCCGCCTCCCGCTGCTAGAAGAATGCGGTTAGTTGTTGTTTTTATTCCACGAGGCGTAGTAAGGTTAAGTAGTTAATTTTTAAGTTATAATTTATCTAATCGGAATCGGTGAACGTTAAAATTATGAGTGACTTAGTTGCAGAGTTCTTAGAAAATCCATTTAGTGGATTAACATATGATAGAAAAGTGTTCTTCAAAAACAAACGGCCTTTACCGGATTTGAAAGGATTAGTGATGGCAGGGAAGTATCAAAATCGATCTTTAATACTGATAATTATAAAAAATATGTATGGTTAACGGGATCTGATGTACACAATAAATTATATTGCTGGTATTGCTTGCTATTCACATCAGATACAACTTCAAGTTGGGGGCACTTGGGTTATAATGATTTGAAAAATTTAGCTCGTGGCCTAGAAAGACATGAAAAATCGCAGGAACATATTACATCGTGTATTAAGTTTAAATTAACCGGTAAACAGAATATTGTTAATGCGATTGATTCTACACGAACACGCGAAATCGAAAATCATAATAAAACAGTTAAAGAAAACCGCGAAGTATTAAAAAAAATCATTGATTTCTTATTGTATTTATCATTTCAAGATTTGGCTTTTAGAGGGCATGATGAAACTGAAAATTCAGTTAATAAAGGTAATTTTAGGGAATTGTTAGATTTGTTTTGTAAATACCACAGTAAGCTTCGCGATTTTATGACTAACGCGTCAGTATTTGCAGGCATTTGTTTTGTTTTATGCGGGTATACTGGTTGAGTGACACCACGCGAAATAAGGTTAGATTAGAATTCGTCTGTTCGGTAAATTATTAATTGTAAAAATGGACAACTAGTGGAAAGATTTTTAGGGTTCTACGATGTTAGTTCGGGAAGAACAGCGGTCAATTTATTCAATTTTTCAATGGAAACATTTCAACGATTCGACTTTGCTAATAAATCAGACTTACGACGGCATCTGTAATGGCGGGACATTTAAACGGTCTTCAAACAAACGTAAGTTTTAAATAACATAGTAGGAAACAGAATTCCCTGTAATGCTCGAACTCGATGGAATTCTACATCACATGCAATGTTTAGTTTACCATCCATAAAAATAAAGACAAATTAATTGAAATATTTGATTTTATATTAAACAGTGATGACTTTTCAACAGATCAGGATTCATTGAATGCTGCTGTTGGTTTAAAATCTTATTTAGAAAATGAAGAATTTTTGTTATTTTTTGATACTTTTAAATTAATATTTGAACAAACTGATCTTATTTTTCGAATTTTACAACATAAATTCACTAATATAATTCATTCAAGAGATCGTTTAACACATCTCATTGATAAAATTCAAGTTTCCGTTATACAGAATTTCATTTTAAAGAGTTTCTCAATACACTTTCAGATAACTTAGTTCTAAAATATAATTTTTTTGATAAAATAGCGCTGCACAATGAATTATGCGTTGTATACTGGGATAAAGATATTTTAGGTCAGTACGACAGTCACGCCGATATGATAAAATATATGATAGATAATGATTTGCAACAAGTCTTACCTCAGTTTTATAAACTACTTTGTTTGACAGTCACCATTCCTGTCACGTCGGCATCGGTGGAGAGATCATTTTCTACTCTCAAACGAATTAAAACATACATGCGAAATACAATGGGCCAAAATCGTTTATACAATGTTAGTTTAATATCTATTGAAAAAGATTTAGTAAAACACTTAACATAATGATACATTTTATGATAATATTATTGATCATTTTTCGTAAATTAAAGACCGTAGAATTTTGTTAATATATAGAAAAGTTGATAAAATCAATAACAAAAAACAAAATATGGAAAATTCCAAAAAAAAAAGAAAAAAAATTAAAAATCCAAAAAAAAATAAAAAACAAAAAACGAACGAAAAAAAAATTTGTGGGCAAGAGAAACTCTATACCTCCACGTTGGTTCTTGCTGGGTAACAATCAATTTTGTCACTGAAGGTTAAATTAATTGGCTGAATAGAGTATATTTTTACAAAAACGTTTTATGTCCAGCCTCCTCTCTCAAAAAGTTCACGAGCCGCCACTGAAAAGCGTAACAGCTATCTAGAACTATTAGTTTGTGATGATACTGATCGATCTAGACTAGAGAGATCTCATCATTATCTGGCAAAAGCCAATTAGAAACAAATTAATGTATAAGTAAACCATTTTCTATCTCGATTGTTGTGAAACTGTATCTATTACCGTTTCCCATATCGCCATGATAGACATCATTATCTATATATATTGAGGGATATAGATTGAATTTTCATTTCCACATTTCCATATGAAAATAAATCATGGAATAGTGCCATGGAAAACAAAACATTTGCCAGATGTCGATCAGAGATAATGGTAGCTCCTATCATTCCTAGTGGATGCATGTTTCTTGTCATAGAGGGTTCATATTATCACTACATAGTATAAAACAAATTCGCTTTCTCTGTCCCTATATCCCTATGTATGCTTAAATCTTTAAAACTACGCAACGGATTTTGATGCGGTTTTTTTTAATAGATAGAGTGATTGAAGAGGAAAGTTTATATGTATAATAACATCCATTAAATAGTGGAGAAATACTGTTATTTTTGAGGTTTCTAATGTGATGTCGTAAATAATTACATTTTTTCCGCTTACATTGCAAACGCAGGCTGAACCTTACGAGATATATCAAAATAATGTACTAAGTATTGTACACATTGAAAAGGTCAACCGAAAACTCCGCGATGGTATATGTCTATCTCTTATGGTTATTCCACAATACCATTTTTTTGTCATTTACTTTTTACGACAAATAATGGCTAATTTCCGAAGCGATTTTAACCAAAACCGCAATCCTTATCCAATTAAATACCTTAGATACATTATTGATTTAATATAGATCTATATGGCCCTTTACAGCATATGATTTAAACGAATATTTTCGAAGATATTACAGATTTAAAAATTGCGGGACGTAGCGTTTGCGGCGGTACCTGCCGGAGCGGGCCGCTATGTTTTTATATACAACGTTCACTGTTTTTCTGTAGTGTACTTAGTATCAGCATTGCACCTGTGCGAAGCCGGGGCGGGTCGCTAGTTGTTAATAAAATGAGAAAATTTTATTCAATAAGTTTTTATAAAAATTATGTTTTGTCTTGCTGGAAATATATCTTCGAATATGAATGTTACTCATGTCTGAAGAAGGGAAAAAGTGTGGCAACCTCTAATGTGTTCAAAATTCTTGAACTGGGAGGGTTCATAACATTACTATATATAACATTAAACGGTACTGTGTTAATGTTACATTAATTTATAACTTCCTTTACTCGTTTCGCCGTTTTACGCGTCTGAAGATGAATTCGAGTAACGGAAGTTACAAATTAAAGTCAAATCAACATAGTAGTCTTTTATACAATAAAGACACATGTGTTGCAATTGTTATGCATTTATGCATTCAAGATAATAATTAGCGCCCAGAAATTAGTTCATTTCATATTCCCAGGCTTCGATACTCAATGTGAAATTCCCTCCTCAAACCAAAGATGAAGACACACTAGTTAACACACCACAAGAAGAAGCCAACCTTTTTGTTGAAAATTCCACTGTGGATGCACAAGGGAAGGACGCTCCTAATATTGTCGCCGTCGAAAGCCATATGCCTGAAATTGTCTTTCGTCGGCGCACAATTACGCGCAATCTGCTTGATCACAATACCAAAACGTCTACGGGGCTAGGCGTTATTCGACCTGTCGTTCTCAAGAAAGTGCGCCAGAATTAACACCAGTTTTCTGAAGGTTGTTTACCCTTTTATACAAACTTGGTGTTTTCCTTTCTGCTGGAACATAGCTAGAGTCCAACCAATTGCAATAAAGGAAAGAAGACCCTTCCTAACAATTATAGACTATTATCCGTGTTCTCTAAAGTGATGGAGAAAGCAATCAACATCGAGCTCATCCAAAACCTAGATAGCTCCAAAATCGTGAATGATCGGCAATATGACTTTCGTCAGCAGAGATCAACATGAGACCTGCTTGCCTACATAACACATGTTTGGCAGAAATCTGTTGAAAAATATTGGGAATCTCTAGCTGTGGTATTGGATGCACCAAGGCCTCCTTGGGAAACTTCCGTCATATTTTGTATGGTTTGCTGCCTCAACTTTGTCGCTTATTATGGAGTTATCTGTGTCCCGTTCACAACTTTGCTAATGATGATACACTTCATGTCACTTTCTCATCTAGAGCACCTATACCATCCAATGAAGCCAGACCAGCAGCCCAGAGACAGGTTGACGCAATTATTGAAGAACTGGTACCGATTTTGAAATGGAGAACTGGTAATCTAGTAGAGTTTAATGCAACCAAAACACAAGCTTGCATCTTCTCCAGGAAGGTAGATCCCACAATCCTTAATATGATGATGTCAGGTATGAAGTCTTCCATATCCATGCTAGGGATCCATGGGATGACCATGTGAGGTCCATTGCGAAAACCGCTTCACATAAACTTGGTTTTCTATTCTGTGCCAGCAGCTCCTCATAATCTACAAAGCACAGACTCGACCTGTCCTAGAGTACTGCTCACATGTTTGGCATTCGGCTCACAAACATACGCTGAAGCTCTTGGATTCTATCCAGAAGAGAGCTATTCGCCCGAATGATGATGTCACACTTACGAATTCATTGACCTGCCTAGGACATCGAAAAAAGTTAGACGATCTTTCACTTTTCTATAGATTTTCCATATAGTCGGGTCAAATTAGACGTTAAAAATGTGAAAGTTCGGAATTTTTTCCAAACAGACCAATCAACTTAATTTTTTTTGCAAATCGTTCCTGGATGGATACTGAACGATATAGAACTTTAAGATCTAGTCGCTCGACCATTCTTCACCTGTTAAACCGGAAATTGGCCAATTTTCATGGGAAAATTTGCAAAATTAGTACGTATTGCCAAACTGGCTGGAAAACTCCACTTGGGGGTTTTCGGGGTCGCTGATCACGATTCCGAAGTTAGATTTACCATTTTCGACCGCAGTATTTAGAAATTGGCCAATTTTATTTCAGAAAAATGGATAAATTAGATAATTTCGTAATTTTTGTTGAAATTGGCACTGCTATCAAAAGTCAGGGAATTTATCCGTGACTGCAAATCATTTGTTTCATATTCAATGTCAAATGACGCTTGCGTTCGAGAATCAGTAATTTCTGATATACTGTCTCTTACAAATTATAGTTTTGGAATGGTACCCAGAATTTTATTTATATTATTTTTAAATTTATAAACATTAGAATGTAAGTGTAAATGTAAATGTAAGAAATTGTAAAATATAAATTATAAATTATAAAATGTAAAAAAATAAATGAAATATTAAAATTTTTAATAAAAATATATTCATAAATTCTTGTTCTTATTTGAATTTGTCCATTTTGTTTCTAGTCGGTTGATCAATTTCAGGTATGAAATTGGTAAATTTCTGAATGGTATAATAATAAAAAAATGTTACTCCAGAATCACGAAACCCCCAAACGATATTTTCTAGCCATTTTCAACAAAAATTACGAAATTATCTAATTTATCCATTTTTCTGACATAAAATTGGCCAATTTCTAGCTACCGCGGGGGAAAATGGTAAATCTAACTTCGGAATCGTGATCAGCGACCTCGAAACCCTTCGAGTGAAATGTTTTAGTCAATTTCAACAAAAACTGCGAAATTATTAGATTTGACCATTTTTGGGATATAAAGTTAGCCAATTTCTAGCTACCTTGGTCGAAAATGACCCCCGATTGGAGTTTTCCAGCCAATTTTGGCAATACTTACCAATTTTGCAAATTTTCCAATAATTTTCCCATGAAAATTGGACAATTTCCGGTTTAACAAGTGAAAAATGGTCGAGCGACTAGATCTTAAAGTTCAATATCGTTCGGTATCCGTCCAGGAACGATTTGCAAAAAAAATTAAGTTCATTAGAAATCTCGCATGTTATTCCACCATGAGAGATTTCACGTAGGCGGACTAGACGATAGCCAGCTAGTCACCCCTTCCTTGTCAAGCTCGAAACCTGCGAAACTTCTTCCTATCAAACTTCATTTTTTCATCGAGCGGCGAAGTTGTGAACTCTTTGAAAAGTGAGGTCTTTCCTTATGCCTTCAAGAAAAATTTGAATGCCTATCTCCTCTCTCAACATTCCACCGCTACCTCAGACGATGTTCTTCGAACATTACAGGTTTTCCTCTCGTGTAGTCAAAGCATAGAAATAAAAAATTACAGCAGTATTTTTTTATCTAGATGAGCCATGCACGATATCATATATTCACTGATAAAATAAATCTTGCCATTTTACTTAGATAAACGTAAAATATAATGATTAATGCACGTAGTAAGTTTCTGACCTCTGGTTGTAAGCTATTTTTGTCATTCATGTCAACAACCTGCATGATGTTTACTATTAAATGTACGTTTGATTATTAAACTGGTTATATCTATAGGATATAATTTTGCACTTGATCTGTATGAAATAAATCGTTCACAGTGATATCAGTAATCGTATCTAGCAAACTGTAATGTTTTCATCCGACCGTTCAGAAATTCAACTCATTATGAGTCCCTGTAGTGAAGGAATAATTTAATACACCTGTAGTTGTTCTCGTTGCCAAGTTACTAGCAATAAAAATACAAGAATTTTGTTTATTTTTTTATATAATCGTCTCAATCGACTAGAGCGAACGAATATAATTTTAATACTTAGGGGGCGAGGGAGAATAGCAGTCACCTAAGCAAAAAAAAATCATATTTTCTGAAAGAGAAGAGGTAACATAATTAGAATGAAATTTTCGAAGGTCGAATGTTTATTTTTTTATATAATCGTAACGAATATCACTAGAGCGAACGAAAATAATTTTAATACTTAGGGGGCGAGGGTGAATAGCTGTCACTTAAGCAAAAAAATTCATATTTTCTAAAAGAGAAGAGGCACTATAATTAGCATGATATTTTCAAAGGTCGAATGTTTATTTTTTTATATAATCGTAACGAGTATCACTGGAGCGAACGAAAATAATTTTAATACTTAGGGGGCGAGGGAGAATAACTGTCACTTGAGCAAAAAAATTCATATTTTCTAAAAGAGAAGAGGCACCATAATTAGCATGAAATTTTCAAAGATTGAATGTTTATTTTTTATACAATCGTAACGAATATTACTAGAGCGAATGAAAATAATTTTAATGCTTAAGGGGCAAAGGAGAATTGCAGTCACCTAATCACTAGAGAGAACGAAAATAATTTTAATACTTGGGAGGCGACGGAGAATAGCAGTCACCTAAGCAAAAATTCATATTTTCTAAAAGAGAAGAGGCACTATAATTAGCATGAAAATTTCAAAGATTGAATGTTTATTTTTTATATAATAGTAACGAATATCACTAGAGTGAACTAGAATAATTTTAATAGTTAGGGGGCGAGGGAGAATAGCAGTCACCTGATTAAAAAAATTCATATTTTCTAAAAGAGAAGAGGCCCCATAATTAGCATGAAATTTTCAAAAATCGAATGTTTATTTTTTTATATAATCGTACCGAATATCACTAGAGCAAACGAAAATAATTTTAATACTTGGGAGGCGATGGAGAATGGCAGTCACCTAAGCAAAAAAAATGATATTTTCTAAAAGAGGAGAGGCACGATAATTAGCATGAATTTTTCGAAGAACGAATGTTTTTTATTTTTTTATATAATCGTAACGAATATCACTAGAGCGAACGAAAATAATTTTATTACTTAGGGGGCGAGGAAGATTAGCAGTCAACTAAGCAAAAAAAAATTCATATTTTCTAAAAGAAAATCATGAAATTTTCAAAGATCGAATAAACAAAAATTATTGTCATTATTATATTTATTTATTATTATTATAAAACATTAATCACATTCATTAATTTGTCAGAAATAATAATTCAGAGATTAAAGCGCTTCAAAACATTTCTCTTTCTCGTGCAGTATAGTCACAAAAATATATTCTGTATTCTTTATGAGTTCACGCTCCAGATCCTCCGCATCTAATCTATAACTCTTACTTCCCAAACTCCTTTCATATCCCTGGTATCGTGTCTCATAGAACCGGACAATTTTCTTCCTGAGAATCTTCCGAAGACAAAAGTAATTTAGGTTTCTGCTTCTCATTTTTTGCCTGAGTTTTTATTGATATTCTCCTCAGCTTTAATATATATGGCCAATTGCATAGATTTTTCAATTTTAATTTGTCTTTTCTTGTTTTTTTCATCTAATTGTGATTTCATTGGCGTGAACCTTAACATTTCAGAATTCTGTGTGTTTTTCTCGATTGATTTTCTTTTCAGGGACTGTTGGTATCTCTCTTTTGAAGGGTCGGGAAAAGTAGATAGTATGGTGGTTTTTGTGCAAAATTTGCCTCGAAACTTTCAGGAACCGAAACCGGGTTAGCAAAAAGTGTGGATTGCTGCTGAAAAGCTGAACTCGGACCAGGCTCAGAGGTAGCAGAAGTCTCCATTGTCACGTTCTCACCCTCTCTTATTAAAAAGATCTCTTCAGTGGCAGGCATGTTTTGGAAATCATTCGTAGTCGAGAAGTCAGTGATCCCAAATACGCTTATTTAAAAGGTATATGCCGCAAGCTCGAAACGAGAAACACATTTTTGTACTGTAGCCACAATAAGCTTAGTTGAAGGTGAAAACGATTTCGTAGGGCGTTTTTTTTTTCCGACCATAGCTCTTCGTAAACAAGTCAGTAACATTCACGTCTAAATACATCTTCTAAGGACCCGTAGAATTGAACGTCCAGTGATGCGTTAGGTACGATATGTATGGGGGAATAAAAAGCACAGTTAGGCCTTGTTCGCCGAATCAATGGTATGATTTCATACTTCGTTATTTTTACAACCAAATAATAATAAATAATACGACATACTGCTAAAGTGTTATTGTTAATATGCAATGTTTGAAGGAATTATAGTGTTTAAGAAAGTGAAATAAAATTTATTATTTTGATGTGCTTATGCAATAATTTCAACTAGCAACAGCAATTATAATATTCACAACCACAAATTTAATACACACATTTTATCGATTTAAAATATAGCGTAATAGAGCGTATAGCTTTAAAAAATTAAAATTTCAGAAGAGGAAGCGTTCCTCTTCTGAAGTGTAATTTTTCTTACCTGTATTTGAAACTCTTAGTTATCAGAATAATTTTATTTTTTATATCTTTTATGAACATCTTGTAAAATATATGCATGATGTAACTGAAATTAATCATTTTAACTTCCACTGGGTTTTCTCTCAACTAAAGAGTGAATTGAATACCGTAAGTAATGTTTTTTTATGCGACGCTACAAAAGTAAGTAAGTTCTTTATTCCATAGTATGTTGAACAAAATTTACCCATATCAATCAAGTTCGTTAGCACATACATACATTATGTAACAGAAAATACAGATCCACATGATCAAAGATGATGAATATGAAAGATAATCGCCCAACTTGTGTGGCTTCTATTTGTTGAGATATTAAATTCATCCTAGTAAAATAGTGGTAATGAGATTATCGAAAGCAGATTGACTTGAAGCTGAAGTTAGGTTTATATATCTTTATCTAAATATTTCAGATGTAGGATCAGTTTTATATTAATAATTGATGAAATAAATTCTCAAAAACCATTCTGTAACCTTCTTGAACCTTCTTTAACCTCTTCAAGGACAAATTATTATTTCGATGAAAAAAAAGTCGAAAATTTTTCTATGCTATAATATAAACGTTATAATGAATGTAAACATAATTTTAAAAATCCATTGTCAAATTTGAAATTTGTAAACTCAAAAAAAGAAACGTACACATATGTTGCCAACGGGCAGATGATCTATTGATGAAAAGACTCCGTACATTCAGGACAGACACTTTCCTGACACTGCTTGCATCTGTACCTTGTTCTGCGATTGCAATTTTTATCATGACATCGTGGTGGATTTTTGTAATCCATTTTCATCGAGTAGTGTCCTACTCCATTCAAGCGGACTTCAGGTGCAACTTTGGTCCACGCCCTCTTCTTTTTTGGTGTAGAGTTTTCTTTTGAAGGTCTTCCTCGTTTCCTTACATTTCCATTCAATTCAATCAGAGTTGAAGCGGTAGATGCTTTGAATTCCAGTAGAGGCATCTTAGATCCTTTGACTTCTCTGAATAATAACCAAGCATTTATTATTGCTACATTCATAAAATGAAAAACAATCCTCAGATAGCACTTCTTGTTTTTGAGAGCATGTGGATAATGGGCAATCATTCTATCTGCTAAATCTACGCAACCCATAAACCGATTATACTGAATAACAGCCTGTGGCCTTTGAACCCCAATATAGGTCTTCGTTTTCCTATCCCATCTTCTTACAACATCTTGAGGATCCTTCCCAGCAAAAGACGAAATCATATACACAAGATTGTTGTCTGCCCATCGCAAAACTGTAATGTTGTCTGAAGATGTTGCCATGGAACACGAACCTCTACCTTTCTTCTGTAGCGTCTTACCATCCGTTAGTTTTTTGCATGCTTCGTGGATCCTATTGGCCCTAACCGTTCCAACTATATGAATATCTGCATTCTTCAGATAGGTGACTGTTGGTATGGAAGTGAAAAGATTGTCCAAAAATATTTTGTGATTGAGACCTGCTAATCCTGAACATAGCCTCACCACTGTATCACCAATAATACCCAATTCTGATTTATTTTGATTCTTTGAAGATTGGTAAATTTCAAATTTTGACACATATCCATCTGCCGAAGCTCGTACCCACACTTTGAATCCCCATTTCTTTGGTTTGGACTTGATATAGATCTTATTTCTGCTTCTTCCTTTGAACGGAATTATCATTTCATCAATAGCCATATATTCAGTTGGTGTAGCAGCATCAGCAAATGTTCTACCCAGAATATCGAGGAAGGGTCGTATTTTTATAAATGCATCCTCATTATTTTCAGGAATATCCTCATTATTGATGAAGTGCAAGTACTTTTTTATTTCCTCATATCTTTTTAGAGGCATAGTGTTGGCAATTAGATCGAAACTCAGTCCTCGAACGGATGACCAATACATCCTATAAGCTGGATATTTTATGTATGTCATTATAATTTTGATGGCAAAAAATTGTTTCATTTCAGCAACACTAACTGAAAAAGAATGTTTTCCAGATTGAACAGCGTAACGAATAGTTTCTGTAGTAGTCAAATTGAAAATTTCTTCTGGGAATAATTTCATGAAGAACGAATATGGAGTATCTCCATTTATATTGACTTGATGGGTACCTCGAAAAATTGGTGGGTTGTTTGTAAAGGCATTATCTTTTTCAGAAAACCATATTAGATGCTGTTGTGTTGGTGCAGAAGATTGTGATGGTGAAGTTGGACTCCTTGGTCTCGTCTTATGACCATTCTTTTTTCTGAATCTCTCAGCCAACGCAGCCAGAGGAATATCATACTCACTGTCAGTATCAGAACTACTCTCAGTTGAATCGGAAACTTCTTCTATATAACCGCCTTTATTTGGCAATTCGAGTAAGGCATCAAATTCTACTTCTGATTGGTCGTCTTCGCAAATGTCAATTTCTTCCAAATCTGAATTATTTGGATTTTGCACAGAACCTAGAATGTGCACTTTTTCTTTTTTTCTACCATAGAATGATGACGTAGCTATCTCACGAAACATGGTATTCATTTCTGAAAAAATTATAAATTTTTTTATTGATAACCTGCACAATATACACAAATGTGTACGGTTATTTTCACGTAAATTTATGCAACACACCATAATTTTATTGTTGTTCTTATTATACACCATTGATAATTAGATAATTATTCAGTACTTACCAATTTTTGTTACACAAATCTACGCGAAATATGAAAAATAAAGCGAGTCGATTTCTTCACATAACCTCAACACAGCGTTCTCGAGCGCGGAGGAAATAAAAATGCGGTAAAATACCGAAGCAAGCAATTCTGATATCAATTTCGCTTTGACTTAAGAGAGGGATTGTAGACAGCCACAACGGTTGCCACTGGGCAGATGGGAACCAAGTTTTGACGAAATGTACACAAATGTGTTTATGTCCTTGAAGAGGTTAAAATACTTCCTTTTGCCATTCACTTAATACTAAAATATATATTTTTTGTACTATTGAATTCGAATTCGATGCAAATACAACTAGTGAGTAGTTAGTTACTAGTTTTCGTCACACATTTGGCAAACACTACAACAGTTTGTGAATAACATTCAAAATTACAAATAAAGTAAAGTAAAGAACTCCTAAATTTGTTTCTATCACAGTTTATTGTATCGAATGGGTAGTTGTATTCAAAAACCATGAAAACCTGCTCAACCTAACAACAATGTCTGAACTTAATCATATCATTGTTCCATAGAACCAGCCATATATGGTTCTCTCTGCAAAAATTGAATGTTTCAAAAGTAATATGAGTTTCATGATTATCGCAAATAAGAAGGAACTGGGCCTTCCTTGTTAGCCTTAATAAATATCTAGCAGTGCTCGAGCTACACCAAAAATGAGTGTTAGTTTGACCAACCATTTTTGGAACAATGATAAATCGCTCAGGCAGGACCATCGTTGAAGAGGAGACAGTTGACAGCTGTTCAAACCTGTTGAGTATGGTCAGAGTCCTGTGATAACTGACAACTCTTGTTCCCATTATACTGAAGTAGCGGACGAATACGATACGTCTGGCTACTAAAAGGATGGAAACAAGAATTGGCACAGAGTTTTTACCTGATCCAACAGGTCGAAGCAGGTGTCAACTCCTGAACAACTTCAATTACATCTTCTTATGATCTGAATTTTGTATTGAATATTTATAATATTTTTCTCCATTCATTGTAATTAAATAAGCATATCATTTATAATTCAATAACTGTCGAATAGGATTTCCATCAGTCTTTATAAATCTCGAAATACCAAAAAAATTAATCATAACAACACAAGCCGGTGACGTCTATTTATTTTGGAATAGCTTAACTCAAAAGTTGGAACCGATTATGTTATTTTTCCAAAAGGCCAAGACCATGATCTGTGCCGGTGAATCCGAGTGACCACGATTTTGAAATACTAGGAGTTTAAATGTATCTTGAACGTATCAGACTCACAGTTTTGGCATTGTGAAGATATGATGCCAACCTTTACACAGTCTATGTCAGCTTTAGATTTATGTTTGAAGAACTTTTCAGAATTGTACCACGTTTAGCAGATACTTGCAAGGTGCATTGAAGCACTAAATAAATGAGAAAAGGACTCTTGCTTCAAGAGTGTTATCCTACCTCTGTAATCCACTGAAATATGAAGGATGTTCCTTAATGATATGCAAATATTTTAAGGATTGATTCTTGGGTCAATTTTAAGTAAAAAAGTTCGTATAAATCTTCTAAAATGCTCTGTTTTCGATATACAAGATGGCAAAGTTTTATTTTTTTTAGGTTTCAACAATCTTGAAAATGGTGTGAGATATTGAGCTGAGTTTTGGGACAGATTAATGTGACTTCGGAACACGCTTTTTCCCTTGATAAGTTGTTTTAAAATTTAATCAGTGTTGTAGTTATGGGTTAGCCTTACAGCACTTTTAACAAGAAAAGTCGTCCGCCACTGAGCTTTTTCGATCTAGATTTTTTGACCTAGCCAAAAAATCAGTCTTCTAGTTATGGGTTAGCCTTACAGGCCTAGCCAAAAAAATATCTAGATCGAAAAAGCTCAGTGGCGTACGACTTTTTTTTGTTAAAATTGCTCAATATCTCAAACCATTTTCTGGATTTTTGAAAAAACCTGAAAAAATAAAACTTTGCCATCATGTATATCGAAAACAGAGCCTTTTAGGACAGGTTTATAGGAACTGTTTTACTTAAAAGAATCACCCCTTAAAATATTCGCATATCATTGAGGAACTTGCGGTATATAGAAAGATCAGATTAATTACTCTTTGATAAACCGGTTACTAGGGCAATATCCAAAATTTATCAAAAATTTGCTACAAAGAAAATATGACGAAGGCGATGTTCCTATTTTAGAAATGAACCGCATCAAGATAATTAAGGAGTACCATTGAAAGAAAAATTAATATGGTAATTGAAAATTGTGTCTGCGTCCACAAGACCAATATCGCTCGTTGCAACTGCCAGAGCAAATGGCACTTTTTGACTATGATGGTTGTCGTGCCCAGAATCTCCATTTATGTTAGAAATATTTGTTAATCGTACCACCTAACAGGCGTCCAATCAGAAAGTACGTTTTCACGGCTGGGACTTTTGCAGCAAAGGTAGGTCAAAATTACGAGCTATGCATTTAAATGCACTTATGTTGGTAATTTTACATATCTAGTTATCTATCTCTATATTTTGGTATAATTAGTCCGGTCAAATTAGAAGATTTTTTTTGACAACCCAAGAAATTTTCCTGACTCAACCAAATGAGATGCGGTTTTTTGCACACTGTTCGGGAGGCCAAATAGATCATTTGAACAATATAACATATTGCCGCTAGGACGTTCTCTAGCTTTGGGAGCATAAATTGGCCAATTTTCATGTCCAATTTTTGGTAAAATTCGGGAAATCCTTAAATAGTTCGCAAAGTGGCCAAAAAGTCCCACTCGAGGGTTTTCGAGGTCACTGATGAAGATTCCGACACAGACTTTACATTTGACCACTTCCTGGGGAGTAATTGGCCCAATTATTGCCCCAAAAATGGGGCAAATCGACAAATAGTTCGCAAAGTGGCCAAAAAATCCCACATGGGGGTTTTCGAGGTCGCTGATCGAAATTCCGACTTCAGATTTTACATTAACTATTTCCTGGGGAGTAATTAGCCAATTATTGTCCAAAAAATGGGGCAAATCGACAAATAGTTTGCAAAGTGGCCAAAAAATCCCACTCGGGGGGTTTTCGAGGTCGCTGATCAAGATTCCGACGTCAGATTCCACATTTGACTATTTCCTGGGAAGTAATTGGCCAATTATTGCCCCAAAAATGGGGCAAATCGACAATTAGTTCGCAAAGTGGCCAAAAAATCCCACTCGGGGGTTTTCGAGGGCACTGATCAAGATTTTGCTGTCAGATTTTACATTCAACTATTTCCTGGGGAGTAATTGGCCAATTATTGCCCCTACAATGGGGCAAATCGACAATTAGTTCGCAAAGTGGCCAAAAAATCCCACATGGGAGTTTTCGAGGTCGCTGATCGAAATTCCGACTTCAGATTTTACATTAACTATTTGCTGGGGAGTAATTGGCCAATTATTGTCCAAAAAATGGGGCAAATCGACAAATAGTTTGCAAAGTGGCCAAAAAATCCCACTCGGGGATTTTTCGAGGTCGCTGATCAAGATTCCGACGTCAGATTTTACATTTGACTATTTCCTGGGAAGTAATTGGCCAATTATTGCGCCAAAAATGGGGCAAATCGACAATTAGTTCGCTAAGTGGCCAAAAATTCCCACTCGGGGGGTTTTCGAGGTCGCTGATCAAGATTTCGACGTCAGATTTTACATTTGACTATTTCCTGGGAAGTAATTGGCCAATTATTGTCCAAAAAATGGGGCAAATCGACAAATAGTTTGCAAAGTGGCCAAAAAATCCCACTCGGGGGTTTTCGAGGTCGCTGATCAAGATTCCGACGTCAGATTTTACATTTGACTATTTCCTGGGAAGTAATTGGCCAATTATTGCCCCAAAAATGGGGCAAATCGACAATTAGTTTGCAAAGTGGCCAAAAAATCCCACTCGGGGGTTTTCGAGGGCACTGATCAAGATTTTGATGTCAGATTTTACATTTAACTATTTCCTGGGAAGTAATTGGCCAATTATTGCCCCAAAAATGGGGCAAATCGACAATTAGTTCGCAAAGTGGCCAAAAAATCCCACTCGGGGGTTTTCGAGGGCACTGTTCAAGATTTTGATGTCAGATTTTACATCTAACTATTTCCTGGGGAGTAATTGGCCAATTATTGCCCCTACAATGGGGCAAATCGACAAATAGTTCGCAAAGTGGCTAAAAAATCCCACTCGGGGGTTTTCGAGGGCGCTGATCAAGATTTCGATGTCAGATTTTACTATTTCCTGGGAAATAATTGGCCAATTATTGACTGAAAAATGACCAATTTCTAATTGAAAATAATAATAAACATCAATTTTTTTTTCATTTTATTAGAATAACTCAAAATAATATTTGCAAAATGTTTCACAATCATTTACATCAGCATCTTAATAGTATACAATAATATTTAAAACGCAAATAAAGATGAAAAATTATTATATACAATATATATTATTGTACATTATATTATAGAAGAGCAGGTTTTCTTTTATCTGTGAGGAGTCGAATAGGGCCCGATATTTTATAGGAGAGAATGCTATTTTATTCTTACATTCTCCTGTCCGTCTTCACAACTGCTGTAGCATCTTTTGAATCATGCGCATCTTAACTTCCCCTATCGGCGCACTTTTTGAATTGTTGGATGCGCGTCGTCTTGCATAGTAAGTATGTCGTCTGCAGACGCATAAAAAAAACGTTAATGCACATGAATGCACGTGTGTTGTTATAAGACCTTGAAGTGTTAATATTACGTGTCCAAATAATTTGTTCCTTTAAATATAACAAATATTAATTAATATTAATATTAATAAGTATTTTATAATAATATATATCTTGTGTTTTTTTGGTGTTAATGAAAGTAGATCCTGTGTAACAAAATTATTAATTAACTATTTGCAATTGAAAATTTGCCATTTTTCAGGCAATAATTTGTGATTCATCCTCCAGAAAGTGGTAAATGTAAAATCTGTCGGAATCTTGATCAGCGACTTCCAAAATCCCCTAGCACAATTTTTTTTGACATTTAAAAATTTTTTGAAAATTTGACCCTTTTTTGGGGCAATAATTGGCCAATTACTCCCCAGGAAATAGTCAAATGTAAAATCTGAAGTCGGAAACTTGATTAGCGACCTCGAAAACCCCCGAGTGGGATATTTTGGTCACTTTGCAAACTATTTAAGGATTTCCCGAATTTTACCATGAATTGGACAAGAAAATTGGCCAATTTATGCTCCCAAAGCTAGAGAACGTCCTAGCGGCAATATGTTATATTGTTTAAATGATCTATTTGGCCTCCCGAACAGTTTGCAAAAAACCGCATCTCATTTGGTTGAGTCCGGAAAATTTCCTGGGATAATTGGCTAATTTTACCGGACTAAATAGGTTTTTCTATTTAAGGTGGTGAATAGCGATTAAAATTATTTTATCGTTTTTGGTAAGATCCTGTTTTGTATTGTTGCTAAAGCACCAATAATTTATTTATTTATTTATTCATTCATCAAAACCCATACCCATACAGAACTCAAGTTTCACTAAAAATAGGGTAGGAAACATGATAAGATTTGAATCATTAGAAGAATAAGAGTAAGAGATGTAGTAATTTCAATGACTTACAAGTACCTACCTAAATAACAATCCTAGTTACAATCATAGTGAATAATAAATCATAATGAACTTTAATTGAAAGAACAAGTTATAAGGTACAAAGAAAAAGTAATAATAAACACATGGATTAGAAAGTATTTCTCATTTTAATGACGAACCAAATGCTTAATGCAGTTGTTAAATATATCAACACTGGATTCAATAGCTTAGTCACTGCGACACATTATACAGTGGTGAAAAATATAATAAATTAGTATTACTTGTTCTCAAATAGAATAAAGACTTGCTGGGAGTAATAATTGTAGGAACATATAATGATTCGTTTTCAAGAAGTGCCCCTGACCATGGCCTATAACCTCCATTGGATAAAAACCATCTACCTTCAAACAGAGAATCTTTTAAAGCTTCCTTTGAATGCTTTCAAGAGATCTGATGTGTACTCGATAGTTCGGATTCCAAACAATATTTTCATACCTTAAATTAGATCTGACAAAAGAATTGAATAGCACGTGAAAAGTAGCTATATTATTGATTTCAGTAGAGTTGCGTATTATTAATAAAAAAAAGCAATGATATTATAAGACCTAAAGGACGAGGATACGATGTTTTGAATATGGTCAGCAAAAGACAGTTTAGAATCTCAAAGTGTCTTTCATGGTATCTGACCGGCTTAAATCAAGGGCAGATATTAACTAAGCTCCAGCTTGTGATTACATTTAAAGCCTTCTGCAAGTTGTAGATTATTAATGGGATCGTCTAAGATTATCCTCGTAAAATAGGCATTTCGTAATATATCGTTGATAGAGAACACAATGAATAAAGGGGCAATAGTATGTCCCTGAGGTACACCGGATTCGGAAATGAAGATATTCGATTTGATACCATGATACTATACAAATAGACCACTACTCTCAAGATACTTTGTAGATAAGTTAATAATGGGATCGTATAGTTTAAGATCATCCGCGTAAAATAGGCATTACATTTCAAATTCAATAATATATCGTTGATGAAGAACACAATGAATAAAGGGCCAAGAGCACATCCCTGAGGTACACCGGATTCGGAAATGAAGATATTCGATTTGATACCAGGTACTTACAAATTTACCTCTACTCTTAAGATACGTTGCAGAGAAGCTAATTAATGGGATCGTATAGTTTAAGATCATCCGCGTAAAATAGGCATTACATTTCGTATTCAATAATATATCATTGATGAAGAACACAGGAAATAAAAGGCCAAGAGTAAGTACCTGAAGTACACCAGATTCGAAAATGAAGATATTCGATTTGATACCATGATACTATACAAATAGACCACCACATCTTAAGTTACTTTGCAGAGAACTTAATTAATGGGATCGTATAGTTTGAGATCATCCGCATAAAATCGACATTACATTTCGTATTCAATATTATATCATTTATGAAGAACACAAAGAATAAAGGGCCAATAGAACATCCCTGAGGTACATCGTATTCGGAAATGAAGATATTCGATCATTACCATGATACTATACATATTGACCTCTACTCTTAAGATACGTTGCAGAGAAGTTAGTTAATGTGATCGTATAGTTTAAGATCATCCGCGTAAAATAGGCGTTACATTTCGTATTCAATAATATATCGTTGATGGAGAACACAATAAATAAAGGGCCAAGAGTATTTTGCTGAGGTACACCGGATTCGGAAATGAACATATTCGATTTGATACCATGATACTATACAAAAAGACCACTACTCTTGAGATACTTTGCAGAGAAGTTAATTAATGTGATCGTATAGTTTAAGATCATCCGCGTAAAATAGGCATTACATTTCGTATTCAATAATATATCATTGATGAAGAACACAATGAATAAAGGGCCAATAGTAGGTCCCTGAGGTACACCGAATTCGGAAATGAAGATATTTGATTTGATACCATGATACTATACAAATAGACCACTACTCTTAAGATACTTTGCAGAGAAGTTAATTAATGGGATAGTATAGTTTAAGATCATCCGCGTGAAATAGGCATTACATTTCGTATTCAATAATATATCAATGATGAAGAACATAGGGAATGAAAGGCCAAGAGTAAGTACCTGAAGTAGACCAGATTCGGAAATGAAGATATTCGATTTGATACCATGATACTATACAAATAGACCACCACATCTTAAGTTACTTTGCGGAGAAGTTGATTAATGGGATCGTATAGTTTAAGATCATCCGCATAAAATAGACATTACATTTCGTATTCAATATTATATCATTTATGAAGAAGACAAAGAATAAAGGGCCAATAGAAAATCCCTGAGACATCGTATTCGGAAATGAAGATATTCGATCATTACCATGATACTATACATATTGACCTCGACTCTTAAGATACGTTGCACAGAAGTTAGTTAATGGGATCGTATAGTTTAAGATCATCCGCATAAAATAGGCATTACATCTCATATTCAATAATATATCGTTGATGAAGAACACAATGAATAAAGGGCCAAGAGTTCACCCCTGAGGTACACCGGATTCGGAAATGAAGATATTCGATTTGATACCAGGTACTTACAAATTTACCTCTACTCTCAAGATACGTTGCAGAGAAGCTAATTTCACTTTGAGTAAAACCAAGTTAATTTCATTAACATCAAATTGTGATCTAGTTTATATGAAGTTCGTATATATAACGTCAACTTGACCACCATCATGAATAACTTCTGACAGATATTGAGTGATTGAGACCAGATTAATAGTTGTGGATCTATCGGATGTAAATCCATGTTGATGAGTAGAGATTTGTTTTTTAACGTGAGTATAAATTGTATCGTATATAACTGACTAAAAGATTTTACTGAAGTTAGGAATTATAGCTATCGTCCGGTAATTGGTAATTACAGACTTAGATCCTTATTTGAGCATGGAACAAATCTCAACAAATTTCCACATACAGGGAAATGTTACCGCTTTTATAGCGGTAGTTCAAAATAAAAGTTAACGGTTTAGCTAAAGCTTCTGCACAGTCCTTAAGAAAAAACGATGGTTGATTATCAGGGCCTGCTGCAAATTTTGACTTCAGTTTTTTTAGTTTAAGTTATGAGTAATACTAAAATAAAAAATCCCAAAGCAGTTCTTTTATTGTGTTCATAGTACTTTTGTCGCAATGTCTCAATTGAGACCTTGGCACCCAAAACGTCTTCGGAACTTGGAGTACTAGTCCTGAAGACGTTTCTGGTGCAGCGGATTGAAAAACCTACTGTTGAGGGGGCCAGTGAGGTAGTTGTATAAGAATAATGTTCAATTAGGGCTGATTAGTATAATAATCCTCACTAGTTCTACCTATTTTGAAATTGAACGAAGTGCTATAACATCATCAAAGTGTAATAACCTGAACTATTTGATAAAGTCAACGAAGTAAGTTATGTGTACTGTTATAAAAAAACAACCTGTATATATGAGATAAGAGTATAATTAACGTTTTACATTTCAAAGCTACAATGCACTAAATTGATTAGAAGATATAAATGACATGATCAGTGGGACGTGTAGTCTGTACTCCCACTTGATCCCTCCTCAGACAACAAAATTCTGCTCCCACGAATAAAATTGAATTGTTACCTTGACCACACATGTCCATTTTGGGTGCACCAAAACAAAACCTTAAACGATATGTACTTAAAACGACATCGGATTAAATACCTCTTACAGCTTATATAAAGGAACTAAAACTAAAGTACACTGACTCTTCTATCTACAACGGCAAGACTTTAAGGGAAACAATGTTACATTATGCCTAATATGGTATACACGGCAGTGCAGCAGCTTCATAGCGTTCAGTATTCAATTCAATCTTCCATATCTTAACATCATACAAGTTTTTATTGGTTATAAATAAAGTCGAGTCTCGTCGAATCAAGACTTAGAACATTTCTGTTGCATTACAACTTCAATCGTTTTATAATGTCATACATCGGTGAAAACAATATTTTTTCCACGGTAACCCAGAAGACAACACTTCTCCAAATTTTGGTCACGGTAACCAAAGATTATAAATGCAAGGTTGCATATAAATTTGGATAAAGTCTCTTGACCCAGGTATGAATTATATGTCAATTCTTAAGAAATAGGTCACATTAACATATTATGTCAGTATGTGTTACTATTTCAATTAGTCTTGTTTTGTTCCCTATTGCGACGTAGACATTCTCAATTGAAATTAGTGCTTAGTACAATTAGTTTCAGAAATCCAGCGCTTTAGTTGATGTATATTAGTTTTCATTCAATGATGATCATGAGAACGAAACGTACGTAAAGACGAAATTAAAATAGACATAAATAAGTTTAATGTGATACAGTTCCCAAGAATTTGCATATAATATAAATTTGATAAAACTGCAAGTGTTTAATAATTTATTGATAGAATACAGTTTAATATAAAAATAAACAAACTACCATGTAAACCCTGGAAGTTTCCTCAAATTATTATTTCCATTAGAGCCAAAAGTTTTTGTTGTTAACATAATCCTATACCATCTAATGAAGCCAGAGGAGCGAGACAGAGGCAGGTTGACGCAATAAATAGAGATCTGGCAAATATTTTGAAATGGGGATCTGATATTCTAGTATATGTACCGGGATATCAAAAATTATCTTGGTCAAGGGTGGTTGTGGAATCGAAAACGTGTCTTATTTCACGTTTGAAATAATTATGTCACTGTCACACTGACATCATCAATAACCTATACATTTCATACCTATTTATTTCAGTTGTAAAACAATAATGAACTACAAATTATGAAATAATTATGTGAACTTTCACACCTTTTCAGAGGTCGTGTTAGCCACAATCCGGGTCAAAAACGGTTTTGAAATAGTTAATTTTCCGTAAATTGAATGACGTTCACGTGAGAAGCCCGTAGCACGCGAGTTAGAAAAGTGCAAACTGGTTGTACCTAATACGGCTTTACGACGTGCCGTTTTCGCTCCATGTATTTAGATTTAGTATCGGACCGTGCCCGACGGCCCTTCTTTTTTCGATAAATGTCCATTGAATAGGAAAATTTAATTAAAACAGTTTGAGCTATTCTCAGATCTCAGCTTCGCGCGTCTAACGTGCGACGTGCCAAAATGAATTTTCTCGCGACTAAAATATACACGAAACGGGTAAAAGCTAGCGGCCCATAGCCAAAAACACTTTATTACAACTGGCGCCGGTCGTACGGGACAAGAAACGGTCCCAAATTAACAAGACCGAGGTAAAATGTATAAACTTTAACTTAAGCGCAGCGAGCTCCTCGAGGCATATGTCAGAATGATTTCGTTCGTAGCTAATTACATTGGACGTCTGGCGTTCATGCAATTATGTTTTTAGATGATTCGAACCTTCTAATTTCGATAGGGCACCGGAAAATCCCGGAGTCCAAAGCGCTAAAGACTTCTGAGTGTTACAATATTGTGTAAAATTGCGAAATTTCGCAAGATAATTTTTGATATCCCGGTATTAGTATATAGTAGTTTAATGCAACCAAAACTCAAGCTTACATCGTCTCTAGGAAGGCGGATCCCTCAATCCCTAATATGATGCTGTCAGGCACTACTAAGTCTTCCATATCCATGCTCGAGATCACCACCAACAGCACCTTCTTATGAGATGATCATGTCAGGTTCATTGCGAAAACCGCTTCATAAAAAATTCTATTTTTCTATTCCGTGCCAAGAGCTTCTCATAATTTACAAAGCACTGATTCGACCTGTCCTGGAGTAGGTACTGTTCACATGTTTGGAGTTCGGCTCCCAAACATACGCTGAAGCTCTTGGATTCTATCCAGAAGAGAGCTCTATTCGTCTGATTGATTATGTCACACTTACCGAGTTCAATGACCTCTCTAGAACATCGTAGAAAGATCTCTTCCTTTTCAATAGATATTTCCATGTCCATGATCGGTGTTCATCAGAAATCTTGTATGTTGTTCAAACACGAGAGATTCCAGATATGTGAACCAAACGACCTCAAACTAGTTAACCCCTGGTCAAGCTCGAGACCTGCCGAACTTCTACCTACCAGACTTCATTCTTCTTTCGAATAGCGAAGATGTGGAACTGTTTTCCTAGTGAGGTTTTTCCTTATGGCTGTAACTTCCAAACGTTCGAGAAAACTTCGAATGCCTTCTCTCCCAACCTTCCATTGACATGTAGTTAAAGTATATGAAAAAATATGCAAGAATAGTTAAAATATTCTTGGTTGTCGGATGGATTTCGTTTCACAGCAGTTTTCTCTATTACAGATTGCAGGTATAGTATATCCAGTTCATGAGACTGATTATAATAATGGGGCTGATCCCTAAAAAAGGACGGTCTTGCTTTTCTGCAGTTCATGTTGAAACATGATGTAGACTGAGTTCATGAACAATCAGGTACGAATGCTAGGGGTCTAGGCTATTAGCTGAAAAATCGAAAAGTTCGATGAAATATATGAGAATAATGCTGACTGCAATTTGTAGTGTCTGAAATGATGAAATTGCACAAAGGTTGACCATTTGTTCAACTTATATCAAAAAGGGACCGAAACATCATTTCTGGGGCCTGAACCTTTCTGCAGAATGAGCACAAGAACAATACTGGAAGAGCTCAAGTGTCTTTTCACCACTTTTTGCATTTCTAGGTCTACCGGATTTTTCTAGTTTTGGTTGAAAGCTACCAGTTTCTGTTATCATTTTGAGAAGACATCTACTAATGGAATCCGAAATGACGCATATCTCATCTTAAATCCTTCCACGGTCGCATAAAAGTTGAAAATTTAATTTGTTGTTTTTCTCTTGAAAAACTCATAACTCCAAATTTAATCTCAAAATATTGTTTTGGTATAGAACATAATATGATCTTCCAACGTGCACCATCCATCTTATCTATTTTACACCTACAAAATTAATGATAAGATAATATAAAAAATTTTTTGTGCAGCGTGAATCAAGAATTTAAGCTACATTGATTAATTTGGAGCTAGCCATAGTTTGAACATCTGGTTCCCTATTTATTTATTGGTTCCAATTTCAACGCTGACATCATTTTTGAGAACCGCTCAAAAAAATTCGATTTTCTTCATACCATTGCACGGTCAATTCAAATAACGTTATGTTATTTGATGGAAGAATGTTTGGAGTAAAAACGGGAAGTTATTCAGTGGAGATAAATTAAAATTCACGTGTCCAAGATTATATTTCATTACTTTTTGCCAACGCTATATATTTATTTTCACTATTGCTTGGAAATGCAATAGGAAAATAAATTGAACATTCCGTATTTAATCCAGTAATGAATGTAATGTAGTAGACTTGAACTTGTATACATCAAATGAAACATTCCATTTGTCTGAAGAACAGCTGAGTAATTCTAGACCTGTAACCAATGTTACAATGAGGAATGAGGAATACATTTCTAAAATTAACTTCTTGTCGCATCACCTCCTCGACGCTATGACATTTATATTTATTCTCATATACAGCAAATTACCTTATGTATGTTTTGAATGTAGGAACAAGCTCCCACCAAGGCTCAGCTTATCTTGATGGATATTTTCATTTCGATATGTATGTAAAATATAAATTAAAATAGTGATCAGCTAAAGAGGAACACACAAACTGTATCATTTACCTACTGTAAACAATTGCCCCACCAAACAGTTGAATTATCAAAGAAGTTTATGAACTGTCATAAATAATGGTTCAACTAACATTTGGGATGAGTCGACATACAAAATGAGTAATACTAAATGAATTATTATGAGTTACAATTTAAAAAATTCCATCGTTTCACCCTTCACTATGCGATATCAAATTTTATCCATATACCTATTATTGTCTGAAAACTTGAGTAACGGAAGTTATAATCTGTGAAATGTTTCACATTCTATAAGATACTATTCGCATTTATGTGAAGATAATGAAATAAAATATTCATTTCAATACCTTCACACGACTGAATAATATTCAAATTGAGGTTTCTAAGAAAATGTACAAAAATTAATTTTCCGCTTCTGGGAATCGAACCCGAGGCTACTCAGTGACAATACGGTAACCCCTAGACTACACCGCTACTTGTTATAAACTGTTAAAGAACGGTGTAAGTTTAAGTTTACTTCAATAATTGTTTTTGTTGAAATTTGGGTGAAAGTATAGTCAAATTTACTGTGAAAGTTTTGAATCGAATCAACATATACTTTGGGGGTTACGGTTTTTTTACTTTTCAACCCTCAGAAAAAAGTGTGTTTAAAATACTATTTCCTTGAAAAACAATAGGGTTCGTCAGCAGCAAACGATTTTTTATCAAAAAATATAATATAATATCATAGGACTTTTCGTTTTTGAGTTATCGTGCATACAAGATTTCGTGACATCCAGACAGATTTTTCAAAGTTGCTTAAAATTCGATGAAAAATACTATGGTGAAAGAATTTTTGCTCTAGGACTTTTTTAGAAATAATTAGTTGTCAGACAATTGGGAAGGATTGGAAACGTCATATTTATTTTAAGACACACTAGATTTTGTATTTCTTTTCATAACATAGTTCAAGCGAAGTGAATTGAAATAAAATTATTCATTACGTGACTAATATTTCAACGAAGAACCCATAAACATTTGGAATAACAGTGGAACGATAACAGTGAAATGATGGGACTGAAGACTAAAGTGGAACTTTTAGTCCCTGGACTGCAAAATAGCTATTTATGTATCCAGTTGCTAAATGGAAGTGTTTTACAGGCACCCATGTTGGCCGTGTTGGGCAACACGTCAAGTGCCTAAACAAGAAACGCGACAAACGCGTACTTTTTTAAATATATGGAAAATATGATATGTCATATTTTGACAATGGTCAAAAACCTTTTGACGTTATCAAACTCACAGGATTATGAATTGTTTTTAGAATTAACAGTACGCAAGTATAACAAAAACCTTGTTGCATAACCTGATTTTGGTTAGAAAAAATAATTTGAAAAAAATATCGAGAAGTTCCTCCCAGTTCGTCCGTCTCAATTTAAAAAATTAGTGATGCAGAAGTGGCTTCTGATAGGAAATGCAGCAACAGCCGCCATGAATACGCTCATACCAGAGACATCAAAATCAGCGTATGAAGCAACTTCAAGAAATTTGAAGCTTGGTTAAAGCAGAAAAACGTGGTTATTAGACTTATTCAATTTATCTTTAGCATTGAATAAAATTGTCAATTCAATAACGAATTTTCACACAAAATAATGGATTAGCTATTATTAAGTACTCTTTTCGCAGATGGTCTTATATTGAAGAAACTACAATGAGTTCCCCTCCAGATAAAAACATATTCATTGTTGGTTTAGATATGTAGATGATGTTTTATCCTTCATCAAAGGTACATCACGACCATTGAATGTTTTCTTATCCTTCATTATTAACATCCATCTTAGCATTAAGTTTATTTTGAAGACTGAGAAAGATAACAAATAAATTTCCTAGACCTCACCCTCACGCACCATAATAAATCATTACTTTCAAAATTTATAGTGAAGCTACATTCACAGACACAACTATTGCCAATTCATCTTTTAATCCCCGTAGTCATAAATTACCAGCTTATAGTCATTAACAATGGTTTTCAAGCTCAAATTATATCCAAATTAATTGACAGAAAAAAGCAGAAATTAAATTACTCAAGTATTTATACTTTTACAAAAAATTCTGATTCTTCATCAAAATACGTTTCCCTCACATATTTTGGTACCGTAAGTGGAAGAATTGCAGACATTTTATCGAAACATAATCTAAAAGTTAGTTGCAAACCGCAAAATAAAATGTCCTATTTTTTGTTCAATGCTAAAGATAAATTAAATAAGTTTAATAAACCTGGAGTATATAAATTAACCTGTTCACAATGAGATAATTTTTACATCGGTAGATCTAGTCGTAATTTAGAAATTAGATATAAGACTTAATAAAACAGATTCATCTTTCTCTAACCATATTTTAGAAACAGGGCCGCACACTTTTCCAAATTTAGATGAAGTTAAAATTTTACATAACCAGAGTAGAAGGTTTTAAATTAAACACAATAGAATCAATAGAAGTTTTCAAAGGTATTAAAAATAATGATAATAAAAATTTAAACGATCAATTAGATGTGTACTACAGCATTCTGTTTGATGCCTCGATAATGTAAAATTTCCCATAATCCTCTTCTGCCTTCCTAGTGTACCTCCGCATTACAATATCCTTATCACAATATTAACTGTACCTGATTATCCAATTTCGATTATACTATTCTAACAATGTATTTCCCCAACCGGAACCCCACTTGTTACCTGTGTCTTAAATTGTTACATAAATAGCCGAGATTATTCATATTCTCATACATTAGTATCGTTTGAAGATGACACGCTATTGTCGAAACTACAGTAACGATTTGTTTCTATAATATATGTGATGAAAAACAGAGTGAAAGTGTTTTTATTTTATTACATCATTATGATGAATTATCGTGAAATAATGGCTTCCACGATTGAATTTTTAAATTACATTCCTTTTAAGCACTCGATGTCTAAAATTATGCCATTTGCCAACTATGGTGAAAGTCTAAATATTAACTTTATATATCGATTTTAGAAAAAAATATTTATCATCACTTCCTGAGGTCATATTGACGTATTCAATTCAGCTTGCAAATTTGTAGAAGGAAGCGACATTTAAGAGATGCATAAATTGCCTGTTTTTCAGTGAAGGTTTTCATAAGTAATTTGTGAAACAGTTTGGATTGAAAAATGTACAAATCATCTGCTGTGTAATCTTGATAGATGAACATGCCCCTAGTAAACTTTGGGGGCACTCGTTCATATTAATGGTTTTGGCTATTTTTGTAGATAATTAACCGTATTCGATGTATTACCAATTTTCAACATTTTATTACCATGTTTCCTATTTGCTACTACTATTCCTTATTATTTTCTTGGAATTCAGTTATAATCTAGGAGCCAGAGCAATATTGATGGTCTGAACATTAACCCGATGGTACTATGGTTTATCGTTAGAGGACGGTTCAATGACCAATTCATCTCACAGACCGAATTTTCCCCGGCTGCTAGATCTCGAGATACAGCATCCGCATTTTTTTTTTGACTGGAGGTTAACCCTTTCCAAGTTGCGGTTACTTGAAAAGTATGCCATTCTTATACACTTCCACCATGTGCCATCATTTTTTATCGTGTTCGTTTATCAGGCCAACCAGTTAAAATTAACCCGAAAATGGACTACAAGTAAACCCCCCCAAACCTGGTGGGAAATGTTCATTGGTGTTGACAATTGTTAACATACCCTATGCCATCAAAAGTTATCGGTCCATTTCCTAGTAATTGGCCATTATTTGGACCAAAAATGTTTCTTTTTTCATTTTGTAGACAAAACTTTCGGGTTACAAGGTAACATAATGGCACCATGTTAAATAACTTTATTGGAGGTCAAATAAAGATATAAAATTATTGCCATTACTCCTTGCCTATTTCAACCCCCCAAAAACCAATAAAACCACCCTCCAAAACAAAACAAAAACGGGCGTTTCGATTTTGAACCCCGTCAGAATCTCAATAATTGACTAATTTATCATAAAATTGGTCATATTATCCATATTATTCATATGTTTTTGGGGGGTGGTTTTATTGGGTTTTGGGGGGTTGAAATACACAAGGAGTGATGGCAATAATTTTAAATCTTTATTTGACCTCCAATAAAGTTATTTAACATGGTGCCATCATGTTACTTTGTAACTCGCAAGTTTTATCCACAAAATGAAAAAAAGAAAAAGTTTTGGTCCAAATAATGACCAATTACTCGGAAATGGACTGATAACTTTTGATGGCATAGGGTTTGTTAACAATTGCCAACACCAATGAACATTTTCCACCAGGTTTGGGAGGGTTAACTTGCAGTCCATTTTCGGTCCAATTTTAACTGGTCGGTCTGATAAACGGACACGATAAAAAATGATGGCACATGGTGGAAGTGTATAAAAATGACATGCTTTTCAAGAAACCAGTCAAAAAAAAAAATGCGGATGCTGTATCTCGAGATCTAGCAGCCGGGGAAAATTCGGTCTGTGAGATGAATTGATCATTGAACCGTCCTCTAACGATAAACCATAGTGCCATCGGGTTAATGCTCAGACCATCAATATCGCTCTGGCTCCTAGACTATTATAATCATTCTCAAGATTAATAATATTACATATATAGATATATTATAAGAGATGAAGCTAGCATTCCAGTTTTTGATTACGTTATCATAGCGTCAAGCTTATAATGAAAAATCCTCCTCTATCCTAAAAATAAAAAAAATCACAAGGATCACCTTATCCTTAGATTCGTCTCCAAATAATGCGAATTCTTTCATGGTTATGCGACCACCTAATTGACAAAGTAGCCAAGAGCGATGAGTTTCTTCCCAAGGCATTAACTAAATATTGTTGAATATTAAAATAACTAATTCAAAATTTGAATTTGTAGTTTTCTCTTCTTGGGGAGAGTGGAGGCCGACTGTTTCTAAATTTGATTTTTTTGATGGAAAAGGGTGTGTCTTCGAATGAATTTTCGCAAATAACTCGGCGATTCACATTTATTGGAAATGTATCATCAAAAGGATTGAAGGCAATGAAAAAGCTAATAACTTGGTCTTCACTTATCTCTGTAGAAGCGGTAGTGACCAAGTTACAGATCGTTCACCGAAAAAACAGAAATACCAGAGTTAAATAACTATGTTTTAGAAGCTCATTCATAGGAAACTTTTTTCTCAAACTGCATGAAAATACCTTTGAAGCGGTTTTTTATTTGTCCCGCTAGCATAAAGGATAACGGAGCTATGACCGGATTAAAATCAGTCACGCGCACTTTCGAGCAAAAAACTAAAATGAAACTTGAACCTTTTCAACTTTCTTCTGGGCATACCGTGCAAAGAAGAAATGCGCATTTTGCAGAAAGTATTCACGAGTACTATAAATTGTTATTTAAGCATTAATCGTCAGTTCCACGCTGTCTTCAGAAAAAGGTGGCAAAGTTCAAAATCGTTTTAACGATAATGGAACAATAGCATATTAACCCCACACGTCAAACAGAGTATAAATATAAAAATACTTACTTCAACAGATGTTGTTCTTTATATTTATTTCAAATTTGTTATTGTTTTCACTAAATATTGAAAACAATCAGGGAGATTGTTCAAGCTGCTTTGATCCATTTTTGTCTTTAATTAAACCATAAAAAACTAATTAAGATGCATTACAACTGACGAATACACAACTTCGCTGTTCGATAAAAAAATTAAGTCTGGTAGGAAGAAGTTCGGCAGGTCTCGAGCTTGACAATGAAGCTTGAGCTCGTCTAGTTTGCGTATATGGAATCACCCGTGGTGGAACAACAGACGAGATTTCTGATGAACACCGACCATGGTGCTATTGGTGGTGATCCCGAGCATGTTTATGGAAGGCTTTAAAAATTAAACTCTACTAGATTATCAGATGCCCAATTCAAAATCGTTGCCAGATTTCCATTAATTGCGTCAATCTGTCTCTGTCTCGCTCCTCTGGCTTCATTGGATGATATACTACTAAGTTCCAACACATCTTTGATATGAAGCAGAAACAGTTGGTGCAAAGACAGATCCGTGTGGAGCACCAGCGTTGATAGCCATTGTATGGGAGGATACCACCATTTGGAGTGAGAAAACTCGATAGTAAGCGACAAACTTGAGGCTATAAGCCATATAACGGAAGTTTTTCAAGAAGGCTTTGGAGCTATCCAATGAAATGATACAGCTAGAGATTCCCCATGTTTTTCAATAGATTTCTGCCATACATGTGTTACGAAGGCAAACAGGTATCCTGTTGATAGCTGCTGACGAATGCCATATTGCCGGTCATTTACGATTTTGGAGCTCTTGTAATAAGGGTTTAGTACAGGTTATTTCCGATATTTAAAAACAAAATCATTCTTAGAAAATTAAAATTTCATGTAAAATTAAATTATCTAAAAGTAAAGAACATCCAGAGGTTGCCAGATGTTTTCAATAACAAATGTAGCTTGAGAAGAGTAAAGGATTTTCTAAAATAAATATAAGACAATTCACACTCGTTTCAAGCGGTGATATGATACCATAGCTGATATGGTCAAGAGGGTTGCAATAAGTTCACAAAAGTTTGGTTGTGAAGGGAATCATAAACCTGTCAAGATGAATAACCAATAAAGGACAAGAAACTGAAGGGTAGCTTTATGTAAAATCTTAATGTTCCATCTGGCATAGATGTTTTATGTACATTCAGATCAGTTAGTGATATTAAGAAAAGGACAGATGGATTTAGTAATCCCCACCGAAAACATTCTGAACTAGAGACTTCAAGAGATGTAGATTGATTCTTGGGAAAAAGGACGCATTACAAATACTAGGGATAATGCCTAAAACCTTCAGTTATATTTTCTAGCTTGAATTAGTAGTTTGAGAAATCACGTGACATTTAATTTCAATTAATTTAACTTAATAGTTTCTTCAGAGTGTTTTTGGTAAGAAGGGTGGATTTCGCTAAATCAGAGTTGTTTTAGATTTTTGATCAAAGTTGTTGTTCTCAGTTTTTATTTAAGTTAAATTCAATAACACTTTCGAATCATTCCCTTTAGTTTCGATCCCCTAGGTTCATCCTGGTTGGGTATCAATTTAATAATCTTAGTTTTATTTCTCTTTTAGTTAATGTTATCTAAGATGGTTTTATTTGAGTTCAGATTTTGATCTTAGTTTTTATTCTTATTAGTAATAAAGTTAAATATAATATTCATTTTTCATTATCTTTAATTATTTAATTTATTATCATTATCATTTAATTGTTATTTTTTATTATTAAATTTTATTGTTGTTGTTCAGTACGAGTTTATCTGATTGACCCCTTCCACTTACCTTCCAGTGTGTTAAAATATTAAGTGTCTTGTGAAAGAAAAGGGTAAGTGTCAATGATATTTGACGTTTGTTCTGGATAATCAATGATTCGGATCAAATTCCAACGTATCATGGTTCTCTAAATTAAATGGACTGTCAATAAATAAATAGATTGAGAATTAGGAATAATATAAATTCCTTAAGTAAAGTTTTAAAGAGATTCATGAATAGAGTACCATGTTACACTCTCTAGGTATTGGATGAGCTCGATGTTTACTTTAGAGACCACAGATAATAGTCCAAAGGGTTCATAATTATTAGGAAGGATCTTTCCTTTTTTTTGGAATTGGTTGGACTCTAGCTGTCTTCCATCTGAAAGGAAACACACCAAGTTTGTATGAAAGGGTACACAAACTGCATCAAACTGGTGTTAATTCAAGCTCACATTCCTCGAGAACGACAGGTGGAAGTCCGTCTGGCCCCATGGACTTTTTGGTATTGAGATCAAGCAGAATGCGCCTAACTGTGCGCTGACGAAAGACAATTTCAGGCATATGGCTATCGATGGCAGCAATGTTAGGAGGGTCTTTCCCTTGGGGTTTCCAAGTGGGATTTGCTGCAAACATTCCAGCAAAAAGGTTGGTTTTTTCTTGAGGTGATGGCCAGTATGCCATCATCTTTGGTTAGGGGAGGGAATGAACTGGAAGTTAAATTACTACCAATTGCTTTGACGAAAGTCCAAACTCATTTGAGCGACATGCTAAATGTCTAGACTCTAGGTCTATAGAGTCTAGCTAGATCATCATGATTATGTTACAGACATAAACTAAGAAATATATCTGCAACTTATGGATAGGCCGTTCGGCAATCCGAGTGGTTTTAACGTGTCGGTAACATATGAACATGTGCCGGGGTCGGCTTTAGGTCCCAGAAATTACATTTTTCTCGAACTGAAAGGAAATATTTTGAACTACAAAGTTTACTGTTCGAACTAGTATTTCATTTTTTATTTTATACCTCCATTGATTAATGTACAACATTGAGCCAGAATTGATAGAATAAATGTATTACAGATGTAGAAATCAAAAAAAGATAAAAAATAAATACTCCATCCAACAAGCCGTTAATAACTCCAAAGCTTATCCGTTAAAATTAATGAAAACAAAAGATAAATTTTGAAGTAGGTCATGCATTATTAACTAAACCTAAAGTAACGTTGATAACAAAGTTATCTGTATAAGCGGAAGTGACACAATTTCATCAATATTTCAAGCTTATTGGGAATCCTTCAAAGCCTCAAATTTCGAATTATCTTTCTTCCTGTTATATAGTCGAGTGAACAAGATCGATGCATGCAAGTGACAAGTATTTCAGATGCTGGTATTAACTTTGCCAATCACAACTCTGAAATCGATAAACATTATTCGAACAACTGTTTCTTCAAAGGAAACATAATCATAATATACAAAGGTGATTAACTGATTACGTAGTACAAAAACATATACCAATAATCATACCTTCTGTTTTACAATAATTGCATCTCAGCTTGAAACAAAACACATCACTGGTCACTACAAGTCTCGAGATAAGTCTACTACGAACTGAAACCATTAAACTTGTACAAACGATAATATCGCATGCACTCTTATGCAAATACACAAGTTATATGATAAGTGTATTATAGTTCACTGAATAAGAAAGGAAAAAGGAAGTTACTAGGAAATAGAATATGAAAAAAAGTCACTTAGTTATTCAAACATCATGAAAGCAGTATCAAATTAAATATACATATATTTATAAAATAATATCTCTTCTGCGTTTACTTGACAAACTTTACATTGCAAGGTAATGTCTTATATAGTCTAGTAGAAAGTGTGAAAAATAGGGGTCATTACTAAAATTTTATAGACCGCACCAAAATGGAAAATGTAAAATTCTTTTTGAAAAAAAAGGGGGCTCGTGATTATTACTATCAATAAGCAATGAAAAATCATTCTCAATTAACAAATGGAACGAACGTCTTTTATAACAAATGGAATATCTCAGACTCTTTTCATCCAAAGTTTCTGAAATTTGGGATCAGAGGGTTTTTTGGTTCGCTGGAACCGAATCTGAAGTCGGAAAATAAAAAATCCAGCCCCTTTGCTGGAAAACCCGGAACAATTGGTGCAAAATTATTTAATTTTTTTATGAGAGGCGTTGAATGACATTTAATGTCAAATTGGAATAATAAATTGATTAGTCGTCGTCAGTCTTGGTTAGATTACAGTGCGGGCAAGACAGAAGGCAAGCTGAGTCGCGTTGGTCAAGAAAATACGTTATTCCGCACGAAATTCAGCACTTAACACAAATAAATACTAGGAAATCCAAACTAAGTGGAGAAGCAGTAATATCAACGTAATATATAACATAGAAGGCCATGCACAAAAATATTGACAGCGCAAAATGTCAACAAAGGGCAGAAGTATTGGTTGTTATGAGTTGTTATAGTAAGAGTGTAAAACTGTAAAAATAGGGTGTTTTTAATGAATAGTTTCAAAAATTACGCTGTATACACTTTGTCAAAAACTTATCCAATGTTAAAGTATATCACTGTACGATGATATTTCTGAAAAATCTCATTCAAGAATATAGCGGGGATTTAGAGAAAGAAAATTGGTTCCGGATTATATACCAACATTTGCTTCAGAAATCTGCAAAATATAGACTCTCAAATGTCCAAAAAATAAACAAAATGATGTCAAAATATTATTCATATTTTATTAGACACAGATGTTTAACAGAAAATGGAATTTCTCTAGTTTAACCTATTCGCGTTAAGAAGAGAGGAAGTAGAAGATGATACAACCGCATCAAGGGTTAATACAGACACTCATTGAGATTCGAACTGATTTGCTTAACTGGTTTACGCATAATAAATTAAATATTAATAATGAAAAAACTGTGACCTTTTTTCCTTAAGACAAATATCGGACTCTAACAATTGTGAATTTATATCAATTCTTGGATTACTATTAGATAAAGGATTAACTTGGAGGAAAGATTGTGATCAAGTTGCTTCATCAGTTGCTAAAGGAATTTACGTCCTAAGAAACTTAAACAAAATTTTATCTGTTAATGTAATGCTCACAACTTATTTTGGTGTAATACAATAGAAAATTAGTTATGGCATTTTAGGCTGGGGTCACTCAGCAAATATGTCTCATGTTTTCAAGATTCAGCGTAAAGCAATTAGGATTATAAAAAACCTGCCTTACCGACAAGACTGTAAGCATGCCTTTAAGGACCTACAAGCTATGTCTTTCCCTTGCATCTACATTCAAAATTGTCTAATATATGTTAAAACACATATTAACGAATATTCGACTCGATGTGATATGCATTGTGTCAACATCAGAGCGAAATATAATTTACACATTAATTATCACCGCTTAAAACATAGCAGGAATAGCGTTAATTACTGGGGCCCAACTTTTTTCAATAAACTGACACTACTGATTTGAGAGCAATTTTTAAGGTTTTTTTTTTTAATTTTCTTACTGAACATTGTTTTTATACTTTTAAGGAATTTTCATATTTTCAGTTCTGATTTAATAGTATTAAGTTTTTATTCTTATTTGTTGTATCATAATTTGAATTTGTTTTTTTTTCTTTCATTTATCTTGACGAATGTAAGCCAATACTTAGCATGAATAAATTATTCTATTCTATTCTATTCTATTATATTCTAATATCAGAGACACTTAAAATTCGTAACTGAAAATTGTTTTGTTACGTATTTCTAAGTTTATAAAATAAATATGTAAAAAATAAAGGCTGATTGGTTGAAAGAGGTTGATCCAAAATTCTCATTATAATTCGATTCAGGATATCCCTGCAGAAAAAAAATCCGAAAAATACCTGGGTTCCATGGTGACGCTACATTTCACGCGCAGAAATGTTACACTTACGTCATCGAAATGTGATGTCGCATAGTTACATTGAATTAATTAATCAACCATCAAAATCATTGGTACAATCAGCCTACTTTCATGATATCACATGAAAGTAGGTTGATTGTGCCAATGATTTTGATAGTGGTGTCAATTAGAATAAACTTTTTCTATGCAATGACAGAATATAAATTGACATCTTTCCAGGTCCAGTTATGATTCTAATCATTTGCAATATATTTTCGGTTAACGGGTGAGGGAAGTTAGTGATCTACGTACCATTTAGTGGGAATGTTGCATCATACAAAGTTAAGCAATCCGATCCGGAAGAGTATTATTTTAATTAATAGTTTTGAGTTAGATATGTTTGTTAGAATTGACTTGTTCGGAAAAACGAGATAATGCAATGGGAAATTGGCATCTCCCATCAGAATAATGAACTTAATATTTTCTGGAATTAAATTGAATCCAAATCGCTATAAGCAAAAACCTAAACCTGAACAATAAAAATGTCTTCAGTGAAAATTAACATTCTACCCAATCAGTATAATTTAACTTATCTAACAAAATTCTTGAACATGTATAACTGTAATTATTTTTTTGGTATACACAAATATAAATGATAATTGACCGATTCAGGTTTATTGATGTAAGGCAGCAAGATTATAGGATCATAAGTAGTATTTTGAATTCCAGCGTCTCCCAGTTTACGATAAAAGTGAAAAATAACAGTTAATTAGACTTGCAAGTAATAATGTTATTTGAAATGTTTATTTACTTGCACATCTGGTCTTGAAGATGAATAATAAACCGTCTCAACATTAAGAATGGCAAGTGTGAAGGTAGCAGTGGTTATTTGAGGCTTCAAGTGTCGCACAAATTTAGAATAACCTGATTATTAAAATAAATTAGAGAGTATTGACCTTTGGACAGATTCATAACAGACTGAGAAAAGCTATCGACAACTTATATTCTAAGAATACTTTCTTATTGAAAGAATATTACGTTAAACAAAAATTGAAAATTTTCTCTTATTTCTTCAAGTCAATCTTGATAAAGACCTTTATACAACGTTTAAAATAATTTATTGGTTTGATAGATGAAATTATACATTAATAAGACGATAATAAATGGAAAACTTATATCGAATAGTAAAATATCAATGAAGTGCATATTTACGAGGGAAAGGTGAAAAGTCCCTGAAAAACAAAATAGATGGCGCCACAAACGAAAATCCCATGGGACATTTGTGATTTATCATTTTTAACTAGAACGCATTAAAATTTTCAGACTGATACGTCATTCAGTTCTGTTTTGACACCCATCGAAAGCAAGTAACCTTGAAGATGTTTGTAAACATGGAAAAGAGTGAATTTCGCGTCTTGATTAAATAATATTTCTTGCGTGGAAAAAACAAACCCATGCATCGCTTGTCCAACTTTAAGGTGCCTCCTCACTATCGGTTGGAACGATTAACAAGTGGTTTACTGATTTTCGTTGTGGTAGTATGACGCCGAACGACCATTTGAGGTTACAACGCCAGAAATCATCTATTAAATCCATGGTATGATATTGGACGATCGGCGAGTTAATGTGCACGAGATTGATGAGGCTAAGGGCATGTCAATCGAACGGGTACGAAACATTTTGCATACATTTTTGAATATGAGAGAGCTATCTGCTAAATGGGTGTCGCATTTGCTCTCTGTTGATAACAAGCCCGACCGTGCGTCAACTTAAAAGGAGTATTTGGCAATTGTCAAGCGGGATAAGAAGAAGTTTTTGCGTCATTTCGTAGCCGTGAACGAAACCTGGATTCATCACAACATTTCAGAGACCAAAGAACAGTTGAAACAGTGGACTTGTCCTGGCGAATTGAAGCCGAAAATGGACAAAGTGTGTTTATCGGCCAACAAAGTCATGGCGACAGTTTTTTGGGATGCACACGGTATGTACATATCAAGTACCTTGAAAAGGGCAAAACAATCACCGGCGAATATTGAGCAGAGCTGTTGGATCGATTCGACTGCGATTTGAAGCGAAAGCGGCCGCATTTGGAAAATAAAAAGTGCTCTTCCACAAGGACAACGCACCGGCGTACAGGTCCGCAGACGCAACAGCAAAATTGCATGAATTGCCCTACGAATTGGTTCCTCGTCCACCATATTCTCTAGATTTGGCCCCCTGGGATTATTATCTATTTCCAAACTTGAAGAAATGGCTCGGCAGAAAGAGATTTGGCTCCAACGAACAGGTCATCGCTGAAACAGTTGCCTATTTTGAAGGATTGACGAATCCTTATATTATTTGGAAGGCATCGAAAAATCAGAAAAACGTTGGACGAAGTGTATCGGGCTACAAGGAGATTATGAGAAATAAAATAAGTTTTGACCAAATAAACCATTTCTGGTTTCATTTTTCAGGGACCTTTCACCTCGTATTCTTCACAAAGAATATATTAAACATTGTTACAATACTAGAGATGGCAATAAATATGGATTAATCGAACTATAGCAATCGGTCACAAAATAATAGACCAATCAATCATTTAACTAATCTAATATTTCAGAAAATAATTCCTTTTCAATCCGTGTTCACGAAATAATAAAGCCTCAATGAGCACTAACAAAATCCTAATAAATAGTACAAACAAGATTTCTGGGAGACTTGAATTTTTACAACAAATTACATCTCACTCAAACTTTATTGTTAATTTTTTCGTAAAAAATACATAATTTACCCTTAAGAGGAGGCATTCTAATGAGAATCAAATTGAAATATCAAAGAATGATGTTTGATAGATTCCAAGTGGCTAATGACCAAATCCATACCAACAACGAAGCAATTATTTTACTGATAGGGTGAGTCAGAGTTATCACTGAGAGTAGCGACCATAGACCTATTATCCTAAGGAGACAGAATTGTTTACATTTAAACACGATCGATCATTGCCAAATTTCGGGCATGGAATGTGCTGTTGCCGGATTAGTTGTTCTGTGTGCCGGATTCATATTTATAATTATTGTAAAAACGTCCATAGCATTATTTATTGGTTATATTAGAGGCAATACTGAAATGTCATTTTCTCTGAAAAATATTCCATAATTTATGGTAACCTGGAATATACAATCGAATTATAGAATAATTAAATTTTTAAATATAGAACTGTTCCATTCCATTACATCATTTGTTGAGAAAGCGACAACGCCGCACACCTTTTATGAATGGGAACTTTATTGTGTACTACGAAATTCGACAGCTTCCGTATTTCTTGTAGCTATTTCGAAGAGGTGTTGGCCTACAAGTGGTACCAAGTTTTCAATGATAGTTACAGCATTGCCAATAAGGAATAATTATGACTCGACGACAAAGAGATCCGTTGGTTTTCTTTGTCATACTTCATGTAATCATTGCGACAAGTCAAATGGGGTTTTATGAATGAGATGTTTCGTCTCCTTAGGATAACAGATCTATGGTAGCAACCGACAGGTTGTTATAATAATTTAGTGAAGATATCAAGAATCGATGTAAAATACAGAATAGCGTAACTTGGATACATACATACAATGATAATACTGTGAACATTCTCCGCTCAAGTCGGAAAACTAAGCTGAGGAAAATTTAAGAAACTAACCTGCGATCACGTTGCCGCTTGGAGTTTTGTTATCGCAGGTTAGTTTTTCAAATGTTTCGCGGGTTAGTTTTACGACATTCACCTATATACATCCGGATAGAGGCGGTCTTTCACTTTCATAGAGATCTTAGAATTCACTTTACAGTAACATATACACAGAAGCGGGAATTACGGTTCAAACAGAAGACTGAAAAATATTTTTTATTCAATCTGTGGTGTTGCTGTCGATTAGTGAGTAAATAATATTTAATTAATAATTATTTAATCGAAGTAAAACATATAATATGATTAATTATTTAATCTGAATGAAATAATCTATTATTCAACCGATTAATCTTTGCCATCTCTATCCAGTACACGGGGCATCCATATAATGACTTGTTACCTTCATAGCCATATCTAACATTCTGTGATTCTTAAATTCAATGCTATAGTTATACACTGCGAACCAAAAGTATCGAATAAATTCAGGTTCTACGTTATTAGCCATCTGTTTTTAAAATCCTGAAACGGGTCAATTTTTGTTTCGAACTGTACATCTTTTCTGATATTCGTTTCGATTCTGATTTCAGGGTTGTTACGGTTATGACGTCATCAATTTTTTTATGAAACATTCCGTGAATTTTATGATTTTTGAAATCTGTACGAAGAACTGATTTCAGAAATCTATCACACTTTGGGTCCAATGTTGACAGTTTGGATATTATAAGCGTTTGAAACGATGATTGGGCTGTGTTTAAAAAAGAAATATACATGCTAGTATTACGGTAAAGCTATCAGAAAAAAACAAATTCCACTGAAAAATGTGTTTAATTAGCCGATACGAAGCCAATAATTATCATTGGCACCCGCAGAATTCTTGGTAGGGTGGGGCAAAACAAAATAACACGAGCTATATAAGTAGGTATATAAATAAATGTAAACTTGTTATTGCACATTATTTCTAAAATCCAACAAAAAATAAAATTCCGTCTTGAAAAATAATGAAACAATAACAAAATTCAATGTGATAAAATTATTACAAATAAACACTACACTGAATAACTGCATTCCCAAATAAAACTTTATTATAAAAGTAAAAGAAAACACATGTTTCGTTCCGTTGAACAAATGGTACTTAAACTTACAAGGGTATTTATTATATTTACATATACACAAATAGATAATGACCAAGGGGGCTGACTTCAAAATTAGGAATTCAGATTATTCAAGGTTAACTTAATGATTACAATAATAAAGATTGTTATTAAAATCTAATAATCAGTTTGCGACAGGTTGTTTGTGTGGAAAGGACATTAAGAAACGAAAAATATGAAAACTTTACCTGATTATAAGTCAAAGATTATTATGCTTATATTTATTATTCTCTGAGTATTCAAGTTATCTTAAATCTACCTTTATCTGCAACATATAAAATTTCAGAGTTCTGATTAAATTGTTCTAACAAATGTTTGGCATAATGGGAGACACGAGAAGAATTTGTTATTTCTATAAATATTCACCCACAAAGACACCACTTTGACCTATATACAAGTTTAAACTAGATCCACAATTTCTCTTATATACTCCAGATTTCACTCCGTTTTTCACTTATCTTCGTTAATTTTTGGATTTTGAAAGAAGTAGTTAAATAACATATTGTTCAGTTTAGGTTTTATATCATTCGAGATTTTATAAAGTTTGTAATTCTTCTATAGTTTTAAGATTTTTTTGTGACTTAGAGAGGAAATTTCTTCAATCGCAATATTCTGTTTTTTTTTTCAACATATCATCAGATTCTGGTCGGAATTATTTTTAATTGCTCTGAATTTTTTGATGTTTAGTTCCTTTTGTAATAAAGACTAAATCCTTCTTTTTCCCGTCCAAAACGGTTTACCACTTCTAAAAATTTAGCAGTACACCTTCTCGACTAGTTCTCGAAGAATTGACATCATGGCAAGTGATTCTTCTTTTTGTTCTACGCAATTTCGGAATTTCCATCCACGGATTCCCTTGCCCCCCAGCCCCTCAAGGGTGATTTGGTAATTATAATATATTTTCCATTGAGTTCTGATTAAATGTCCCTGCTCCTGCGCGGTTCTGCAAGTATTACGATAAACCAAAGCTGGCAGAAACTTTTAGACAAATAAAAATATTGTAGTGGAACCATTTTTTCAGGCATTTGATTGGCCGACAAAAAGTTGGTAATCATGATACATTTTTCATTAAATTTCTGCTAAAAAATGTCCCTATTAACTTTGCCTGCGTGTATTATTATACTAAACCAGAGATTTCAAAAATGACAGTACAGTTTTTGTTCTACGTTGATGGAAATAATTAATTTCACCCCACTAAGAATGAAAAACACAACGGCTCGTGCCACTTTACAATTGTGATTTTAAACATCGATGGAATTATCTTAAATGTTTGTAATAAAGTTAATCGTACGTTTCACTTTTATCGTCGCTTGAAACTAACAGTTACCACCAGTTACATCCATTAGATTATTAAATATGATTACCGCTTCACAAGTAATTCAACCAGTAATTTGATAGCGAGAGTTGTAATAAAGCCGATTTTATTTCACGGTTACTTGTTAGAAATTGTGAAACTCAACTCCCGGAATGGCTTTCTTTAACCATTCTCAAGTTTCCCATTTTTCACATTCCTACAAGTCCTCCCCTTTCCGTGATGGAGCTTGGGTTACAGCAATTAGTAAAAATGTCTAGACATAACTTAGGTGTGTCAGACTTCATAACAAATTATTAATTTATAAATACCGTCTTATGCATACATGGTAAGAGGGTGTGTAATACCATTCTTGTGATATAATTAAGTGCCATTATGCATCTCATGCAAAATTAATACAAACAAGTGTCAACGCAAGCAATTCTCAACTGTAAGACTTCAAAATCTTCGACATTAAAATTATTCAGAAACATGTACCGTAAGAACGAGGTAATTTTATTTTGCACTTGAATTTTCGAGAAGCAGAACGCAGAAAATCTCTGTCGAATTAGGTGAAACTTTATAATTATATGGCCTTACCTTAAACTTCACAACCAACGATGTCAATGGGTGCAAGTTTGAAGAATAAACAATTAATGATTTTTTCAATGGTAGTTAGGTTAATGCAATGTGACCTTCCTCGAAAGGTAGAAGAAGGGAAAAACCCGTCTACATTTATTTTTTATATTTATCTTTGGTTTAGTAGTTTAGTCCAAACCAAGGTCCACACAATGAATAAAAAGTAGTGGCAGTATTTGGAGAATATTTTATTCAATTGATTTTTAGGCATTTTGTACATACATTTTTTCATAACTTGTTGGTACAACAGAATTGTTGTTGTTGGGAAATATTTTTCAAATCTAGAACCTTTATACCCAAAGATAAACAAACCCGCATAGTATACAAATTAAATTGTTTAGATTGCGATGGCACTTATACAGGAATCTCTAAGCATTATTGTAACATTGATTTCTCCATGTACAGAGGAAAGGCTTCATGACAATGCGGCCAACACCTCAGATGCTTATCAAGGGATGCAAAGTATAATGTTGGAACAAAATGAATATGCCATTAATACCATATGCAGCAGCACATTCTTTAAACCTGGTTGGTTGTAGTTCGAATACTGCTTAGTCGCTCTTAATTTTTCCTTAATCGTGCAGTTAGTTTTCATGTTTTTCTCTGTGTCAATGTTAGATGAAGAGTACTTATGGGGAATCTTGGCAAAGACCAAAGCAATTTGAAAAATATGTTTTAAAAAAGCGGTGGAAAGCACATGCCAGTAACTGAAGCCATTGTTCAGTTTTATATATAGAAATAAAATAAAAGAGCGAAACTAAACGAGAAGCTATGGATATTACGAGTAAAATACAAGAATTCGAATTCGTATTTATGTTGTGACTGTGGCTTGAATGTTACAATATTTCGATCTTAATAGTTAGGCGCTTCAGAACAAAGAACTGAATTTAAAACTGCATGATGACCTTTATCAACCATTGATTGATTTCTTGCATACTAGGATAGCGGTCTGTAGGCTGCGCATATTCGGAAAGGGTTAAGACGGAGTGAGTGAGTGAACCGAAAAGAATGAAAATTGGTGAAAATCATACTCTTTTATAAATTTTATTTGTTTATTTTACTGTTCGGTACGCCACTCCGTCTTTCGCATAAGTCCGTCTTAGTTAAATTAGTGAAAATCAAATTCTTATATTCATTTTATTTTTTCGTTTTACTATTCGCTACACTCACTCCGTCTTAAGAGAAAGACTTCGTTAGCTATACCTACTCCGTCTTTCGCATAAGCTTATAATTGCATACTTTGTGTTATTTCAAAGTATTAAAGGATATAAAATACAGATTGACCCCATCAGTTGATTAGAAATTGATAGTGTAACTCTTCCAATCAACGCCGGATTCGCGATTAACAGAATTGAAAGTATTCTGTATGATAGCGCTAGCCTTTCGTCGGGTGCCGACGACGGAACGAGCTAATCTCTGGTTGTATTGAAAATTAAGAAACCAAAGTAGAACCCTTTTATTGTCAATGTCCAAGGAACTTCCAGTCCAAATTTCAAGTTGATCTGAACCCCCCCCCCCCCCCCCCCGTAATAAATATATATATATACTCATATATGCAAGGAATCTTGCGTAACGGCTAACTCGATAATTTTTTAACCAAGTTGGCTGAAATTTGGACTGAAGATAGGTGTTATGGTCTCAAAACTACCCTCTAAATTTCAAGTGAAAATATTGATTGGTTTTTTAGAAATTCAACAAAGTCAATTTTTTAGTTATTTTTCAAACTAAGATATCTCATGTCATTTACATCCGATCAGGATCTGCTTTGCGAGAAAATGTAGGTATTCGCATATAGTTTTATGTCATGGAACTCATTTTTCAATTTTTTTTTTCCGGTTTATATTGGCCATTTTGGTTAATTTGAGATAAATCGAATGACGTTCACGTGAGAAGCGCGTAGCTGGCGAGTTAGAAAAGTGCAAACTGGTTGTACCTAATACGGCTTTACGACGACTTTTCGCGTGCCGTTTTCGCTCCATGTAGTAGATAAGGTATCGACCGTGCCCGACAGCCCTTCTTTTTTCGATAAATGTCCATTAAATAGGAAACTTTAATTAAAATAGAAACAGGTACTCTCAGGTCTCAGCTACGCTCGTCTAACGTGCGACATACCAAAGGGAATTTTCTACCTACCAAAATATACCCGAAGCGGGTGAAAGCTAGCGGCCCACAGCCGAAAATACTTTATTACAACTGGCGCCGCCCGCACGGGGCACGAAACAGCCCCAACATAACAAGACCGAGATGAAATGTATAAACTCTTAACTGACGCGTAGCTAGCTTCTCGAGGGAAACATCAAAATGATTACGTTCGTAGCTAATTACATAGGACGTCTGGCGTTCGTGCAATTATGTTTTTATTCAATTTGAACCTTCTAATTTCGATAGGCCACGTGAAAATTCGGGAGCCTAAAGCGCTATCAACTTCTGAGTCTCACAATATTCGTATAAAATTGCGAAATTTCGCACTTTTAGAAACTTCAAATTAATTAATTTGACACAAGTTTTGGGGATATTAATACCGAAAATAAAATGGACAATATAGGCCGGAAAAAAAATAAATAAAAAATGAGTTCCATGACATAAAACTATATGCAAATATCTACATTTTCCCGCAAAGCAGATCCAGATCGGATGTAAATGAGATGAGATATCTTAATTTGAAAAATATCTAAAAAATTTACTTAAAGTTGAATTTCTGGAAAACTGTTCAATATTTTCACTTGAAATTTATAGGGTAGTTTCAAGACCGTAATTCCTATCTTCAGCCAACTCGGTTGAAAAATGATCGAGTTAGCCGTTACGCAAGATTCCTTGCATATATGAGTATATATATCTATTACGGGGAGGGGGAGGTCGGATCAACTTGAAATTTGGACTGGAAGTTCCTTGGACATTGACAATAAAAGGGTTCTACTTTGATTTCTTAATTTCCAATACAACCAGAGATATTAATTTTTTTTTGCTAAACTACCCTTGAAAATGTAAAAAAAAAATTTTTGCCCAAAGAAAAGGGGGTTGCACCCACTTTGGGAAATAGAAATTCCAGGGGGTTGTTATTGGTACCCTAACAAACACTTTCCACCGGGTAGCTAAGCATCGTAAAATTTTCGCCAACCTTGCCTTTTTTCTCGCCAGATTTACTCCACTATCAATCGGCCAGAAAGTTAGTGCACCGAGCGGTGCGTGAAACAGAGCGAAAAGCGTCGAGTATTTCGTCGGACCGCACTGCTCAATGACTCGAAAACTGAGGTACAACTTTTTGTCCCATAAATTTCGAGCATCATATCGAGTTTGTGTCAAAATTTCAAGTGGATTTCTTTCACCGTTTAGCTTCTAAAAGAGGACCTACGAGGGCAAGGTGAAAAGTCCCTGAAAAATTAAAGAAGAAATTTATTTGGTCAAAACTTATTTTATTTCTCAACATAAGCTCCTTGTAGCCCGATACACTTCGTCCAACGTTTTTCTAATTTTTCGATCCCTTCCAAAAAATACGATTTCGGCAATCCTTCAAAATAGGCGTCTGTTTCAGCGATGACCCCATCTTTGGAGCCAAATCTCTTTACGCCGAGCCGTTTCTTGAAGTTTGGAAATAGATGAAAATCGCAGGGGGCCAAATCTGGAAGATATGACGAACCAATTCGTAGCGCAATTCATGCAATTTTGCCATTGCAACTGCGGACCTGGGCTCCGGTCCGTTGTCTTAGTGGAAGAGCTCTGCATAATATACGCCGGTGATCGTTCTGCTCTTTTCAAAGTAATCGATATGGACGATACCGTGTGCATTCCATAAAAACTGTCGCCATGACTTAGTTGGTTGATAAACTCACTTTGAACTTTTTCGGCTTCGATTCGCCAGGTCAAGCCCACTGTTTCGATTGTTCTTTGGTCTCTGGTGTGTTGTGATGGATCCCTGTTTCGTTCACAGTTATGAAACAGCGTGAAAAGTCCTTCTTATCCTGCTTGAACATCGCCGAACACTCCTTTGAAGTTGTCACACGGTTGCACTTGTTGTCAACAGAGAGCAAATCCGTCAAGAATCTCGTGCACTTTAACTCGCCGATCATCCAATATCATACCATGGATTTCATTGAAGATTTCTGGAGTTGTGACCTCAATTGGAGGACCAGAACGTTCGGCGTCCTTTGTGGTCATACTACGACAACGAAAATCACTAAGCCACTTGTGAATCGTTCCAATCGATGGTAAGGGGTCCCCATAAAGTTTAACAAGCGGTGCTTTGGTTCATGTTTTTTCCAGGCAAGAAATAATGTTTAATCAAGACGCGAAATTCACTTTTCCATGTTTACAAAAATCTTCAAGGTTGCTTGTTTTCGAAGGGTTTCAAAACAGATCTGAATGACATATAAGTCTGAAAATTTTAATGCGTTCTAGTTAAAGACGGTACATCACATATGTCACATGGGATTTTCGAATATGGCCGCATCTGTTTTATTTTTCAGGGACTTTTCACCTTGTCCTCGTCCCTTGTGCCATATAAGTCTAGTTTCGAACTATACCTCAACCACCATCCTCTGTACTTTTCTCTATCGAACTCCGGACACCCATTTACACTATGCTGTTTATATAGTAATGTTTTTCAAACTATTCTATTTAAACATCCCTGGTAACTACAGCCCACTTTATATTTGTTTATTACGCTCAGTTTCTACCTACATACGCTGGACGTTACACGTTAATTTTATAGCTCCTGTAAATTTTCATAAATTATTCCGAATGTTTTACATAAAACAAATTGTCCGCGCCACAACAACAATGTATTTTCGGTTCCTACGAGTGAGAGAGGTTAGTGATCTATGGACAGTTAATTTTTTCTTTGTATTTTACTTCCGCATACTTACTTGGCCTGAGGAGTGCTAGGTCAATAAATATATTTGGTTCGAGGTTATTACGCACATAATTAAATAAATAAATACAGTTTTCAATAAATATGCAATTGAAAATAATAATTTCGAATGCAGATTTTATCATACCCACGTCATATGGCGAATGATACATTTTTTCGTCTGATGATAGTTAAAAAGTAATAATTCTTATGTGCATCGAGATTAACCCTAAACTCGTTATGTGGCGGGATGTCCTTAGAATCAATACAAAGCACATAATGACCGTTCTAGATAAAGGCATCCAACAAGTGTAAAGTTAAATAACCTGTACCTATACTGTAAACTGCCCACTCATTCTGTCCATATGTTTCTTTTTTCACATTTTATTCTTCAAATCACAAACAACATTTCGATAAAACTAGATCACTACATGCAACCGATCTAAATACGTTAGAATTATCTTAATATACTTTCATTACGTACATTTCAATAACTGCATTTGAATATTTAAAACTAATTACTTTGATAACGTGCTGGCCATGAAACTCCCAAATAAGGTAGTTTTTATGAGAAATTCTTTAACCTGTTGCTGTCATTTCGTTCTCTCGATTGAATATTAAGCTCTGGGCATAGCAAAACATGTGTTATTCTAAGCACATTGTAATGACAAATTTCTCAATTCAGTCTTCAAACTTTTACCTGCAAAGCTTTATGTCAGATGTCAACAAGCTTGACTCATCTAGCTTACCAGATTGTTTATATGCCTGGGAGATATTTCGGATCTGGGACCTAGACACGAACAAAATCAGCGTACATCAATTATTATCCATTTGCGGGAAAATGACGATCCATGTCCACAGGCACTATCTATGTCAAAAATAACATAGTTACCTTGTATGTAGTGACTCCATTAGGGATAACATCATCATGTGGCATCGCACAATTTCCTTTTCCTACGTTTTTATTCAGTGTTAGAGTACGGCACTGTTAGGGACGATCCGGGGTAGTCCCATGGTTGGTTCGGGGAGATCCCTCGATGCGTGGGTGATGAGGAAGATATAAAGAAGTGTGAAGAAGACAAGAGGGGGATTACGCATTTAGCATAAGAGAGTATCAGACGTATTATTGACGTAATATTAATTATAAATAGTCATTCTTAAGATTGTCATTCTTTTAGAATATAATTAACTTTTATTTGATGAGTGTTTTTTCAAAAACTCTAACATCAGGAAATTTTAAATGAATATTGATACCAGCCTACAAGTTACAGATTGAGAAAAACGTTTGTCATCTCGTAACTTACTGACTTCATCGCCCCGCTCGAAAGTCGAATATATCGCCCGTCCTTCAGCACTGCGCCTATAGTGCTGTGCTTCCAGTTCGTTACTCTTGTCGGCCGTAAGATTGCCGATGAGTGACCCGTCATACATCAACCCGTCACTCTCTTGGCGGCCGAAAGATGGCCGTTAAATTACCAGCCACACCTCAACCCGTCACTCCCTTGTCGGCCACGGGGTGGCCGTTCAAGTACAAGTCGCCATGTCCACTTGATCCGTTTGTGACGTATAGGACCTCGAAATCCAGCATTGGTATGTATTGCTAGCTTCGCCCCAAGATCTGCATCGCATAAGCTTTCTGTTGTGGTCCCTACCCTGGCTAAGCCACTTGATTGCTTCTTCCTTCTTCGCTTCGAACTTCTGCTGGCTTCATCAACCGCTTTCTGACGAGCCCCCTACCAAGGCAAAAGCTCCAGATCAGATCACGGTGCTTGCTCGGTCTGCTTGTGTTTCTTGTTCATGTTCGTTGTTGTTTTATTTACCCAGTGAATTAATGTGCTTTTGTTATTATTTCGTTATTATTTGTATAACTTAGTATGCATAGGGCTGGCTGCACGAATATAATCATAATTTGCTCCGAACTTTACATATACTTTTGATACCCCAGTGAACCTTGTGTATTGTGTGCATTTTGAACATTAGATCTGTCTCGCTGTGTATACCTGGTATATCATCTAGGCAGACTTAGCATCGCCCTCTGTATTTATTCACTGTTAGTATAACCTACAGTAATAAACAGGGCCCAGTGCTCCTGTCTGTGTATATTCTGTTCCAGAGCTAGCTAATCGGACGCAACAACCACAGAGGGTCCTCTTGCTGGGCCCCACATTACCACATCACCCCATTCTAAGAAACCAGCGAACTGCATTTAAATCACTCGCCATATTTTTCAGTTCTGATACCATAGGATAAGCTTTAAATATAACAAAACCCGAGGTTTGCACACAGCATTATTTGTAAACAGTAGATACGTATCACGGAAAAGTGTTTCACGTCGAAATGGTTTCTTTTTTTAAATAGCATATTTTCTTCTCCCAATATAGCCAGTCAGCACCGATAGGCCAGTCCGGCCCATCTGCCCTATGGTCTGCAAGTAAGGAACTACTATAAATAAATATATATGCTCTAGAATTAGCGTGATCATTGAATTTTATGACCTAATTTAATATCAAAAATAGTAATATTTCTCAAATATACTTTGTCCTAGTACGTGACATTTCTAGATCACTCATATTTATGATTAATTCGCACGAACATTTAAGTTGTTTCTTTACATTTACTTCACGATTTGTTGACGTCATCTCTGGAACGTATCTTATTATACTGGAAATAAGTAGACACATTACATGAACATAGGCGATAAAAATGAGCTCATTGATTGGAAGAATACATGAGACATATCATTTCAGAAGGTCAACTGATAATTAAAAGTTCTCATTGAACCCTTGTGGTTTCTATGATTCTCAGTGTCTATTCTGTATGAGATTTGGTGTCGTTTGCGGGGATTTTTGGTAGTTCTTTCATTAGCAGATTAGTGAGCCCCAGTGGTATAGGCCATACGATGAACAGTTTTTTTCTTTCGAGAAGACCGATTTCAGTTTATTGTCGTTCTTATATGAAAACATTAGTTGAACAAGAAATTATCAATAACTGAATCTAAATCTTAGCTTCTTGTTATAAACAATGTTAATTGTAAATTTTTTGTTTTTTTGCTCTAAAATGAAGGTTTGTCGCACATACCAAAATCAAAATTCAGATTGAAGGTATTTTAGATCCACGTCGTTTGTGACCAAAAAAGTTGAATTATCAATATGCGTTCAATTGCTATAAACAAGATATGGTTCTTAATTAACACATTTTTTTCTCGGAAGCCAAACAGAATTTCTTATTAAAAATATGCTAATTTGTTTGTTGACAAATAACATTTTATGGGCAAGCTTTAACGTGACCGAACCTTTTCTTGTAACCTTTAAATATACTTAATACCCACCATATTAACGATTTCCTCCCCTTTATCTCTATTTATCAACAATTTTTTTAAAATATTTACATATATTCTTTATTCAATTTTGGTTCTTCCGTATTTATCCAGTATTATGAAACATGAATAATTTAATTTAAAATTTTCACAAAAAAATAATTTCAGTATTAAACATTTGAAAAAAACAAAAAGTAACAGCACCACTGGGCGTGAAGTGACCATTGAATATTTTTTTTAATTCTATGTGATGGAATTCTTAAAATATTACAAAAGCTTTCATTTCAATTCAGTCAGTCAGGATCTCAAAATCTAGATTGACTGGACTGTAAACCTTGCCAAGAATGAAAACTCCAGTTCAGCAGCGCGACCTACAAGAATCATCTATAGTCCAGTCAAATGAGACAGAATAAGGCCTGATTACAGAAATGTTTCTCATCAGCACAATTTTTATGATAAAACGTACGTTTTGGTATCTGTAAAAATAATTTACATATGAACGGTCAGGCGAGTTGTGCATTTGTAGTAGTATATTATGTACAGGATGATCTGACAAAAATCAAAAAATTTGTAAAAAAGCGCCATATTTGAAAAATCAATATTGAACTCTATTGTTGGAAATAAATCAGGGCTTATTTTTCCATGTGGAGTGCTTATCGATCAACTATTGCGAATTACCATATACAAGGTGTGCCGACACGCGTAACAGTAAATAAATCAGTTTTTTCAAATGGAACCTCCTGTATCTTTTTATACTATTGGTAAGCATTTTCGGTGAGCTTTCCAACGATATATAGTTTATGTAGTCTATTTTGAATTTTATTGAAAAACGTGGGTTTTTCCAATGTTATATATTAAAAAATAATTTAAGGCGACTGCTTTCACTGAATCTGACAACAATTTATTAGAAACAAGTACCATAACATTTTCAAGTAATCAGTATGGAAAATAAGAAATAACATTCGTTGCGAGAACTAAATAAACAAACCAATTTTTCATAGCGAATGTTGAAATAAGCCACCATTATGTTCTCTAACTTCTCTAACAGCCAAACGCCTAACCTATGGGAGCTTTGCTCTTCATTCTTATTTTCCATATTGATTACTTTAAAATGTTATGGTAATTGTTATGTCACATGTCAGATTCAGTGACAACAGCTAAGTAATTTAAATTATTTTTTGAATAAATAATATGTAAAAAAATAATGTTTTTCAAAATAGACTACATAAATCCTATATATATATCGATGGAAACTTTACCGAAAATGCTAATTACGGGTATAAATAGATACAGGATGTTCCATTTGAAAAAACTGAGTTATTCACTGGTTTGCATTGGGCACAACCTGTATCTATACAGTAGTTCGAAGTCGTTGATTGATAAGCACTCGAATGAAAATCATTTTTGTAAACAATGCTGTGACTCACAATATATCAAAATGCCGCTCACTATGGCAAAAAAACATTTTTTTCTAATATCTCGGATTTTGGAAAACGTCAGGGTAACTTGTAACATAATTGAAAATCTATAAATAAAAGGGTCTATTCAAAACTACAATAATATTATATGGCGCCCATATGTGAGAATAAAGTTGATGATGTGACCGAAAGACGAAACTTCGAATGCCTAACCTCAAAACGGGAAGAAATGGCAATGTAAATGTGCATTTTGTTTTGAAATAATTATAATAAAACTAGGAAAATAAAAAATGATTTTTCAAACTTCCTGTTTTTCTCTTATACCTCTGGATATACTCGGAATTTTGAAACTTATCCAAAGGCATATCGTCAGTCATATAAATGAGCAGCTTTGCCCCAATTCAACGAGCAATTCAACTCTCACGATATCAATGGTTAATATCGAATTTAAGACACCCGGTATACAATAAAAGAATTGTATAACAATAATCAAGTTCAAAGTACGAAGGCAGATTTCCGCTAGTATATTATTTCCAAAATAATAAGAGCAGAGCAGATAACCTCAAATATTACCATTTGAGACAAACATTCTCAATTGAAAAGATAAAAACCGAGAAGCTACTGAGCTGCAGTTGTCATTTGACTATGTTTACGAATCAGAAGTCTACCTCATTTGGTTGCACCTTACTTAACTAAGTAAATAACTATTGTCATGTTCACATTTACTGCCAGATTTTGATTTAGAAATGTAGTAGTACTACTAATGATTTCAGATTCTTTGTTTGATGTGCGTGTCATACCTTGAATCTTTTGTCAGCAATAATCAATAATTATTACTAATATCTCATATGTATTGTAGTAACACGTTGATATCTCATATCTATTGTGACAGGTTTAGAAATTCAGAAAGATAATATTTGGATAAGAATATATGACTTTTATGGTCAATATCGATAATTAAGATATTCCAAATTATGTTTATTTTCTCAGCGACTATTGTCGAACTTTTGTTAACCTTACCCCAGAATTCTTCCCAGGTATCTTCCTTTCTGTTGTGGCTGGACATTTCTAAGCCTACATTAGCAGCCGGTATGAAAAAGTCACATTTCCGAAGAATTCAACAACGTACACACAGAACTCACGTTGTTGTTTATTTGTACACAGTACGAACATTTAAAACATAGCCCGCCACAACACGAAACAACACACTGTCAACACCGCCGGCGGCACATTAAATGAAATGAAGCGGAGGTGGATTCACTTTGAATGCAGGCAGACAGATTGATAGCAGGGCAGTATGCATTGGTGAGAGGAGCACGCGCACTATGACTTTTATTTTCCGGATATGCAGTTTGGTTTGGGCCTGTGGTTTGGGTCTACCTCTCTATCTAATAGCAATAACAATATTCAGTTACCTAATTCAGTAGGTATTTGAAACATTTCAACGCGCTTAGATCGTATATCTACCATTCGTAAATCCTGAATGAAATTATTATGGAATAGTCATATAATATCTGTCTTATTAGATATATGGGAATAGTAAACTAATGTTATAAGTAAGGTGAGGTAACGGCCTCTCACGATCACGTAACATTGAGAATTGAGACAAACGGAAATATCGGCGAGAACCTAGCGTTGAATATTTCTCGAGTCTAATGGCGATAGCAATAATATTGAGATGAATAGGAAAGAGAGTACAAATTTTGACCAAAACATTACTATGAGATGAGTAAAACATAGTGACTTTCCTTTCGTTTTTAAGGTCGAGCGTGCAAAATTTTTTCAAGATCGGTACTTGTCGGTTTTGAGGGGTGGTAAAGGGTTTTGGCGTAGTTAATTCTAAATCTCATGCAGCAGTGACTTTTTTATTTTGAAGGTGAAGTTAGAAGAATATTATCAAAATTGACTTTTACAAAGTGACTTTCCTCTTATCGTGGAGGTCAAGTGAGGATAATTTTATCGAGATCGATACGTCTATTTTAAGGGGTTAGAGTAGTTTTTTCGAATTTCGACAGTTAGTTTCCTTTTGTTTTCAAGTACAAGTACGCAAAATTTCATCAAGGTCGGACTTCACCCGCGGAAACAGCGAGCATCCGTAGGAACACAAAACATATTGCAAATGATTTAAAAAAGAAATACGTGAAATTCTGAAAATACGTTAGATTATACTCTATTGATAATAGAGGAAAATTAATATTGAAGTAAAAGCCAAGTTGGATTTTATTTGAAGATGTACCGAAAATTGAAAAATTTTGCGAAATCGAGGAGGATATCTTATCGAAAAGTGCATAATTGTTCATTTTTTACGCATTTCGAGTGCATTACTACACTATCTTTTTATTATCTCCTGTTCTATTACTCGTAGAAAAAATAATTTAAACACTCGTAAGTGAATAAACTATTAATCAGTCGGGTATAATTACTTTAAAACTGGACCGTAACCTCCAACAACCAAAGTGTATTGAATTTTATTTTTTTTACTGAAAATGCAATAAATAAAGTAATAATCATCCGATCTTTACGAAAATTGGAGGAAACATGTATTGTTATGCTATAGAAGAGTGGTTAAAATTTTCAATTTCAAATTTTGACGGCCACAATGGGCGATTTTTGAAAAAAAATTAAATGTTCGCCATTTAGTGCCAAATCATCGTACGCTAAATTTTACATGTCTACATACGCTTGAATCCGTTATTTAGGTAAAATACCGCTTTTTTGTAATTTAAAATCTGAAATTTCACTTTTATGCCTTTCTTTTCGTATGAAATACATCTTTTTGCCTTCATCTGAATCATAAATATTCCTTCAATTTCACAAACTGACTCGTAAAAAGATGTAGTAGCATTACCGAGATAACCGGAAATTGTCGGGACAATAAATAACGCTATACAGTGAGTACCATGAACATTTGCACAGGATACAGAATGTATCTTAGCGCCAGCTTAATTCCAATAATACATGTTCAAATCCGAAGTTATTAAAGCATACTGGATTCACGTTACGTACAACATACTTTAAAATTCACATAATCACGTGAGGGGCATGTTACCAAATGGCGATGTTGCCATTTAGAGTGCAACTAACTGGGTGAACTGATATACATAATAGCCGAAAGGTTTTTATTTCATGAAACTTTCATTTCAAGAAAAGTTTTATGGAAAACTGGTCAAAAAAATGTGATTTATACAAGAAAAATTTGAAAAATGAAATATTTTTTTTAATTACAAAAACGGTATTTCACCTCAAGCAACTAATTTTAACGTATATTCACAATAAAATCTATAATTAAAAAAAAATACCTCACGATGCTTTGGAGTGGCCAGCATTTTGATTTCGCTTATTGTGGCCGTAAATATTCGTTTTTACTTAAAATTTTAACTACTGTTTATGTCATAAAAATACATGTTTCTTCCAATTTTTGAAAACATCATTACTTTTTTACATTACATTCTTAGTAAAAAGAATGTAGTGTAAATGTGTAGGTCATACTTCAATAGCATAAGTGTGATGTCATTCAACTCCACAGTAGGTTACGCATGCACATAAGCATAGACACATCTTCCCAAAAATTGTCTAGAAAGGTTCAAAACGGTAAAGGATATTTCAGCGAAAATCTGGATTATTTTTTTTTACCTATACAACACTTCCTTTACACTGCGACGCGCCAGTTTTTTGGGAGAGCAGGATGTTTTTAAATGAATATTGGTTTGGGGGCGAGAGGCATGGCATTTCCTTGAGGCTTATATAGACTTTATTGATGAAATCTTGCAATTTAGGATTCACACGGTAAATGAGCGTGTCCTGCAAAATAATAAACCCTAATGCTGAAACGACAGTATTATTTATTAATTGCAATATAAAAGTATTTGAGAATGAAATTAACAGCGACTGACAGAAAACGGTTTAAAGAAAGTTTTGTAATAAGATAATACATTGAAATAAAATATCTGAAAGATAATGGGAATAAAAATGATTTACAATAATGAAGAAAAATATAGATTGGTAATAAATGAATTTGGCAATAACGGAAACGTGACAGCACGTATAGTAAAGGAAGTAAAAATGGAAGATACTATCTGCGTGGTTCAAGTTTTAGTTCTTAAATACATACGCCAAAGGGACTTATCACTTTTGTTAGTTAATCCGCGTTAGTTTTTTCTATTGTATTTTTGCTTAGCATTATTATATTATTGAAAGTTGTAGATGCCTCATTTATATTTTAGTAATTAAAATATGCTCAAACGACAAGTCAGGTGTGATTTAAAAATGTCATTCTCTGAAAATTTTTCAAGCTCCCTCAGATATTTGTTCCGGCAAAATGAAAATGAGGCACTATTAATTTTGGTTATGAAAGATATTCTTTTTGGAAGCGAGTAAGACGGAGAAACTATGATCTGACTAAATTTATATTACATTCAAACAATACATTGTATTTCCCCAACCGTATTTTATTCAAATTTGATTGGCGCAGTATGTATGCGGCATACCAAATTTAAGTTAGAATTTTAACCGAAAATCTAAAATTTGATTCCACCGTTAGGATTGACATGGATCGTGAGATCAAGAGTACATAAGTTGAAGAAGGGTACAAAAAATTGTAATTGGGAAACGATAAAATCACAGTCGGTCCAGTCTTCGTCAGATCTATCAGGACACCATAATAAAATCTCTTCAATTTTGAGGTGCTCTGAAAGTTGTACACTATCATAGAATCACATGAGTGTGAAGGTGGTTGCCGAAATGTTTGAATATTTTGAGGCTATGTCTAACCTGATTTCTCGTTCATACCACCTCAACAAATCTTACTATGAATAAGAAACAATCACCCTTATCCACTGAAAATACTGTTAAAGTATTGAGAACCTTTCAGCTACTAAGTATCCATCATCAGAGTAAACAAAATTAGAAATCAGAATGCGCCCGTTTAATATTTGGAATAAATAGGGTATATAAGGGCTGGAGATTGATCTGAATTTATAAATTGCCTTTGCGCTTATACATTTCCAGCCCTTCTAAATTATCTAGATATTTGTCATTACCGTGTTCCAAGAGTGATAAACTTTCTTGACATGGTGTTGTTTATACCGAGTTAGGCTGGTATAGAATTTTGAACACGACTTATAACCGATTTTTTAAATACCGGATTTAATGAAGCAGAAAACTATCAATATCACGCGTGAGAACGTTGAATCAATACGTTGCGTTGTGAATAATTCTTTCAGTGGGACATCTATCTTCTGGTAGATGGCGTTTGGATTACATGTAGAGATGTAAGTTTTCGTTACTTCTCGGTACTTGTGTAAATAATCGTTACTTTTAGGTACAATACTGGTTATTTAATACTCATTACAAGTACTCGAAATATCGTGGTATTTACTATTCAAGTCTTACAACGATTTCAGCATGCATGTGTTAGTTATACGTCGTTCCGTAGGTACCAGGTAGGTACTAGCTGACGTGGTGACCCGACAGGACGGAATATGTATTGAAAATTGAAATTGCAACCGCAGAATTTATTTCAACAATTATGAATATTCTGATTTATTACAGTACCTACATATGTTAGGTACACCTGAAAAAATAGAAAAATAGAAGAACGAGAACAAAATTTATTTCTGACAATCTAAATTTAGGCACACTAGAACTACTTAAATTATAAAATTATCTGAAACAAGTCTTGGTTGCAGTTCAAAAACAATATTTTCTGAACATTCTTTCCCTTTAGTCTATTTCTCCTATCAGACAACAACTGTCCAGCTTTGGAAACTTTGGAAAATAACCTCTCAGACGGTTCAGATATGGACATAACACTTAAATATTTTTTCACCAAGATGCTTAAATGGAGATACAGTAGTTCCCTTGTTTTCCACCATTCAAGGGGATTTTCCTTTGCATCTTCCATGTATGTCTGGAGTTCAATAATGGCCTGGGCCGTTACTGTTGTTACAGTTTCATAAGATTTGTCAAAATCTCCCCAAATTAAGTCTTAATCTCCGGTCACACTAGAAGATGATCCCTCATTGCGAAATTCAGGTGTAGCTTTAGCTGCTCTTCTGCCTTAATAAAAGCTACCACTTCATCCAAAATCTTCTCTTTCGCCACTTTCAAAATATTCTCATTTGTAAATGCCCTTTTTTTAAGACGAGGATCTAAAAGTGCCGATTTAGCCATTACATTATTTTTCGAGATTAGGGAATCTTGCTATTACCGATTGCAACAAATTATTTATTAAGTTGTTGGCTGTTGATGTAGTTTCTATTAATTTGATTTTTTGAAGTGCTGATTTCAATCTCCGAACTACAGAGATAACTTTTGACAAAGTTACCATTTTTTCGGAACTAATTTCAGTAATAATTTGTTCAAATGGCTGTAGAATCTTGCAAACCTCTTTCAAAATTTTCCAGTCATCTTCGGTTAGTAGTTCTACAGGAATGTGTAGCAAACCTACTGTTGCAGTTAGGGGCTCTTGTATTTTAATAATGCGTTCAATTCAAACATATAGAATGTAAAGTTCCACCTAGTTGCAACATCCTGTTTCAATTTAAGTGGCACCGAATTTGGCTGCATTTGTTTTGGAGTTGCACACAATTTGTTGTTTGCAGGGTACTTCTGTTAAAAAATTCGACCATATTTTTGACTTTACAGCGGATGTCATTTATCTCTCTAAATCCACTTTAGATTATTAAATTTATGGTATGCGCAAAGCATGGGATATGAGTCCATCCTGACTGTTCAATCAGGATCAATGCTTGCAGGGCCGCGCCGACCCCCACAGCGCCTGTGTGCGAAACCTATGAAGCACCTCTTTTTTTCACGAATCTTCATGTTTCAACTTATGTTTTTTATTATTTGTTAATTTTGACCGAAATAAATGTTCTCCAGTTTTATATACTTGGATAATATTTTCCTAAATAGGTAAAACCAGTTCGCTTCCGCTTGCCAATTAAATAAAACACGAGTTTAATTTTTACACTTTATTTATGTTATATCTAATTGTATACTTAGATATTAATAACAAAATAGCTGACTTTCCTAATAATACTGATTTAACTATCACGTATGCTATGTTTAAAAAAAAACAAGAGTCTAAAATATATAAGAATATAAACATACTTAAATTATATTATTTCCACTCTTCTCGCTTTTCTGTTTGCGAAATCTCTTGTATGTCTATATGGTCTAATATGGCCTCCTCTATAGATACTGTTGCTAAATTTGTTAATCTTTCCTGGCTCATTGTTTAGGCCCAGGTAATTTTTTATGTTTTAATTTAGAACAGGACTTTTCCGCGCTTGCTACGGTAACTGGCATAGTTAGCAAAGTAATGCTATGATGATGTTAGGGCAAACAGCTGTCAAATTGTTTAAATATATAAATTCGAGAATTTTTACCACATCATCATTTAATTTTTTGAAAAGAGACTGACACGACAGAATTTCTTCACACAAATCATCGGCGTTAATATCCAATGAATCATTTGTAGAAAGTTTTTTCTGCAAATGATGACAGCTACTTCTCAATCGACTTTGATCTTGGTCATCACTTAGTTTGAATAAAACATTAAACACGTCATTTTGATTATTCAATAAATTAAATCTTTCGTCTACGGAGGATAAATCTTGATCCAATATATAAAAAAATACATTAATTTTAAAAGCGGTCTTCAGATCATTTATAGTATGGTCTTCGTGTTCATAATCAAAACTCTTTGGAGTCCAACGACGTCTTAGGGGTCTGGATCTGGAAGTTTCAAATTCAGCCTCGACATCTAATTTTTCGGCAATTTTCATGGCATCATTTAAAATTTGCGTCGGTTCTAATTTTTATCATAAACTTCTTTAATTCCGTTAAAGCATCTAAATCAACTTGCATATTCATATCGATGGACTGCAGAATTTTGCTCACAAAATTTACTTTTGTCCAAATCATATGCCATATATTTAGTGAACAAATGAATGAAAAGGAGCATATTTTTTCTGCTAGACATTTAGTGTCATATTTTGCCTTCTGATCACATGATATACCATTTGATATTTCATATAAGGCATCATAAATTTCTGGTAAATTAGTAAACACCGGTTTGATAGCATCTATTCTGCTTGACCATCTTGTTTCAGACAATGGTTTTAAGGTCAGATTTATGACATGTTTTTTTAATATATCCCATCTTTTGGTAGAGGACGAAAAATATTTATAAAATTCTTGCACAATACTAAAAAATCCAGTCGTATGATGATTGAAATTGGCAGCGTCGTTTACTATTAAATTTAAACTATGGCTAGCGCACGGTACATAGAAAGCGCGGGGATTTAGATCCAGCAATCTTTCTTGAAGACCATTATTCTCACCGCGCATATTTGATCCATTATCATAGCCCTGTCCCCTTAGGTTGTTTATGTGCAAATTAATTTCGGCTAGTTTTTCTACTATAAATGACGTTAATCCAGCGCCAGTTGTATGGATAATTGGACAGAAAGCTAGGAAATGCTCCCTTATTTCCAACTTTCTATTTTCTGTGTTAAAATAGACAAATCTTATTATAATACTAATTTATTCATCGATACTCCACTACAAAGAATATGTTGTTGTGTAAGGCGGCGCCTCTATTGTCTTGGCGCCTGTGTGCGCCGCACACAGGGGCGGCGCGGCCCTGAATGCTTGTTCGGTATTTTATTCTGTTACGTTACGAATACTGTAGGTATAGATAGTTGATTTGATTCGAATACAAAATCCAATCTGTTACATGGTAAAAAGTTATTTGGAATATCGAGTAACTGTTTGCAAAAAGTAACGATTACTTTTTCATGTTGGTATTAGTTACTTCGGATCTCATTGGGTACCGAGTACTCGAGTAACGTATAGTTACTTTTCTTGCATCTATAATTACTTGGTGTTCAACCTGAAGCAACTAAAACAGTTTAATTTTATGTGGTTTTAAAAAGAACAACGGCCAAGTTGTTCAAAAAAAACTCTTAATAGTATTTTTTGCGGTACTCGGAGAATTTCCAAACAGATTGTCCTTCAGTTGTTTTGGACGATGTTAAAAGACTTCAGCTTTAAGGTCACTTCACGCGTAGGCCATGCAATATATCCCAGGGCGTCCGGGGGGGGGGGACATATCTCTCAAAAGTTGCAGTGGTGCTTGGGAAGTGTGGGCTGTCGCCCCATCCATTTGAAACCAGACATTCTGCACATTAATTTCTGCAAGGGCTGGGGCAAAACAATTCTGAATCATGTGGTAGCGTTCTGAATTGACAGTAATAGCAAGATTCCTTTATTCAAAAAAATTAGGCCCGACTAGTATTTCATACTGAAACCTATTTGAAACAAAAACTGTTGTCTTGCCGCTTGTGCTGACGCTACCCCCACTCATCTGCGATGCCGCCCGGCTTTTGAGACCGTATTGAAAATGGGGAGTTATTCCGCACCCTGTATGATTGGATTTTTTCTGTTGAATATAGAATATACAAATGTTATAAATGAAGGGAGGAAATAAAATATGACCATTGTTATTTCATATTCATTTTTATAATATTCAACTAAATAAATTTCATAATGCTTATGTGTAATAGCGACTATTTTATGTAAATTAATGTACATCAGAAAATAAATAAAATCAGTTACATTGTAAAATCTATTATATCACTTATATTTCAGTTTGAGTATGAGAAAATGTGTTACCTGGGGAACTTAGTCGATCATGATGTTTGATGTTTTGAAATGCTCCAGATTGATCCTTCCAGAGCTCACTCCTTCCAAATAAAAACTGTTTAACATTCTTTTCCATTTCTGCATATTCTGTTGGTTCGACAGTTCTACTATTATCACTTCTAGATTTGTCATTTAAACTAGTTTGGCATTGGACCCATTCCTCAACACGTAATTGGTTGCCATCTATCATTATTTTTGAATCGTTATTAACATTTGGATTGATTTGTTTACATAATACGTCGTGTTTTTGCCAGCCATCAGGTATCAGAATATTTGCTTCATTACGGATATTCTCCGACAGAATATTACTAGAAGCATTTTGAGAAATTAATGATGAATTTCCAAAAGCTCTCGGATATTCTGATAGAGATTGTGTATCACTTCTGAAGTATCTAATTGGAGGTTTATTATATGAATTGTTCCTTTCTTTATTAGTTGTTTTATAAAAGTTCCTTCTCACATTTAAATATTCCAAATTTTCAGACTTCTCATTTTCATTAGTGAAGATCAGTTTACATTCATTATTTATTTTATTATGATTAGATCCCCTTAGCAAATTTGTTTCATTTCCATAAGTTAAAACTACTGGTTCGACATTTGTATTTACATCTATTAGGCTGGAAGTATTAGAACTGCTTTCCTCTACTAAAAAATTATTTGGTTGTACTTTAACTATATTATTATAGGATTCAGAGTCATTCAAAAAAGTTGGCACTTTTGTATTGGCAATGTCTGAAGTTCTTGATAATTTCATTGCTTGATAACTTGATTGTACGCTTTCATTACATTTCCAACATACATCTGGAGAACTGCTGGTTTGTGTTCCAATAGAATGATGAAGAACGTTATCTAAGATATTTATATTCTTCGAACATGTACATGTATCACAATGTTTTATACAGGATCTCTCTTTTAGTCTTTCTTCTAAAACCTTAGCCATTATTGCAGCAGAAACTATATCAACAGGGGGTGTTTCTTCTTCATCAACATACCTTTCCATACTAGGAGTTTTTGGAATTGAATAAACCATTGCTGTAGGTGGAAATGTTGGGATAGGAACTGTTATACTTTTTGGTTCCGGTAACTTCCGTTCATCTGGCTTTTTTTTGTATGTGATGAATGTAGATACCTGAGTTTGCACTTCAGGTGGCAACTAAAATCAATAAACAATTTTCAGCTTATTTAAACTAACTGATTATCATTAAAATAAAACTTTTTAAAGAATATGATAGGTATAAGGTACCAAACTTTTCCGAAACCATCCTCATCATTTTGGATGAAGTGAATGAATTTATGGTAGACATTGTTATATCGCTGTATTTAGTACGAAAATGTTTTGTTCTGTATTCATTGAATTTCCTTTGACAACGAAATCAGTTGTAAAATGCTTACCGAATCAAATTTGTGTGCCACAAAATTTCCCTGCTTGCATTGCAAGAACTGTATGGCCAATGCTACATCATTCTTGTATCTTTCCTGAAATAATTGAATATTATTAGAATAGAGAACACTGTGTATACACTATCAAGCTAAAAATAATGTGTACCTTTCAGCTACCAAGTAGCCATCATCACAGTAAACTAAATTAGAAATCTAAATGTGCCTGTTTAAATACTATTTGGAACGAAAGGAGTAAAAAATGGATTACCTTCAGCTGGAGACAAATCTGAATTGATTAAACTACTTTTTCTACTTTTTTTTACTTCGATCAAAGCTAATTTTTCACCATTATTATTATCATTATTTTTATTCATGTGGGCAAAACCTAGTTAGAATGGTCCTTCTAGTTATGAACACGACTCACTATCGATTTTGTAAATCCCGGAATTTCCAAAGTCGGAAACTATATCAAAAGTATTGCCTAGACGGCAAATTTAGAAAAAAAATTATGGAATTTATTAATAAGTGAAACTTTTGAATTTTATTGAACTATTTGAAGGTAGTAGCTGTAATTTGGTTAATTCGTTGTCCATTTTCCATTTTTGTTTAGAAATTAAGTTATTCATCGAAGATTTATCGTAACCATTGTGCAACCTATTCGCTGAAGATTCTCAACTTTCTTGTTACAATTTCGTTGGCTCAAATCGACGTTTAATAATCTATGAACAAGACTTAAATGTAACTATTTTATAATTAATTGGTGTAACCAATCCCTAGTCGATAAGAACCCTGTAAAAATTGCTTTCAAATATTAATATCCCTGATGCGAACTTTGAGCAAGGAGCAACATTTGTTCATTTTTAACTACTACTATAAACTAACAAGCGGATGTCCATTGGTCAATCCCCCCTCTCCTATTTTGACCTTACTTACTCGAAACCTTGAAAATTAAATCAGTTTTCAAAAATTGGCATAGATATGTCGATGATATGTTCGCGATTATAAGTCAAGATTTTGATTAAATGGCTTTTTGTACACGCTTAATAGCCAATTCGATTCACTCAAATTCACTGTAGAAGTAGAATCACATGGACTTTGACATATACAGAAAATCCACTTAAACAAATAGATATACCCCTGCGGATTCAGTTAGACCAATTAATTATAAAATAGCTCTATTTAATAGTCTTGTTTATAGATTATTAAACGTCCCTTTAGCCATCGAAATTATAACAACGAAACAACAACAATAAAATTCAAAATTTTCATTAATCATCCTCCAGTAATTGCTAAATTCCATAATTGTTTTTTATATTTGCAATACCACCCGATTATAGATGTAAGTATAAACTAAAAACTCGTTAAGGCAACACCTTTGATACAGTTTCCGACTTCGAAAAATCAGGGATTAACAAAATCAATTGCAAGTTCAAATGGTATGTGAACCAAACTAGAAAGAATATTCTAACTCGGTATAAAAACTATTTTCAACATAAAGAAAAATAATTGTGAAAAATCAGCGTTAGCCGAAGATATTTTAAATACGGATCACACCACTTCTCATGGAAGTTTATCACTCTTTAAACACAGCAATGGCAAGATTTATCTCCAGCTAAGGGTAATCCCTTATATACCTTATTAATTCCAAATAGTATTCAAACCTGCACATTTTGATTTCTAATTTAGTTTAATCTGATGATGGCTACTTGGTACCTGAAAGGTTCTCAGAACTTCAACAATATTTTTAATGGATAAGGGTGATTGTTTCTTATTTACAGAATCATAGTAATATTGAAGGTAATGCTAATTTAGCAGCTGTTTGAAGAACCTACGTGCTATAAGTTGTCAAGGTTATCATCAGGCAATACTGTACACTGTACCCATCGTGCATAACATATCAAACTCTCAATTCTTAGTAGCATTGTTCCCATCCTCTTGCTAATTCCGTTGTACTAAATATTCACAATACTTTTTCCTATTCACGAATATATTATAATTCAATATCCCTGGTATTAACCAGAGAGGTAGTTGTTTAACAATCAGAAGTCATGCCTCTTTTTCACACCAAGTAGAAGATATGTAAAATAGATGAAATTATATCAAGAAGGGTATTTTCAGTCAAATTAGTTGAATATAATGAAACTCATTCTGGTTGTGTTAAACTAGACCAAATGAACTCTATTACTAAATCATATTTGCTTTCTTATATTTAAATGTCAGACAAATGTTATTTACTATTATCATCCTTATAAACAGATCCTCAATTGAATGATTATATTACATTATATTTGAATAATATAATTTCAAATTAACTACTAGAGAACACACATGAATTGAAAAAAAGGCTAAAACAAATATAATTCTCAAAATCAATGTATTGGAATGGTCAGACACAACATGAAAAAATTTATAAGCCTTCATTTAATTGAAGTAATCTCCAAATCCTGTGAAGTTGGCGCCGCTTTTTTGAAAAATTCCAACAACACATAGTTTTGGAGTCGTAGCTCGCCCAAAAAGTTCAGGAGTTAAGGCGAAATATCCTCAAGAACAAAAAATAAAAGACGTGTGGCACTCGGGGACTGCCGCGGTAAAGCTATTGCATAGCATTTTTTCTCAACTTATGCAATTATAACTATTTTTTATTTTTAATTTATGCAGTATTTTTTTTCTTTGATACTTATTAATTCAAGTTTTTTCTTTGATATTAATTCAAGTTACATTTTTTGAGCGTGGTGACCGATAAGAAAACAATTTTTTTTCTTTTATTGAATAAATGAGAAGTTAATATCGTTTAAAATATTTTAATTATCTTACAATACATGTAGGTTATTCAGGAATTTGTTATCATTGAAACTATAGGTTTATGGTAACTGAATAACTGAAATAAGAGACATAAGTTTGAGACTTGATATCCTCTAAATATCTGGAAAATACCGCGTCAATGGTGGTCCCATATTTTGTTGTGGATTCTTGTGGATCATTATTCATTTTCAAATTCAATTTTTCCGAAAGAAAAGTTGTCAACCGCTCTGATTTTTTATCAGCGAAGTTGATGTTGAAATCGCCAGCCAAGATAAGTGGAAATTTATTACCATTTGTACCAAGTATTTTCGACCCTTCTTCAGTGTACTCCAGTAAAGTGCGATCAATAAAATGCTCTACCTCGTCCAATTTTGGATTCGGAGAAATGTAAATTGCTACCATGACTATGTGTAGGTCATTTCTAAGTTTGCATAAGCACGCACAAATATCTCCAACAAATGAGCGCCTAACATTAACATCGCTAACGTGTGCAATATTTATTTCAATATTCGGAGTCATAATATTAGTAACATAATTATTATTTTGGTAAATAGCTACCCCACCTTTTGGAACAATATCTCGTTTGAATTGAACAATACAATTGAAATTAGGTATTTCAATCGAATTAACATGCGCCATGCAAGTTTCGGTAAGAAGTAACACATTTGTTTGTCTCGTAACTGAATCTTGTAAATCGTATTTGTGACTATTTAGACTTTGGCAATTGAAAGTCATTATTGAAATGCCATTTCTATTACTAATCAAATCTAAGACACTTTGAGCTGTAGTCTGAACACTATTTAAAGACAGTCTTTTGAATTCTTGCAACAAAGATGCAGTCGATGCAGCTTGCCTTCGATTATGATAAAACTTGAATGTAGAATTATCGTTTTTTGTCGTGATATACTATTTTTCAATATTAGTCACCCGAGAGAGCGACATAAATAATTATGTCACTGTCACACTGACATCATCAATAACCTACAAATTTCATACCTATTTATTTCAGTTGTAAAACAATAATGAACTAAAAATTATGAAATAATTATGTGAACTTTCACACCTTTTCAGAGGTCGTGATAGCCACAATCCGGGTCAAAAACGGTTTTGAAATAGTTAATTTTCCGTAAATTGAATGACGTTCACGTGAGAAGCCCGTAGCACGCGAGTTAGAAAAGTGCAAACTGGTTGTACCTAATACGGCTTTACGACGACTTTTCGCGTGCCGTTTTCGCTCCATGTAGTTAGATTTAGTATCGGACCGTGCCCGACGGCCCTTCTTTTTTCGATAAATGTCCATTGAATAGGAAAATAGCGCGTAGCTGGCGAGTTAGAAAAGTGCAAATCTTCGGAACATAGAACGTCTTTACGAGGACTTTTCGCATGCGGTTTTCACTCCATGTTGTTAGTTTATGAACGGGGCCAACTAAATAGCATAGTCTCGGGCCCCAAAATGTCGATTAAATAGGAAAATTTAATAAAAATAGAAGCAGGTACTCTCAGGTCTCTGCTACGCTCGTCTAACGTATAAACTCTAACTGACGCGTAGCGAGCTCCTCGAGGCATATTTCAAAATGATTACGTTCGTAGCTAATTACATGGAAAGTCTGGCGTTCATGCAATTGTGTTTTTATACAATTCGAACCTTCTAATTTCGATAGGCCACGTGAAAATCCCGGAGTCTAAAGCGCTAGAGTGTTATAACATTCGTATAAAATAGCGAAATTTCTCGCTTTTAGAAACTTCAAATTAATTAATTAATTTGACACATGTTAGGTGTTTAGGTCTTAGGTTATTTTTCGTTACGGAATTTCTTGATTCGGTCACCGCGCTCAAAGCCCGCGATAAAAGCTATATGCAATAGCTTAAAAACTTTGGTGGCGCTGCTAACTTCACGTCACGCTTATTTGGAAGAAACAATTTGTTCTAACCGCTTATTTCGTCACGAAATGAATATGTCTAGTTCTTGGTAATTTTAAACAATACTTCTTTAATTTTTCGCAATTTTCGGGGTGCAAATTCCGAACAAATTTTCTTCTAGTGTTCTGATAAGAGATCCGAATGGCGCCTGAAGAGTTCTAGCAAAATCCGCAGAGAAAATATGTTCGTAATTTGAAGCGGGAAAACGGCGAAAAGTAAAAATAGTTTTACATGAGTTCTAATTGCGGATTATGACAGAATTATTCAGCTGCCACTCGGTACTCTCATAAGATCTCCGAAGAAAATATGTGCAAAAGTTGAAGAGGAAAAATTCTGAAAATAACAATCGCAAAATTTTTCCATGAGATCTGATTGCGGATTATGATAGAACTCTTCCAGCGTCACTAGAAACTGTCATCAGAACTCTAGAAGAAAATATGTTCGAATATGTTGAAGCGGAAAAATTGTGGAGCAAAAATGTTTTTCCAATAATTCTAATTACGAATTATGATAGCCGTTATTTAGAATTCTGCTTAGAACTCGCGAATGCAATTATTATTTGGAAATTCCGTCGAGAAAATCAAACATTTTTTAATTTCCAAAAAACGGCAGAATGTTTGTACAAGACTACCAAGAACTCTACATCTCTCCCTTCCGTGACGAAATAATAGCCTAGAACTAAGTGTTACCGAAAAAACGGCACTGTAAAAAAGTTTCAGATTTTGTGATTCTATAAAATTGATTTCAACCAATAAGTACCTTGGTGGTTCAATTACAATAATACAACAAATATTAGAACATCAGCAAAAATACTCACATTGCTTTCTGTCAATTTCTTTATTGTGTAATTGGATTCTGCTAATTTTTGTGACAAAACTGCAACATCTTTGGTCAACGTGTTTTTGTCTGTTTGACATATATCTACTAACTTTAATAACTTATCTTCTAATCCTTGATTTACTCTTTGAACTCGTTTATGGGCATCACATAACCTGCAATAAAGTGAAAATCAATTAGAACTACTATTAGTTGATAGACACAGACTTTTGATCATGGATTTAAAGCAATAAAATGTTTCAAAATCGTAACTGCGGTCCTGATAACATTTTGTGAATTTGACAAATGTTATTATATAAGCTTAGTGATGATATTAAATACACTAAAGAATAATAAATTAAACATGAACGTATAGTACGACCGTTTTCATCTAGTTGTAATACTTTTGTTTTTAATTATTGTTTAATATTGAACGAGTTTTGAAGCATGGCTTAGACATAAATTGTTGGAACATAGACTTGTGATTATGAATTTAGAGCAATAAAATATTTCAAAATCATAACTGCGGTCCTGATACAGTGATTATAATAAATACAAAAACAAAACCTTTGAATAGGTTTTTGGAAAATCGAATTAGCTGACAAACCAGAAACAATTCCTAAAAGAAATTCAAATAGGAATCAAAAACCTCTTATTTTGTCTACAAAATTCAGCTAGGGATCTGAACATCAGTAGGTGTATTTTGCTTAACATTAGGAAAAAGATATATAACTTAAATTAACTATTTTGCATTTACCTTATAAATTCAGAAAGACATTTGAAGAGTTAAAATTGTCTTTGAGTTCAAAGTAGATATAAATGTTACCGTTTAACATTATTTGTTGTTGAAAAGGTTGAAGCATATGATCTGAAGTGAAATTGTTATTTCATATTTACTTTTTATGCTAGTGCTAAATGAAGAAAGTGAAGTCTCGTAAGGAGAAGAAGAGTCAGAAGCTGATGAAAAGTTTTTGTTATTTAAATTAGAATCTTGTTTTACTTTTCATGTCAGCAGACCATGATGAACTTAGGTAGAACATTTTTTTTAGCAAAAATTGTATGGGGATGGTAAACAATATTTCAGGCGTAAAAACCTAAAATATTGGATACTATTTTTGATTAATTAATTTTATAAACCTTTATTGAACATTTCTATCTACTTTGTAAATGTTGTGATGTTATGACTTGGCTACATCTAATTTTCTTCAGCTTGATTTACCTTCAACAGATTAATTTTTTTTCTATGTTAACTTGTTACTTTGATATTCACAATGGCTCAAAGTGAGATGATGACAAAATGTCAGATGAAATCAAGAGTCTTCTACTGGAACCATAATTTTGGTGTTTTAATGGCTTTGTTCTATCAAGATTTCTCAAGTAAGGCCTGGAGACTTAAGCTTCAATGTTCTAAGCACTAATCAAGAAACTGAATAAAAATATTTTGTTTTTGGCTAATGAACAGTGAAGTATTTTTATAGGCCTTAATGGAATTATACACAAGTAACAACTGATTTAGGATTTCATCAACAACTTCAGAATTAGTATGACATTTTTGTCTTGACTTAGAGATGTGAATATTCATCAACTTGGAAATAGAATCTATAAGAGCTTCGCTATTTCAATCAATATTATTAAACTTCTAAACTGGGGTTTAGAATGAGAAAATTACTTCTTGAAAGAGTGAATGCTGTAAAACAAAATCTTTCTGAAATTTGTCACAACTATGTAAACTTTAAGTACAACCAACAACTTTTCAATATCAAAGTGTCAATCTGAAGATTCATATTCAATGCTCATCTTCTTTATCTATCATTATAAAATTCAAACATATAAACAAAATAGAGATATAAAATCAAACCTCTCATATTTATCTCGATATGTTACTAATTCATCCTTGACAGCAGTAAACTCATCACTGGGAATTTCGTCAGTTTCCTTTAAAAAATTTGTTTCCAGTCTTATTATATGGGTATCACGTTCAAGCAATTTCTGTTTCATGTGTTCTATTTCAACATGTAAATGGATTTCATTATCATTTGAAACACAACTTCTACAAATACATCCACATTCCTATAAGAATTTGCAATCAATAAAAAAGTATAATTACGATTTTTTTGAACAATACATAGCTAGGTGAGTATAATACATACATTGCAGTTACTAATCATGGTTACGGGAATACGTTATTTTACTTTTATGTCCAAATGCTAGATCTTCAAAGGGATTATTAGTATAAACCATAAAAAATTTCCAGATTGAAAGTTAAAAAAATTACAAGGTGGATGACAACTGACGTGTACGGATGTGACAGTGAGTGACAATAGATGACCACAGAACAAATATCTCATGTCCGACGCAAACTATAGCATGCATAGAATAACTAGAAAATGTATGACGACAGAAGGATGTTACATAGAATAATGACCAAATAGGCTATAAACCAAGCATAATACTTCCCACCGATATAGTTGATATTTCTATACTTTTAAATGCGAACGAATTAAATGTTCAACCTGCATTGTTGGTTGCGGTAGAACTCCGCCGTTGAGTCTAACTCACGGTCGTACATACGAGTCTGGAAACTCGGGGCTGTTTCCTATGTGAGAAGTGAGTCCGCTAAGCGTCGACTGTCGCGTAGTACCAAAAGTCGTAACGTAGGAATATTCTCTGACAACTGTCAGTTGACTTGTAAACACAAGGAATACCAGCGTTTTTAGAAACAAATTACGAAACCATGCATTGTGCCGAAATGCAAAACGGGGTACAAAAGTGTAAAGCAACAAACTTCTGTTTTTAAAGTGCCGAAAGATGCGGAAATGCGTTAAAAGTGGATGCTTGCGATTCTGGATAGAAATCGTTTTAACGAGGTCTTTTATGAAGTTATTTTTAAGGTGAGTTTGACAAGAGTAACAGTTCTATTCCTCTCTCAAATCAGAATAGTATATATTGCGTTACGAGAAAAATTGGCAGTGTCAATATAGCCGAGGTTTCCGGACCCGTCGAGTGTACAGTACCGGAGGTTTTAGTGTATAATGTATATATTGTAAACATAATGAAAGACAACATACTAAACTAGTATACATGTATTTTGATTGTAATCCTAATTTAATTAAAAAAATGTTCTTTTTAAATTACTACCAAAAAAAGCCTTAGATAATAAGTACATACTCCGGAAAGAAATCGTTTTAACGAGGTCTTTTATGTGTGCGAAAAAGGGGAAGTTATTTTTAAGGTGAGCAATACATTTTGACAAGAGTAACAGTTCTATTCCTCTCTCAAATCAGAATACTTAGTAACACTGCTTGTGATTCCGGAAAGAAATCGTTTTACCGATCCAAGCGCTAGCTATTGGCTGAGCGAGGGACTACGAGTTTGGCGACCCGTAAGAGACTCATGTCCAACATACGAGTCGCCAGACCTGTATGTACGACCGTGGTCTAACTCAATGAACCCCGCTAACATGTTTTGATTCACGATAGCGGCGTACGTAGGTCCGAAACTCCAAGCGACAAGGACATCGCAGTTTAGTTTCTTAAATTTTTGACGCGTTAGTTTGATACATTCTTACATGTTTTTGGGAACACTAGGGTAGTAGATTTTAGAAAATTTGTCGTAATTGATTGTTGTCTTTCTCGCACAAATGCATTATATTATAGGCTCGTATATTATATACTAGGACCATAAAATTTCTAGTACATGTGTACATTCCCTATTCTACGAATAGCGAGTTGTGTGCCAGCATCTAGAGTAGGGTAAGAGAGTTATTGGCACCTTCAGCATTTTGAATTTTCATTTTGTGTTGCATTTATTTATGTATTACAAAATCATAAAAGTAAGTTGCTTATAATATAAAGAAAATATTACATTTTATATCAAACTTTAGTTTGTTCTTACCATAATTAAATAATTTCTACATTTGCGTGAATAAAAAATATACATAAACACAGTTATTGGCATCTTTGAGACAATTACTGGCACATGTTTAGTAAATATTGGCACACATTATTCACCTCATTGCAAAATTGTGAAATAAAAAGAAATAGATGCTAGCATTAATTATTAATCAATGGTACCAGATAGGTAAGTACTTCTTCATTAGGTAGGTGTTAATAGAAAAAATAAATACATATATAAAAATATAAAATTTGAATAATTGATAGCATCTGCATTCCATGAATAAATTCAAATCAAGATAGTTTGCAGGTGCATACAAAGTGTACTCACTTTATACGATTGGTGGGTACTATTCCCATCTATAAAAAAACACTACTGGAAAGGAAATATTCTTTTTAATTGGATAGGGATGCTACACTTTGTTTACATATTCATAAAATAATTCTGCCTTCATCCATTCTATACCCCAATCATCATCATGTACAGATCCATATCGGTGGAGTTTTATCTCCTGCTGCAGAAAATATAAACATAACAGTTAAAGTAGATTTGGATGCTCCCACGATTCACTTCATAAACATTACGTGTTTCTCGAAGTGTTACTACGTTTTTAGTTTTTGGGCATAGCTGAAAATTTGTTTCATCGGCGTTAAAAACTTTGTCAGGATGTCGAAGAAAATAAATAAGTTTTCTTGTCTCAAATATGTTTCTATATCTAAAAACCATTTTCTAATGTCGGGTTCACTCACATCCTTGTACCAGCCATCACCTGGCATTGTCTTTGAATGAATTTTTTCGCGGTTGGTCATCCAAAAACCTTTGGACGCTTGATTGCAAGTGTTCCTTTCTATGTGGGAATCCTTTGCGGTGACTTTCCAGTATCCCCTGTAACAAAAGCTCTTATTCCCTGTGATTCTGGACTGGCGGTTCGAAAATTTTTCACTTACTCCAAAATGTAATGTCTGCCTTGGTATTCCAAAATTTCTGGAAGCAGTCTTTTTTGGCATACCATTCTCGATAGCTTCCAAAGCTTTCCGTACATAATTTTCGTCATTTTTTTTTCTGTACGATCCTTTTCCTTGACTTACTGTCGGCATAATCTAAGAAAAAGATAGATATCTAGGTAAGAAGAAATTTCCGATTAAATTTAGTAATTGGCATGCCCTAAGTTATAGTGATATGCCAACAACTGTCTAGAAATAATTTGATCATATTTGGTCTCTTTTTAGAAGTTTATTATGGTGTGTGGAGAAAAGAGATGCATTCTTGATTTATTTTAGAAGTCCCAAAACTTATTCAGTTGTTGGCACCGTATGCCAATAACTAAATTCATTCTGTTCTGAAGCTCAGTTATTGGCACCCCCGAAAATGGGTAAATTATCGGAATAAATGAGGTTAGAAATATAGTAAAAGTACAATAAGTTATAATTTTACCTAAATAATCAATAACTTTCAATTTTCACTGGCACATGATTTACAACATAAACACGAAGTTTGAAAGACGACTCCCTCCTTGTAAATTTCTGTTTCAGTTAAAAACAATGGAGACTTTGTTACAGACCGCCAAAACTTTGTCCTTCACTTTATTGAGAATGACAACTGAGTGAAAACAAATCTGACGCCATCTTGTAGGAAATGTATTTAAACCAGAATATGCTGGCGCAAACGCGCAAAAGTAGGATAAATATATCTTATTATTCACACTTTTTGGAGAGAGTATCAATAACTATCGCAATGCCAACAACTGTATTGTTTACCCTAATTCGTATGGGTCAGCCACAATAAGGCACACAGTTATAGGCCTATAGTCGCATGGGGCCAGACAGAATCCCACATGTTGTTCTCAAGGAATGTGCACCTGAATTAACACCAGTTTTCTGCAGTTTACTCTTTCATACAAACTTTATGTGTTTCCTTCAGATAGAAGACGGGTAGAGTGCAACAAATTCCAAAAAGAAGAACGAAAGCCTTTCCTAATAATTACAGGCCCATTACACTATTATCTGTAATTTCTAAAGTGATGTAGAAAGCAATCAACATGGAGCTCATCAAATATCATGAATGACCAGCAATATGGCTTTCGTCAGCAGAGATCAACAGGAGACCTGCTTGCTACGTATAGCAGAAACCTATTGAAAAATATGGGGAATCTCTAGCTGTATCATTGAATATCTCCAAAGGATTTGACCGGGTCTGATACCAAACCGATCTTGGGAAACTTCCTTCATATGGTTTGCTGCCTCAACTTTGTCGCTTACTGTCGATATTTCTCTCAGACAGATAACTTCATGTGGTGGTTGATGGAGTATCTTCTGATACAATGGCTATCAACGCTTGTGTTCCACAGGAACCTGTATTGGCACCAACTTTGTTTCTGATCCATGTCAACGATCTTCAGCTTTGCAGATGATGGTACACTTCATACTGCTTTGTCATTTAGTGTCCCGATATTATCCAATGAAGCCAGAGGAGACACAGATCGATGCAATGAAGATCTGGCAACGATTTTGAAATGTTAATCTGATAATCTAGTAGAGTTTAATGCAACCAAATCATAGGCTTTTATTTTTTCTAGGCAGGCGGATCCCACAATCCCTAATATGATGATGTCAGGTACAACTATTCCTATGAATAACAATGCTCGGGATCACCACCAACAGCACCCTCTCATGGGACGATCATGTGAGGTTTATTGCAAAAGCCGCTTCACAAGAACTTGGTTTTCTATTTCGTGCCAAGAGCTACTTTACATTCCAGCAGCTTCTCATGATCTACAAAGCACAGATTCGACCAGTCCTGGAGTACTGTTCACATGTTTAGCATTCGCATCCCAAACATACGCTGAAGCTTTGGGATTCTATCCAGAAGAGAGCTATTTGATTGATGATGTCACTCACACTCATTATTTATTTACCTACCACAACTATAGACCTGCCGAACTTCTTCCTACCAGACTTAATTTTTGTATCGAACAACGAAGTTGTTAAACTCTTCACCTAGTGATGTCTTTCTCTATGCCTTCAAGAAAAATATGAATGCCTATCTCCTCTCCCTACATTCCTCTGCTAACTCACACGATGTTCTTCGAACATTATAGGTTTCCTTCTCGTCTAGTCGAAGTATAAAAAACTCAGTAAGCGGCGTATAGTCATAGACCTACTAGACATATTCACTCGTGAAGTCGCCTGATACAATGATGAGGTTCCTTTAGTCTGGCTGAAGCTAACAAGAAATAAGTAAATGTATTCATATAATGCATTTGTTACAATCGTCCGATACAGTTCAGGAGCGTTTTGTCGACCGCCTTGATGAAATTGACAAATACAATTATCTCACAAGCGCAGTATATATACTCAGACTCACCTGTATTATGATTTACAAATACAGTGAAACCTGGTTAAGTGGGACCTGGATAAGGGAGAAACCTCTATTATTGAGAGTTGCAACGAGGTCCCGGTTCATTTTCATTAAATTACCTCTGTTAATGGGACTTTTTGAACCTGGTTAAATGAAATTTGAATTCTAAGACTTTTTCGATGTTTACCTCTATAATTGAGACTCTGTAGCTCAATTACCTGTATAAGTGAGACAAATTAATCAGATTTTAACATGTTTTGACATGTTTGTTTACATACATTTCGCGTCGTCTTTCGCGCATGGTTTGTTTGTCAGTACTATCTCAGATTTTGACCTAAAAACAAGGGAATAAAAGTGTACAAAATGTCCAAACGTAAATATAAACCGTTATCAGAATCTGAAAAATTAAAACTTCTATTAGATTATGCATTTTTATTAACATTTCCACCTCTAAAAATGGAATAACGGCACATTTCGACCTCTGTAAGCGGGGGCCTCTGTAATTGAGACAACTATAATTTTAAACCTGCTTAATTGGAAAACTGGATTATTGGAAACCCTCAATAATTGGTACATATGTCTTGGTCCCTTGAGATCCCAATTAACCAGGTTTCACTGTATTGTCGAGAAGGTGACGCAAAATAAATAAGAAAGATTGACTTTGACTTTTTGAGGATCAAAAATTTTCTATATTTAATCTCTGTATTCAATTTAATATTTTCCAATAAACGAATATAAAAGTGGCGACGGCGATTTCGGTAGGCTTCTAAATAAGCTACTATCAATATGGAAGAATAAATTATAGAAAAGTTTCTTGGAAATTATGATCAGACAACAGGAGCAGATTCGAATTAATCAAGAGATTCTATTTAAATTCACAAAGCTGTTTCAAAAGGGTGAACACAAACCATAAGCAAACAGTCGGTGGAAAGTTTAGGAAACAGCATCAGTGAATTCATTTATAACCCTGAAGCTAATCTAACATTCGACTCATGGTACAAAAGGTATGAAAGCTTTTTTGAAGATGCAAACAACTTATTATCAGATTCGACAAAAGTTAGACTCCTTTTATGTAAAATTAACGCTATTTGTCATCAACAATTTGTGAACTCCATTCTTCCAAAAGAATCAACAGTTTTCGATTTTAAAGATACTGTGGAAGGGCTGACCAATGTTTGGTGAAAAGAGGTCACTTTTCTAAACACGATTTTGAATAAATTTATCTAAAAATAATTCGGAAGATTTTGTTGTTTTCGCCTCTACCGTCAATAAAATTGTGAATCAAAATCGCTTCAATTAAACGAAATGAGTTTAAAGCACTCATATTACATATGTGGTCTTAAAAATATTTAAGATTCAGATTTCAGAACTAGACTTCTAGCAAATATTGATGCATATCTGTCAGAAATCATACTTCAAGACATGACGAGTAAATGCCAACGAATCCTATCCTAGAAAAGATACAACAATAATTCAGAATAGCAGTTTAGCTGTGCAAGTCTTCAGTAGTAAGAAGACAATTCCTCAAGATAATACGAAGGTTCCAGAATCCCCAAGTTGGTGCTGCGGTGAATTTCATTTTGCAAGATTTTGTACTTTTAAGAACCACAAATGTCAAAAATGTAATGAATTCGATCACAAACCTGGGTTTTGTGATAATAAACATAATCTCACCAAAAAAAAAACAATAATTTGAAGAATTCATCAACCAAGATAGTTAAATATCAACACAACAAAAAAACAGCTACAAATTGATACAGCATAAGATATCTCGATTATCTCAGAAGATACATGGTATAAATTAAGAAAACCCCTATGCAAGCCTACCAATCATGTACCCAAGAATGCTTCAGGAAGTCATTTATTTCTTAAATCCGAATTCAACTGTTACATGACTTTCCTAGATGAAACACATCGAAGAATATGATTCGTTATACCGATCAAGAATCTAATTCTGTTATGGATTGATTGTATTTCAAAATATGGATTTTGGGACAAACCATTCAACTCTATATGTAATCACATCACATCAGTCAAAGAATGTCAAAGAATTGTGTGTAAAACAATTTCCAGATGTTTTCGAAGAAACTCAGATTTTGCAGAAAAGCTCAAGTCGATTTCAATTGAAGCCAGCTTATCGTCCAAAGCGATTTTATCGTCTGCATCAATGCAGAAAATTGTCGAAGAAGCCTAACGATTACAAGATTTGAAAATCATATCACAAGTCGACTACTCAAGATGGGCTACTCCTATATCGTCATAGTTCGAAAACCAAATGGTACAATTAGGATTTGTGCAGATTATTCAGCAGCATCAAATGATGCTTTAGAATCAATATCCTCTCCCATTACCAGAAGACATTTTTGCAAAAATTTCAAATAGTAAAACTTTCGCATTAATAGATTTATCGGATGGATTTCTACAAGTTCCAGTTCAACGAAATTGTTAACAATCAACACACATCGTGGATTGTTTGAATATAACTGACTTCCATCCGCTTTTCAACAAATTATGGATGCAATGACCTCAGATCATGGTGGAACAGTAGCTTACATGGACGACATTTTAATATCCTTTAAAAATGAATCAGAGCACCAGGAAAACTTAAACAATCGTCTTCAACGAATGCGAGATTATAGTTTTTAACTGAGATGCGAAAAATGCAAGTTTGCAATAACGCAACTCAAATATTTGGGTCACATCTTAAATAGTCAAGGAATCAATACAGATCCAGCAAAAGTAGAAGCAATCAGCAATCCGCCAGCTTCTCATGATGTCTCTACCTTGACGCGATTAACTGTTGCGGAAAGTTTCTGAAAAATATGCATGTTCTTCGTAAACCTCTAGATGAATTGCTCAAAAAGAATTCCAGATGGCAGTGGAAAGAATGTCAAGATTCTTTTGATAAATTCAAGGTCATTCTACTTCTTACACATTACGATCCTACGAAAGAGATTATAGTAGTTACTGAGGCTTCTAATTTTGGAATTCGAGCATTGTATTCTTCACAAATTCGAAGATGGTTCGATCAAATCAAACTGTCATGCATCTAGAATTTTGTCTGAAGCTGAAAAGAAGTATTAGTCAGATATAAAAAGAAGGCTCTAGCTTTGGTTTTTGCAGCTACGAAATTTCATCGTATGGTTTTTGACCGGAAATTTACCCTTTAAACCGATCACAAGCCATTGGTAACAATTTTCGGATCAAAAAAGATATTCCAACATATACCGCTAATAGACTTCAACGATGAGCACTAACTTTGAGACTGTATGATTTCAGTATCAAATAAGTCACAACAAATACATTTGTCCATGCTGATATTTTGGAAGACTGTTGGATACACATGTTTCCAGTGGCGGCTCCTCGAAGGAGGCTAAGGAGGCTCAGCCTCCTCACCAATTTATCTTAATGATCATTCTCCATTTTATTTCCTGTTTCTCTGATAATTCTTTAAATTTTACAATTAATTCCCCGTTCTCAGTAGTTATCTTTAATCTGGCAACAGTGGCCAGAGGCTAGATTCTCTATATATCTCAAACGCTAAATACGTGTGGTCAACACAGTTGCCGTTTTCCAAGCAGTTCAATTGCTAGATAGGGTAAAAGAGCGAATATGGCAACACCCTATGGAGGCTAGCTTCTCGTACGGAATCGTCGGTCGAATGAAATACCGTTACTTGCTACCGCCCTTCCGCTAGAAGAATGCGACACGTGTCGTGTTCCGTTAGTTCTTGTTTTTGTACCGCGAGGCGAAGTAAGGTTAAGTAGTTAAGTTATAATTTATCTAATCGGTGAACGTTAAAATGATGAGTGCTGGGTTCTTAGAAAATCCATTTAGTGGATTAAATATGATAGAAAAGTGTTTTGTTAAAAATAAACGGCCTTTACCGGATTTGAAAGGATTAGTGGTGACGATGACAGGTATGTTTAAAATCGAAATACACAATAAATTATATTGCTTGCTATTTACATCTGATACAACTTCATGTTGGGGACACTCGGTTTATGATGATTTGAAAAATTTAGCTCGTGGTATAGACAGACATGAAAAATCGCAGGAACATATTACATCGAGTATTAAGTTACATCGAGTATTAAGTTTAAATTAACCGGTAAACAGAATATTGTTAAAGGAGGAAAACATATAATTTTATAGACAAGAAACTACATTATAAACAACTTTTTTTATGAAATTTTAGATACTATTAAAGGTCAAATTGAGATTCGATTTTCCGATTTACATGAATTGAAGTTTTTCGACTTGACGAATAGAAGATTTTTCGAATCTTTTTCAAAAGAGTTTCCCAATACACTTTTAGATAACTTAGTTCTAAAATATAAATTTTTTGATAAAATAGCACTGCACAATGAATTATGGGTTATATACCTACTCGGATAAAGATATTTTAGGCCAGTACGACATTCACGCCGATATGATAAAATATATGATAGACAATGATTTGCAACAAGTTTTACCTCAGTTTTATAAACTACTTTGTTTGACAGTCACCATTCCTGTCACGTCGGCATCGGTGGAGAGATCATTTTCTACTCTCAAACGAATTAAAACTTACATGCGAAATACAATGGGCCAAAATCGTTTATACAATGTTAGTTTGATATCTATTGAAAAAGATTTAGTAAAACACTTAAAACATAATGATACATTTTATGATAATATTACTGATCATTTTTCGCAAACTAGTCAGACCGTAGAAATCCGTTAATATATCAAAAAACTTAATAAAAACAATAAAAAAAACAAAATATGAAAAATAAAAAAAAAATAAAAATATCAAAAATCCAAAGAAAAAAAAACGAACAAAAAAATTTTTTGCCAAGAGAAACTCTACACTCTACCTGGTACGGTCGCTGTGCAAAGGTTAAATTTATTGGCTGAATAGAGTATATTTTTACAAGAACGTTTTATGTCCAGCCTCCTCTCTTAAAAAGTTCACGAGCCGCCACTGCATGTTTCTCAAACGGTAGACCATGCTATTGCTCAAATCAACGTGGACCAAAAGTAAATTGTGATTTCGAAGATTCAATAGATCGATTACCAGTAACTCCAAATATGGCTCTTCAACAAATAACGAAAGACAAGGTATTGCAAGAAGTGATTCATTTTATTCGCAACGGATGGATTAAAATTCTAAGACTTTCCGATGCACTGAAATTCTACAACCGAAAAAGATTCGTTATGTGAAGTTAAAGACTGCATTATGGTCGAGAACAGAATTGTCATAACACCAAAATTTCATAAAAAAGTTCATGAACTACATCCAGGATATCCAGGCCAAGAAAGAATGAAATCAATTGCCAGAATTGTTAAAGACGTATCAAAAAATGTTCGAGCTTGTAACAGTTTTGATGAAGCTGCTGTATCTCCAGCAAAAGCACCTCTAGCAATAGCACCTTCAGTTCAACGTTTGCATGTCGATTTCGCTGGTCCTCTGAATGGAACTTATTTTCTAATTATTGTCGATGCGTTAACCAAATAGGTTGACATTTTTCAAACGAAAGGCATCACGAATTATCATTTCCTCATTGAAACTTTTGCAAGATTTGGAATTCTAAAAAACAAAAAGATTTTTGACAATGGTACTCAGTTTACTAGTGAACCATTCCGAGAATTTTGTACTAGAAACGGTATCGAATATATTCGGACAGCACCATTTCATCCTCAATCGAATGGTCATGCGGAGAGATTTGTCGGTGTTTTCAAAAATTCTTTGAAGAAATTGAAGGACAATGGGGGAAGAAACATAGGAGAACAACTTCAGATATTCATAAGCTGTTACAGGACTACTCCGAACCGAAATAATGGTATTTCTCGTGTAGGGGTCATGTTTGGAAGAAAGGCTTATGCTGCCCCAGAAAAATGATCAATCTTCTACCAATCACATAATAATGACAAGAGCTTTTAAAGAAAATAATTTTGTTTAGGTTCAGAAACATTTCGCTAACAATTGGGTTTGGATTAAAAGCTGTAAATAAAATTGGTAACGTGATGTACACGTCAGCATTGATGAAAATTCTCTTACCATCACCAGATTGTACATAAATCGATAGAGAGCTAGATTTGTTACAAATTCAATTAATGCAAATTTGGTCAAGAATTCGAAAATTCCTTTTGAAATCTTCATTGGACATTCCAATATTCAACACTGAGATGAGTTTTTTCGGGTACTCAAGAAGTTGTTCAGTCAACATTCAAATTGATTTCTAAGATACATTTAACTTTAGTTTTTAACTTCAAGCTTTGCATTGTGTGGTCAAACAATTTGTCAGCATTAATAATTATTTCAAATCAAAAGTTTTTATGTAAATTTGTGTTTTATTCCTAAACTTCAGAAAGTTTTAAATATATTCTAACTTCACAATAATGTTTAGTAACGTAAATGAGTATTATGACAATTAAATTGACATATTCATCACGCCTACACCCTACACCAATGAGTTTGCAGTACATGATGTCATTAAAAAAATCGATGGTAGAAGCTGTTATTTTGTAGTAACAGCAAGTACTTTTTTTTAGATCATTTTTAATAATAACGTGAAAATTTTTTATGTTTGATAATGACACTTCGGTGTTGAAACTATAGTAAAGTTTTCATTTTATTATTAAAAGTGGTATAAAAACAAAGTAATTGTTCTTTCATTCAATCATTAGTCATTTAGTAGGGTAAATTTTTCGCGGGTTATTTTTCCGACCTTCACCACATTTCGAACTTTCACAGTAGCAGTACATATTATTTAAATATTCAAGGACAAACTATTCCGAATATGAAAATAATCTCTCCAGTCATGCATCAAATTACCACCGCCCGTTGGTACAAAAACCACAATTCCTGAAACGAGGAAGTCGAAAACTCTTCTGCCCTACATCAAAAACCGAAATGGTTCGAGAAATCATAGTTTCGAGTAGTGGTTCCCACATATGGTGCGTGAGCCTTGTGGAATAAATTTGATTTTTTTCAACGTAGAAAACGTTTTATCTGGTACTCACAAAATCTGTAACGCAAAGCTACTAGAAAATCACTATAGTTGCTACCTAAAATCATTGAAGGAGGAATTCTCCCAACATTTTCCGGAATAAGGGACATACGACTCTGATGACACTGAAGAGGTTCATCCGAAATCCTATTTCTGTCCTAATTCACTTATTCACAATGTTATAGAAAAGATTCAAGAGGAGTTTACAGAACTTCAGAAAACGACAGCAACTTAAAGGTCACGTTCGAATCTTTTGGCATCGAAAAATTTTGTAAGAGGCTACATTCTACAGAATTCAGAAATGTTTGTAAAATAGCCATATGTTTGCTCATTGTGTTTTCCATCACTTATTTTGTGAACAGGGAAGTTCACCCTACGGTAAAAACGAAGTAAGAAAATCGTTCCTATGCTAGTGACAGTATTAGCCTACCTGTCCACAATTAGCATAACTCTAAATATCGAACAGATCGTCAAAGGCACGGCTAGTAATATTTCACCTTGATTTTCGTCAATAATCCTTTTCCTTTGAAACCTTAACTGCAATTATTTTTTGTCTGGTCTTTTCTGGTCAATTCTACCCATAGTCAAAGTATAAAGGTCTGCTGGAGCCACCCTTCTACTCTTTTTAAAATTCGAGTGCAAGCTGATTGGTCGTTTATTTAATGTTATTCACGACGACATAATATGATGTTGTTACGTGCCGGCGACGAGCCGATGAGAGCAAGGCTGTGATTGGGGGAGGTAGGCGACGTCACCTAGCGCGAGAAACGATGGTAGGGAGGCTCCAGCAGACCTTTATACTTTGACTATGCTTCTACCAACATAGCAAGCTTAATCAATTTTTAAATTCAATGGTAAGATCGATGTGTGGGGTGTGAGATTGTTAATAGGACTGCTGGATCGCGGTCCTTTTGAAAAATGTACACAAGTGGTTCCCGGTATAAGTTGAGTTGGGAACCACTGTTAGAAGTTAATCGGTGGAGAAACCTTGAATGTGGACCTGATAAATAAAATCCAGAAAACCAGAATTAAAACCATGACGATTTTTTTTGATACAGCAAGCAATATAGAATTCATACGTTACAAACATCTAGTTGTAGGTTGCATATTAGTAGTCATTTTATGGATTTTTTTGAGATTTGGTATTTTTTTGGAAAGAACACTTATATCTTCGAAAATAAGCATTTTAGAAGGAAAAGTTTCGAACAAAAGTTGTTCAGCATTAAATTTTATATAGGAATTGACTATACTGAATTTAATTTCCATCGAATTTTCCAAGCATTGGATGGGAAAACAAAATATTTTCGAATAAGAAATATACAGGGTGTCCTCGAACTGCGTGGCAAAAATAAAGCCGAAGATTCTTTGATTCGAAAAAAAAGTTGATGAGCCTTTTTACTTTTGCCTCAAGTGTCTTGTTTACCCGGTAGAGGGCTTCAAAATTGCAAAAATAATTTTGTTTTTTCGGTATAACTTGAGAACGTGATGAAGAACTCTTACAATATTTAGCAGGTGAGTTACTGTCAATAATGACCATTTTTGAGAGTGGAGCACAGAGCCTTAGAGACCATAGAAATGGCTCAAACTTGAGGATGTAACGGGAGATAAGTGTCCAGAACTTTTTTGTGGTCAATGTAATTCACTCGATATTTTTTATGTAGATAGCTTATCCGATTTGGAAACTTTTCTTACTCTTAAAAAATTTTGATAAAATCAACGGGTTAGCTTGAAAAAATTAATTTTCGAGTCTCTGCAATTTTGGCTTACTAATTTTACTTGATTAAAATACCTTAGTTGCCTTTGCTTTTCTAATGTCATTTTGGCATTTGAAGGATTTATCCTCAAAACTGTCAGTTTTTACTTTGCTTTCCGTAAAAATTTTATAAAATTATGGCTCAAAATTTCACTAACACTGAAATGGTTGATATGTTATTGATTTATGGACTTTGTCGTTGCAATGGCTGGAGAAGGGAAAGATATCCGCATCGCAGAATTCCAAATCGGCAAACCTTCGCGAAACTGGCAAATTTGAAGCAAATCGCAGAGAAACTGGACGCAGACGGACAAGAAGGACGGTAGAGCTCGAAGAAGCGATACTGGAAGCGGTTGAAACTGAACCTGGGATAAGCACACTACGTTTGGGACTTCGTATTGGAGCCTCAAAATCATTAGTTCATAATGTACTGAAAGAAGAACTGTTGTATCCCTATCATATTAAAACAGTTCAAGACTTATTGCCCATGGATCCAGGTCATCGGCTAGATTTCTGTCGGCTTATTGTCCAAAGACAAAACGCAAACCCCAATTTTTGTAGAAGAATTCTGTTCACGGACGAAGATAGTTTCACGAGATGTGGTCTTTTTAACCTCCATAATGAACATTTCTATGCTGATGAAAATCCTCATGAAACAGAAGTTACATATTTTCAGAATCAAACTAAAATCAATGTTTGGGTTGGAATTGTGGATAACTTTATCATTGGCCCTACCGTTATACCCGATCGATTGAACGGGGAGAACTACTTGAACTTTTTGGAACAAAGACTACTTGAACTGTTGGAAGACTTGCCCTTACACATTCGTCGTGGCCTGGTTTATTCATGATGGTGCACCTCCTCATTTCACATTAGCTGTGAGGCGACATTTGAATGCGGAATATCCAGATCGCTGGATAGGTAGAGGACACGATGCACCAGTGAACTGGCCGGCCCGCTCCCCTGATTTGACGCCCTGCGACTTCTTTCTATGGGGCGCTTTGAAGTCGAAAGTTTATGCAGCTCCAGTGAACACACGAGAGGAATTGTTGCAACGAATTAATCATGAAGCGGATTTATTGAAGGATGTTCCTGAAGTACTAGCCAGAGTTCAATCCAATTTCTTGAAACGAATTAATTTGTGTATTCAGGAAAATGGGCAACATTTCGAACAATTGATGCCTTAGCGATTTCACAAAAAGTTTTGTTGTTTCTTTTAATTTAGCATTTGTTTTTCCTAAATAATCACATCGTTTCCCCATTTCTATTGTTTTTATTATTCTTGTTCTACCGAGATATTAACCATTTCAGTGTTAGTGAAATTTTGAGCCAAAATTTTATAAAATTTTTACGGAAAGCAAAGTAAAAACTGACAGTTTTGAGAATAAATTCTCCAAATGCCAAAATGACATTAGAAAAGCAAAGGCAACTAAGGTATTTTAATCAAGTAAAATTAGTAAGCCAAAATTGCAGAGACTCGAAAATTATTTTTTTCAAGCTAATCCGTTGATTTTATCAGAATTTTCTAAGAGTAAGAAAAGTTTTCAAATTAGATAAGCTATCTACATAAGAAAAATAGAGTGAATTACATCGACCACAAAAAAGTTCTGGACACTTTTCCCGTTACATCCTCAAGTTTGAGCCATCTCTATGGTCTCTAAGGCTCTATGCTCCGCTCTCAAAAACGGCTATTATTGACAGTAACTCACCTGCCAAATATTGTAAAAGTCCTCCATCACGTTCTCAAGTTATACCGAAAAAACAAAATTATTTTTGCAACTTTGAAGCCCTCTACCGGCTAAACAAGACACTTGAGGCAAAAGTAAAAAGGCTCATCAAATTTTTCTTCGAATCAAAGAATCTTCGGTTTTATTTTAGCCACGCAGTTCGAGGACACCCTGTATATGAGAAAAAATTGCATTTGGCTGGTAAATATGGTATGATAATTTTATATTGGGGTATATATCGTTACTGTAAATGATTATAATTAAGAATTTTCCAATATTTGCCCTAATTTTCCGGGTTAGGAAATTTTTTTTATTTTTTTTCAATCTTAGTGTATGATATGTCGATTTTTAGATTTTATAGAGCTCTAATAACGATTTTTCAGTTCATTTTGTCGTGAAAAGTCATTGAAAACGTACATTCGGAAAATGGTAAACTTTTTTTTTTTTGATTATGGCGTGTGACAGATCAATTCTTATATTTTGTAGGGTTCTGAAAATGTTTTTTTACTTTGTTTCATCGTGAAAAATCATTGACAATATATGTCCGAAAATTTTAATTTAAACAATTTAATATTAAAAACGAGGTTGTTAGAATCAAACTGTTTTTCACTTAAACGATTTTTTAATCAAATATATCAATAATAACATTTAACGTATACAATAACAGAGCACATGTGGCGTTATTTTGGGCATCATATGATTGAACGCTTGCGCACAAATTCATTGCAGTGGTGCTAAATACATAGTCCAGCGCATCGAAAGATTTAACGCAGTGGTGCTAGATCGAGAATTTTAAACGCGCGGGAGATCAAGAATTTTTTAAATTTTTTTTTATTTTTATGTAATTTGTTTTTCCTCATTGCTCTACATACTAACGAAAACATTTCAATTTCGTGACAAAGTTAACTGAAAAAATGTTTTCCATTTTCCGAATGTACGTTTTCAATGACTTTTCACGACAAAATGAACTGAAAAATCGTTATCAGAGCTTTATAAAACCTAAAAATCGACATATCATACACTAAGATTGAAAAAAAAAAAAATTCCTAACCCGGATAATTAGGGCAAATATTGGAAAATTCTTAATTACAATCATTTACAGAAACGATATATATCCCAATATAAAATTATCATACCATATTTACCAGCCAAATGCAGTTTTTTCTCCTATATAGTTCTTATTCGAAAATATTTTGTTTTCCCATCCAATGCTTGGAAAATTCGGTGAAAATTGAATTCAGAATAGTTAATTCCTATGTAAAATTTAATGCTGAACAACTTTTGCTCGAAACTTTTCCTTCTAAAATGCTTATTTTCGAAGATATAAGTGTTCTTTCCCGGAAAAACACGGAAAATCGTATATATTGTTATGATTTCATTTCCTAAACAACATAAACTAATAAAAATTGAACTAACCGAACATTAAAAATCAGAAAAGAATAAAATATGGAATTAAACACATTAATAAAAGTTAAATTGTAGATAGTATAAGGTATTAAACAATGTAGAACAAAATAAATAATAATGTAAATAGAATAAGAAGTGTAAACAAGAAAACAGTGAAAGTGGATAAACGTACAGTGATACGAAAGAAGAAATCATAATTGAAATGATTCCCAGACTATCATAAGATAGCACAAACTATTAAAATATGTTATAGATTTAAAATAGAATTAGGAAATTTGAGTTCTATAATGTTACAGAAATGTTAGTGATAATTTATATTATGTATTAGATTTAAGAAATGGCAAATGTCAAATTTGATATAAATATTGGAATAATCAAGTTAGTATCAACCTAATCATAGGTTATCTTATACCAAAATGTGTGGAAAAATGTAGGCAATATTAATTTAGATAGTAGAAAGCATAATCACTTTAAATAATTTGAAAATCTTCAATAATTCAAAATTTATAAAATACTCTATTCTGATTGGTCGAGACAATTAAGAAACGTCAAATAGGTCAACAATTAAAAGTTATGTCAGTTTTCAACAATGACCAAAGCATCCTTGATAAGCAAAGAAAACATTTCATTGGTCACTTATGACATCAACTGGCGTTCTTTTGGAAGCCCTATAAAAGGAAACAGGAAGGAAGCTAGTTCAGTCTTGCAATAACATCTAAGATCCAAGCATCTTCTGCAGCTCAAGCATATTTCCATAACATCAGTTTTTGAATAACATCGGAGAACTCAAGTAGTCTCAGTAGCTTCGATAAGTTAAAGTAACCGATGCTAGTAAAATATTTCTACGAATCAAGTAGTGTTCTTGAATCTTCATAACAAAGTAAGGTTATAATAACCACAGCTAATAAATAGCATCGTATAGTATCCAGTCTTCGATTAAGTTCCAGAATATAATCGAAGAAGTTTTATATGTTCTATATCTTGAAAGAATAAAACAAGTTAACAATTTATCATCAACAGTTCCTGAATTTCAAAAGAAATAACAACGTAGTTTACCTGTGTTTGTGAATGTTTCAAAGCAGAGTTATTGTGTTTTAAAGTGAATAATTAAATCAAATCAAAACAAAAATAAATAAAAAAAAGCTAGCCGGAATAAAATTGAAGTAAAATTAAAAATTGAAACATAATCAATAATTAATAAAACTCATTAAAGTTTCTTAACAATTGACACCACAACGTGGAACAAATAAAACTAATAAGATTTTTCTTAACATGAATTAAGACATTTTCCTTCATTGGAGGTTTTCAGCCACTATTTTTCTCGTAATCTACGGAAAATTTCCTATTTTTCTGTATTTTCAAACCTAAAGTCGGAAAAAAAAATACGACCAATCCATAAAATGACTGTATCTACTATATAAACAGTTAGTTCCATTCAGTATAAAACCTAATTGGAAGATATCTTACGCCCCTAAACTTTGTTGGCGATAGATGTTGTCAAACTATAGATTTCTTATGAGAACTAGAACTTTGCTAATTTTCAGTGGCTCATCCTAACCAAATGAAAATTTTTAATTATTAGTTTTTGACACATCTATAGCTCAGCGCCATTCAAACGATACTTTAACCACCACCACCCTACCCTCTGCACTTTTCTCTATCGAACTGGTCACTAATGCTATTAATATTATACGATTGTTACAAATAAACGTAAGTAAAATTTTAATCGAAAAACTCGTTTGGAACTTAAAATTCCTAAATTGTATGATCAAAATGAATTCCATTAAATCCCTGACACTTTGCCTATGTTCAGAACATTTTAAATGACATCTATGGAATAACTTTTCAATTTTTTTATGTAATTCTAATCTTATCGGAGATTCGGTTTTATAATATCCTCATAGAAAATAATCGTATTGATTCAAAAGCTCACATTGTATGCCATTAGATTATAGCTTTAGTCTTTTCAAATAATTTATTAGATTCTAAGATGCATGGAGACAAATCCTGGGAGTACGATCCAGGTGCCTTCCATTCTACAAGGAGGAAAATTTATTACATGACAAATGTCTTTGAGCGAACAAGTGTCTCCCAAATTTATAAAATCACTAAATCCTGGAAAGAATTATTGTTTTTCTTGTGTACTTTTATTAGGCAATCATATTTTGAGTAAAGGGAAAGAGACGATTGGCTACAGTTGTCCAAATCATTAAAGTTTCGTCCTTCACATAGCAAACAAGCAGTCTCAGACTAGCCGATCCGACAACGGTCCAGAAGCGGCTTGCCGAATGTCCGTATTCGGCCCGCATACGACTACCGGCGCGGCATGTAAGTAAGGCATGTATGCCAGGCCTAAAGTTGACAGAGAATCGGCCAACCAAACCAGTGGCGGCAAGCTCTCCACGTTCCATCTGAGAACCGATTGTGAAACAGCCGATTCGGCAATTTTAGGGTGGCCCGCAAATGGGCAAAATTTGTTTAAATTTTTTCTTCAAAAAGTATATGCACATTAAGCTAAAAGATTCATAAACGAATACAGTTGTGCTTTTGTAAAACTTAAACATTAATACGATTTTTTTATTGTGATATTATTCTGCAAAATTCATTCTATTTATTTAAATTATTCATTCACTTACAAAACGATTTGCAAATAAATGATAATAAAAATCGGAATGAATTTTAGGCTTAACAAAATCATACTATATTCTGAATTTTATGAAAAATTAATTTTTTAGCTAAATGCATACATTTTTTGATGAAAATATTAAAAAAAGAGAAAAACAATAAATCTTTTTGTTGTAATGATATTTTTACGTGAATCATTATAAGTCTTTCAAATGCATTATAAAGGATTGACACGTATAAAAAAGAGAAACTTTTTCAAGTAGTTTTTTTTATTTTTTTTTTTAATATAAGTGCATAGAAACAAAAAAAAACGATTGTTACAGGATAATGGGACATAAATTCTTTGTATGTATTATGAGATCAAAAACTTTCTTATACATATTACACATTGTGACTATAGAAGACATATGCTATGGAAAAAAAGATCTATTCTTTATGGGTATACGTGACATGACCTACATAATGATTAATGTATTTATTTTTAGGCATCTAAATAAACACGATAAAAAGTAAGCTAAAATCATGTTACTATATAATGAAACATGCTAGACCCTAATTATGTAGGTATTGTTTTGTTACTTAATTTAAATGTTTTACTTTCTATGACTATTACATTTTATCTTTGCGTTAATTTGAAGTATAAGGCAAAATAAATGACGCTTTATAAAAAATTTATTTTTAAACATAAAATGTGTGATTAATTTTATAACATCGTTTGACAGTTAAAGCCACAGGAAACACAGGGTTATTGTAAAATGATGACATCACAGATCTCAAAATGGAATTCATTTTAACCCTCTGAAGCTTCCCTTGATTTGCCGGCAGGCGGCCTCTAGTTTGCCAACTGCTTTCGGTTTGCTGGAAAGCTTGTTATCTAAGATTATGAACTAAAATATCGAAGATTATCAAAAAAAATTTATCTGCGTAATTATTCTTTGACTGATTTTCCGGTTAAAGTATAGCTTAAAGTACGGCCCCTCAGTCTCACGAAAATTCCGGAACGGGGAAACGGGACTTCCTTACAGACCAGCATGTAGATGGTAATTCTTAGACTTAGTGCTTGATACATTTTCAGTCTGGTGGTGTTTGAAATATTTCGAGTTTGATGTTTTTCATTTTTTAACGACAATTGTAATTTCGTTTTAGAATCATTCTTAAAAGTAAAGATTTTTAATTATTTAAGCTTTGTCTTTCTTTTTTCATTGAACCGAGAAACTAAATCAATATTGTATTCACTAACTCTTGGGTTTACTGTTTAGCAAGTGCATCCTTCTATTAATTTAATTGCAGTGGTAACATCATCTCTGAAACATTCTGTATATGTTTGAGCTCTCTGTATGTCATTCACTTCACAAAGCATGCCGTCCGGCTCGAATCGTTACCATTCGTATCGTGCGCATCCGATGCATGTGGAGGGCTTTTGAATTCAAACTACATGCCTAAAGGGCTGCCGAGCTATTCTGCCTGTACCACCACGCTATTCCTTGATTCGTTCATTGTTTGTTTATGTCGGAGTTCGCAGACAGCCGGCAGTCGCGTCTAGTGAGGTCGGGCCGAGAGTGTGAGTGTGAGTCAGTTTACAGTGAACTGGATAATCTGATGTTCGGGTAGTTTTAACGTTTTTCTTGTCTACGTTCTGTTCACCCGGCTTGTATAAAGACAATCAGTCATTATTCTACAGACATGTGATACACTTGTGTATACAATTCAATTGCAGTAGAAGTGAATCTATCTCAGAAGCTGAGGATAATAATTCATCATGCCTTTAAAAACTGCAATCGTTTTATGTTTCATAAATATCGGTGAGAAGAGATTTATAATTATTGATATATACAGTTGGTTTAATTAATCAGTTTATGAATAACATGTATATTTGGTTAGATTTATTTTCGAATTCGAACCTATAAGGATTATAGAGGAGGTGAATGGTAAATAATTTCTGTCGTTCTGAATATGAATTCTTCTAAAATTAGTTTCCGGTAACTCCAGAGTAATTCATATAAATCACAATGATTTCTCCACTTCATTACTTACGAATATTAGAATATTCATATAATTTCTTCAAAGTTTCAAAATATAGGAAGGTATGTCAAGAACTTTAAAGATACATAAGTAGGTACTACAATATCATATGTTTGTAGTCCAAGAGCCAGGGATAAGAAAATTGGGCTTCACAGTCCCTTGAACCTCCAATAGACATCATCCTCACCTCACTATCACGAATATGATAGTCGCTAACCCTGAAATTGGTTCCTCCTTCCGAGGGGCAACCCCAAAAATACGGAATTTGGGCTGACTCGTTGTCAATGTAAAAGTGGAGTAAATTTATCGTTGGGGTGTAAGAAACCACAACTAAAATGGCTTTTTTTAAATAGCCCAAGCACCTAGGCGTAGGTTTCAAATTATTTGGCCAAAGATGGGCCAATTATTCGAATTTTCACAAAATTGGGCAAGTAATTGACAGTTTTGATAGTTAACAGACATGGAGGCCAAATTTCAAAGACAGATTCGCGATCTGCGATTCAAAAAACTTTAATAATGTCAAATTAATCGTCTTTTCCAAATCTGTACACATTTTTCCCAAATCTGGGTCTCAAGAGCCCAAACTAAGGGCAGGAGTTGATAAAATATAAAGAGACTTCCGGGGTATGGGTTCCTGGAACTAAAAATTTGGCCATATTGGGCCAGGTTAAAGACAAACGACTAATTTTGTACTTTTTGCCTATAAAAAGCTATGAAAATTCCGTTTACGCCATTAAAAAAAGCCCCGGAAACATCCGAAGGAACACACATTCCCCAAGTTTTATAAAGACAACAAGTCAGAAAAATTTGGGATCACTGCTAGGGGCTTGATACATCAAAAAAATACCCTTTGGTTATGATCTATATAGACCAGAAAGATTCACACCACTTTACGTTGTCAACGAGTCAGCTCAAATTCCGTATGCTTGGGGCTGCCCAGGGGGGTGGGGATTTCAGGATTCCTATTCGTGATAGCGATGGTGAAGTCATGCAAGGTTCAAGGGGCTGTGTATCCACAGTTGGGCCACTTTTAACATTGCGGCTCTTGGTCTATTGTGACAGCATTGATTATATTAACAACTGATTTATAGTTTCTAGTAAGAAAAGGAAATGTATTATGTAGGCTGTCATAGATAATAAGATAGGTAATATATCATAAATATTAACTGCCAGAAATTAAGCTTTGATAAATGTATGTAATGAATAGATTTATTAAGTATTTCAAATATGGGAATGCTGATAATTGAAAGTATATTTCGTGATGGTGATATAGCAGCCTAAATTTCGAAAATTAAAGAATTGGGGCGAGATATGTAGATTCATAAGATCGACTAATTGAATGATAATGCACTGCTTGGTTTCTAGACCGTGATATTGGCTAAACATTACTCAGCTGAATTTATTTTTGTGGAGTTATTCAAAATCAAATTCAAACTTCATTTGACACAATAATATTGACAATTCGGAATGCTTTTTATTCAATTAAATAAAACCATTAATTAATACTTTTGTTCCAGAAACTTTCTTAACTTATTTTCGGAAATTTAAAACCCTGTATCTCAAATACTATCATCTTCATGGTATTAGTAATGCATATTTATTGCTGTTTTGAGAATCCCATAGTCCATGTAAATTTGACAAAAAACATGAAGTTTCTATTAAAACAAAATTGGATGACAACACGACGTTACACCGATGTTTATCTAAAATAAACGAAAACTAAATTTAAAATGTGACGTAATTCGGAGTTTTTTTTGATAAAAGTTACCTAACACAGAAAATTTGAGATTTCTAATCCAAATGCTCACACTGTATGTAATGAAGGTATAGTCAAATACCGTTGTCTTATTCAATTATTTTATACTAGATTGATTTTATTTTTGATATTATCTCTGGCAATTTCGTCAGGATGACTAGTGGTGCTATTCTAAGGCAAATACTCATGAACATAAAGATTTGACATGGTTAAACATAAAATGCGTATATTGTACAAATTCGAATTTAGAAGGCACAATAAATGTTCGAATGTTCCCCCTCGGCTTATATGCAACCCTCACATCGAGATGCAGTTATTCACATAACGAATAACATTTCTATTATTCGTTATGTGATTAGCTAGTATATCGTGAATCATTCTGAGTAACTACTTATAGCTTATAGGTAGTATTTCTATTTGGTACAAACGCTGCTTCATGTCTTCCAACAAAGATATTAATTCTTTGAATTAATTATAATCCGGAAATCTTGGTAGGTACATTTAGATGATTACTTTTGCAGGTAATCAATAAATGTTGAAAATTGACATTATTGTGATTATTTATGTATTCCCAAGTAAAACACGGATCGCAATGAGTTATTTACCTTTCACAGCGAGACCTATCTTTTGTAAACAAAGAAGCTGTATATCAATTTTTGTGGTACTACAATCATTTCAATTTTTTTATGGTAACGTCTCCATCTCGCGTACTCAAATGGTGTAACATTCCTCGTAATTTTGTAAAGTTGGAGAAATCTATCAGTCAATGTCGTACATTGTTTAACTTCTTAGTGGGACATCTACACCTTTAGATTTCGTGGAATATTTAGGTTTTTCTACCATTCTGTGGAGGATTATGTATACCTTCAACAGGGATCGTTCAGTAACGTTGTAAGCTTCCCCGTTCTGATGAGCTTCTTGAGAACGAAACAGCTGTCTAGAACTATTAGCTTGTAATGTTACTGATCGAGTTCGAATAGATAGACCTTACCATTGCATGTTAACTCTATGCATATGCGTAGCTTTATTGATAACTACAAAAACACAGCTCATAATGGTTCAATAAAATACTATAGTTTCATTCGAAAAACTGAAGATGGATGTCAAAAGTACCATTTACTACCGCGCTCCATAACAATACGATAACTTTTCCACCACTTTGAAGTGATTTGCAAGATTTCAAATCTGTACGACCAGTTGAGACGTTGAGAGTTAACCCAATGGATGATGTATGTTGATTTGTTATAACTCGACTGGAAGTGTTGTTATTAATAATAATTCAAGGAACAACATTCGTAACTTATTTGTCAAGGAAAAAAATACACTACTATTCTTATACTTAACATAAGTCCTTAAGTCCTTCTGACTTTGATTAAATTACTCGATAAATGATAATAGCTGTACGTTTGCAAGCAAATAATTATACAAACTTTTTACCCGAAAATACATTCCCCAAAAAATGTTCTATGGCATTTTTTGTACCATGAATATAATTAATGTATAAGCAACAATTCCGAATTGATAAGATCCTTTTTAATATCGGAAAATCTGTCTTGAACAATACGAATTATTTAAAAAAGAAACATAAAAAAATCAAAGACATATATCATTGCTCAATTAGTATTAATCAATTCATTCTAGACGAGTATTTTTCCCAACTTTGTGTGTACCTATTGAATTAGGAAACGAAAAGTTTGTTAGGCAAACGGTGATTAATTGTAATTAATCAATACATTCTAGGCGAGTATTTTACACAACTTTGTATAATTAGTGTACCTATTGAATTAAGAAACAAAAAATTAGTGCGACAAACGGTAATTAATTGTAAATATTTGATCAAAAAGAGATGCGTTGAACTGATTATAAATATTTTAATTCCGCAGATGCCAAAACCTTCTCTATAAAGCTCAAAAGTGAAGTTTAGATTCATCAAACACACAATTTTTAATTGTAGTCGTAAACAACGAAGCTAAACACAAGCAAATGAGATTTTTGATATTCACACCTTTATCCAATAAGTTGACTGTAACATGTTTTCCCTAAAATTAATTCCAGCAAAGTTGTACGATTCAATAGTAATTACTCAATTTCGAGGAAATTTCCTGATTAAATGTAAATGTTCGAGCGATATACGTATATCAAACACTAAGTTATTCAAATTTATTCGCATTCTTAGAATATCCAAGATTTCACGAAAACGTTTTGATAATTCGTACAATCTAGTATTGGTTCCTGCAATTTAAATTACAGGAATAGTTTTCCATATATTGTAGATTTGTCGCAAATATCGTTATAAGAGCTGAACAGTTAAGCTTTGAATTTGTATGTAAAAAGTTTTTCCATTCCGAACATTTTTTTTTGTTAGTAACGTAAACTGCTATTATCACTAAACTTTCTACTATTTATGATCTACCACAAAATAGTACATTTCTATTGATTTTATTTTATTGTGATCAACATTTTTCATAATAGCGTTTTCCACTGTAGGTTCGTTGTGAAAACTTATTTTCAATGATGTGCCCAACACGACTTATTTTGATATCTACAGATTTACATAAATAACAGGGTAAAATAAACTATCTATATGATTAAATGAAAGAACAATTACTTTGATTTTATACCACTTTTAATATCAATATTAAAAGTGGTATAAAACGGAGTAATTGTTCTTCCATTTAATCATAATGATAAATTATCATAGAGTGATAATCTAGAAGCCAGTGCTATATTGATGGTTTGAACATTAACCCGAGGACGGTTCCAAGACCAATTCATCTCACAGACCGAATTTTCGCCGGCTGCCAGATCTCGAGATACAGTGACTGGAGATTAACCCTTTTCAAGTTGCGGTTACTTGAAAAGCATGCCATTCTTATACACTTCCACCATGTGCCATCATTTTTATCGTGTCCGTTTGTCAGGCTGACCAGTTAAAATTGAACCGAAAATGGACTGCAAGTTAACCTGGTGGAAAATGTTCGTTGGTGTTGGCAATTGTTAAGATATCCTAAGCCATCAAAAATTATCGGTCCATTTCCGAGTAATTGGCCATTATTTGGAACAAAAATCTTTATTTTTCTCATTTTGCGGCTAAACCTTGTGAATTACAAGGTAAGATGATGGCACCAAGTTAAATAATTTTATTGGAGGTCAAATAAAGATTTGAAATTATTGCCATCACTCCTTGCCTATTTCAACGCCCCAGAATTGTTAAGATACCTATGCCATCAAAAGTTATCAGTCCATTTCCGAGTAATTGGCCATTATTTGGACCCAAAATGGTTTTTTTCTCATTTTGTGGCTAAACCTTGCGGATTACAAAGCAGCATGAGGGCACCATGTTGAATAACTTTATTGGAGGTCAAATAAAGATTTAAAATTATTGCCATCACTCCTTGCCTATTTCGACCTCCTAAAACCATCCCCCCAAAACATATGAATAATATGGATAATATGACCAATTTTAAGGTTTTAAGGTTTAGCCACAAAATGAAAAAAAAAACATTTTTGTTCCAAATAAAGGCCAATTACTCGGAAATGGACCTATAACTTTTGATGGCATAGGGCATCTCAACAATTCCCAACACCAATGAACATTTTCCACCAGGTTTGGGAGGGTTAACTTGCAGTCCATTTTCGGTCCAATTTCAACTGGTCAGCCTGATAAATGGACACGATAAAAAATGAAGGCACATGGTGGAAGTGTACAAGAATGGCAACTTGAAAAGGGTTAACCTCCAGTCACAAAATAAACAATTCGCGGAGGCTGTACCTCTAGATCTAGCAGCCGGCGAAAATTCGGTCTGTGAGATGAATTGATCATTGAGCCGTCCTCTAACGATAAACCATTGTGCCATCGGGTTAATGTTCAGACCATCAATATCGCTCTGAAGTTGTTTGAAAGGGGCTACGCTGAAGATATGTCAAAAACTCTTAACAATTGAAAAAAGTTATGTCGTTTGGCTACGATGGGCCATCAAAAATTAGGGAAATACGGGCAACTTTCAACACTGAGATGCGTGGCGGGTGGTAGACCGCTAGGTCGCCGTAACTGTCATTGGACCAATTAGTAGGCTGAGTAGGCAGGGGTACGCCCAGTTAGATTTATTTAACGAGTAAATCCACAATTAGCATTTCTCAAACTTTCCACCTCAATATTTGCTTACCACATTCGAACTGAAGCTATAAATCGCAATACTACCAACAAACAAGTGCACAACCAGCACAGCTGATACTGATGTGAGCACCTTTGCAAGACGGCACATGAAGGCAGAACATAACACGACACATGTGGGAGGTCCATCATCAACGATAGCACAATACAACATAGTAGATAAGATTTTACAAACACAGGCTCGATTAAACCAAATGCTGCATTACTGAATTCGATAACAAGATAGCAGTAAATATCAAAGCGAATATAACGCCACAGGTATCATCATTTCGACGAATTTTGACACTTCCTGATGACAATGCATCAATCATTTTTTGTCAACAATAATGAGTTGAATCATTAATGATAAATAAACAATAAAAGTTGGTAAAAATCAGGGATTCTAATTTTCTGATTCGAAACTTGAAACGTTAACAGAACGAATGAAGTTTAAAATTAACTGTGATTCATAGATCACTAACTTCCCCCATCCATAGGAACCGTAATTATATTGCAAATGAGTAGAAACGTTTAAAGACGCGGAAAGACGTCAAATTATACTGTAACACCATTCACTGCCACAAGTATCGTCATAGAATCTCCTCACTATGACGACCTGTATAAAATAGTATATTATTCAACGAGCATATTATGGTGGCTATTATTCACGTGGATGCAGGTGAATAATAGCCATAATATGCAAGTAGAATACTATACTTTGTCCACGACCCATAAATATTACTTTGATACTTATAAACTTTGCTGTTGAAACAAGTCGAACCAACAAATTGATGACGTTTCAAATTAAATTCGATTTGACTTGACGTTTCATAGCACGCTCTATTTTTATCGTATTTTTCTATACGTTTCTATCATGTTTGTCATATTGATGGTAGTAAATAATGATTTCATTATTCACTAGTGATTAATGGATATCATTATGCTTGAGGAAACACATGCATTATGCATATTTTATACAATAGTCGTGGACAAATATGAATTTTCCATCACACCACGCCAGGGCGGACAAAATTTTTATAATTCTCCACGCTAAAGCGGATACAAATTTGACGGCAGACATGCTTGATCTTGTCTTGACAAGAATGGCACAGATTTATTACAATGTGTCCGCTCTGGCGTGTCGTAATAGCTGACACACTCCTTAAAATTCAAACTAACCTGTTCATCAAAGAACCAGAGTATGTACGCCATTTTAAAGCATCAAAGCGGACAATTAATGATAAAACATTTACAAAAATAACTAGCAAATAATTATTACCAAAGGTGGCTGGCGGGCACCGATTTCTGCAATTGTAGAGTGAATCAACTGCATATAGGACACCGGTGTCCGCCCTGACAGTGAAGTGCTATGTCGTTACATGGAAAATTTATTCCAATTGACATCATATGTGTTTTACAAGGGCGATTCTATAGTACCTTTACTTTATTATTATATTATATACGAATGATTTTCCTATTGTTACCTCATTTTGTTAGCATAATTTTTCGTATTCGGGCATTTATTTATTTTCAGGTTAAATGTACGATTGAAATAAGTATATATTTACTATCCTTAGGGAAGAAAATATATCGAATGGTTTAGTAATACGTGAAAAGACATCAAATTATACTCTATAATATGCTCGATAATAAGTCATTGAAAGTTCAATTGAATTGACAACGTATGTATTTCAAAGTTGCAGAATACAACTCGAAATGAAACTCGAATACAAACAAAAACTTACATTTAATTTCAAAATATAGTGACAAATTGTTTTACCACACTATGACATTATCTAAGCCCATAGCTATCAATTGAAGCTAAATGTAAAATTATTTCCCAACGTATTAGAAATCAATCTAAATGTTGTAAAAATGTATGAATGGGGTAGACAATGGTTTGGGTAGACATTTATTTGCAAAATTATTGACGAGTGGTGAATTATAGCTATCGATCTAGTCATTTAATATGTTAATATTGATTTTTGAATATTTCAAGGATTCTATTGATTATATATTATTTGTTATAATATATTCTGAATATGTAAAATATCAAGAATAAGTGTGAAATTGTGATTATGTACCAAAAGGTACATGTCACTTCTCAAATGTTTTTGGTACCTAAGACTCAAACTGTATACAGTTTGTCCTATTTACAAAACATTACAGTCCTCACACCTCAGCCTATCAATTCTAGATTTCTTTATTTTACCTTTTTGAGATTTTGAATTATTAATGTATGATTTAGATTATTTGTTGTCTTAAAGGTGACGTTTTTATTCTGATTTTAAAAAATTTGATATATTTTTTGTGAGTGTTTACCTTAATATGTTGGACATATGAAATTAGATTTGGTATTATTAATCTGTGGATAAAGTAAGTCTTTTTTATTAGGTAAATTTATTCTGAAGTATTTTATATATTATTATCTTTAATTCTAAAGGATGTTTGTTTTCTTTATTCAATGGGATATTAACTAATTGATGTAACAGTTGTGATGAATAGCGAAATAATGGATATTATTTGTACATGAAATAATGGTCATGTTACGCTAATTTCCCTTTGGAACACAAAATTTCGCCCTTAATTTCGATATTTTATATATCCAAGAATAAGGAAATAACTACATATTGAATATACCAGAATCAATAGAAATTTCAAAACATTCTAAAAACAATAGTAACTTAATATTAAATCGATACCTATAATCCACCACTCGTCAACAATTTTGTAAATGAACTCCCACCTAAACGATTGTCTACCCCATCCCTAAATTTGTATGACTTTCAGATTGACCTCTAATATTTAAGGACATGATATATCGTTTATATTTAGTTGATAACTCCAAGCTTTGAGAATACCATAGTGTGATTCAACAATTTGTAAGTACATACGAGAGGTCAAGGTGAAAAGTCCCTGAAAAATAAAACAGATGGCGCCACAATCGTAAATCCCATGTGACATTTGTGATCATCTTTAACTAGAACGCAATAAAAATGTCAGACTGATATGTCATTCAGTTCTGTGTTGACACCTATCGAAATCAAGCTACCTTGAAGACTTTTGTAAACATGGAAAAAAGTGAAATTCGCATCTTGATTAAACATTAACCATTATTTCTTGTGTGAAAAAACATTACGCAAACCAAAGCATCGCTTGTTAAACATTGTGGGGACTCTTCACCATCGATTGGAACGATTCACAAGTCGTTGACTGATTTTCGTTGTAGTAATATGACCACAAAGGACGCCGAACGTCCTGGTCGTCCAATTGAGGTTATAACTCCAGAAATCGTCGATAAAATCCATGGTATGATATTGGATGATCGGCGAGTTTAAAGTGCACGAGATTACTGAGGCTATATGGGCATCATACACCAGAGACCAAAGAACAGTCGAAACAGTGAACTTGTCCTGGCGAATCGAAGCCGAAAAAGGCTTAAGTGGGTTTATCGGCCAACAAAGTCATGCCGATTTGAAGCGAAAGCGGCCGCATTTGGCAGAGGAAAAAGTGCTCTTCTACCAGGACAGCGCACAGGTTCGCAGTCGCAATACCAAAATTGCATGAATTGCGCTACGAGTTGGTTCTTCATCCACCATATTCTCCAGATTTGGCCCCGTGCGGTTTTATTTCTTTCAAAACTTGAAGAAATGACTCAACGGAAAGCGATTTAGCTCGAACGATGAGGTCATCGCTGAAACAAACGTCTATTTTAAGGATTTCCGAAATCGTATTATTTCGAAGAAGAGATCAAAAAATTAGAATAACGTTGGTCTAAGTGTATCGGGCTACAAGAAGATAATGTTGAGAAATAAAATAAGTTTTGACCAAATGAATCATTTCTTGTTTCAATTTTTAGGGACTTTTCACCTTGCCATCGTATAACAGTTTATCTGCTCCCACAGCCAGGGTTCATGAAATAAAGAATCAGATTTAACATTTCTTGATCAATTTATTTTGTCCTTGATAAGTAATTTTTTTGACATTAAAGGATATCACGTAGTCGTTTGATTTTGTCGTTACCAAGGAGTTGTTTCCAAACGACGCTTAAATAAAATACTTACATACTTTTGTTGATTCTGAATTATTGTTTCGAAATGAGCGATATTTAAATAGAAAATGCAGCAAATGCTACCTGTCAAAATTTATTGCCCGAAAGCTCGGCACAAACGTTCTATACGCTCGTTTATAGCAACGAGCATAAAAAACTTTTAAGGAATGGTGCCAGAGCGAAAATATTGATGTTCCTGAAATGACATTCTGGCATATTTCATGAAGCAATCAGTAAAATTAAAGTCACCGGCGAGAGTACTCAATGATTAACTCAAGTATTTCCATACAGCAGAACACGGATGTGTCAAAATATCCTAAGGACATTTTTGAATCGCAAGAATGATTGCTACAAACCCAAAAAACCAAGCATTTTCACAAGAGAACAAGTGAATGTTCTTTCCTGTGACATCTGATGACACATATTTGCTTATGAAGCTAATTAGTGGAGGGCAGTTATGCATTTTGGGCAATTTTCGCACTCGCTAACGGAACCCGGCTCAAAATGTTCGTATTGATGGCCCAAACAACATACTAAAAAGTTGAATTACCAAAATGGGTGCCACCCTTGATAGGTACTTTTTCGTTTTTTTTTTAAGGCCTCAGAGGCTTGGCTAAGGTTTGGTGTCAGAGGAACCACCCATTGCTTCAAGGTTTTTGAAAATCGGTTCTTGAACCAATAGCTTCCTCTGATACCCAGAATGAAAGGTTCAAGGTTTTTGAAAATCGATTCTTGAACCAATAGGTTCCTCTGACACCCAGAATGAAAGGGTATCAATCCCAAACCTCAGCCGAACCTCTAAGGCCTTAAAAGAAAAGTGCCTCTCAAAAAGCGCAAAAAAAAACAGTTTTTGGCCAATTAAACTGGGTGGCACCCATTTTGGTAATTCAACTTTTTAGTATGTTTTTTGGGCCATCAATACGAACATTTTGAGCCGGGTCCCGTTTACGAGCGCGAAAATTGCACAAAAAATCATAACTGCCCTCCATTAAATGGCGGTCTTAGGCATCACAGAGACTGGTATTGCCAAGACGTTGTTTACAACATAGCGATTGACGCATTTCAACGAATTTTCTTCATTTCACTGATAATTATCAATGTAAAGTGGAATATGAAGCTGAGGATAGTATTCTTCGAAATCTTTAGAATATGCCAAGTTGATATCGCTAAATCTTGTCAATTAAATCTCATCAAGAGTCTAGCTTTTTAAAAAATGGCTGGAACAAATTTAAACTCAATTACTTCCCTAGGAAGGAAAATTGTTGTTCTCTACCCTAATTCAGGGGTCGAAAACGTCATTTTCTGAGGAGGTAGTAGGAAAAATACATTACCGAGGTTTTACCACCTCGGTCAGAACCGCCGATGTAGGTAGAACATACCCATTTCCTGATACCCATTGACATGATTTGCAACACCATGAAACTTGGCATGTGAGTTCTTGACATCATGTATAGTTCGAAAATAAATTGTATCCAAAAAGTTTTCGATTATAACATAAAAAAAGATTTTTGTGATTTTCTCGAAAAGTAAGAGGGCTATCGGAAAACGGCATGGGTAAAATGAAAGAATATGAAATTTTCTACAAATTTGTTCAGGGAAACTATTAGTAGGCTAGGTTAGATTTCGAGCATATACGTCTTTTTTAGCGTGTGTTAGTCATCCTAAAAGTTCGGAAAGCTCCTCTCTACTAATGTAGAGAAAGGTGTGACTACTTTTTATAGTTATGTTTGAACCTCAGACCATATTCATGAACATTATGAGGGTAATGAGAATGGTCAATAAAAATAATATAGTATGTAATACAATTGTGTGACAACTGTGTCAATAATGTTGTGTAAGCATACATATTTTGAACGAAATAGTGGGATTACTGAGGGCCATTTTTGTATGAATTTGAATTATCTTTCACCATGTTTTGAAGCGTTTTTTGATAAACTTTATAGTGTTTTCAAGATTACAACAAAAAACAATTTTTTAAATTTTAAAATAAAAAGTTTTTTGGGTTCCACCCCCGATTTTATGGGAACAATTTTTTCCAACTAGTATCATGCCAAATTTGGGGAAGTTGCAATCGATCCTTGTCTTAAAACCTGATTGACTGAACTATGAATATTATACCATTTATTTCTCCATGATAATCGATTGTTTCATATTTAGAAGCTAATAACAAACTAGCCCCTTCCACAAATCCTTTAGAAGATCATGCATGTGCTGCAATAAAGTCTTTTCCATCGTAACCTCCAGTCTTACGAACACTATTACAATTCAAGTCTTTCCAAAATTTCATTTCATTACCTTTTGAATACATCCATGTTTCATCAACGAAAATAGCATGTCTTGAAATGTCAGAAATTGTATTATCAATTAAGGTCATTTAATAACATCTTGAAGATGTTACACCAAATGCCTATTACCAAAAAATTACCTATTGACAATATAACTTCTGGTTTAAATGCGGAATTAGAACTAAAAATTTAGGGAAAAATGAAATCGAAAGTAAAATATGTAAAACATACTGACAAATAAAAAGAATAAACAAAAAGCAGGAATAGGCATAAGAAAAATCGTTTAAACTATCTCACAAAAAAGACTAAAAAGTTCTTTAGATGCTAACCCTCAAAAATTAATATAAATAAATATAATAAAACAGTCATAATGCATAGAAGTGACTACGAAAACAAAATAGGAAATCTATTGAAAGATGAAACAACTTACACTAAATTAAAATCTGATCCTACATCGTCTTTACAAAATGATATGGACAAATTAATAAATAAATGATACAAAAATAAGTTATCCATATTGACGTTAAAAAAAAGTTAATTTAACATAATGGACAAGCACCATCTATCTATAGGCTGTCATACCTTCAAGGCCCATTGTAAGTAATATTGGTGCTCCTACCTATAATTTGTCAACAATTTTTTACAAATCTATCAATAATATAATAGAAAAAAATTAATTTTATGTAAATCATTCATTGAATTTTAACGAGTTTATACAAAATCAATCCCTACCCATAGATCATTAATTATTTTCCTTAAATGTTTCTTTATTTACAAATATACCAAGCGAATTAGCATTGAGTACCATCAAAAAACGTTGGGCATGGATTAAAGACCACACACTTCTAAATCAGGCTGAATTTAAAAATGCAGTAAAGTTTTGTTTAATATGCATTTATTCTCAATACAGTGGAAAATATTTTGGACGAATATTCGGCACAGCAATGAGATCTTCTTTTTCAGCTACTATCGCTAACCTAACCTTGTTATGGAATGCCTAGAAGAATCTGTAATATATTCACTATATTTTCAACCCGTATTCTTCAAATGAATGTAGATAATTGCCTAATGTGTTCCTAGGTTAATATTCAGTATATTATAAATAAATTAAACAATTTTCACTACACAAAACGCAAAGCATATTTTCCTAGATATGAACATTAGACATGATTCAGACGGAAAAATAAAAGCATCGTGGTTTACAAAAGAAGTTTGGTCTCAAGGATATCTTCACTATAATTCAATTGCACCAACAAGTTATAAAAAAAGTGTTATAAACAACCTCACAGATCGCGCAGTAAGATTCCCACACCCAGAAAACCGTCCCAAAAATTGAAAAAATTTCGTAATACACTTGAAATAAATGACTTCCCAAAAACATTTTTTAACCCCATCATTAAACAAAGAATAACCAAAATCTATAATAGAATAGTACATCATGTATAAATAATATAAATAGTAATAACGAATTTATAACAATATATCCTACATTCCGGAGACCTCAGAGAAAATTAAGAAGTGTTAAAGAAAGTATGACAAACATGTTGGGCATAAACCTGCTGACTGTGTTGGTAAATATTTTTGAACATCTAAAACCATTAATACCTAAAGATACACCCACACGGTATATAAATTAAATTGTTTAGATTGCTCTAAATAATATTTACAATATATAATATGACCATAAGAAGTATAGTTCTGAAAACAAAATCTTAGAAAATTCCACCACTCTTGCTAAACATTGTTTTGATTATAACCATCACTTCAATTATAAAAATGTCAATATTTTAGCTAAAGTAACCAATTATCATGAAAGATCTATCCTGGAGACGTCATGATAAATTTGCAAATTTTTTTGATGACAACAAACTGTAAAAATGCAACTTTCTAGCGTTCACACAATGCAAACCGAAATGCAAACGGTGCGCAATTAAAATCTCAAAGTTCGACTCGGATAACCCTCAATGTCTCGCTTCTTTATAAAATGAAATAAATTTTAATTAATGTGATATGAAATGATAAGACACTTATTTTATTACAGTTAACATCTGCTATGGTCGGGAGGAACCTTATTTTACAAAAAGTCCTCAAAATGCTGATGTTAACCAAGGCAAATCTATAACACTACCATGTGAAGTAGTTCCAAACCATGGCATCCGCTATTATTGGGAACTAAACGGTAAGTTTTTTTCTTATCAGATATCCCTTATCATTATTATCGCTGACTATTCCCTAACAAGAAATAATTTTTGATACATTCATGAATTTTTCAATTATCTACCACATATCGATACTATAATATTTCCGTTTGCTTTTTCAATAAGATGCGATAATCAAACTTTCTATTTTTCTTGTCAACGAAGATAATATTAAGATGGGTAATACAAACTCGGCACATGTCTCAGGAATACGAAATAAAAATAATCAAGCTCGGCACAGAGATTAAAATGTTTAAACTCGGCACATGAATAATAATACCTCCCTCTGCTTGCAAGAAATAGACTGATATAATATTAAAACAAAATTTATTAATTTAAAATATACATAATACATATAGGTACATAGAAAGAACATATTCAAAATTGTATTTACACTATACTACTTTAATTAATTGCATAATAATGCGATATTATTTTAACATATTGCAGTTTGAACAACTTACTATTTTTATATTCTATAATTTCAGAATTAACAAAATTATGACGTTTCTTAGTGGCTATATTTTAAAATTTATGAATTTCGCTAATAGTGTTGTATTCAATATAGATTTCAGTTTGTACTTTAAGAAGTGCGTCTACAAAAATAAATAAAGAAGGATGCGTTTGGTACATGGATGCATTAAATTGGGAATGAAACGATTCGCAAGCATTGGTTGTTTTATTTAATGCAGCAGAAGCATCAGCCCATATATGTGGTGGAAATTTCGAATTATCTGTCAAATAATTTTCGAGAAGGTAATCAGGAAATTTTTCAAGTATTTCATCTACTGGCTTAACTTCGTAGAGCTCAAAAAAATAAAAATCTTCAACGTCCTTTGGTTCCAGAAATAAAAGACCAAAACAATAATGGAGCCACTTTCCAATCTCAGAATTTTTGTCTTGGTATTCTTTTGATAAACCTAGATTTTGAATTTTTCTGTACCATGCTTGAGTTAAGTGGAATGACACCCAGTAATTTTAGCATTTGGATAAATTTCTAACACTGCATTATGAATAGATATTTCAAAATCTACTACTATTTCTTCTGGTACAAATTTGATTTTTATATAATCACAATACTCTTTAATTTTTGATATGCAAAACCTATATGTTTTTTCACTTTTGTCTTCAATAAACAAAAAACTAATGGTATATAATGGCCGTTAAAAAACCATGTATCGTAAACATTTGTGTGAAATATTTTGTGCAGCAAGAAAATGTACCGTCCATATAAATAATTGTTGATTCACATAAAAACGTTAAATTACTATTACAGCTAAATATCACTAAATTTTCAGATAAATCATTAACAATTAGGAAGTCTTTATTTCTGTTGGTTTTTGGTTGAAGTTCATTCAAAGCTTCATGAACCTCCGATAGTGATTTTGGCAAAGCTGGCAACAATTTTCGACGTGCAGTGTAAATGTTTCTTCTAGCACATTGTAGATCACTTATTGTCAAATTGTTTAAGACACATTATTTTTAGTTAGCTCCATTCTAATCATTTTGGAAGGTTTTTCTGTTATAACACTTTCGGCTTTTTTCTTCAAACAATGACTTAAAACTTGTCTTTGCAACACATTTGTTAGTTCTGTTTCATAATTATGATTTACACTCAGGTTCGTTATAACTCGACTTTTTGACTCACCTAAAGTATGAAAATTTGCTTTACATTTATCTTTGATGCACCTCCACTTATTTTCTCCGGAAGCTAATTTTCTGTTGTGTTCTTCAAACTTATAGTTCTCGTAAACTAAGAGAAGTTTTCCTCTTTCACCTAAATCCGAAAAATTACTATGATTTATTTTCGCCATTTTTACACTTTCACAATTTTGAGTTATAGACCATCAACTTTACACTAGAAATGACTATGTAGTTATGAAAACTGATATACCTTCAAAACAAAATATAGTTAGTCAGGTACCTGTTACAAGGGGTTAGGTACATGCAACAACTTTATGCCGAGTTTGTAGTTGTAACAATATAATTTAAAATCCATTAGGATTAAAAGATTAGAATGTGCCGAGTTTGATGCCGCCCTATTAAGAACAATGTTACGCGGTATCACATGCTGATTATAAATGTTGGTAATAATTGATTATCGAATCAAATTAGAGTTTAATGTTTTTTTTACTAATATCATTATCAATCATTTATGATTGCCATGTTATATTTTTTTATACTTTGTCTGTACGAGAGGGAAACCTATAATGTTCGGAGAACATCTTCTGATCCAGCAGTGGAATGTAGGGAGAGGAGATAGGCATTCGTATTTTTCTTGATGGTTTGGAGGTTATAGGCATAGGGAACGACCTCACTAGGTAAAGAGTTCAACAACTTCCCTATTCGATAAAAAAATGAGGTCTGGTAGCAAGAGGTTCGGCAAGTCTCGAGCTTGACAGTGAAGGGGTGACTAGTTTGAGCTCGTCTAGTCCACCTATCTGGAAACTCTCACGGTGGAACAAGAGATTTCTGATGAACACCGACTATGGAAAATCTTTAGAAAAGGGAGAGATCTTACATCTTTCTACGACGTTCTAGAGAGGTCATTGAACTCGTAAGTGTGACATCATTAATCAAACGAATAGCTCTCTTCTGGATCGAATCCAAAAGCTTCAGCGTATGTTTGGGAGCTGCACTTCAAAGATGTGAACAGTACTCTAGAACAGGTCAAATCTGTGCTTTTTAGATTATTAGGAGCTGCTGGGATGTAAAGTAGCTCTTGGCACGGAATAGAAAACCAAGTTTTTGAGTAGCGGTTTTCGCAATGGACCTCACATGGTCGTCCCATGGGTGCTGTTGGTGGTCCCGAGCATTGTTATGGAAGACTTCATAGGAATAGTTGTACCTGATATCATCATATTAGGGATTGTGAGATGCCTGTCTGGAGAAGACGCAAGCTTGAGCTTTGGTTGCATTAAACTCTACTAGATTATCAGATCCCCATTTCAAAATCTTTGCCAGATCTCCATTACTTCCGTCAACATGTCCCTGTCTCGCTCCTTTGCTTCATTGCATTGTATAGGGTCTCTAGATGAGAAAGTGCTATGAAGTGTACCATCATCTGCAAAGCTGTGCGGGGCAGATGTTCACTTCCAGCAGATCGTTGATATGGAGCAGAAACAAAGTTGATGTCACGACAGGTCTCTGTGGAACACCAGCATTGATAGCCATTGTATCGAAGGATACTCCGTCAACCACCACATGGAGTGATCTATCTGAGAGAAAACTCGATAGTATACGACAAAGTTGAGGCGGCAAACCATATGACGGAAGTTTCCCAAGAAGGTTTTGGTGCCAGACTCGGTCAAATGCTTGGGAGATATCCAATGCTACAGCTAGAGATTCCCCATGTTTTTCAATAGATTTCCGCCATACATGTGTTACGTAGGCAAGTAGGTCTCCAGTTGATCTCTGCTGACGAAAGCCATATTGCCGGTAATTCACAATTTTGTAGCTCTCTAGGTATTTGATGAGGTCGATGTTGATTGCTTTCTCCATCACTTTAGAGATCACAGATAATAGTGTAATGGGTCTATAATTATTAGAAAGAGTGTTCATTCCTTTTTCTTGAATGGGTTGCACTCCAGCTGTCTTCGAGCTAGAAGGAAACACACTAAGTTCGTATGAAAGGGTACACAACTTGCAGAAAAACTGGTGTTAATCCAGGCACACATTCCTTGAGAACGACAGATGGAATTTTGTGACTCATAGACTTTTTGGTATTGATATCAAGCAGAATGCGCCTAATTGTGCGGTGGCGGAAGAAAATTGTAGGCATATGGCTATCGATGGCAGCAATATTAGGAGCGCCCTTCTATTGTGGATCCAAAGTTGAATTTTCTGCAATCTGCAAACATTCCAGTAAAAAGATTGTTGTTTCTTGTAGTGTAGTAGCCAGTGTCATCTTCGGTTAGGGGAGGGAATAAACTGGAAATGAAATTTCCACCAATTGTTTTGGCGAAAGTTCAAAATGAACGAAACGAAATAAATACGAATATGTATTTATATTTTGTTAGTAGTAGGTTTTTTCCACTCATGAGTAAATATTGTTCGAACATATCGTTGACATGTACATCATTAAATTTTCACTCACCTAGCATGTATGACAATTCAAGAAGAAGATATCGGATTCAAATATGTGGTGACCAACCTTCAATACTGTGAACAATTTTTACGCAAATCTTGTTTAAAGATCGCTCATTGTAAAAATGAAATAATCATTGCAGGCGGGAAATTAACAAATACCACCAGACGTCATCAGCAAGATGCTAATTTACATATAACTCGAGTCGATCGTGAAAGAGACTCTGGACAATTTACTTGCGTGGCTGAAGATTCTACAGGGACTTCTATAACTAGTTCTTCGGCTTCCCTCAATATTCAATGTAAGTAAAAATTCTAGATTATCAATAGTAATATTAATGTAACATTTCAAAAAATGCATCTATTCATGTTCCGGTTAACTTCTTAACGTTATTGACATATTATTGTATCTTGAATTTGTGTGTTATCCACAAATAATTAGATCATAGGCTGTGGTAGTGATCTGTTACCGTGGGTAGAAGGCGGTGGGGTATCACATATAGTCTCACAAAAAAGGAAAGTATAATAATAAAAAATAACTATTTAAAAAGATAGATGTAGGTAGAATGTAACCAAATCATCACACATATAATACTAGACTAGCCATAAAACCCGGAACTGAAGCTCAGTAGCAACGTGATATACCTTCGTTAGAGAACACTCGGTAGCGAAATAGTAGAAAATAAGAAATGCTGCGTCTCGAGAGACAACGTGGTAGTTGCGAAAAAACCGACTGCTTAGCCTTCAACCTACCTAAACAGGTTTATTTATCCAACCTGATGAGTAGCACACGGACTACTACCTCTATTGAAGGAAGGAATAGCACAAAAAAATTGAGTAATTTATAACATTTTACTGAAAAAATAATCTTTAAAAACGGTTAAGAGAAGGCCGTGAAAAGCCGAATGTAGTATTGTCCGATTTGAGTGAATGCCAAACCGTTCCTCCCATTACGCTCGATGCTCCTCAATAAAAAAAATATATTAAGCCTAAGTCTTAAAATGAACACAATATTGTCACCTTTGACACTTGATATCTGGCCATAGGTATGTCACGCTGTGCCGGGTCGAGTTCTCATTATGTAAAAATGTTGAAGATGTTCGGTTAAAAGACGGGCGAGAAAAAACAGGATGCAGCAATTTGATTTCGCTGCATTGAGCCTAGGCCACGGTCGTACATACAGGTCTGGGAACTCGAGGCTGTTTCCTATGTGAGAAGTGACTCCGCTAAGCGTCAACTGTCGCGTAGTACCAAAAAGGGTGGCGCAGTAGTCGAAGAGTGTTCTCTGACAACTGTCATTCTTGACTAGTAAACACAAGGAATGCCCGCGTTTTTAGAAACAAATTACGAAACCGTGCATTGTGCCGAAATGCAAAACGGGGTACAAAAGTGTAAACCAAGAAACTTCTGTTTTTAAAGTGCCGAAAGATGCGGAAATTCGAAAAAAGTGGATGCTCGTGATTCCGGATAGAAATCGTTTTAACGAGGTCTTTTATATGTGCGAGCATGTATAACGAAAAAGGGGAAGTTATTTTTAAGGTGAGTAATATATTTTGACAAGAATAACAGTTCTATTCCTCTTTCAAATCAAAATAGTAAATATTGCGTTACGAGAAAAATTATTTTACTTAAAATGTGCGGTTATTATCAATCAATCTTTGTATTGTGGGGCTTGAAATTTGAACGATATGGCGTCTAATTCAGGCATCAAACTTCGATCCAAGCGCTAGCTAGTGGCTGAGCGAGGGACTACGAGTTTGGCGACGCGTAAGAGACTCATGTCAAACATACGAGTTCCCAGACCTGTATGTACGACCGTGGTCTAACCTGATGTTGAAAAAGGTATAGTAAGACAAGAAACCCTGAACTCATTATCTCACTGGGAATACATACTTCCGTATTTCACGTGGAAATGTACGCAATCCTGCAATGTCCTAGAGAAAACAACACGAGGAAAGTGCGTAACGCACGGATCAGAATATGAACAGACAGCAAAGCAAAGCGTGACTGAAGAATAGATAGAGCTAAAAGGGCGGCTCAAAGAATAATAACGTATGAGTGTATTCTGTGGTACATTTAGAAGAAGTAGAAACCATAGAGATCTCTATGGTGGAAACTTGCCCAGTGTACGTTGCACTAGTTAATTTAGTAAAACTTTATAGTTGTTCTGTGGTAAAGACTTATTGTTTGACCGGGTCACCGGGTGCGCTGCTTCATTTAATTACGTAGCAATAAAAATGATTTTGTTTGTTTGTTAGAAGCTAAAAATACAACTAATAATTTTGCTATTTTACTGCGATTAACATTGTTTGACTTTGTGCGAGCACTCTCGTACAAAAAATCATTGATCTCATTCAAAATAATAAAAAATGTTGCTGATTACTTTTTAGTCCAGTCGATACGCTGGGGAACTTTCTAAAAAAAGCAAGAGGTCGTATCAAAAAAATTCTTTTGTATAATGTTCTGTGGCCTATTTGAATCATTCGTAAGGGTTGAGCTAAGTGGACACGGCCTTCCATTCACCCCTAAACGCTGAATTAACCCTATTTTCACCATTTTTTTAAGATAACTTTGAATTCATAGAAAATTGTTTTTTTGGGTCGCTGAACATGAATCCGAGGCCGTTTTCCCGGAAAATTCATTCAATGGGCTGAAAATCAGGGAAATATCGTCATTTTCATACATTTAATTTTTCACGGGATTATCGTTTTATACATAACAGACCAATCTAGGAAAATTTGCTGAAAACTCTGGAAAACCTGAAAAGAAAATCTTTACACGTCATTGATATTATCGTGTATAAATCGCCATAGGGGTTTTTGTGGTCGCTGATTACGAATTTGATGATTAAAAAATTGAAAAATATCATTTTCCGGAAAAACAAGAAATTTATTTAATGAAATCTAATTTTTTTTAGATGTAATTTTTTGAGTGTCGTGTTGATAAGTATTTTTGTTTTCGATGTGCATGTTGAATTACAAAAATTAAAAGTAATGTAAAAAAAAACAATTGTTTGAAAATTTTGGAAAATCGAAGAAAATTACAAATTTTAATAATGTAACTTTAAATAAACAGTTACAAACTTATATAAGTTTCTTGTATTTTTTTAATGTTCCTTCATTTTCCACATAATCCTAATGTTATTTTCAGACGGTTTTGATGTCAAATTCGTAATTATTGACCAAAAAAAACCCTATAGCGACTTATCACACGATAATTTCATTGACGTGGAAAGATTTTCTTTTCGGATCGAATAACGCGACTGCCAACATCTTTTATGTATAAAATGATAATCGCCTGAACAATGAGCAATTTTGTATGAAAATTACGAAATTTCTCTGATTTTTAGCCCATTGGATGAGTATTCCGGGAAAATGACCTCGGATTCATGTTCAGCGACCCAAAAAACCCATTTTTTATAAATTCAAAGTTATCTTAAAAAGAAGGGTAAAAATAGGGTTAATTTAGCGTTTAGGGATGAATGGGAGGCCGTTTTCACTTAGCTCCACTCTTACGAATGATTCCAATCGGCCACAGAATATTATGCAAAAATAATTTTTTGATATGACCTCTTGCTTTTTTTTAGAATGGCTGACAAAATTCCCATCTTATAGACTGGACTATTTATTATGCCCCACTTTTTAACTTTCAAGTGTTAAAAATACCGCCTTGGTCGAAAAATGCAGATAATGCGGCAAGGGATGCCCGAATGCGAGTTAGATTCGGCCAGCCTAGGCAATCCTACGAAGATTCTACCAACCAACCAGTAAAAAACGGGTACAGACTAGTACTATTACAGGGTACTACAAACCATCCAACTCGTATGCATGCTCTAATGGTAGATGTGTGACTGGTGAAAGGAACCAGCATCCAAAGAAAGTAAGTGGGCACGAACAAAATTTCCTGAACACTGAAGCATTATCGCTTTTGAAACCTCCATTTCGAAATCTAAACAATGGTACCTACTTTTATACTCTATATTGAGAGTAGGTACTAAACTCTACTGAAACATTAAGAATCGTATATCATCTTTTATTACATCAAATGTTCACTTAACACTTATAAACCGATAGCGCCATTAAAAAATATTTACATCACACATTCACACCAGAGCGAGACGAATTTTACACTAGACAGCTCATCCAGTGTTACATAGTTTTTCATAACTGAAATATATACACTCGTGTAAGTGTCAGTGATTTTAATGTTGTCGATGAACCACTTCTCCTGATGAAAATGCATTACAGCTATTGTAAATCGTAAAATAGGTCCATCGTTCTTTGTGGTTAATAGGTTAATACATCACATCATTTTCGCGAAGTTGATCACCATTCTTTTACCTGTTTATATTTTTTTGTGCTATTTAATTCAACATTGTGTATACACTTGAAATATATGCCCCATGAAAATAGTATTTGCACTTTTGTGTTCATAAATAGAGTATAAATTGAGATTACGCATTAAAGTTGCACATTAGTACAAACTCCCGGTTCACTGATGTCATGTTATTGTGTGACATGTGGCAGCCAGCCATAAAACATAAGAGCACATTACATTTAAAACCTGGTGATCTTAAATCTTCATTAGATTTCGGCTAAATATGAATACATTGAAAATAAATCAAAGTTTGCCCCGAATCAGAATAGTACTCACAAAGTATTGGTTGAACGTTTTTCTTTTACTTAAAATTCTTATTTAGTATATTACTTTTCATGGATTTTGAGCATTAGACCAAATTATTCATACATACTCAGTAGTTATGGAGTCTATTAAATTATCTTACTGATACATTTTTCATTCACTGGATGTGGCAAAATGTTCATACTCATAATGAGAAAAATGTTTCGTTGTAGTTGTAGGTTATAGAGAAATCGCTCTCATCAAAGAGAATTAACACCGTCCAGCTGCCGATCGAATTCACGACAGAAACGGAGGCTGGATGTCTCGACAGGTTTTTGTGTTTGGCATTTTAAAGTCGTGTTTTAAAGTTCGCGGCTGCTATTTGTTATACTAAACGAGTAAAAAATGAAACGGTGGACTTCACTACCTGAATAAAAATAGAACGATCCTTTGTCCGAAATCACTCAGATTTCTTGCAACATTTTGAATGTTTTCAATCCTCACCGATACACGATTTTGTAATGATGTCTGACTGATTTACATTTATAGGTTTTTGCAATTCCTTTTCCGAGTATATTAAATTCGGCAATATTGGGAATAGAGTATGACGTAACGATATTGCCAAATATTGAGTATTATAATCATACCACGTTTTTGAAATGGACTAAAAAGTATAAAATAATTTCTCCTAGCCCCATACATATTCCTAACAAAATACAGATAGTCCTTAGAATTTAAAACTTTGAAGTTTCTACCTCGTCGGGAAGTTAGTTTAAAATCAATTGCAAGACTCTTCCTCTCAAACACATGTAACGAAGAGATAGATAAGAAAGCGAGTTAATATTGCATTGTCAGCGAATTCTAATAATCCAGGCAATGAGCCGGGATTTCAGCTATAATAAAAGAAAAAAGATATGTAGGTTAGAATCGAAACATTTTTGTGGGATTCGATTCGTGGGGTTAGGATCATTCATAACATATAAAACCTCACTGGTCACCCTCACCCCACATGGGGGCAAAAGGGTAATTTCGAATTGAAAATGCACCAAGTTTTTTTTTTAGGGTCGCACTATTTTGACGTCAGATTTGCTTGAAACCAATTCTGGGGGTGGAAAATCGATCAAATTGGCCATTTGCCCCTTATATATTATTTTGGCAATACATATTTTTTGGATTTTAAATCCACAATTTTGATGTCAGATTTACTTTTAATCAATTTTGGGGGTGGAAAATCGTCAAGTTTTGGCCATTTCTCGCCCCCAAGGGGGGGGACCGGTGAGGTTTTATGTGTTATGAATGACCGTGATAACCCGACGAATCGAATCCCACAAAAATTTTTCGATTTTGACCTACATGTTTTTTTTTTATTTTACGGTTCGTTGTCTGGACTATAAGCTATGTTTGAAGTTTCAAGTATCTACCTCGTCGGGATGTTAGTTCAAAATTAATTGCAAGACTCTTCCTCCCGAACAGATGTAATAGGGGTCTTTTATTTTATTTTTTGTTGGGAGGTGGTTGAAACCCTTTATGGGCACCTTATGGTCCTGTTACATCCTATATGGTAGTGTGGGAGTCCCTGAGTCCCGAACTTAATCACCTCAGATATACCCACAAAACACTCCTCCTCGTGTGGTATGCTCGATCCAGCAACCAGGGCAGTCTCGATGACACTTGGGCTTGATAGCCAATTGTATCTTGCCGCACCACTTTCTCGGGCCATCCGCAGTCGCAGGATTTGAACCCGTGACCAGCAGCCACAGTGATTAGAAGATCGATTCTTCTACCACTGAGCTACCAGGCCCTTTATAGGGGACTGTACGGAACCCTGACGAACAGACATGCAAGAAAACGAGTTAAACATTGTCATCCAGTTCTGAGCTATGTTTAAAGTTTCAATTATCTACCTCGTCTGGAAGTTAGTTTAAAATCAATTGCAAGATTCCGCTCGAACAAACAGACAGAAAAGAAAGCGATCTAAATAAAAACGTGGTAATGATAAAAATTATGGTTGGTTAAGCAGGTTATCATTCTTTTTGTAGTCAGATGATATTGATATAACTCCAGAATATTGAATATTGACTACCTAGGCATATAAGTCGAATATTTCATTTAGGTAGGTAGGAACATATTATATTTTACTGACACCCTCGAGAGAACTAAATTCTCCATCTTCCTGACTACTTTGATCGCTTTATAACAACCAATAAAATTGTAATAATTCTACACTTTTGGCGTTTGCTATGTGTCAATTTATTATGTATTTAATAATAAACATTAATTTTATCAATATATTGATAACTAAGTTCAACTCATCCAGAATTAAGATGAAACAATTGTGAAGTTTGAATTAATGATTTACTCACAATGTATTTTGTCTCCACAGTAGGGATCTTCGATACTGTGCAAAGTATCGATATTTTGTATCGGTGCGGATCGTAACAGTATCGATCCCAAAAATATTGCAGTGAAAAGTATCGATATTGCCAGTATCGATCAGTTGTTCGATCCAGGATATCATTGAACGAATATTGCACAATAGTTAGGTTACGTATTTTAAAAGGATTTAAGGACAGCAAGAATATGCTATTATTCTTCAAGACATTTTATTTATGATTTTGGATTTTAACTTTCTTAACCAAATAGTTAGTAGTAGTACTTGCTTGCACAGATAAAGGTAACCGAAATTTGGAAAAAGAAAGAATAAAAATAAAATGTGCAAGTCAAGAAGTGAATCTGAACTGATCTGAAGCGAAAAAAAAAGTTTAATGTAATGTGACGATGTGAAATTAAATGTCGTTCAATATCATAGTGTATAATTTGAAATAATAAACGAATAATACGAAACGAATTTTCGAACACAAAATTTAAACTAAATTTGAAACCGAAAATAATAAACGAAACAAATAAATTTATATGAGCAAAAGTTTTTAGAAGAATTATACCGTCATCGAATAGAACTATTTCAAGGGCTATGTCTACTTGACGCTAGAGGACGCAAGGCAATTGAAAGAATAATAAATACTTTCCTAACTCTATGTCATGACCGATCCGGGGTATTACCACCCCTTCTTAATAATTATCGATACACAATTTATCGAAAGTTGAAGTATCGATACAAATTATCGTGTATCCACTTAGGTATCGATCCTTACGAAAACCGATACAGTACCGAACACATCCCTACTCCACAGTCAACACTATGAGGATCTGTACATAACTCCATCAAAGTACAACAGCTTGATCTGATTTTTATTCTCTTCTTACCATTTTTACTTCCCTCACTACACATAGTATACCGGGTGTCCAAGTATACCTGTTCCATTGGATTATCTCAGTCATTTCGAAAGATAAAAATTTGAAAATTTCATGATCTCCAATTCGTTCAAGGAACCTTCCGGTTTGACCGGAAGTGACTCTGACTTTTTTATTTCAAATAGCACCCTGTATATTTTTTGCTATTTCTGATTTCTACCCAAAATTATCTTTCCAACGATGTATCACACTTTGTATTTTACATTTGATAAAAAACACCTACTTTTTGCACTTGTTGCATAAATAACTATTATGTTCCACGACAGAACATATTTAGCTGAATCAACATTTCACAAGTTGCTCTATAGTACTGTTGATGTGATTATCATAATCTTCATAAAAATAAGGTATAATTGTTCATGAATTATCAATTATTATTGAAGTCAAAATCAAGATTACACAAAATATCGTAGCCTACTGCAATTCTTCCAATTTGAAATTCCGATTGGCGTTTTCTCCATCAAATCAAATGTATAATACAAAGTGTGATACATCGTTGGAAAGATAATTTTGAGTAGAAATCAAAAATTGCAAAAATATACAGGGTGTTATTTGAAATAAAAAAGTTAGAATCACTTCCGGTCAAACCGGAAGTGACTTTCAATTTTTGTTTCTCTCAGTTAAAGGTTCCTTGAACGAATTGGAGATCGTCAAATTTTCAAATTTTTATCTTTTGAAATGACTGAGATAATCCATTGGAACATGTATACTGGGACACCAGGTATAGTGTCGGGAAGTATTGTAATTTGGGCAAAACACTTTTTACGGATTTTTGCGCATTTCTGAATCAATCTAGACTATTTTATTTTGAACGAGTACTTCCTTCGGATTTGTGTAAATAAGATAATGAAATAAATTATTTATTTCATTATCTTTACACAACTAAATCATATTCAAATTAATAATGATTTTTAAAAAATTTACAAAAACGACTTTACTGCTTCTGGGAACCTCAGACTATTTTTGACGAGTACCCCCTTCGCATTTGTCTAAATAAGTTAATGAAATAAATTATGTATTTCATTATGTTTACACAACTAAATCATATTCAAATTAATAATGTTTTAAAGAAAATGTACAAAAACAAATTTACCGAGTGGGAGGCCGATATCCTAGACCACATAGCCGTTTTGTTACTTCAATAATTTTGTTGTTGTTGTTCTTGAACGCTTTTTTTGAAATTTGGGTGATAGCAGTTTTAAATTAACTTAGATTGACTGTTAAAGTTTTGAAAGTAGTTTTACTTAAATTTACTGCAAAAGTTTTGAATTGATTCAATATATACTTTGGGATTTTTTTTAATTTTTGGCCTCCGAAAAGGGTGTGTTTATTGCACGATTTTCCTGAAAAACAATAGGGCCTTTCGTTTTTGAGTTATCCTGCATACAAGATACAGACAGACCGACGAATTTCTTCAAAGTTGCTTAAAATTCGATGAAAAATGCTATGGTACAGGAATGTTTGTTCCAGGATAATAATGGTTTAAAATCATTGTTAAGCTGTTTTAAATACAGGTCACTCCATTTCTCAAGGAGGTTATCACTTTTGAAACATAATGATAACAAATATCTAGGTAATTCATAAGGGATGGAAATGTGTAAGCGAAAATTTAATGAATTCAGATTTATCTCTAGCTGAGGGTAATCCCTTACTTCCACTTTTAATTACAATATTCTAATATATAAAATTCTCGTGTCACAATGTTCGTTCCCATACTCCTCCGAAACGGCTCGACCGATTCTTATGAAATTTTTTATGCGTATTAAGTAAGTCTGAGAATCGGCTACTATCTATCTTTCAAACCCTTAAGTGATAAGGGGTGTCTACCCCAAAAAAATTTTTTTTATTTTTTGGATAAAATTTTTTTCTTTATTTTTTTATTATGTGGCATTAAAAAATACATACAACCCTAAATTTTCACTCTTTTATCATCAACCCCTGCTTTTTAATAGTCATTTAAATAATTTTATCATTTTTTATCCCGCTCGATAACATCAATTACTATCACTTGGTAAGTTATCCCCTCCATGTGTCTACCCGATGTACACACGAATTACATTAAATCTCGAGTGGCGCAGAAAGAACAATTTTAGCGGCAAAAAATGTGGACGTTGACATTTTGAATCTGAAGATACAACAGTTATTGCCAGAGGACTTGGTATCATATAAATCTATTGATACAGTTTGCAATGCCACTGAAGCTGTAAATTTTCCAACAGAGTTTTTGAACTCACTGGATTTGCCAGGCATGCCACCGCATAACTTACAATTGAAGGTTGGATCTCCAATTATTTTGCTTCGTAATTTGAACCCGCCACGGCTGTGCAACGGTACGCGATTAGTCATTAAAAAATTAATGAAAAACGTTATCGAAGCCACCATTTTAATTGGCAAGTTTCGAGGGGAAAATATATTAATACCACGAATACATATTATACCCACATATGTGCCAATTCAATTTAAGCGCATTCAATTTCCGATTAGATTGGCATTTGCAATGACTATTAATAAATCCCAAGGCCAAACAATGTCTGTTTGTGGCTTAGATTTGAGCACACCATGTTTTTCACACGGACAATTATACGTTGCATGCTCTCGAGTGGGTAAACCATCAAGTTTGTTTGTATTAGCTAAAGACGGGCTAACAAAAAATATTGTTCACGCTGTAGCATTAAGAGATTAATATTATGTAATGAATTAATGATATAAATAATTATTACTTAAAATAAATTATAATAAATTTAAAAAATTAATGTTTGGTGTTTTGTTATTTTTATATTCCCTCATCGTTCACAGCGCTCCATGCCTTTTTCACTCATATACCACATCCTTACACACTTCCAATAAGTTAGTTATTTTTTTTTAACTAGAAATTCTCTAGAAATTATTTACATGGCAATACAACGTTTGCCGGGTCAGCTAGTAAGTAGTATATGAACAGGCACATTTTGATTCAGCTATTTAGTAGTCGAAAGGTTCTCAGAACTTAACAGTATTTTTGGCGGATAAGGTTGATTGTGTCTTTATAAATAGTTATATTTATTTATAGTATTATAATAATCCATATCAGTGTGAACTCATTTATAATACCTTATATTACCTTATGAATATAAATCTTGTTCAATAAATCATCGCATCGGTGGTTCAGTGGTAGAATGCTCGCCTGCCACGCGGGCGGCCCGGGTTCGATTCCCGGCCGATGCATCTCTCTTTTATCAAATTAAGCTACCCACTGTTTTAGGTATTCTCAAAAATAGGTATAACATTATGCAATTTTGAAATCCTTCAGCCAGCCTCTAAATCGCAACTCTGGATGTTATATGTTATTATCGATATTGATAGAGTCAATCACTGAGTGTTTCTTTTATTGCATTAAATAAATTCTTTATAAAGTTGTTCACAAGTGGTGAATTATACGTCAAACAGTGCAAATCTTCAAATTATTTTTGTTGAAGGGTTGGAGTTGAATCAAATAATGTTCTATTATTAGATTTAGATGATATGTTCTCTAGAAATATTTAATCTGAAGATATCTAGACGCTTTGATGTTTTGAAGTAGTTATTGCTTGTAAATGTTGAAATTACGTATTTTAAATTTAGATCTAACTACAAGAGCTTTCTTTCTTATGTGTCTCCTGGGTGTAGTCAAGTTGACTTTTGTCGGACGTACGCTACATCGCCAATTGCAATCGGCTGGTAACATTAATATTTTTAATGCTCTTGTTTTCTCCGGGCATAAAATGTTTTATTTAGTACACAGGAAATGAGTTTAAAATAACTTCCATACAGACGGCTTCTACTTTATAAATATTCTATAGTTTCTGAAGTTCAGTTACATATTTTTTCATTTCGTTTTTACCTTGTCCTGATCATTTTCAAAATGACTCACACACATACATATTGAATACTTAGATAAGATATCATTAAAGCGCGGAATATATGCAGGAGAAAAATGTTAATATATTTTTTGAACATTTGCAAACATAATAGAGAAATGTGAGAATAATAATTTTCTTGTTGAATTATGCAAAATCGTTTCACCCTAGAAAAATTATCGAATATAGAAAACAGAACGTATTAAATATAAAGAAAACGACATTTCTCATAACACATTTTTATATTACATCAAATTGCATACAATTAAATACAATCTCCAATTTAACCTAGAATTTAACATATAAAATAAAAAAATCTAAATTATTCCGTCACACTATGAAAGGAATTTACTATAATATGTTTTTCAAAATTTTCAGATAAAAAGGACTGTCTTTTATGAGTTAAAATATTTGTATACAGCGGAAAACTGCGTTTTACATCAACCGATGTTATGGGACAATATTTTAATTTGTGCAATATATTGTACTCCAAATGCTGATCAAAATTGTCTGATATTATTAAACCTAGAAATATTTTAGATATATTTGCTAGATATTTATAGCCTGCATTTTTTTGTATCACGTTCTCTACTTTTCTAAGAACTCTACTCCATAGTTCCTTGCACGTTTTCACATTTCTCTGAAAAGTCTTTCATAATTTCTACGGATTCGACAAGTAATCTAGACCTCTTTTCTAGGGCTATTATTGAGTTTGGAATAAAACCATAATTAGATCTTATAAAAACTAATTGTTGAGCAACTGCATTATTTCTGAATAATTCCTGAGATCTTAAAACACATTGGGAACTATCAACAATGTCTAAAATAATTGCTTTTTAAATTGTCAAAATATTCCGCATAAAAAATAGCAGCATTCAGCCAAGTTCCCCATCTGCTGATAATTGATTATGGTGGTAAAGGAATTCCTGGTAACTTATCTTTATTAAGTTGCACCCTCAAAGTTGCCTTGATGAATACTTTTTTAACATTTGAAATTAATTTATCAACTAAAGGAAATTCGTTTCTTATAGTTTCCGCTACTTTGTTAAGAGCATGTGCTGAACATGTTATAAGTATTAAATTTTCATAAAAATTTTTCAAATTTTGTCCAACTTTCAACGTATAAGGTGCTGTATCTGATAAAAAAATTATGATTTTTTTTACTGATACTGCATTCGGCAAAAAAAAATTAGTTATTGAATCTTAGACGAAACGTGTAACAGTTGAATTATTTTTTGTCGAGTTGCTTTAAAGCTATTAACATTTATTTTCCTGGAGCTTTCTCCTGAAGTATAAATTCTTTGTTTATCATTGCCTTATACTACTGTCTCTACTTTTTTTGATAAAATGCAAGGTCGCCAAGTTATTTTCCAAAAATCGTTCGAAATCTGAAAAATTTATTTCAATAGCTTAGAATTAATTATTCTATGTATTCCTGCATAGGTAGAAGAGAAGTTGTGGTATCCACCCCAGAGGCTAAAAGTGCACCCCGAAACTGGGTTAAAATATCATTTTGGTCCATCCCCTAACGCTTACCAAAGTTTCATAAGAATCGGTGGGGGTTCAAACAATTTGGAGGTGCAAACCGCCCTTGACTGACCTAATAATAATCGAGCGGGGTGCTATATCTTCAACTAATGATACTTCTTTGGTAATTATATAAAATGTGTAGAACCGATGGAGTTAAATAACACATAAATTAATTATATGTTCCTGAGTAGAATCATTAACATAAATATACCAAATACCCCTGGAGTTGAGGTCCATTCCTGACACTACCGTGTGTTTTCGGTAGATCTTATAATAAATTTGAAAAGCGTTGACATAATTACAAATGTATCTAGACGGATATGCAATATTCATTATGAACAAGTATCAATTTTAATATGTTCATTGTTCGTTATTCCCATAACGAGTAGGTTTAATGAACTTGAAACAGCGACTTGCAACAGAGAAAGAGAACGTGGTAAAAATTTTAATTTGCAAACCCGTTTCTTGATACAAATTGCAGCTTCATTTGATGTTCCTCTCATTTACACAGAGCGAAATTATGCCGTACCGGTTTATATATGAATTCTTGAGAATTCGTATTATAGTGACCGCTACATCTTTTTTTTATACGTTCCAGTTTCCGGATAAATGTTCAACAATGTTTAAAGATTACGGGTCTGTTAAAGATACAACACAGATTATGTTTTAAATTTATCTTAGTTATTTTGCTTGCTTTTCAACACTTAAAAAATTAAATGAATAATGTGAGGATGAATTATTGTGGTAGATATTTTTTACTGCGTTTTAGTACAGGTAAATTGTAGGTTTACATTCATCTTACACAATGGTTAAGGGTCATTGGATAAGCCTAATACCAAAAAGGCGGAATCCCACCCACTGGTGTATAGCCACCATCTTGAAAATTATGGTATTTCATTAAACCATAAGGACAACCGTGTTTTTATGGTTATAAATATATATTACACGTATATATTTAACCTTCAGAAGGGTTCGAAATTCTCATTTTAAGATTCAAGTGACGTCATCGACGTAACGTCATGATCTATTTTATGTCCTTATTCTGTGATACATTTTTATAGTTTATGTGACAGCATGTGTCAGTATAAAACAAGGTTATATTATAGTTGTGAAATATATTATGTAAACCATTTGGATAAAATTTCAATGTAACATAGAGTATAATATAACGCCTAGCATTAGCAATTTCTAAACCATTTCCTAGATATTTTCTGTTCCTACAATCATTTAAATTTGACCCACAGGAGTATCCGAAAGCTATTTTGTTAACAAAATTAAGGGAAGTCACGTGATAAATTGAACACAGTTCATTTGTGATGATGTAAATACGATTAATCTTGATTTTCAAGTACGGATTACGAATTTTCTCAGTTGACAATGAAAATACTTTTCATAACATTAGTTAAGCGCCCGATGCTCGAAGATGAATAACTGCTGTATGTATATTCGAAAAGGATTCTCGTTGATATTTATGTTCAAATTGAACAGTTTAATTTTAGAATTTTCGTTTTCAGAGGTTTATTTTTCAACCGCAATTCAATTTTTTATTTGAAAGTTTTATTTTAAAAGTGTGGCATGTTGAAAAAAGTAATTTCAAAATTTTTCTTCGAACACTTCTACTTTCAAAATACATTTTCTTTTGATTCAGTACATTGATCTTTCTCACTATCGTTCAATCAAGAGTATGTTTCACAAATTTTCCAACGGAAAAAAATTGTTCTACCAAGAAGAAACAATCCTACAAGATAAAAAAAAAAGTCAGCGCACTCCGGGAGTGCAGGCAGAAGTGAAAACTTGAACTTATGGCGCGTTGGGCACTTTTTTGGGTGAGCATTTTTAGGTGCGCTCGCGACATGAGAAATTGTTCATAAAAAATCAAGTTTATCAAAGCAATGTGGGCACTTTTTGAATAGACATGAAGTATAATAATATAGAAACTATATTCGAAGGAAGTGGTTTTATTTAAATGAGTAAATATTAGTAAATAGTAAATACAAAATTTATCAATTCTCATCCATAATTTCAACAACTCTTACATTATCATTATCAGCATTTTCATCATTATTATCAGGATTTTCATCAAATTCTAAAACTGAAACAATAGGTCTATGGTAACTAAAGTATGAAATGAACAATTTTGATTTAAATCTATTTATATATCTTGTGAATACTGCATCAATAGTAGTTAGTATTATCTTTCCCACAAATTAATATTCATTTATAAAATAAATATAAAAAACTCTCAATCTCGTCTGTCGCGAGGGCACGAACGAATGCCCATGCAAAGACTGCGTATAGCATGCAGCGCTCTCGCATACCTATACACTCTGAGTATACATATAGGTATGTAATCTCGTCTGTCGCGAGAGCACGAACGAATGCCCATGCAAAGAGCGCGTATAGTATACATATATTATAAGAATACACGCGGAGTATATCTGTGTAAAATCTCATCTGTCGCGAGAACGGCTGAAAATGCTCTCCCACAAAAGTGCCCAACGCGCCATAAGAAGTTTTCACTTCAATAAAGTATTTCAAATATTTTACTCACCACGTTGCAGCAAGTCTCCGCGTTACCTTATGGTGCACAATTTTAGTGGCACAATTACAAAAATTCATTATTATTTGTAATTATTTAATGGATATTTTCATCCTTTCATTATTATTGGCGGTTCTGAAGAAACAATTGACAGAATATAAAAACTGGCCCTCCTTAGTAACAGAATTTATTTCAAAATATGCTTTATATTATTTAACAATAATGGGTAAACATGAAAGTTATGTAAAATAAATATATCAAACCCAGTATCGTTGTGAAAATGACACACTAGTTTCTGAAATTTTAGTCACCTTTTTCCTTAAACCGTAACATAAAAATTTAGTTTCCCAGACACGTTTTATTTCTTTCGGAGCTATTTCTTTGTCTTGGTATGGACCCTCGGACACAATCATGTCATTAACGACCATAGTAGGATTGTTGGCTGAACTTGTATTGAAAAGGCCCCATAACTTGTCCATGTCATAGTTTTCAGCCTCGCTGACAGATTCAGGATTGGTCGAGTTATAGCAGCTTTGTCCGCAGCAATTTTTGCACATTGCGTAACAATTGAATTCAGCTTTACTGTAACCACAAGCAGGCCCACACTTTTTCTTACACGTGATCATCATGATCAGCATCGCCATTGCCAATGTGTTAAAATATTTTTTTCGAATTTCTATCAGCGAAAAAATCTTGAAGCGATAGAAATCTTTAAAAAACCAAATAATCTAAACCATGACTCAGGATATTACCTTCCCAACATTTGGAAACCTATCCTAAGATCCAAGATTTTTCAAAACTAGCTATCCGCGAAAGTCTACTATTCAACATAACTTTCATTTAGTACACACCAGGCTTTTTTGATCTGTCCATACCTCGCCAAAACAAGCGTTGGGCTGAACAATCTTCGTCTCGAATCAGAGCTCGATGAAACATTTCTCGAATGTCAGCAGAACAGAATGATATTTTCTTCTGTCGAAATTTCCATAAAATTGATGTCAAATTTTGTAACAAGTCTGGACCTTGTAAAAGTTGATCGTTGAAGCTGCTACCGTTTGACTGGGCGGCAGCGTCGAACACCAATCTTAGTTTGCCTGGTTTATATGGATTAACCACACCAAAATTAGGTAAATACCATGTTTTTCAATCTTCTATTTCTGCTTCCGTTGTACTCAGCTTACGAATGTAACCCTTTTTTCATATATTCCTTGATTTTGTTGCATTAATCTGCTGCAAAATCCTCATTTTTGTTTTCTCTCTCCATAATTCGAGACGATTTATTGCAACAGCTTTACTATCCGGTAATGTAATATTTTCGCTTCTCCATAACAGGCCTGTTTCGAAATGATTTCAAAATCGTTTGATGATATTTCCCATAATTTCAACTGCTCTATCGTCTTCTTTTGACCTGCCGTTTTCTTCCAAACATTTTATCCCAAAATTATCTATTTTGGAAGAATCTTTCACTAGTTTGTTAATATCTTTTAATATCTTCATGGGACTCACAACAAACGTGAAATATTGCAGAATTTTCAAAAACTTCCTTTCCCTGGGGATATCTTCCATGTACAATCCAACCCAGTAGAGTTTTGGATACGAATTGTACATTCCAATCACTTTGATAAATGTTTTTTTGCTATTGTCAAAAGCATATTGATCTTGGCCAATGAGAATTGTTGGTTGGGCATCACAAAAAGAATAAACAGGTGTTTTTTTATGTATGGATAAGTTTCGCTCATTTATCCACATCTATAGTTTGTCTGGGTAGTAACAGTCCACTTACAGTTCTGACATTCATTTTATACATTCCGGCTATTCTCAGAGACACTCTTTTTGAATTCTCTTTATTTTTCGTAATATTATTCAGCCATTGGTGACAAAGCGGTTTCACAGGTCCGTCAAGTACTATTTCTTGAGCAATTTTGCTATCAATCATTCAACAAGGCGAAAGGCGAAATTTCTCCTATTTCTCCTCTCAGTTTAACGGAAATTATTCGAAGCAAGATAGTTGGATCTTCTTCTTGTAACAAATTGATTCTCTCTACGTTATCTTCTCGCTCAGAATCAATGTTTTAGGATTTGCTATTTCTTCTTCGTCTTGTTTCCAATAGTTGACGTTGTGCAAAATATTATTGCGGAACATTTGACAATTATCTATTCCACATCTCTGCTTGCCTCTACCCAGCTTCTTTGAAGTCACCGGTTTCCACTTTTCATCAACATCAATTTTCTTGAAATGTTGACAATCTATCAAAAGATGATTTCTCTGACAGCATGGAATTAATACCATTTTTTGGTAGAAAATATATTCACATTCTTGTTGAATTGGAATTTATCGTTTTCTTATGCTTTTTTCTCAGGGAAGTTGAAGCTATTGAAATCTGTGCAACTTAAGGCTGCAAGGGCGATTTTTCTCGACCATATGGAAATCAGCGTAACAGCTTCTAGGGAGATTTCTTCGGTCCATTTCAGACGTAAAAAAGGTGGTAATTTAATAACAATTCAATTCAATATCGATAGGTTTGTCATATGCCCAGTATTATTGAAGAGTTTCATTGTAGTCACTACATCTTCAACAACATTAGGTCACAATTCTAAATAGTACAGTATTTCTGTGTATTTGATACTATTTCTGTATGTTTTGTTTATGAATTAAATTACTAATACACTATACTATTATTACATGTCCTGATAGCTAAGACATTCAATGGATTCATGAAGGTTTCATAAAATATATAGAGTCGATTGAAGGAATTCAAAACCAAAAGAGAGGAAAGTATATACATCTGCAGTAAACCCCAAACCCCTTCGGTATCCGCCGTTGAACATGTTGAAATAATTTCTTTTGAATCTTGGAACGTTAGCAGATAAAGTAAATGCTACTGCATCTAAACCCACGTTCTATCTAATGAGTGTGAAAAGGAAAACGTAGAATTTCCCACAGGAATTTTCTACCTGAACGTGTTTTCCAGTTAGTCGACATCACGTAAGTTCAGTGTCAGTTGAAAAGACTTTGCCGTAACTTTTATTATTTACGATATTAAAGCCTTATCCGTTCTACGGATTGCTCAGAAGATAAGAGTGTTGTGCTCTTGATTACTAGCAGATTTATTTTGGAAGAATTATTTCTAACCATTCAATCAACTAATCTAATATTTGCATAAACTAAAGCAGATTATTACTACTTTGATCAAGTTTCAATTATTGATCGCCAAATCTAAAATTCTACAAGCGCTCTCAGTCTACCACTTCAAGCAAATGGAAAATCGAAAAACAAAACACTTCTAATGTGTAAAAAATCTGAGTTTTGTGTATTTTGTAGTCCATATTATCTCAAATTTTTTGAAAAAGAAATTCATGCGAAAATCTGTCTGATAACATTTTTTTTTAAATGGCTACTTTTACTTATTTCTCAAAAGTTTATCTAATACTAACTCAGAAATTCCCTCCTTCCGTTTCCAAAAAAAATCAGTAAAATATACATATAGTAGTAGTAGAAAACAAAATATTTTCGATTAAGAACTATATATGAGAAAAAATTGCATTTGGCTGGTAAATATGATATGATAATTTTATATTGGGGTATATATCGTTACTGTAAATGATTATAATTAAGAATTTTCCAATATTTGCCCTAATTTTCCGGGTTAGGAAATTATTTTTTTTCAATCTTAGTGTATGATATGTCAATTTTTAGGTTTTATAGAGCTCTGATAACGATTTTTCAGTTCATTTTGTCGTGAAAAGTCATTGAAAACGTACATTCGGAAAATGGAAAAATTTTTTTTTTTTAATTATGGCGTGTGACAGATCAATTCTTATATTTTTTAGGGTTCTGAAAATGTTTTTTTACTTTGTTTCATCGTGAAAAATCATTGAAAATATATATCCGAAAATTTTAATTTAAACAATTTAATATTAAAAACGAGGTTGTTAGAATCAAATTGTTCTTCACTTAAACGATTTTTTAATCAAATATATCAATAAAATAATTGTTTACACGGAATACACAACAGCTCAGCTGTAAATATTTTATAATAACGTTTAACGTATACAATAACAGAGCACATGTGGCGTTATTTTGGGCATCATATGATTGAACGCTTACGCACAAATTCATTGCAGTGCTACATACATAGTCCAGCGCATCGAAAGATTTAACGCAGTGGTGCTCGATCGAGAATTTTAAACGCGCGAGAGATCAAGAATTTTTTTAATTTTTTTTATATTTTATATACTTTAATTTTCCTTATTGCTCTACATACTAGCGAAAACATTGGATTTCGTGACAAAATTAACTAAAAAAACGTTTCCGAACCCTAAAAAACATAAGAATTGATCTGTCACACGCCATAATAAAAAAAAAAAAAAAAGTTTTCTGTTTTCCGTATGTACGTTTTCAATGACTTTTCACGACAAAATGAACTGAAAAATCGTTATCAGAGCTCTATAAAACCGAAAAATCGACATATCATACACTGAGATTGAAAAAAAAACGAAAAATTAGGGCAAATACTGGAAAATTCTTGATTATAATCATTTACAGTAACGATATATACCCCAATATGAAATTATCATACCATATTTACCAGCCAAATGCAATTTTTTCTCATATATAGTTCTTATTCGAAAATATTTTGTTTTCTCTTCCAATGCTTGGAAAATTCGATGAAAAGCGAATTCAGAATAGTCAATTCCTATGTAAAATTTAATGCTGAACAACTTTTGTTGGAAACTTTTCCTTCTAAAATGCTTATTTTCGAAGATATAAGTGTTCTTTCCCGGAAAAACACGGAAAATCGTATATAATATATATAAATTAAGACATTTTCCTTCATTGGAGGTTTTCAGTCACTATTTTTTTCGTAATCTACGGAAAATTTCCTAACTTTCTGTAGTTTCAAACCTTAAGTCGGAAAAAAAAGTACCAACGCTCAAAAAAATCCATAAAATGACGGTACTAATATTCATTCTGTTAACAGATTAAATAGGTTGAGATATAACAGTTCGTTTTTCATCAAGTTTTATGTTTTTTCAATACCGTTTACGTATCTTTAAAATTAGAGTTTTTTACCCACTCCAAAAACTAATTGAAACCAGATTTCATGGCATGAACGAATGATGCATTCAAAATACTTTTACTTTCTCGCTTCTTCAACGATTGATTTCGTCGCACATTTAGAATTAAGTTAATTACTTTTATTATAAGAAAGATTTTTTAAATTTCTTCTTTCAGTCCAATTATAATATTGTGTAATATATGAGTATGTTTTACTCAATTGTGAATCATTTCATTCAGCCCATGATACGTAGAGAATAAAAAATAAACTATGTACATAACTCATCAATAATACGTCTTCAATGTCTAAGGTTGAAGGGCACGATCCATTAATACGAGGGCAAGGTGACAAGTCCCTGAAAAATGAAACAAGAAATGATTTATTTTATTTCTCAACATTCCTTGTAACCCGGTAGATTCACTTCGTCCATCGTTCTAATTTTTCGATCCCTTCCAAATAATACGATTTCGGCAATTCTTCAAAATAGGCGTTTGTTTTAGCTATGACCTCATCGTTGGAACCAAATCTCTTTCCGCCGAGCCATTTCTTCAAGTTTGGAAATAGATAATAATCGCAGGAGGCCAAGTCTAGAGAATATGGTGAATGACGTTTTCTTTGCAAATGATTACCTTTTCAAGGTAATCGATATGGATGATACCGTTTGCATCCCAAAAAACTGTCACCATGACTTTGTTAGTCGATAAACCCTTAGCCTATTTCGACTTCGATTCACCAGGATAAGTCCACTGTTTCGACTGTTCTTTGTTCTTTGATGTTTTGGATAGATTCATGTTTCGTCCACGGTTACGAAATTGCGCAAAAAGTTCTCACACGGTCGCGCTTGTTGTCAACAGAGAGTAAATGCTGCACCCATATGGCAGATAGATTTCTCATATTCAAGAATGTATGCAAAATGTTCCGTACCCGTTCGATTGAGATGCCCATAGCATCAGCAATCTCGTGCACTTTAACTCGCCGATCGTCCAATATCATAGCATGGATTTTATCGACGATTGCTGGCGTTGGAAGCTCAATTGGTTGACGAGAACGTTCGGAGTCCTTTGTGGTCATACTATCACATCGAAAATCAGTAAACCACTTGTAGTCCAGGCAAAATAGGAAGTTTTTAATGGAATAATTGAAACTTTACCAAAATGTAGGTTTTGGTATCGGAAAACATATGTCACCAGTTAGGAAGTGAACTGGTCGTGGGAAAATTGTTAAATAGATACATGTATATATGAATTTTCCGACTTTTCAACGAAAAATTCAATCTCGCTCCGAAACGGAGCATTTAAGCGAAAAAAACTCGAACAAAAGTTGTTCAGCATTCAATTTTCAATAAAATAATCATATTAGAGTTTCCAATTTTCCACACGTTTTCCACATAGAAAGGCAAAACCATATTATACATTGTAAAAAATCAAAAAGAAATGTCATCTTTTTGATATAAATATTTGTTCACGATCAATAATTATCAATGAAAAAAAAAATATATATTAAACGGAAAAAAGGAAAATTGGTGAAAAATCTTTTTTTCAATATGATAATAGCTTCAAATATATCAAATTATATGTTTTTGGGGATGCTGAATCTAATTTTTTCATTACTTTTTTCAAATATCTCACTGGAAATCGATTTTTTTTTAAATATAATAATAGCCTAAAGTATATCAAATTATATGTTTTTGGGCATGCTATATCCTATTTTTTGAAATATCCCAAAAAAAGGTTTCTGATAAATTCAATTTTTTTTATCTAGGTGGGGTATGTAACATAAAAAATGAGAAAATCTTTTTTTTTGTTTCAATTATTAATATTATTATTACTACATTTTTGTAAGGTTTTTTTTCATATTATTATTATTACATAAAAAAAAATTTCACATAGGTACGTAATGAAAATAACATTTTGAACTATTCCTTGTGGACTGTCAAATCTTAATCTTTTCGTTACACTTGCATCACACAGCTTATTATTATTCAACATATTCAAGTTTATGTAATTTTTTAAAAATAAATTCAAAATGAATTAAGAAATCAGATTCAGCAAAAACATAATTTAATATATTTGAAGATATTATTATATTGAAAAAAAAGTTTTTTCCCTTTTCCCTTTAATATTAATTTTTTCCTTGATAATTATTCATCGTGAATTAATATTTTTATTGAAAATATGAAATTTTTAATTTCTTTTTGATTTTTTACATTGTATAATATGGTTTTCCTTTTCTACGTGGAAAATGTGTGGTAAATTGGAGAATCTAATATAATTAATTATGGAAAATTGAAAGCTGAACAACTTTTGTTCGAAACTTTTTTCGCTAAAATGCACAGTTTTGGAGCGAGATTGAATTTTTCGTTGAAAAGCCGGAAAATTCATATATATGTATCTATTTAACAATTTTCCCACCACCAGTTGACTTCCGGACTGGTAACATATGTTTTCGGATACTAAAAGCTACACTTTGGTATAGTTTATTTGCAGAAATAAGAGAGTTCAATTCAAAACTCCTATTTTGCCTGAACTATTGTGAATCGATCCAATCGATGGTGGAGGGTCTACATGTTTAGCAAGCGATTTGGTTTGCCTAATGGTTTTCCTACGCAAGAAATAATGTTCAATCAAGACGCGAAATTTTAATGCGTTCAAGTTAAAGATGGTACATCACAAACGTCACAGAGAATTTTCGATTTTTTACCCTATAAGATATTTTTTGAAGGTCATTTTGAGTTCATAGCGTTATTGTTTCAATGTTTCGTCATAAAAAAAAGAGGATGCAGATGTCTGTTGTTTACATAATTTTACGCACAGCTTCCGTTGCAAGGTTATACATTTTGATGTTCAAATCTTTTTTAGATGCTTTAATAGTTAAATAGTTGCAACGAATTTCATAAAACAGTAGGCAATTTTTACTTTCTTAGTGGCACAAAAATTGATACTCAGACTTTTTGTTGCAACACTAGATTTTATAACTTGCCGAAATGGTAATAATTTGGTGTTCGATTAAATATTATCCAAAAAGTGAATTTAGCCTCTACTGTTGTTCAGTATAGTAATTTCAACAATAGTAATTCTCAATAACAGTAAATCTTGGGAAATTTACGCCGTATCCTATCGTATTTTGAATTTTTGATTTTGTATTTTTTTATCTGTTTTATCCTATACCAATATGGTTCAGTTTCATTAGTTGTTCAATATGAGGGCAAGGAGAAAATTCCCTGAAAAATAAAACAGAGGGCGCCACAATCGAAAATCGCATGTGACATTTGTGATGTACCAACTAGAACGCATTAGAATTCTGAGTCATTCAGTTCTGTTTTGATACCCATCGAAAGCAAGCAGCCTGGAAGATTTTTATAAACGTGGAAAAAAGTGAATTTCGCGTCTTGATTGAACATTATTTCTTGCGTGGAAAAAGCATTACGCAAACCAAATCGCTTGTTAAACATTATGGGAACTCTTCACCGTACATTGAAACGATTCACAAGTGGTTCACTGATTTTCGTTAGTATAACCACAAAGGACGCAGAACGTGCTGGTAGTCCAATTGAGATTCAACGCCAGAAATCGTAGATAAAATCCATGATATGATATTGAACCATCGGCGAGTTAAAGTGCACGAGATTGCTGAGGCTATGGCCATCTCAACCGAACGGGTACGGAACGTTTTGAATATCAGAAAGCTGTCTGCCAGATGGGTGCCGCATTTGCTCTCTGTTGACAACAAGCGCGACCGTGTGACAACTTCAAAGCAGTGTTTGGGGAAGCTCAATGGCGATGAGTAAGAAGAACTTCTTGCGCCGTTTCATAATCGTGGACGAAACATTAAAAACATCACAACACACCTGACACCAAAGAACAGTCGAAACGGTGGATTTGTCTTAGTGAATCGAAGTCGAAAAAAGCCAAAGTGGGTTTATTGGCCAACAAAGTCATGGCGACAGTTTTTGGGATGTACACTGTATCGTCCATATCGATTACTTTGTAAAGGGGAAAACGATCACCAGCGTATATTATGCAGAGCTATTGGATCGATTCAACGACGATTTGAAGCGGAAGTGGCCGCGTTTGGAAAAGAAAAAAGTGCTGTTCCACCAGGTCTGCAGTCGAAATGGCAAATTGCATAAATTGCGCTACGAATTGGTTCGTCGTCCACCAAATTGTCCATATTTGGCCTCCTGCGATTTTTATCAATTTCCAAACTTGAAGAAATGGATTGACAGAAAGAGATTTGGCTCCAACGATGAGGACATCTCTGAAACAAACGCCTATTTTGAAGTGTTGCCGAAATCGTATTATTTGAAAGAGATCGAAAAGTTAGAAAAAGTTGGACGAAGTGTATCGGGCTACAAGGAGATTATGTTGAGAAATAAAATAAGTTTTCGCCAAATAAATCATTTGCTGTTTCATTTTTTAGGGACTTTTCAACTTGCCTTTGTATATCATATATCTCGATCTCGAATTGATTATTTCCACCACTAGTACGACCGAGAAAATAATCTAATTCGAAGTAATATTAGTAAGTAGTAATACGTTCGAATGTCCAATCATCACGAGCATATGACGAATAACTAAAACTACTACTAATTTTAGTACTTAGTAATTTCGCGAGCATAAGACGAATAATTAAAACCACTACTGAGTTTAGTATTTACTAATTTCTGAAAGCACTATCGATCGTATGGAGATATATCAACAATCTACTAAATAGATTTTCATATCTCGATTATTCCCATCACCAATTAGGATAACAAGGTTTGTAGTAATGTATTGAAAACAGGAGAAACGAAAGGACTCCTGTTGTTTTTCTATCCCTATCAAAGTCCTACGGATTGAAGATAACTTAATCTCGTGTCCCCTATAAAGGGTAGATGAAGGCGAATTTGGTAGATTTGTATCAGAGAAAATATATGTCTTTCATGTTAAAATGACTGTCAGTTAACTAAAATGTTTATGTAAGGGATGGACAATTGTTAAAGTTTAACCCAATGACGATATAGACTAAGCTGCAACCCCTTAAATATCTCAGCACCTCACATATGAGAGTTCAATAAATACATTTGTTGAACAAACAGTAAATTTTTTAGTATAAAAAACTATGTATAATTAGTTTGTCATTTTATTATAACAATAAAATTTTAAACAAAATTCTTTCTTGTTTTAGGAAATGTGTGATCAGGTATTTCTTATTATATTATAAAATTCGTTCTTATTATTGTGAAAATTTCAGAATTATGGGGCATTTTGCCACCTCGGGGAAAATTAAAAAAGATATTTAAATTCTAACCCTAGGATCGCAAGTATGATGGCTGGCGTGAGGTACATTTTTAGCTAAAAGAGAAAAAAGTATGTTCAAAAATGACGGTAATAACTTCTTCGGAACTTTTTTTCCCAAGATATACCCATTTTTTACTTGGGAAGTACTTAGTATTGTGAATTACTTAATTCTAAAAAAGATTTATCTATATATTTTTGCTCAAAAGTTGCAGGGCTACAAAGTCAAAAATACCTCATTCAAGAAATCACAACAACGGGGAGGGATTAAATCAAGTTTGCCATGAAAAACAATTGATGATTATTGTTTCATATACAATCAAGGCGAATTTGAATATGTCAAATTAGTTGTTATTCGTGATAGCCTACAATAATAGATATTCACGATATAAGTATCGTAAAGATTCATATTACGATAAGAGATGTGGAATTTGTCAAACGAGCCCGTTAGACCGAATATTTTACCTACTACCAACAACGTTAATTATTTACAAAAAAAAAAATCACTCGCTCACTTATCACGAAATCTCTGAAACTATAAAACGGACCGGGCCGATTTGAAACTTGCCAGATACGTTCCTTACATGATGGCGTTGTAGGCACCCGCTTAGAACGGATTATTCGAAATTCAATCCCAATCGGGGTAAAAGGGATTCGATATATTTTGTCTTTTCTAACAGTTAATATAATCATGCACAATTTACATGACAGGGAGATCCATAGATTAATGGATCATTATAACAATTCAAACTGTCTACGCTACGACAGACAACACATAACCCTTCTATGAGACAGGTAACGTTTACATGACAGACAAGTGATACATTGACAGTCACATAATGTCCGTAACAGACCATTCCATATCTTACCGAGATATCAAAAAATATCTTGGTCAAGGGTGGTTGTGGAATCTAAAACGTGTGTCTTACTTTACGTTTGAAATAATTATGTCACTGTCACACTGACATCATCAATAACCTACAAATTTCATACCTATTTATTTCAGTTGTAAAACAATAATGAACTACAAATTATGAAATAATTATGTGAACTTTGAACCTTTTCAGAGGTCGTGATAGCCACAATCCGAGTCAAAAACTGTTTTGAAATAGTTAATTTTCCGTAAATCGAATGACGTTCACGTGAGAAGTCCGTAGCACGCGAGATAGAAAAGAGCAAACTGGTTGTACCTAATACGGCTTTACGACGACTTTTCGCGTGCCGTTTTCGCTCCATGTAGTTAGATTTAGTATCGGACCGTGCCCGGTGGCCTTTCTTTTTTCGATAAATGTCCATTAAATAGGAAAATTTAATGAAAACAGTTTGAGCTATTCTCAGATCTCAGCTACGCGCGTCTAACGTGCGACGTACCGAAGGGAATTTTCTCGCGACTAAAATATACACGAAGCAGGTAAAAGCTATCGGCCCATAGCCAAAAACGCTTTATTACAACTGGCGCCGGTCGCACGGGACAAGAAACGGCCCCAAATTAACAAGACCGAGGTAAAATGTGTAAACTCTAACTTACGCGCGACGAGCTCCTCGAGGCATATGTCAAAATGATTTCGTTCGTAGCTAATTACATAGGACGTCTGGCGTTCATGCAATTATGTTTTTAGATAATTCGAACCTTCTAATCTCGATAGGTCACGTGAAAATCCCGGAGTCCAAAGCGCTAAAGACTTCTGAGTGTTACAATATTCGTATAAAATTGCGAAATTTCGCACTTTTAGAAACTTCAAATTAATTATGACATAATTATTTCAAACGTAAAGTAAGACACACGTTTTAGATTCCACAACCACCCTTGACCAAGATAATTTTTGAAATCCCGGTAGATATACCTGTCCTTTCACATGACATAGAGTAGAAATATTTTTAAGTATTGACACTTTAGGAATGACATCGCGTTGGCGCCCATTGTTGATTTATTGTGTTCTCGGTTATCAATCATTCTGCGAACTGTCAACTTTGACGCGTTCATTTCAATTTAGTATAATTTTATCGACATGAATTCCGACCATGAAAGTATAGATTCAGATATAGAACTTGCGCAAATGAGACAAATCAAACATTAGTACGTGGTAAATCCTGGGATAGATACGAAAAAAGTCCATCAGAGAACATTTTATTACCTCATTTTGCTGAAAGCTGAAAAAAAAAGCCATGCTCATTATGGACAAACTGCATTATGCTTAGAACAACAATTTCTATGAAGAAAAATTTGGACATGAGTAAATATTCACTGCTGTTGATTTTTTGAAGCGGAAAAGTGAATATTTTATTCACTTTACTACACTAGTGCGGTAAAGTTATATCATTACGTGTTTGATATTACATATTGGTACCTTTTAAAATGTATACACAAAAAGTTGAAATGCTTTCTGTTTTTGGTGAAGCTCAACAAAATAGAAGAGCTGTCCAGATAGTGACAAATATCCTGGACGTCATGTTCCTGATGCAATAGTATTTATTTGTCAATCTAAAATGCACTTTGAGGTAAAACCAAGATGCATTTTCTTCCCGAAAAATTTGTGATGATAGTATGTTGCTCGACTTTTGCAATATTTTGATTATAATCCCACAAACTCTATAAGGCAAACATGTCCGGAATTGAATTTGAAATTTACTTCTGTACGAGTCTTAGAAACAAATGGGTACCATGCTTTTTAATGGCACAATTCAAAACATATGGAAAAAAGAACTAATTTTACCACCCAAATAATTTTTAATTTAGAAATTACTGACCATATACTTTTCCAACATATACTTTGGACAGATGACAGTTGTTTTGTCAGGAGTGGTGAACCAAATCTCGAAAACGAGTGTTATTGGACGAAAGAAAATTTACCACTTGCCTTGAAAACCGAGGACACTTTGAAATAACTGTGTAGTGTGGAATTAGTTTTGGATATTTGGTTAGTCCTTTCTTTCATGAAGGAGCTCCTGCAACAACAACTACCACTCCTACTTTTAAACATTTCACTACAGCTTTGTTCCAACATGTGGTTCCATCACGTCGGAGCCTCTCCTCCCACCAACATAGGGCACGAATTATACGGGAATACTTGAACGATAATTTTGCAGATAGGTGGGTCAGAAATGAAGGACTGATACATTGGCCACCTAAGTCTCCAGACTTAAAACCCTTAGATTTTTACTTATAGGGCACTCTAAAAAATAAAGTTTACAGAATTGCCTTTTTAGCCAGCCCTGTAACTTTTAAACGAAAATAAATTAATAATTTTTTTTAGCTAAGTATTTCACAAGGGCCTCCCAACTGTGAAAAATATGGGTATATTCCTGAGAAATAAAAACTTTGGGGGTTTTTGGACTACAAGTTTTTCTCTTTTAGCTGAAAATTCACCTCAAGAAATCATATTTGCGATCGTAGACTCAGAATTTAAATATGTTTTTACTTTGGTCGTCGTAGACCTTGGGCGCCAGTTTTGGATCATCCTGTATAAAACAGTAATGAAAATTTTAGTATAAGAATCATTCATGAAACATGCCTCGTAACTTAAGTTAGAACATGCCAAATCTGTCTAGCAATAATTATTATTTTCAGCAAATTAGGAAGGATTGCACTTCGTTACATTAGACTTAATTGGAAAAGTGTAGAGAAACTGCGAGGGCGCTTTCTGGCGAGACATATTTAACAATAACGCGCAAACTGACTCACATACAGTACCTCTAAACCACCCCTACTATTAGAAGCTACTCTGGGTTATATTTTTATACTTTATGTTTCACATCTGGATAGCGAATGCACTTTGCTATATTCCATCAAACTTAGTGTGTTCACTACATCTACTGGTCTAATTTGTCTAAATAAAACCCGATCTTAATTGATCAATAAAAAAAGAGTTCACACATCATAACTAACAATTCAAATTTTATCCTCATCCATTGTTTCACTTGTGAGGAATATTTGTGAGAGGCATCATCAAAATGAACTCTTTCATCAACAAACATCTATTACACTACACATATAAATAACACCAGCGTTCACATTATGCCATCAAGTTGATACATATTGTTATTTTTACACTTGTTATTACAATTATTTCACAACACAAACTCAGCTTAAATATACCAAATAATCTGGGCAGAATGATCCTATCCAGCTCATGAAATTCATATTCTTAAACTGGGCCTGTATGGTATTTCAATATTTGATTCTAAATACTGTTAATATGATGTCTTCAATTATGACAAAAAATTCAGGGGGTGATCCTACTTGTAAAATCAATGGCACCTATCGCATTTTTTCGAAAACTTAAAAGTAATGGTGCTATAGAGTTTCAAAGTTGGTGTTTTTGAATAATTTTTTTTTATAACTTCTCACTGAACACTGATGTTTATATTCTTGGTACAAATTTGCATTGTGAAGTGGGCTCTTAGATCGCCTGATTTGAACCCAATCGTTCTTCTTTTGGGGTTATCTCAACACTCTTGTATAGAGGACTCCAATACATAACGTTAAAGGGCTGGGGTTAAGAAATATTGACACTGAGATATAATCAAACAACAAGACAAAATCTACGAGTTCGTTCTAATTTCCTAAGAAGGATTGACTTATGCACTTTGAAATGTTATAAAGATTATGTGGTACTGAATTGTCGTCTATTATTACTAATTTACAGAAAGCTCACATGCATACTAACGCACCATGGTCTTAATATGAAATATTTTCGTAATATTACAACTCTTGACCTATTTAGCATTAGACGCAGCATGGTCCTAATGTGAACTGAAATGATGCTTGCATGTAAAAGACTTTGTCGCTTACCGAGTGTATGTTGCATAGTGGGGGTATAATCGGTCGTTCTGTGTGAGAGCCAGCTACCGGCGGCTAATATCACTCAACACTAAATAGATTAACAGATTATGTCACTGAATAAAACAACTTCCACGATTTTCTCGAAAACAGCTCATTTTATCGTGATAGAATAAGAGAACCCTTTATGAAGTTTTTTTGATGTTCTTCAATTGTAAGTCTTCAAAATTATTTAAAAGAATAAGCTAAAAGTAATAGGCTATTCTTTGAAATTCAACGGCAGTATGGGCCTTTGACGTGGAGATTTACGTTCAAATTTGGAACAAAAAACAAAGATACATCAGTGATAAGTTTGCCAAATTTGAAAATTTCGGTGGACCACCAACAAAAATGCGCAAGTACAAATCTAACACCGATAAAAGTGAAAGTTGCTTCACCCGCACTAAGGGAACACAAAAAAAAAATTCTGTGAAACAAAATATACTGTGCTACTGTGACGCGGCATCCAAATGGGAGGCAAGCATTTTCAACATTGCAATATAGATTATAATGACTGATGGAATTTGGCAGTTCACCAATTCGGAGTAACAAGTATGAAACTGTATAGTCTGCAAAAAACTAAGATTAAAGTATAATATGATAATGATTTCTTCTTCGTTCTTCTGCTCGAATCGAAACTGCAGTCACAATTATTATTGTTCCAATAACAATAACAATGTTGGTAACTTCAAAATTTCGGTATTTGAAAACGTAGATTCATATGATAAAGTTTTCTGTTATTCTTATTTTCAACTCCATATCTTATACTCCGGATAGAATCATTTATTTATTTATTCATTGAGTTAGTTATATTTACAGGAAATTCTCAATTAACAATAATAATATTAAATTTTAATTTTAACTTTACGTCATAAATCTTAAGTAATCACATTAAATCATAGGTCTAATTTAAGATACAGGACTAAATCAGTATAAAGATTTCAAAACTGTTTTCAATTAAACGATTATAATATTTAAAATGCCGATATCTGTAGGAATATTATTTAGTATTTTATAGCCAACCCTAATATACAATTAAAAACATTTAAAAGTTCGGGATCTATATGCAATTTAAATAATAAATAATTTACAATTTTTTTTGGTACTCTGTCAACACGGCTTATGTAGGTGGTGTAGTTGCCGTTTTCCAGGATAGGAAGTATTAACGAGTTGAATTATAAAATAATACAATGTATATCTTGGAAATCGCGAATTTGTCTTTTGATGACCATACACATGCTGAACGCTCTTTTCAACAAATTCTCAATTTGTAAGTGAAAATATAGTTGACTTTCAAAAATGACCCCCAAATCAGTAATACTATCAACTCTATCTAGCGTCCTCAAAGTATATATTGAAAAAGTTTTAGTCTTACATTGGAATACATTTAATAACATGATTTTTTTGCACATCACCATTCAATAGCATTTAGGTCGTATTATAAACGGAAGAAATCACTAATATCAACAATATTCCGATAAATTTTTAAATCACCAGCAAAAAAAGAAGGTGTACCAAATTTCATTTTTGCTAATAAATCATTCATACGTATTGGACCTAAATTAAGCCCTGAGCCACTCCTGAAGTAACATTTATCACTTTTGAGAAGCTCCCATTTAACTTAACAATTTGCCTTCTGTTAGTGAGGTCAGATTTTATCCACAATAACAAATGACCCATTATTCCATGGGATTTGAGCTTGTATAGCAGTTATGTGGTACTGAATCCGAAACTCGGTGTAAACCGAATCAACTTGGAATTCAACAATGGATTCAAAAACTTTGATAATATCGGATAAAATGGAAATGGGTCTGTAATTATTTACTTCGCACTTGTTACCATTCTTATGTAATGGAATTACATGCGATATCTTCCAAAAATCCGGAAAAATGGAGCATGAAAGAGATAAATTAAATGTATTCTACGAAAAAGGCAACAAGAGAAGGGCTACACATGTTTAAGAAATATGATGAGTGCACTTTTTGAGGTGAATAAAAAAAACGAACTCGAATTGGTTTCTCGAGGGTTTTCGGGGTCGCTGATCACGAATACGATATCCAAAAATTCCCAAGAGGTCCTGACGCCCTGGATATCGATGAATTTCATTAAAATTTATTTTTTAATTCTTGTCAACTGTTCGAGTGAGGATATAACGGTTGCTAATAATGATTACGACATGCAAAAACTTTCCTGCGATATCTACATCATTTTCTAGGAACTCTTCAATTTGCCTTCATAATATGCAACAAATTCTGTCTCTCGGGGGTTTTCGAACTCGCTGATCACGATTATAACACTCAAAAAGTTCATAGTCGTGATCCTGAGAACGCAAACCACGGTGTTGTTGATATTTTATTATATCCAAAAATAAAATAATTATAATTATCATGCTATATGTATTGTTAACTAAAACTCTAATGAGTTTTGATTGCCCCACGTTGAGCGCCAATTGTTAACTACTCTATAATGAGTTTTGATTGCCCCACGTTTTGGAGACAATTATTAACTAATCTCTAATGAGTTTTGATTACTGAATTATGAATTATATTTTTGAATTCTAATTTTAATTCAATTCTTTCGGCTAGCTTTTTATTTATTTTGATTTCTAATTTGATTTGAATGATTATATATTGATTTGAATTGAATTTATTATATGTTATATGGAATTAAACACAATATTTCATATGAACGTTAATAGTTTATATTTCAATTTTAATGACCCTGTATCAAGTTTACAGATTTTATAATTTACCTTTATGTTCTTAAATTTCTATGTTGACAAATAGTTCTTTGTTATTTTATATTCTCTATGTTTAACCTCAAAACTACTTAATATTAATATTTGTTTACAAATAACAATTTTACATTCAGAGACGCAAACACAATGAGGATATTATAAATAAACTTACTTTTAGCTATATCCAATAATACGAGAAAGAATGTTGGCAATGTTCTGATGATTTTATATCTTCTTGATTATTTGATTTATTCACTTTTAAAAACAATGCTCTGCTATTACACAGACACACAGGTAAACTACGTTGATTCTTCTTTATAATTCAGGAACTGTTAATAATAAATTGTTGATTGTTTTATTCTTTTAAGATATAAAACTTCTTCTATAATGAACTGGACTTGCTATCGAAGACTGGAATAACTGTGGTTATTATAACCTTAAACGTTGATACTATAACTCTTGAACACTACTTGCTTCGTAGGAATAATTTATATGCTTCGGTTATATGAACTTGTCAAAGCTACAGAGATTGTTTTAGTTCTCCGATGTTACCAAAAAAAGTCTAAGGTTATGGAAACAGACTTGAGCTGCAGGAGTTTGCATTTACATCTGAGATTAAAAGTATCTCCTGCAGCTCAAGTCTATTTCCATAACCTTAGTTTTTTTTTGGTAACATCGGAGAACTGAAACAATCTCTGTAGCTTCGACAAGTTCATATAACCGAAGCATATAAATTATTCCTACGAAGCAAGTAGTGTTCAAGAGTTATAGTATCAACGTTTAAGGTTATAATAACCACAGTTATTCCGGTAGCATCGTAGAATAGTCAGTCTTCGATAGCAAGTCCAGTTCATTATAGAAGAAGTTTTATATCTTAAAAGAATAAAACAATCAACAATTTATTATCAACAGTTCCTGAATTATAAAGAAGAATCAACGTAGTTTACCTGTGTGTGTGTGTGTAATAGCAGATCATTGTTTTTAAAAGTGAATAATCAAATAATCAAGAAGATATAAAATCATCAGAACATTCTTTCTCGTATTATTGGATATAGCTAGAAGTAAGTTTATTTATAGTATTCTTATTGTGTTTGTGTCTCTGAATGTAAAATTGTTATTTGTAAACAAATATTAATATTAAGTAGTTTTGAGGTTAAACATAGAGAATATAAAATAACAAAGAACTATTTGTCAACATAGAAATTTAAGAACATAAAGGTAAATTATAAAATCTGTAAACTTGATACAGGGTCATTAAAATTGAAATATAAACTATTAACATTCATATAAAATATTATTATTAACATTCATATAAAATATTGTGTTTAATTCCATAAAACATATAATAAATTCAATTCAAATCAATATAGAAATCAAAATAAATAAAAAGCTAGCCGGAAGAATTAAATTAAAATTAGAATTCAAAAATATAATTCATAGTTCAGTAATCAAAACTCATTAGAGATTAGTTAATAATTGTCTCCAAAACGTGGGGCAATCAAAACTCATTATAGAGTAGTTAACAGTATATACGAATTTTTTTGCATATTATGAAGAAAAATTAACGAATTCCTAGATCGTGACGTAGATATTCGGTCTCCAGGTCTTCCCAGGTATTGCAGAAAAGTTTTTGCATGTCGTAATCATCATTAGCGACCTTTATATCCTCACTCGAACAGTTGACAAGCATTTAAAAATGATGTTTAATGAAATTCATCGATATCCAGGGCGTCAGGATCCCGTATACCCCAAGGATTGTCCAAGGGAACCTCAGGAAAATTTGTGTACATCATATTCGTGATCAGCGACCCAAAAACCCCCAAGAAACCAATTCGAGTCCGTTTTTTTATTCACCTCAAAAAGTGCACTCAGGAAAATGTATTTTTTGGCTCTAGAAATGCAATAAATTTTTTCACCAAAAAAACAAGCGTGGCACTAATCGAATGCAGAAAACCGCTTCTCAATCCATCCAACTGCGCCAGTGATGGAAGGTTGGACCTATTTTAGTGCTTTATTTCCTCGACTAATAATATAATAACAAACATCACCAATCTTCGACGGTGAATCATTCATTATGTGGGTCTCACGTAATGAATCAAATCAACTGCTTAATTACAGAAACTTCTGAAAACAGCACAAAACTCGATTTTGAACGAATAATTGTACGTTAAGAAAATCTTTATATCAGTTTCATGTGGCGTTCAACGAAATGGGGTGGTTTGGTGAATCATGATGGAAATGTATAGTACGTTCCAGTTGCTGCCTAATAACGAGGCCATAAATGTCAGGAATTAGAAATATACGAGTAGTGAGGGACGGAACGTTTGGACACGTTAAACTATGAAATGAAAGGGTCTCTGAAATAGCTCATTTACTGTACGTAAATAAATATAGATTAAATGTGTACCAGATCTAATGTTCTATATTGTAGTTCATGAATACCATAGTCTAGGTATTAAGATTTTTTTCGAGGAAATAGAATAATCTATTTTTCAAATAACCAAACTTCAATTAAACTCGTGAAAGTAAATATAATAATGAAATTATTCACAATGTTTAGTACGTGAGCTTAATTTCAGATACCCTAAAATAAATAAGAACCTTGGTGTGGTCTGAAAGTTGCTAAATTCCAAGCCGCATAAGTTTGTCTGTAAAAAATTCTTTGGAACTAATAATTGTTTCACAATTTACAGTTTACAAATACCCCAATCCCTGTGTTGGTAAATATTCTGAAGAATATTCTTCCAAATATTAATATCCCTGATGCATAGCACGGAATTCATGATCCTCACGTCTTTATGTTTGGAGCACAATTATTTCACTTTTAACAAAAACTACTATGAACAACCATAAGGGTGTGAAATGGGCAATCCATTCTTCTTTTTAGGCCAATTTTTTCTAAGTGAACTTGAAACCTCAATTATTCACAATGTTTAGTACTGGTTCTTGATTTTAGACACCCTAAAATAAATAAGAAACTTGGTGCGGTTTGGAAGTTGCTAAATTTGTCTGTAAAAAATTCTTTGGAACCAATAATTGTTTCACTATTTACATTTTACAAATATCCCAATACCTGAGTAAATATTCTGAAGAAATAGCTTTCAAATATTAATATCCCTGATACATAACACATCTTTATGTTTGGAGCAAAATTTTTTCACTTTTATCAAAAATACTATAAACAAACAAGCGGGTGCAATGAGCAATCCACTCTCCTTTTTTGGCTAATTTTTTTCTAAACGAACTTGAAACCTTAAAATAAAAATTAAATCAGCTTACCTTACATTATCTACTAATTATAAATAGTATTTAAACAGGCACACTTTGTTTTCTAATTTAGTTCACCCTGATAATGGCTATTTTGTAGCTGAAAGGCCCCAGTCTTTTTTAGGTTGAATTTTAAATAGACAAGTGGAAAGTGGTACTTCAAACTAATTAAAAGTTTGAATTAGATTATTATAAAGTTTCGAAAGATTGGAATCTATTTTGTCACAATTGTTCTTTTTAATTTGAATAGATTCCAATATCAAACGTTTGTTGTCGTTTTGTTTCAATATTTAAAATTTTTGTATTGTTGTAGTCGAATGTATGGTTAGTGTCTTTTACATGTTTATTGAGCGCAGTTGATGAATTTTTGGTATATTTGTGCCCATTCAATCTTTTTTCGAGGTATTGTGAAGATTGGCCAATGTATACCTTTTCGCAATCTTTGTTCAATTTAAATTTATGTTATGAAATTTCTATGTTTACAAATTGTTCTTTGTAATTTTTAAATCCTCTATGTTCAACCTCAAAACTACTTAATATTAATGGTTCTTTACAAATGATAATCTTACATTCAGAGATTCAAATACAATGTAGAGTACAATATAGAGTACTCACTCATTTTCTTTCACTATTTTGTCATCACTTTCTTCATTAATAAATGCACTTTGTTTATTCAAAAAAAAAAGAAACCGTACCAAAATCAAATGCTGAACGTCAAAGAAAAAAAATACTGCATAAATTATAAATAAATAAATAATTATAATTGCATAAGTTGAGAAAAAGGCTATGCAATAGCTTTACCGCGGCAGTCCGCGGACGCCGAACGTTTCTTTTTTTTTTAATTGTAATTGTAATTTTTAGCTTATCATTTTTACTTCCCTCACTATACGCTGTATAAGTGTAAGGGAAGTATTGGAATCGGCCCAAAAATAATGAATTTTGGGATTATTCTTGTCCAACTCATAAATAATAGAAATATCGTTGTAGAAAAGGTATTCGATAGAACCAATGAAGTTATTTCTGGACCACAAACCCGTTTTCTTGTGAAGTTCAGGTCCTCCACCAATATAAATCTCTGGATCGATGTAAAGTAATGAATTTCCCGTTATATTCAAAGTAAGGAACTCGTCTTTCAAAACCAAATGAACTCGTTCGTATTCGTGAAAAATCGTTAAATTATTCCATTGGTTCAGTTTGAAATCGGGAGTTTGTGTAAGAATCGTTGTCATGGCTCCTTCTCCAAAGTCTAATTCTAGGTAGATAGTGTTATTGTAAATTGATGCAGCGATGTAATGGTCGATACCATGTTCTCCTCCCGCAGCGTAGAACAAGGCGGAATCATCAAATCTTGTTTTGAACAACATTGAATATCTATTCATCGAAGAAGGGACACGATCCTTCCATTCATACACCCGGTAAGACACATAAGATGATCCACGTAACGTTAAAATAGTTGCAGCTGAAAATTAAGTGTTGTCCAATGTACTACGTATTTAATGCAAAATCTCGAGATTAATGAAACATGCGAGGACAAATATTTTTTTACGATCTTAGGTTAGGCATTCTCGAAAATCTACAAAATGCATAATAATTGAAGCAGTAGATGATAAACTTGTTGCTACTGAATGTGGGTCTTATGTGAAACACTCTATCCACTTTCAAACCACAATTCTACTCTACTGAATTCATATTTTTGTTAATAATAGTGGATCTGAAACCACGTTGGTACCTCGAATTAAGGTTTGAATCTCCAGATCCAAAAAATCAGCAAACTATATTCAATAATTGGTACTCACCAAACATATCGCAATATTCTCCTTCGTATTTTGATCCGAAACAATCACACGTCAATGTGTTGATACATCTTGATCCTCGAAAACATAGATTCTCAAATGTAAAACACATCCATCTTGCACATTCTCGTGTTTCGTAGCTATTAAAGGGCTGATAGGTAGCAAATCTGAAGCAGATTTCCCGGTGCTTAAAATAACATCTTTGATGCAACCCACGGACGACTCAATGATATATTTCACTCCGTGCAATCTTTCCTCTGAGCTGAGACCTGAAATAAGAATAATGCAAGTGAATGAATTTCCCTATTTTCGTAAAAATAATAAATCCGTTCCTGGTAACTAGTTACATTCAAAGTACCAATGAGATTATACAGGATGAGGTATATTAGAGAGTAGCCTTGCGAAGACATGGATCTTGTATCTTCAAATAGTTTTAAGAATACAATTTGTTCTATTTCTTACTGAAACGTTATAATTTCCATTTTGTTCCCTCCTATCTGCAGGATCATTTTGCAGAAAAATCAAATGATTCTTGAGATAGATGTCTCGTATATGTATAGGCAGTAACTTCTGTTGCAAAACCCATAAACTAAATGAATAATTGCGTATTCCTGGTAAATCGAAATAAGTAAACACTAAGGAAAAACTTACGGAGATATTGTTACAAGCCTGATTAAATGAAGAAATAGAAGACAAACGAGAAGTCTCCAAGAAACATTTCTGATTCAGAAGAGGAAAATCGATGCTAGATGCGATTGAAGCAGTACTGGGTGAATTAGACCAGATTAATTATCTCTCATGGGCATAAGGTAGGCCTTCTAATAACATTCGATGTTGGACACGATTTTAATCCGGCAGACTGGTATATACTAGTAGAACTGTTAGGATAGAGGGGAAAATGCGGGTATCTGTTGAATGTCATGTAGGACTGTCTCTAAAACAGCAAACTGATAATAAGACAGATGAATTTTTGAATCGTAATTATAATTTTTGACTTATCATTTCTACTTCCTTCACTATACGTTGTATATAGTGCAAGGGAAGTATTGGAATTGGCCCAAAATCGACTTATTTTTGAGTGTTTGTTCATAAATGAGAAGGATGATCATAAAATATAATATCGATTTTAAATTTTGATATTATAGAATTCTGAATATTCTTATAAAGTTCCACATGAACAATTGAGCTCAGGTGAGATATTATTCAACCTATCGAGGAAAAGAAATTTTGAAAAAATTATATTATTATGTGTGATGTTTTTAGACCTTGCTGGTTATTAAGATTTAGATTTGGTTGGGAAGAGCCGATGTTTCGACTTTTATAAATTCATCCTCATGGCAAATACCAATGTTTTTTTCGTTATAACATGTGAATAAGTAAGGGCATTTACATATATACTTGAATTCCTTATTTTTGTATTTACTATTGAGAAATTAATATTTGTCTATTATGGAGAGAGAGCTTGTTTCTGAAATATTATATTATTAGCCATGTTCAAATGGCAAGCAAGAGCCAACTACTGCACCACGAGTGCCGAAATTAGTCAGGAAACTTACAACTTATTGAAAGATTGTGATTGTGGTGTGTGATTTGAACGGAGAACGTAAATTGAGTCCTATTTTCATATTCCTACGTAAATTCAGTCTCACTGATAAATTCATACTACGTAAATTGAGTCCCGGGTTTCAATATAATTCTAAGAATATTCTTAGAAATGAGAGTGTTAAGATTAGCGCGATTACAATATTTTCATTCTATATCAACCAAGTTAGGTTATTAGGTTATGTTAGGTAGATTAGGTTAGAAATAAACCTCTTTATAATATTTGTTTATTGTACCCCCGTACAATAAACAAACATTATTGAGTGTTAAGATTAGCGTGATTATAATATTTGCATTCTATATCAACCAAGTTAGGTTATTAGGTTATGTTAAGTTAGGTTAGGTTAGAAACAAAGGGGGTATAATAAACAATCATTATTGGGTACTATGAGAATTCTACATCAAATTTAAGTTAGGTTAGAAACAAAGGGGGTACAATAAACAATCATTATTGGGTACTATGAGAATTCTATATCAACAAATTTAGGTTAGGTTAGAAACCAAGCTGGTACCTCATTCAATCATTATTGGCTATTGTCCAAATAATATTTTCTTACAGAAGGATGGCAGCTGGTACTACATGCTAATTATCTGACCCGACAAACAGGTACATACCTAGGTCTCAGTTTACGTAGACCTTAAAAATACCCGGATCTGAATTTACTTAAATAGCAAGGCAATTAATACATGCCGGACTCAATTAAGGTAGACCCAATTTGAACAGAAATAATAATTTATTTATCAAAATTTGATCTGATTAAATGTTTATAGAAATTAGATTCAATTTTGTCATTAACGCAAGTATTTTACTTTAATTTGAATAAATTCCTAATATTAAACATTTAATCATCATTTTCAGGTTCATTCCTAATTTACTATCCACTTGTACTTCGATATTGAAGCGTCATATTGACTCATACACATTTGTTAGAAGAACTTACTGGGAAGAGTGCATGATAACAGGCTCAGTAGAGCTATAGATTTATCAGCCCGTCTGAATGTGCTAAAGCTTAGGGCTATAATTACTTCTACTAATGTATTCGTGTTTCGTAAACATATCTCCACAGATATTGATCTGACGAAGGGTCTACTTAAAACAATCGAGTTAGGCTCACATAGTATCTAATGTTCGTTGCCTTGGACAAAATAACATCGGTAACGATTTTCGTGAATTCGCAGATATTGTTTACAAACTTCAAAGATCTGTGAACAATTGATCAAATGACTTCTCTCACTTTTGTTAACAAAATAGCTTTCGGACGCTCGTGCGGGTCAAATGTAAATGATTGTAGTAACAGGAAATGTATTGGAAATAATTCAGGAACCGCTAATGAAAGAAGATGTTATCATTGAAATGCATATTGTCGTTTCTGATTTTATTGGAGTTTTACCATCCTCTGCTAACATAACAGGATGTCATATGCTACAGCAGTTTTGAAGAATCGTTATATAACAAAATTGAGTTCTTCACTAACTTATATAAAAGAATACAAATTATGTAATTCAACAGTTGTAGTAAGTGTATGTAATTATTTAAAATAAGAAAAAAAGAGATTGGATATTCAGGAAAACCTATTATGTTCTAAGAACATCGTGAGACCCAGCGAAGGAATGTTTGGAGAGGAGATAGGCATTCAAATTTTTCTTCGAGGTTTGGAGGTTATAGACATAAGAAAAGACCTCATTAGGCAAAGAGTTCCATAACTTCGCCGTTCGAACAAAAAATGAAGTCTGGCACACGCACACACACACGCACGTATAGTATATAGTAGGTATAGTGAAGATCACTGACTTCTCTTTTATAAGCTCAATTTGTTGCTTTTGGGCTCTTCTGCGGGTCAAATGTATGCTTGTAGGAACAGAAAATATATTGAAAATGATTTTTAAACCGGTTACGAAAGACTTCAAGTCATACTCTATGTTGCACTGACCTACTGTCAAATGAACTACAAAATTTGCCAAAGAGTAAACCCATACAATATACTTTGACGTCACATCGATGACGTTACTCGAATCTTAAAATGAGAATTTCTAACACATCGGCGTGTGACACAAATTTATAACCAGAAAAACACTGTTGTCATTATGGTTCAATAGAATACTATAATTCTTCGAAAAACTGAAGGTAGATGTCAAAAATACCATTTGAAACGGGACTAACACGCTCTAATATAGTACAGTTCCAATTTTTACCAATTCCAAATCCGTACGATCAATGGGAACGGCGCAATCGTCTCCGCAGTGGGTTAACATGCACGCACGCATGCATACAAACACATCTCAAAAATAGTCTAGACCGATTCAGAAATGCTCAAAATAGCCACGAAAAGCCAGAAACATTTTTGGCCCTCTATACTACGTATAGTGAAGGAAGTAAAATATACATGTACCTAATAAAAATGCTCGGCGGATAAAACAAACTTGGACCCAACATGAGCCTTGCCGAAGATACATAAACAAGAGTCTCCGCACCTAGTAGGTACATACGAATTAGGCTTTATTCTTCACGTAACAAATAATTTGGGATGATTTTTTTTTCATTTTATGCTGGTTGTATTTGCCCTCCTTGAGAACATATTGAGATACTTCATATATCTGACTTTACAACAAATTTTTTAAGGTGAGCAATTCAAAATGAAAAGATTATGAAAGGATTATGATTATTAATGAACGTTATTCGTAGGCGATGAGGTTTTCGAATAATAGTAGTTTAAATACAAGCATATCACTCTCTATAAACTATCTATAAAAAATTTCGAGAAGTTGGTAATCCCCCTTCTAGAAGTTTTTTATATAATGTGTACCATACCAGATCTTTCTCCCGAAATCTATTGATTATCATGATTTGTACTATTTGTACTATATAACGTTCCAGTCAAGACTGGGTGTCCGGATGGGTGAAAAATCCCCTGATGAGGTTAAGCACCGTTCTCTGCGTCTTGGAGGAATCAGTGTTACGCACTCACACAAAACGTGCATTGCCGTTCAATTTTTTTTGCACCACCTGCACAAGAGTGAATCGCTCAGATTCATTTGGTGGAGGTGGTAGTTAAACGGTCCATGCCCTGTTAGTATCTGGATCTGAGATCAGTCTTCCCTAATGTGTGATACAATCAGTCCTTTAGACTGTCTGCAACCGTCCACTTGTTGCTACTATTTTGGTTGTTGAAATCTGACCTAGCATTGGATTGTCTCTTCGAGATTCGCAGAGACTATTTCGTTTCTCCTTATCCCAGAGTGGCTAGAAACCTAGAGTAGGTGAGTTTGCTTTTGTCTCCTCTAAGGTCGTTCAGCATGTTAATGCAATCCCACACGAGCTTCAATGTTATTTTCATGTTACCGAGCATAGCAAGAGCTGCTTTTTAGTCTGTAAATATGTTGATGGTGTTCTGCATTCTTTCTTCAAGCCCTGGTTGGTCATAGCGCATAATACTGAATGGTGAAATTCCAAGAAACTCTTTACCTGTATATATACGTTTACATCTGCTTTTGATTTTCGCGAATATACATTTCCGACCCTCTAACCTGCTCTAAAATGTACATAACCCTGATGAGGTTACTGCATGGTGTTTCAAAATGATACTCACATTAGCGAATATAATAGTTTATAACTACAAAAAAGTAGCTTACATTAGAATAATATTCTTAAAAGCTAGATCAGTATGAGGATAATTTTATATATAGGAGCATGGATATTTAATTGTTATTATGTTTATCAGTTTCATGACTGAAAATAAAATAAAAACGCTTTTTTGACGTTTCGACAATATATGTTTATCTTTATCTTTTATCAAAAATTGTTTTGTCAATTAGTGTTTCCATGTAATTTAGAAAAGAAAGATGATTTCGATTTATGAAATGTGTCTGCAATCAACTTGTGTTTTTAAAATCCAATTAAAACTGAAGAATACATTGGATCTGCTGTGTGTGAAAGATTAATGTATAGATAATTATCAATCTGAACTGAATTGAATATAGTTAATTAAATAGATAAGATAATACAATTCTAAATATCTATGATTATTTTAAGAATTATCTATTCTATGATTCACATTTCATTTCTATTACTAACAACCACGGTCGTACATACAGGTCTGGGAACTCTATTGTTTGAGGTGAGTCTCTTACATGGCGCCAAACCAGTAGTCCCTCGCTCAGCAACCAGTTAGCGCTTGGATCGAAGCGAACGATTTCTTTCCAGAATCGAAAGCATCCACTTTTTTCGCATTTCCGCATCTTTCGGCACTTTAAAAACAGAAGTTTTTTGCTTTACACTTTTGTACCCAGTTTTGCATTTCGGCACAATGCACGGTTTCGTAATTTTTTTCTAAAAACGCCGGTATTCCTTGTGTTTACAAGTCAACAATGACAGTTGCCAGAGAACACGGTCATAAACGTGCTCAGAGAGCATTCTTCGACTACTGCGCCACCCGTTGGTACTACGCGGCAGTTGACGCTTAGCGGACTCACTTCTGAAATAGGAAACAGCGAACAGCCTCGAGTTCCCAGACCTGTATGTACGACCGTGCTAACAACTAATCAAGTTTAAGATAATTCTATGGAATGTAACCCCAAAACTGTCACTCATATATAATATATGCTATTTTATCACGAACTTATCAACACAGAAAACTTAAAGTCGAATTGACAATTAAAATATTTATACCACATGAATTGGATTATGTTGTACGTTCTTCCTCTTGCTTCTAGTCATAGAGATTCATCTCTATGGTTCTAGTCCTCTTAAAAGAAGCCACCGCGCATGACGGTGTGGATTATTCGAAACAAATCAGGATACGTTAAAAACTATTTGTAAAGTGCATCCAACTAATTCCGAATTCTCCTCATACAGCCGACTAACAGAAAATATCATGAATTCCTTTCTGCTTGAACACAGCAAATACATTGCGCATGCGTATAATAGCTTGTAAACTGCTTTCGTTGATGCTCGAACAAAGCTTAATAATAGTCTAGGAGCCAGAGCGATATTGATGGTCTGAACATTAACCCGTTGGCACTATGGTTTATCGTTAGAGGACGGTTCAATGAACAATTCATCTCACAGATCGAATTTTCCCCGGCTGCTAGATCTCGAGATACAGCAACCGCATTTTTTTTTCGACTGGAGGTTAACCCTTTCCAAGTTGCGGTTACTTGAAAAGCATACCATTCTTATACACTTCCACCATGTGTCATCTTTTTTATCGTGTCTGTTTATCAGGCCGACCAGTTAGAATTGAACCGAAAATGGACTGCAAGTTAACCCCCCCAAACCTGGTGGAAAATGTTCATTGGTGTTGACAATTGTTAACATACCCTATGCCATCAAAAGTTATCGATCCATTTCCGAGTAATTCGCCATTATTTGGACCAAAAATTTTCCTTTTTTTCATTTTGTGGATAAAACTTGCGGGTTACAAGTTAACATGATGGCACCATGTTAAATAACTTTATTGGAGATCAAATAAAGATTTAAAATTATTGCCATCACTCCTTATTTCAACCCCCCCCCAAAACTCCCTAAAATCATCCGGCAGAATAAAAAAATAAATATAAAAGAGCTGTTTCGATTTTAAACCCAGTCAGAGTCTCAATAATTGACTAATTTATCATAAAATTGGTCATATTATCATATGATTAATATTTTTTGGGGGGTAGTTTTAGAGGGTTTTGGGGGGTTGAAATAGGCAAGGACTGATGGCAATAATTTTAAATCTTTATTTGACCTCCAATAAAGTTATTTAAGATGGTGCCATCATGTGTAACCCGCAAGTTTTATCCACAAAATGAAAAAAAGAAACATTTTTGGTCCAAATAATGACCAATTACTCGGAAATGGACCGATAACTTTTCATGCCATAAGGTCCATTTTCGGTTCAATTTTAACTCGTCGGCCTGATAAACGAACACGGTCAAAAATGATGGCCCATGGTGGAAGTGTATAAGAATGACATGCTTCTCAAGTAACCGCAACTTGGAAAGGGGTTAACCTCCAGTCAAAAAAAAGAATAAATGTGGATGCTGTATCTCGAGATCTAGCAGCCGGGGAAAATTCGGTCTGTGAGATGAATTGATCATTGAACCGTCCTCTAACGATAAACCATAGTGCCATCGGGTTAATGTTCAGACCATCAATATCGCCCTGGCTCCTAGACTATAAATGTTTGCCAGAATTATAGAACTGAAGCGACAAAGGGTTCAATAAGTACATGAACGGATTTATTCTTGACTTCGACCTCGCTGATTTATTATTGTGAACAACTATACTCTCAGGTTTAAATGCCATAACATTGCAATAACTTGCAATCGTGTGTAAAATTAATTTTAGTCATGAAAGCGTTGTAAAGTACTTCAGCCTGAACTAATTTCAAATAAAGCTAGCTACGCTCGTTACGAACATAAAGTAAAGTTAAATACTAACACAAACAGAATATTTTGTACACAGCAACCGATGATAGACTGACCAATTGAACAACTCACATATACTACTCACACATGAGTAGTTCCCGGCTATTATTGTTGTAAAACGAAAAAAATTGAAATAGTTTCTCCGGTACATTATGATGTTTCATTGTTACTTTCCTCACTATTCGTAGTGTAGGGCAAGAATTGTAATCGCCTAAAAAATTTACCGGATTATCACGGAAATATCCGTTCTGAGTGAAGATGCCGCGAGACTAGACGAGGTGAAAGGTATGTTTCGTCGATTTCGAGACAAAATTCCTAATCCCGGCTTGTCTCGACTTTTATATTACTGTGTGTGATGAGGAATGTAATGGTAAAAAGAGCTGAAATCGCACACTATACATATGTTCATACCACTGCATTCTCTGATCAAAGACACTATAGTTATTACAACAACTCTGAGAGAGATTGAATCAAGTATCGTCCATAGTAATTCTAATTATACAGGGTGTCCCAGGTTTTAGTAGCAGAACTTCAACAGTCGGTAGAAAATTTGATTTTGAGAAAAAAAGTTCCAATTAACATATATTAACATTGAAATTGAAAAAAAAATTTGTTTTTTGCAAATATCTCCGGAACCGTTTATCGTACAGAAAACAGCTTTTGCAAGCATTTTCTACCCATAGTAAGCTATCTTCTGTGCGATGAAAAAAGTTTTTTTTAGTCATAATTGGTGAAGATTTTGAAGGGGTAGTGGGTGTTTTTCTCCCCAACTTCTACACCACTGGAAAAAGTACGGTTTTGAGTCAACTATTTGAACCGCCAATGTTTTCTACACAAAAAAGTACTCTTGGTCATAAGCTCTAAATTGACCGTTTTTGAGAAAAATCAACTTTTATGTTGAAAAACATGGTCAATTTTTTGGTTTTGTTACTGGTTCTAACGTTTGAATAAATTTTGTTCAATTAGTAAAAAATAAATTTTATTTCATAGAATGACCATGTTTTTCAACTTAAAAGTTGATTTTTCTCGGAAATGGTCAACTTTAGAGCCTATGACCAGGGTACCTTTTTTGTGTAGTAAACATTGGCGGTTCAAATGGTTGTCTCAAAACCGTACTTTTTCCAGTGGCGTAGAAGTTGGGGAGAAAAACACCCACTACCCCTTCAAAATCTTCACCATTTATGACTATAAAAAAAAATTTGTCGCACAAAACATGGCTTACTATGAGTAGAAAATGCTTACAAAAGCTGTTTTCTGTACGATAAACGGTTCCGGAGATCGCAAAAAACGAAATTTTTTGTTCAGTTTCAACACCCTGTATCTCAAAAACTAAGCGTCTGTGCATATATGTTAATAGTAACTTTTTTTGTCAAAATCAAATTTTCTAGCGACTATTGAAGTTCTGCTACTAAAACCTGGGACACCCTGTATAAACCAGCCTAGCAACACAGATATACCTACTAAATATTTGACTATTTGAGTTATTTTTTAGGACCAAGTAAACAATATTGAAAACATTCTTGCATGTGCATATTTTGAAATAAGCACCATTCTTTTCAAAGGAATATAGTAAAATTTTTGTAATTATTATTCCATAAAATAGTGCTACTTGAAGAAAAACACTGTAAACTAACTAAACCTTCAATACTTTGCATGTACTAACCATGAACCAATTATTTGCATGAAGTCCAGTATCGCAATTTTTTGTACATAATATACAATCTTTGCATTTTTTTCATTAATACCTTGTAACCTAAAGGATCATATTCGGTTCATTCACAAAGTTCCTACATGGATCTAATTCGCTATATTTGGTTTGTTTCCAAAAAACAATGAAAAACAAATATAAATTTGGTTAGATTCAACTACAGAAGTTCTAAACTATTGTTCAAATTGATAATTGCTTGACTCCAGAATCATCGTTGGGTGAAGATCATCCGCCTCTCCTACAAGTATTTATTCGTACGTTTAGTTATTAAATAGTAAACAAATCTTCAAGTAAATATTTAACTTTGATATAACCCTAGAAGTTTATTAGTGTTTTGTGTGAGTTCGTTATAGTGATAACCCCAACCCTTCCTTATCTAAAAGGCCCACATTACTACAACCGTCCAAAATAATTCAAAAAAGTCCTAATTATATATAAATTTCCGGGAAATAGGTCACACTAACACATATGCTTATTATTTTCGTTTTTACGTACGTTTCGGTCTCACAACCATCATCAGATGACGTATCAATATCTAAAACGGGGTATCTTAAAACTAATTGTATTAGCCCAAAGCGTCCTTATCGCACCAATTTAAATTAAAAATGCCCACGTCGCCGAAACGAACAGAAACACGAGTAATCGAAATTGTAACAGATTGTTTTGAGTATATTAATATGTATCAAGAATCCACTGCTTAGCAATTTTCTTATAAAATACAAAGTCATGTCAAACAAAGTTTGTACGTTTGTAAGTACGACTGAAAAATAAATATAAAGCTCAAGTATCCACTTTCGAACCAGATGTTAAAGATTTATGAGGTAATATAAAATGTTGTCAGACCTTATTTTGAGGAGCATTCTACCAAAATATACTTTTAACTTTATAAAGACGTATAAAAACGTATATTTTAGGTAGAATGCTCATATATCATGGTTCGAAAGTGGATACTTGAGCGTTACATTTTTTTGGTTTCAGTCGAATAAAAACTTTGTTTGACATGACTTCGTATTTTATAAGAAAATTGCTAAGCAGTGGGTTATTGATACTTATTGATATATTTAAAACATACATGTATTACAATTTCGATTACTCGTGTTTCTGTTCGTTTCAGCGAAGTGAGCATTTTTAATTGAAATTGGTGCGATAAGGACGCTTTGTGCTAATACAATTAGTTTTAAGAAATCCCGTTTTAGACATTTATATGTCTTCTGATGATGGTCGTGAGACCGAAACGTACGTAAAGATGAAAATAATAAGCATATGTATTAGTGTGACCCACGGTCGTACATAAAGGTCTGGAAACTCTATGGTTGACTTGAGTCGCTTACGCGTCGTGTAACTCGTAGTCCCTCGCTCAGCCACCAGCTGGCGCTTGGATCAAGAGGGGGTAAAACGATTTCTTTCCGGAATTGCAAGCATTGTTACTAATGCCCATTTGCACCGTTTAAGCATAGCTTAAAATTATCGAAATGTTAACTTTGAACCTTTTAAAAGGTCGTGATAGTCCCAAACTGGGTCGAAAACTGTTTTGAATTGGTTAATTTTCGATAGATCGAATGACGTTCACGTGAGGAGCGCGTAGCTCGCGAGTTAGAAAAGTGCAAATTTACGGTACATAGAACGTCTTAACGAGGACTTTTCGCATGCGGTTTTCGCTCCATGTCGTTAGTTTATGAACGGGGCCAACTAAATAGCATAGTCTCGGGCCCAAAATGTTGATTAAATAGGAAAATTCAATTAAAACAGTTCTCAGCTGTCAGCTACTAGCGTCTGACGTGCGATGTACCAAAGGGAATTTTCTAGCTACTAAAATATACTCAAAGCGAGTAAAAGCTAGCGGCCTATAGCCGAAAACACTTTATTACAACTGGCTCCGGCCGCACGGGGCATAAAACGGCCCCGAATTAACAAGATCGAGGTAAAATGTATAAACTCTAACTGACGCGTAGCGAGCTCCTCGAGGCATATGTCAAAATGATTACGTTCGTAGCTAATTACATAGGACGTCTTTCGTTCATGCAATTGTGTTTTTATACAATTCGAACCTTCTAATTTTGATAGGCCACGTGAAAATCCCGGAGCCGGAAGCGCTATCGAGATCTGAACGTTGAAACTTTCGTATAAAATTGTGTTTACAAGTCAACTGACACTTGTCACAGAATACTCTTCATAGAGATCAAGATGATACTCTTACGTGACGCCTTTTATGATTCCCCTACGTGGAGTCTTTTGGTACTACGAAATTCGACGCGTAGCGGACTCACTGCTCGGAAACAACCTCGAGTTTCCAGACTTGTGTATACGACCGTGGTGTGACCTATTTCTCGAGAATTTATATATAATTTATACCTGGGTCCGCAAATATATAGTTTCGGTTAAATTTTGTAGCATTTGTGCATTTTTTTGATGATCTCATTTTCATTCGCAAAAACTATTTCCTTATTATATACCCGCCCGGACATTGCCAGAATAACAATGGAATACGTTCAAGAATGTTTGGAACCACCTAGAATGGCGAATAAGATCCCGTGATATCTCTCCAGACAACCTTGTTAAGCTGGAAAATACTTGAAGAATTGGAACATTTAGATTCGGAGTACGTTAGGAATCTGATAAGAACCCCTCCACTAAGAATGGGCCCCAGGTTCCAATTTGTTTTTATTTGATTTTCACTTTCAATCAAATAAACCAATATTAAACATTCCAAAGTTGTATTATCTGTTATTTACGAAAAATTTGAAAAGGTAATAATATACGAAGCTGGTTTGTTATAAAACACAACTTTATTCCATTAACTAAATAATAACATTTGCACTATTGTTACCAGGACATATTTTTGTAAGCCGTTGACAGAGTACATAGGCTTACAAACCGAGCATGGAATTCATTGAATAGAGAACGGTTGTTAACGGTAATAGCTTTATGACCATAAAGGATTCTGAACTTGACCGCAGTGAACGTTTACAGAGATCTTTATTACTCACACAATACATACACATTGTGCAAACAAATTAACCCCCTTATATTCCGACTCTGTCTCAAAGAACTGGCCAAACCTGTCGTAGCCTAGTTAGATCATCTACGCTTTGAAAGCTTTATTACCTTAACCTTAACGAACACATCTTACGTAGGTATACAATCTAATGACTGTGAGCTCTTACAGGTTGTTTCGATTCAATTCTAGTTGTTAATCTCAAGCTGAATATTTGCATAACATTGGCCCTTATACATACTTTGACATTTAATAAAAAGAGTCCCATCTGACAACAAGGAAATTATTTTCATATTTGGTATACTAATAATTTTAAATAAGGCTATCTTGCATCTTGCTATTTGTTAGATTCCATATCTTCCGATACATCGTTACGAAATGCATATTTTGATTGACCACGTCATTAAAAGGAAAATTTTATCACTTATAATATCCCATGTGCAAAATTTCCGGAAATGAATTTGTGCACTTGGGATATTCGGTAAGAGAATTTCACACCGAAGAAAAATTAGTTAAAAATAATTTCAATGTGATATTATTTGACATTTTTTCATGAAAATATGAGACATTACGAAGGAATGCCATAATTTATTTATAGGATTTTGAGAGTTTGATATTATTACATAATGTTGAATTACATTTTATTTACTAAAAGTGGTGGAAGTATATGTTTTTAACTAATGGTTTTCTTTCGGCAACTGATTAATAATAAAATTCAAATATCAGTAGTAATTTTTGATCCACCCACTTAAGTTGTACAAAATTGTTAAAAGTGGATTAAATATGGTTTATTACAAGTTATTGAATTACATATTATTTACTAAAATTGGTGGAATTATGGGTTTTTAAGTAATGGTTTTCTTTTGGCAACTGATTTACAATGAAATTAGTTGTGCTAAATTATTTTAATAAGATTATATATAGTCTCTTTTATGTTTTTGGGTTAAATTTGATTTACTAAAAATGGAGGAATTATATTTGTTTTTAGCAAACGATAGCTTCTGTTTTTTAAGCGAATCCAATAATTATAAAATAGTAATATTGCTTAATGGAAATAGGCGGCCATGGCTATGACAGATACCATGACAAATGTCATTATTGTACTTTCTCTACATTTTGTACAAAATCAATCGTCTCAGATAACAATGAGTTGTTTTAAAAATTACGAGGCTTGTTCATGTTGCGACGAATTAAGTCACGTGAACATGTTCCATTCCAAACTAACATATTTATTGGAATTAATTGAATATTGTTTACCAGAAAAGAAAAGCTGTTGCAAACATCTATAAAATTCAACTGAATTGGCAAGAATAAATTGAACAAAGTGGTTTCACAATTTTACATTTATTTATTTTATTTTATTTTATTTACACAAATATTTGGTAAATTTAGAGTCTTCTGTCCTTTGCTATTCGCCATTACGAAGAGAGGATTTTCAAGAGGAATATCAAAAACATTTGAATGTTGTTATGAAATTAAATAAAATATAGATTTTAATAATAAATCGAATGAATTTAAATTTTTAATTTAAGTTTGTGAACGGTTGTTTTGTTATGTATTGTATCACTCATTTGTTAAACGTCAAAAAATATCCACTATAATTTTTCTTCTCTACCCTAAAAGAAAAAATATCCGCTGAAATTCTTTCGTTGGCATGGCAACAAGTCAAAATGAAAGTATTTCATTGGTCGAAAATTGTCGGTGTGAAATTCTCTATTGTATTTCTTGTCTCAAAGTTTCTAATGTACGTTAATCTCAATCTACAGCAGTGGCGGCTCGTGAATTAAGAAAAACTGTTTTTTATACATAAAATTCATTTTCCTATTTTTCATGCTGGAAAAAAGTCTAAGACTTTGTTGTCAAAATCCGGAATAGACTGGACGAACTTCTTTTCTATTGATAGGACCGCCAATGCGTTCAGTCGATCTTCTAACATTGTGTATCTCAGAAGAGTTTTGATGCATTTGAAGGTGGAAAAACATCGTTCAAATTCTGTTGTCGACATGGGCGGTTTACAAATAACATGCAACAGTTTGTATGTTTCCGTCAAAACCTTTTCTAGGTTGTCGTCTGTTATGAACACTAAAAAGTGACAAAATATCACCTATTTATATCACACATGTCATCGCGCTCATAAATTGCTGAAAGGTCACTTTTTAATTTTACACCGTCCAACAGAGCATAAGATTTCACAGTTTCATCAACATGTTTTTGTGGAAATGCATGTCTATAAGTTATAAAATTTTGGGAATCAAATTTTGCTGCACTTAAGTGATCCCTAAAATCGAATCGGCCGTTAATTTGGCTTATAATAGTGTCACATACTTCCTTTGCAATAACAGCTCTGTTATCTCCAGCTATCGTTTTTGTCTTTTCCTAGCAGGTTCTTCATTATTGTTTATCACGTTCAGTAGAATTTCTAATTAGAATAATTTGCTGTTGGAATTATTAAATTGCAGTTGAGCACTGTCAATCCCGCACATTTGAGTCTGGTTAATTAATATTTCAACATGTGGCATGATGAAATGAAATATTTTCCACCAGTAGAGAAATACCGGGCAATCCAAATGTTTCAATAAACCACCTGCTTCACTAATAGTAACTACATCCATCCCATCATCTTCGTCAATAATTTTGTAAACATTATAAACATTCTTTGCAAGAATCCTGGTGTTCAAATAATGTATTCACAGTTCGAAAATCTAGCGTGTAGAAACAGCGCGTGGTAATCTACGTTTGACTATTTCAACAAGAATTACCATTCATTTTGGCGATCGAGAAAAAACTTTTTTATTGCACTGTGCCGCTCGTTCAATAATTAAATTAAATTGATGCGCGTAACTGTGAATATAATGTGCATGTGGAATTCTTCTTTTGATAATGGCTAGGAAACCATTTGTCTCACCACTCATCATGGACGCCCCATCGCAACTTTGAGCGATTAGTTTATCGTTATCAGACCCAGAAGGAGAATTTAAAATAGTTTGCAATTCATTCAGCATGGTTTTTGTATTATGTTCACCCGGCTTAAAAAAAGATCAAAAGTGTTCAAAAATGTGTCCATTAAACACGTATCGATTAATAACAACTATTTGCTGATGATTAGAGGTGTCTGTAGTTTCATCGGCCTCCAAAGCAATGACATTTGATTTAATTTCTTTTAATATTTCCTGCTTGTAAATTTGCAACATTGCATCTAGCAATACGTCATAAATAGTTTTTGAGACGACTTTAATAAACATTTGATTAAGCCTACATAAATACCTGGATTTTCCGACGTCAACGTCTCATCATGACCTCGTAACGTCACTTCAGACTTCACTTCTTCGAATTGAACTCACACACTATACACTATGAAGGCAAGACGTTTACTGGAGATGAGTTGCTTTGTGCCCCAAACCGACGGTATAAGCGCGTATGGCGAAGTTAACCATAGTCAGCCACATCCTGTTCTCCGGAAAATAGTTTTGAACGTTAACATTGCATGCGCATGACGTGCGGAATAAAATAAGGCAATGAATTACATGCGAAATTCTTTCTGTGTTTATTTTGGTAGTTGGGTGGGCATGTTGGTCCTTGGGAGGGTAATTAAATTAAGTTAATTAGTAGCACAGCCAAAAACACTGACACTATGTCATGAATATATCTGTAGATTTGTTATTGTCACAGCAGCCTATAATTGAGTAACTGTGCAGAATATCTCATTTCACACGCATTTCCGTGCGGAATGAAATATTTCCAACTAGTGGAAAATAAGTAATTTTCTGCGCTATTTCAATACGCGAACTTTTTTCAGGTAGGTCGTAGGAAAAATAAATGTACTGGCTGACCAAAAGCAAGCATGTTTTGATTCACAGCAACTTCAAGTTAAATATAGTTATAATAAGTCTGTTCAGTATTAGAGCCAACAGCATTACGAAAATTCCTGATTTGATCCCAACTCCCACGGTGATTATGTTCTAAATTGTCAGGAGTGGGACTAATCGTCACATTTCTAAATAAATTAAAATAGCTTTGTTATTCAAAGTATTTGACACCAAAGCCTTGTTGGGGAACTTCCGTTTACCGCCCCAACATACTATCGAGTTTTCTATCAGATAGATCACTCCATGTGGTGGCTATAAACGCTGGTGTTTCGCAGGGATCTGCTTTGGCACCAACTTTGCTTCTGCAGCATATAAACGCTCTGCTAGAAGTGACCAACTTTCCCGTCCATAGCCTTGCAGACGATAATACATTTCATACCGCTTTCTCATCTAAAGCCCCTACACCATCCAATGAAGCCAGAGGAGCGAGACAGAGACAGGTTGACGCAATTAATGGAGATCTGCCAAAGATTTTGAAATGGAGATCTGATAATGTAGTAGAGTTCAAAGCAATCAAAATTCAAGCTTGCGTCTTCTTCAGAGGGCGGATCCCACAATCCCTAATATGATGATTTCAGGTAAAAACTATTCCTACGAAACCTTCCATATGCATACTCGGGATCACCACCTCATGGGATGATCATGTGAGGTCCATTGTGAAAACCTCTGCACAAGAACAAGGTTTTCTATTCCGTGTCAAGAGTTACTTCACATCCCATAGTCTAGGAGCCAGAGCAATATTGCTGGTCTGAACATTAACCCGATATGGCACTATGGTTTATCGTTAGAGGACGGTTCAATGCTCAATTCATCTCACCGACAGAATTTTCCCCGGCTGCTAGATCTCGAGTTAAAGCATCCGCATTTTTTCTTTTTTTGACTGGAGTTAACCCTTTCCAAGTTGCGGTTACTTGGGAAACATGCCATTCTTAACACTTTCACCATGTGCCATCATTTTTTATCGTGTCCGTTTATCAGGCCGACCAGTTAAAATTGAACCGAAAATGGACTGCAAGCTAACCCCCCCAAACCTGGTGGAAAATGTTCATTGGTATTGGCAATTGTTAACATACCCTATGCCATCAAAAGTTATCGGTCCATTTCCGAGTAATTGGCCATTATTTGAACCAAAAATGTTTCTTTTTTTCATTTTGTGGATAAAACTTGCGGGTTTCAAGGTAATATGATGGCATCACTATGTTAAATAACTTTATTGAATGTCAAATAAAGATTTAAAATTATTGCCATCACTCCTTGTCTATTTCAACCCCCCAAAACCCTCTAAAACCACCCCCAAAAAAATATGAATCATATAATAATATGACCAATTTTATGATAAATTAGTCCATTATTGAGACTCTGGCTGGGATTAAAATCGAAACGGCTCTGTTTTATTTTATTTTTTTCATTCTGCCGAATGATTTTATGGAGTTTTGGGGGGTTGAAATAGGCAAGGAGTGATGGCAATAAGTTTAAATCTTTATTTGACCTCCAATAAAGTTATTTAACATGGTGCCATTATGTTACCTTGTAACCCCCCGCAAGTTTTATCCACAAAATGAAAAAAAGAAACATTTTCGGTCCAAATAATGGCCAATTACTAGGAAATGGATCGATAACTTTTGATGGCATAGGCTATGTTAACAATTGCCAACACCAATGAACATTTTCCACCATCAGGTTTGGGGGGGTTAACTGGCAGTTCATTTTTGGTTCAATTTTAACTGGTCGGCCTGATAATCGGACCCGATAAAAAATAATGGCACATGGTGGAAGTGTATAAGAATGGTATGCTTTTCAAGTAACCGCAACTTGGAAAGCGTTAACCTCCAGTCAAAAAAAAAAAATGCGGATGCTGTATCTCGAGATCTAGCAGCCGGGGAAAATTCTGTCTGTGAGATGAATTGTTCATTGAACCGTCCTCTAACGATAAAACATAGTGCCATCGGGTTAATGTTCAGACCATCAATATCGCTCTGGCTCCTAGACTACCAGGAGGTCCTCACAATCTACAAAGCACAGATTCGACCTGTCCTGGTGTACTGTTCACATGTTTGGAGTTTGGCTCCCAAACATACGCTGAAGCTCTTGGATTCTATCCAAAAGAGATCATCTGATTAACAATGTCACACTTTGGAGTTCATTGACGTCTCTAGAACATCGTAGAAAGTTGAGCAATCTCCCTTTTCTATAGATATGTCCATGGTCGGTGTTCATCAGAAATCTCGTCTATTGTTCCACCACGAGAGACCAGATTACGGAATAGGCGAGCTCAAACTAGTCACTCCTTCATTGTCAAGCTATCTGCCCAACTTCGTCCTACTACACTTAATTTTTCTATCCAACAGCGAAGATGTGGAACTCATTACCTAGTGAGGTCTCTCCCTATGCCTATAACCTCCAAACCAAACAAATTCCTCTTGCCTCTTTTTCAACATTCCGCCGCAGGCTCACACAATGTTTTTCGAACATTTATAGGTTTCACTCTCGTGTAGTTAAAGTATAAAAAAGAAATTTGGGAAAATTTTGGGTAAATCGAAGTCACCGTTCGACCAACAACGTGCCCTATGAGCTGAGAGGAGGAAAGTCTTCGTTTGCTACGGTTACTCCGTCTTATCATGCCGTTTGAGTGAAAGGAGAACGACTTCGTTTCCTACGCTCACTCTATCTTAAGCATAAGCCGATCAAGAGCGGGGGCCGTAGTCTGCCTAGTTGTGCGAGTTGAATTTTTAACACTATTTTCTCTACAATCGGCCAGATATAAAAAATGCGACTTGCGTCGAGTATTACCACGGACCGCTATGCTCATTAACTCGAAAACGGCTTAAGGTACGACATTGAGTTTACAAACCAGTAAATTTAACTACTACTAATCATATCTATATTCTGTGAAAATTAGAGTTAATCAGTAGTCACCCCTCGACCGTTATGCAGAAACCAACAACGTTTGAACCGATTTGAGGAAAGACTTCGTTCGCTATACTCACTCAGTTTTAATTAATAATATGCATGAAAAATGTTATGGAATTTTATTCATTTTGAAACGTAGTTTCTATAAAATCTGAGATACTGATGTGCGTTGAAACGTTTGTTTTTGACGGATTTCATTTGTTGGTAAGTTGAAAATAAATTTGCAACAATTGGTTGCGAGTAACAGTTACCTATACCTACACGAATTAGTTACGTTATAGTCCCAGCTTCAAAGACACAGAAGGTACGCCATCAAACACCTGAAATTTTAAAACTAACTAAAAATAAATAAATCTGCTTTTCAAAACACTCTTATCTGAATAATCTATAATTTGTTACTTATCAATATCATCTGTCAGACCTCTTGGTATAAATAATTTTTTTTCATGAAAATATACTTCTTGGTTTTTGTTTTAAAATGATGTTTGAGATCTCCCTATGTATTAAAATTTGTCTGGCTGGTCACGCCACTTAAAATGGCAAGTCTGTGATAGTAAAGAACCTTTTATCACTGACAGATCAACTTTTACGGAGAAAAAAAAACTCAAAGTCGATTTCAACAAAAAATGGTGATTATGTTTAGAATTAGCCACTATTGTCGCTTATTTTAAATTAAAAAAAATACTAGCGCGGTGTTAAAAATTAAGTCTAACATAGTCAAACTTTATTTAAAAAAAAACAAGAAGAGGTTATGGAGTGTATTTTCATGAAAAAAATAATATATAACGAAAGGTCTGTCAGATGTTAATTAACGTTTTTTTTCGGAAATGACACATTATTTACCATTAATTGTGTGAATTTCAAACAGGTGTTTTGAAAAGTAAATTAATTTTTTTGCCCAATTTTAGAGTCCTTAAACAAGCAATTAACAATTTTTTAACATGTAACATGTTTTTCACGTTTTACGAATATTTTCAGCTTTTTAATTTCAGACGTTTGCTGGGGTACCTTTGACATGGAAGCTTGAACTATTACAGTGTATGCTGTATGGTACGCGAATTCAAATTATAACTGGATAGCAGTGTACAACTTGGGTTACTGACCTACACCTAGCTACTATAATTCCAGGCAGTATATTGTTCCGAAAATATGTATGGGAGCTCAAACATTATTTATTTATGTGTTATAAAAAGGCGATAATTTGAATCAAAGATTAATTTGGGCTGAGAAATATTTGCTAGTCACAAATATAATATAATTGAACAAATAACTTTCTGTTCAATGTGTAGGACCTTATATAATAAACAAAATTATCTCTCTTGAATCATCATCAATTCCATATTTCTGACCTAGGTATCATTCTGACATAGATAATGAAGACTTACAAATCGAAGATGAAACCTTATCATGTAAATCTTTCACATAAATATAACAGTAATAGTTATTACCCAAGGCATTTTCAGATGAACGGTAATAAGAAGAAACAACCACGCATTACCAGTTTTGAAAGCAATTTAATGTTATCACTTCCAGCGATTACATTTTGTGAGAAAATACAGATGTGAATAACACCACCATTCACTCTAAGTGACGTGCACACAGTGCTCCAGAATCACGAATGGTTGGTCGATATCTATTGCCTGTTATTTATTTTTAAAAGTTTGAAATGTTCTTCATCAAAAAATGGAAACTAGGAGACTCATTAAAAAAAATTAGTAGACAACATCACATCACGTTTACTATATTATTGTACAGGATGTCCTCGAACTGCGTGGCTAAAATAAAACCGAAGATTCTTTGATTCGAAAAAAATTTGATGAGCCTTTTTACTTTTGCCTCAAGTGTCTTGTTTAGCCGGTAGAGGGCTTCAAAGTTGCAAAAATAATTTTGGTTTTTTCGGTATAACTTGAGAACGTGATGGAGGATTTTTAAATATTTGGCAGGTGAGTTACTGTCAATAATAGCCGTTTTTGAGAGCGGAGCATAGAGCCTTAGAGACCATAGAAATGGCTCAAACTGATGTAACTGGATGTAACGGGAAAAGTGTCCAGAACTTTTTTGTGGTCAATGTAATTCACTCTATATTTTTTATGTAGATAGCTTATCTACTTTGAAAAATTTTCTTACTCTTAGAAAATTTTGATAAAATCAACGGATTAGCTTGAAAAAAATAATTTTCGAGTCTCTGCAATTTTGGCTTACTAATTTTACTTGATTAAAATACCTTAGTTGCCTTTGCTTTTCTAATGTCATTTTGGCATTTGGAGAATTTATTCTCAAAACTGTCAGTTTTTACTTTGCTTTCCGTAAAAATTTTATAAAATTATGGCTCAAAATTTCACTAACACTGAAATGGTTAATATCTCGGTAAAACACGAATAATAAAAACAATAGAAATGGGGAAACGATGTGATTATTTAGGAAAAACAAATGCTAAATTAATAGAAACAACAAAACTTTTTGGGAAATCGCTAAGGCATCAATTGTTCGAAATGTTGCCCATTTTCCTGAATACACAAATTAATTCGTTTCAAGAAATTGGATTGAACTCTGGCTAGTACTTCAGGATCATTCTTCAATAAATCCGCTTCATGATTAATTTGTTGCAACAATTCCTCTCGTGTGTTCACTGGAGCTGCATAAACTTTCGACTTCAAAGCGCCCCATAGAAAGAAGTCGCAGGGCGTCAAATCAGGGGAGCGGGCCGGCCAGTTCACTGGTGCATCGTGTCCTCTACCTATCCAGCGATCTGGATATTCCGCATTCAAATGTCGCCTCACAGCTAATGTGAAATGAGGAGGTGCACCATCATGGATAAACCAGGCCACGACGAATGTGTAAGGGCAAGTCTTCCAACAGTTCAAGTAGCCTTTGTTCCAAAAAGTTCAAGTAGTTCTCCCCGTTCAATCGATCGGGTATAACGGTAGGGCCAATAATAAAGTTATCCACAATTCCAACCCAAACATTGATTTTAGTTTGATTCTGAAAATATGTAACTTCCGTTTCATGAGGATTTTCATCAGCATAGAAATGTTCATTATGGAGGTTAAAAAGACCACATCTCGTGAAAGTATCTTCGTCCGTGAACAGAATTCTTCTACAAAAATTGGGGTTTGCGTTTTGTCTTTGGACAATAAGCCGACAGAAATCTAGCCGATGACCTGGGTCCATGGGCAATAAGTCTTGAACTGTTTTAATATGATAGGGATACAACAGCTCTTCTTTCAGTACATTATGAACTAATGATTTTGAGGCTCCAATACGAAGTCCCAAACGTAGTGTGCTTATCCCAGGTTCAGTTTCAACCGCTTCCAGTATCGCTTCTTCGAGCTCTAACGTCCTTCTTGTCCGTCTACGTCCAGTTTCTCTGCGATTTGCTTCAAATTTGCCAGTTTCGCGAAGGTTTGCCGATTTGGAATTCTGCGATGCGGATATCTTTCCCTTCTCCGGCCATTGCAACGACAAAGTCCATAAATCAATAACATATCAACCATTTCAGTGAAATTTTGAGCCATAATTTTATAAAATTTTTACGGAAAGCAAAGTAAAAACTGACAGTTTTGAGAATAAATTCTTCAAATGCCAAAATGACATTAGAAAAGCAAAGGCAACTAAGGTATTTTAATCAAGTAAAATTAGTAAGCCAAAATTGCAGAGACTCGAAAATTAATTTTTTCAAGCTAATCCGTTGATTTTATCAAAATTTTCTAAGAGTAAGAAAAGTTTTCGAATTAGATAAGCTATCTACATAAAAAATATCGAGTGAATTACATTGACCACAAAAAAGTTCTGGACACTTTCCCGTTACATCCTCAAGTTTGAGCCATTTCTATGGTCTCTAAGGCTCTGTGCTCCACTCTTAAAAATGGCCATTATTGACAGTAACTCACCTGCTGAATATTGTAAAAGTTCTTCATCACGTTCTCAAGTTATACCGAAAAAACAAAATTATTATTGCAATTTTGAAGCCCTCTACCGGGTAAACAAGACACTTGAGGCAAAAGTAAAAAGGCTCATCAGCTTTTTTTCGAATCAAAGAATCTCCGGCTTTATTTTTGCCACGCAGCTCGAGGACACCCTGTATAATGATTTTCTGTCTTATGCAAAATATTACATCACATATATCTTCAAATGACGTTACATGTATGTAATAAACACATCATTCCGTTATATGGAAAAAACATTTCATTTTGATACATAATAGTTATTTATGTAATAAGGATCATAAAGACGATGATTATGGTACAAGTCGCGAATGTTATCACGACGTGTGCCATAATGATTGTTTATGATTCGTATTACATACAAAATTTTATTTGATGGTATTTATATTAATACGTTTTCGAAAAATTAAAAACTGCATTTTTGACATGTCACAATGACAACTATTTTTAAAGGAGTAAGTATATGTGTAGTTTCAAATATTAGTAGGTGAGTGAGCTGTGGTTTGCCATTTCCTTGACAACGTCAGGTTGTAACGGCAATATTTATTTATCGCTGTCAAACACAATTGTCACGTAGAATTTAATATAATTCAAATAATAATGAGTGATTCTGAAACTGGTAGTTGACCTTCTGATTTGGAAGAAATGACGCGAAATATCGTGGACTCTCTTTTGCCGGAAAAATCACGGAGTGTATATGAAATGGTGTTTAATCGGTACGAAGAATGGTGTTCTGCTAAGAAAATCAAGAATACCACTCATGAAAAAGTATTGTTGGCTTACTTTGAATGCTTATCTAAGGAAAGAAAACCATCTTCTCTTTGGTCGTATTATTCGATGATAAGAAGTATTTTATCAACAAATGTTAATGCTACTTAAATGTCACACCCAATATTCCTTTTAAAATATCAAAAAGCTACATTGAAAACTCCCTATCAATCGAACTGAATATAGCAAGGACAACTCAAGAAGATTCTTCTACCTTCAAACTAACAATTTCGAAAAATGTCTACAAAAAGATGCGTATCAATGAGAGAAGTCTGATGGTTTTTTTATAGGTTATTTTCCAAATCAATCAGGTCATTGATGCTAGGGTTGGATTTTGGATTACAATAGTAGACAATGAAGAAAGATAATATTTTTTTATGGTTTATCATAACGATATTCCCTCTCAGTGCAATCCTTTCATTCTAATGTATCTGAGATGTACTTTAATAAGTAATAAATCTCACGTCAATACAAAAAAAAAACGTTTCTTTCTTCGGTTTCGATTTCTGATTTGTGATTGAATTTTGTGTCCGATTAGCGTTGGCTTAGTAAATTGAACCAAATTACCAAATAACATGAATACAGGGGTGATTTGAATCTTAAATCAGTTTTATGTAAAAACTTTCCGCAGGAGATCAATAATCATGAAGTTACATCGATAAAAACAGGTAAAACCCGTAGAAACAATTAAAGGCATGGAAAGACCTAAAATTATACTCTATTTAATGTAAAAGCTCATTTGAATTGAAAGGAATACCTATGGAATGGTCTGTGACGGACATTATGTGACTGTCAATGTTGTAGTTGTCTATCATGTAACTGTTACCTGTCTTGTTGGGTGGTTATGTGGATATAGTTGAGGGACTAGACTGTCAATCTTAATCCTAAATTGATTTTATCTATTGCATTTCTCCAAAATTCACAATTTTCGAGATAATTGCAAAATACTAGATGCCCTAAAACACCATCACTCAAATCACTTTCCAGGATTATGCAAAGATGATCAAAATAAAGGTTTTCACAAAAATGTAATTTGGTCGAAACGCCAACGAACAGGTGCTAATTCACAATTATTTGAGAGAGTGTCAAATCTGTAGAAATACCTAGCCAGTACAACAAGTGTAATTAGTTTATTCTGAGGATGACTACTTGGTAACTGGATGGTCCTCAGTACTTCAACAGTACTTATATTGGACAAGGATGATTATTTCTTATTTATGGTGTAACAAGTATATTTGATAAAGCCACCGTGTGGTGGAACATGTCACGTTCTGTTTAATAAAAACGAAGTTTGTGAAAATTTATTAGAGATGTATTTTTATTAAATCTATAGATATAAATTTTCAACATGTAAGCACCAAAACAAGTATAATTATGTAATTCTTTAATATTAAATAAAATTGTATATTGTAATTATTTGTTGTTGTGTTTCAAACAATTAATTCCTTACCAAATTGTGCATAAATCTTTATTCCCAAGTCACGCTACAATGTGATGTAAACTTAAACTGCATCTTTCTAAATCTACATACAAATAATAATTTTTCGAAAAGTATTCTAGATTGAACATAAAAGGTATATATTAGTTTATGAAATAAAACTATGATACATTAAAATACTACCAGCAGAACTAGGAAAACAAGTGATGCAAATTATAAATATGACAAAAAGATAAGTCAAAAAATACATTCTTAAACAGTCTTGCAGTATTTTGGCAAATTGCCAAATTCATTAAAAGATTTATATATAGATAACAAAAACGATAAATTCGAAGCAGTTTCAACCTGAAAATAAAATTGTATAGGAAATCGAATTTAATAATGTTATAACTTCCTTAAATATGAATTTATTACTTTCTAGTAACCAGTATATTAACAACATTCATTCATAAATTACGAAGTGTCTCTACAGACTTTTCTTTATACAGTTGGTTACCAGACCTATTTCTTTTAAATATAAGTTATCATATATCTGTTAGAAAATTAGTATTATTGCTTTGAACTGATTTGTAAGTAAAGTTTAGACATCAGTTTGAATCAGATATTCGTATTCTGTCTGCATATACATATAAACTTGAAAATAATTGCGGTACTTTAGTAGTTTTGATACAAAATGTACCAAAAGAAGATCTTCACATTGTATTAATCAGTGCAATCTATTCTACAAGATGAAGTTCACTCTGATGATGGGTACTTGGTAGCTGAAAATCCCCTTAGCCAGTGGCGTGCAAAAGGCATGTCGTATTGGGGTTGCAAAAATATATAACCTTATATAAATTAGTAAAAAAAATATACTGGTATAATGGTTATTAAAATGTAAAAAAAAACTGTTCTCAAAATTGTGTTGACCACGGTGACTGTGAAAAATGTTATGTTTTATAACATAAATGTTTTTTAGGAACATTGGGGTTGCAAATGCAACCTTTGCAACCACTGTTTGTACGTCATTACCCTTAGCACTTTAACAGTATTTTAAGTGGATGAGGGTGATTATTTCTTATTTATAGTGTCTACAATTGAAGTTCAAATCCAGAGTTATTGTTTATAAGTAATCTGGGTACAGCGCCACCACTGGCAAATAGACCGAGCTTATGTTCTTTATATATTTTTCACAGTCTACGAAATTGTCCCGGGCGTGCGGAGCTCGAATAGGAGATCTTGATACTTTGTCCATTTGTCCTCTTCGTTCAAGACTATCTTCTTCTCTGCCAGAGCAGAGAATTCGGTTACATACATAGTCTTGGTTTGTTTATCGAAGAGGACAGTGTCAGGCCTATCTGCTTGTATGAACCTGACGGTCGGAATCGGGTAATTCCAGTAGATCTTGCATTTTTCGTTTCCGACAAGGGACTCAATATCTCCTGGTATATAAGGTGGCACCGGCTCTTGGTCTATTCCGTACGAGTGCCTTAGACGGTAATAAAGCACCAGTAGGGCTGCATTATGATAATGGGAGTGTGTCGAGACCACTTTCGCCGGACAAGCGGACAGCAGGTGGACTAGCGTCTCAGGCGCCTTTCGACAGGCCCTGCAGCTGACATCAGGAACCTGCATAATCATCACGTTACGGCTATAGACCAAGGTGTTGATTACGCCATCTTGACAAGCTGCTGTAAATCCCTCTGTCTCGGATATAAACCCGGCTGACCTTAGGAAGCCGAAGGTCAGCCTAGTTGACAAGCCGAACGTTTCGATGTTTCTGTAGAAAACATCGTGTATCGGCTTGTCAACATGCCGCCTGAGCATAAGATCGTGCTCCAACGACCTAGGATACGAACTGTGTTGGATATGCATCATTTTCCTGGTGTTTTTTCGGGTCTATGCAGCTCATCATCCGTTCATTTTACCACTCCAAAAGATTAAAGCAGGCATATTTGATGCAGACACATTATTCTCACTCGAAAGTTCATATGATCAAATCTTTCGAACAAGGCTTCTATACTTGCGTCGGAGAGCCACGCTGTTCAATTCTCAGGTATCGATAGGTCTCTCCAGCATCAAGGTGTTTAAAGATGCTTCCATCGGCAAGCTGCATATTCTCGTGGACGGAGCTCGTACTCTCCTCAAATGAAATACTGCACACTAGTGCAATACCAACTCCATGCCTACGGCTCGTGTATATTCCTGAACCACGTTGAGGTATACAGTTCCAGATCATCGGAGTAAAATAAAGGGGTGATCTGATACTTCCGGTTTTTCGGTGGTCTAGAGTTATATCCACGAGTGTGTCTTAACGCAGTGGAGAGCGGCAGAAGTAAGATATTGAACAAGAGCGGACTCAAGGAGTCTCCTTGGAAACAACTCCTCTTGAACGTTACCAATTTTGTCAAGACACGTTGTGTCCTGATGTGATAGCAAAACGAGTCCTCCAGAGTAGCAACAGATGTTCTGTGCATCTCACTATAGTGGGGATGGTATCGCAAGGCATTGGATTGAAAAAAGTAATAGCTCATGTGATATTGAATCAAATGCCTTGAGGTAGTCAGTCCAGGACATGAAAAGGTTGCGCTTGTAGAGTATGGAGTCCTTAGTGATAGCACTATCAATCAAATTTCCATTAAATTAAACCACATGCAAAGCCTAACAACAATCGCAATATTATTTTGGGGGTAAGCTATATTAATCTACTGCGTATTAATGCTAAACGTTGGACTAAGCTGTACATCAACGTTAATAAACTTTGATGTGAAATCGGTCTTCCTATACGCTACGGGAGGTAACAACCCTTCACTTCTATAAAGTCACCGATAGCAATGTGTTGTAGGTTGTAAGTGCCGAACTACCTAGGAAAGGGTGTTATATTAGCGAGATATGTTTGTACAGCGTCTCAGCGTCTATAAGAACATGTTAAAGTTTACATTCAGGGTAGGTGCTAAAGATTGGGTGATAAAAGCAGCCAAAGTGAATCTGTTATGGTTTATGAATTCAAAGGCAACGTGTTAAAGATTTGCTGTCGCTGACGTATATTTACTCTGTCTTGTGTATACATAGTACATGTCTTCTATATTTACCGGAAACCATTAATTGGATTTACTTTAGCTTTCCATAGCAATGTTCTGGTACGTTTTCAAACCTTTGTTGTACACCGCTGGGTAATAATAAAATACTTGAAAGAACTGTATTTAAAACCTTCACATAACTGGTAGATACATATCTGTAATATGTATTCTACTCTCAAAGCATATGAATCAGTAATGGTTTGGTATTTGCTTTTTTAGTTTCAACTTTGGGACAAGTTACCAAGAAGTTAATAATAGTAGACTTAACAGAAAATTCAATTTAGTTGGTCATTACACTATGATATCCTATTTGAAACGTATTACTTTGACAAATATCACATTTAGTCAAATCAACCTGTACAAAAACTGGATTTTGGTAGCAATGCCTTCGTCAAATATCACTACTAATCTATTTGATCTATAGGTACAAAGAATGATTTTTGATAGTGATAAAGTGTTTTTTTTAATTTGTGCGAATTAATTTTAATGCTATATTATATGTTTAACCACCTACAAAATTTTCACAATATATTGTTTTAATTAATGATTGTTTATCCACAAAACAGGTTTTTACTTATGTAATTCTTTTTCTCCGTACTCTCTCTCTCTCTCTCTCTCTCTCTCTCTCTCTCTCTCTCTCTCTCTCTCTCTCTCTCTCTCTCTCTCTCTCTCTCTCTCTCTCTCTCTCTCGTTCTGCAAAAAAGCGTTTTTTTCAAGACCAACTACATCATTTGGTCCATGCGTTAGTTTTTTGTTAGCAAATCACCAACTTTTGTGAACAATATTTTTCAACGCAGCTTATGTGTTTTTTTGTATAACTTGGGGTTCAATTAATTATTATTTTGGAACTGTTTGTTAAATAAGATTTTTTATAATTGCTTCTGCCTTCCTAATATATTCATAAAATAGAGTTTTTGTAAATTAGTTGGTCGTGGAATAAAAGTATAATTAATAAAAAAACATATTAATTTTCTCAATGGTTTTTTTCAGGTTTGAAATTTCATTTATGTGAATAAATTAATTACTACGTATAAAATATTTGTGAAAGTTGTGTTGGCAATTAGATTAAACTGAACCAATATTGGTCACGATGCGTTCTATTAGAACCCAGATACTACTTTCTTTCGTTTTGAAAGGCTACTTTTCGAAAACTTAATACTTGAATAAATTGCAATTAATCATCAAATTAATAAAAATTACTATAACCTTCAAAATCCATTTCTTGTACAGGTTGACTGGACTATATGTAGTTTGGAATTTCATTCTGAACAGTTCATTCCAAAACCTAGGTACAATGGGGGGGGGGGGGACGTTACATCTATTTTTGGACAAATTATTTAATGATAATGCAAAACTGACAAATGTGTATACCCACACTCAAGATAAGGACAATATATCCGGTATTCTTATGAATGGAAAGTGGAAAAACTGAGGAGTCGATTGCGCCGTTCCTATTGGTCGTAAGGATTTGAAATGTTACAAATCGCTCTAAATTAGAGGAAATAGGAATTGTATTGTTTTTGAGCGTGGTAGCCCCGTTTCAAGTGGTATTTTTGAAATACATCATCAGTTTTTCAAACGGAATTATAGAATTTTACTGAACCATAATGAGATCACTTTATCTGTTTATAAATACCATCGTTGTTTTGTTTAAAATTTATAGACGAAGCGATAATCAAGTTTACTAGAAAACGATGTTTCTTAATTATTAAGAACCATATTAATATAAAGGATGGAAATGGAATATAGAATTAATAAATATGGTATTACGTTTTAGCGGCAAACGGTTATTCCGTGTCAAGTTAGTAATAGAAGAAGAATTAGAAGAAATTAGAATTAGAACAATTAGAAGAAATTATTTTTCTAAGACTTTAGAAAATTCCAGATCAAAAAACTAAAAACACGAAGGCAAGAAATATTTTTATTCAGTGTGCAGAACTTTGATAGGTTCGCATAGAATTTCTTCACCTGAAATTTCACAAACAATTACGTTTATTTTCTTTAATTCTAGTATTTTCTCCTTATAACATATATTGAAAAATTGTTGAGCAAGGTTAATATGAATAATTGTGAAGATATATATCTATCTACATTAGTAGAAAAAGGTCTAAACTATCAAAAGAAACAAATGTCGGATTTTTTGACACAGCATCCATATAGAGAATTAATAGGATGCTCAACGTATTTAATTACTTATACACGTCTTGATTTGAGCGTTGCGGTAAATTTATTTAGTACATAACATGAGCTGAGAATAGTAGTCGTATTAAATACATAGATATAAAATATCATTTTATAAAAGATTCAATCGAAAATGTTTATATTAAAATTTAACATATTTCATCTTCTGAACTAAAAGCAGATTTATTATCAAAATCTTTGGGTAAAAACTTGTTTTATTCTCATCTCGAGTAATATGGGTATGGAATATTGTTCATCAAAAGTGAATGTTAAGAATAGTTCAAGATAACACTGCAGTTGTATTTGTTTTGTGTTAACAACGTTTCTAGGTTATTTTTTATAAAAATATGTTGTTCATTTGTCAAAAATATATAGAAGAAGTAATAACAGTTTAACAGTACCTAATAGATTATTTTATTAATAATCATATTTAATATCTTTCACAAACTGTTTCTAAATCTTTTCCAATATATTTTCTGCTCCTACAATCATATATTTGGAATGCAGAAGTTTCCGAAAACTAATTTGCTAACAAAAGTGAGGGAAGTCAGTAATCGATTGATCACAGTTCATTTATAGAGAACTTTGAAACAATTAGGGGTCAAATTACACCGCCTCTTCCCTGATCAGATACTAGTCTTCCTACAATTGAATATAGCCTCTCAACTTTGAAGGAATTGAAATTGATAATAAATAGCTCAGAAGATGAATTCAATTTTGCCATTATCATGATCAGTTTTGAAAAATGTTTTTGGTCCTATAATTTTAAACAAGCTCAATACTTGGAAACGAGTTTTCCCTCAGCAATTCAAGAACTCTACAGTTATGCCACAACCTAAAATTAAAAATGAGGATATTAATTTTAACAAATCAATACATTACCATATTTTTGGATAAAGTATACTTGTATTATATTGATGGGAACAAATTCGTAATGGAATATCAGTATGTATTCAGGTCTAACTACTCATGTATATGTAACTGCTCTTCAAGTAAAAAAGTGGAAAATCGATATTGATACGAACAAATATATATTGGCAGTATTTCTCGATTTCAAACGAACCCTTCCAAACAATAGGTAATTCTATTTTACTCATGGAACTTCGATATATGGATTAATAGACATCATAGTCTACAATTGGTTTCAAAACTACTTGCATTATAGGTCACAATGTATTAGGGTAAAAAACACTCAATCAATAGAATCATCAACACGGGTATTCCACAAGGTAATATATGGGGTCACCTGTTGTTCATTTTAACTTGAAGGATATCTATGACACTTTACTGATAGTGTGTGATGTTAGTCTGCTACATGCTATAAATTAAATAAATAGAACCCTCAACAGAGTATCAGAATTTCTCAACATCAACAGAGTTGAACTCAATATTAAAAAAACAAAATCGATGATCATACCCACTCGATATAAGCACAATATGATTCAGAATAATACGGTAGATATACAAATCAATAGTAATACAATTTGTAAGGGTACAAATTACTCTTACTTAAGGATAAACTAAAAGCTCTATTTTATCACTTGGTTGCCGACAGCTACAGTGAAGACGGTCGTGAGTTATAGTTTAGGTGTTAAAAATTCGGGCGCCAGAGTATTTTTAACCAACCAATAAATTATGTATGTATCTAGGGGATACAAATACTCAAGTCCCCAGGTTAAATTACCCTGAAAGTATAAAAAAATAAAAGACCTGTACCCAGAATGATTGAAATGTACTAGTAATTGAAATACTAATGTTGATACAGTTTATGACAGAACTTAATATTAATGAGATATGAAGTGAATGAATTGAAAATATGGATGAAGGTAATTGCTTAAATCATTAAATCAAAGTGAACAGTTGAATTTACACAATATACAAATACTCAATTAATATTTCAAATGTTACATAAACCCAAAGTCGTGTAGCCTGACCTGGTGAGTGCTGGATAAGATGTTGTACTTGCTCGGTTATGGATTAATACTTCCTACTTGATGTAGGGGACTCCTGCCACAGTTGTAATACAGTTTCCACGATTGTACATCACAAGTAAATCAGCAACTTCTAAAGTAATTTTTCCACAGCAGATACAAGCCAACCTCAATACACTTGTTGAATTTTCCACAACATAAATAGAAAAAAGGAACCCTGAAATCACGAAATGTTCAAACCTCTATTGTTCTATTGTCCTCAGAAGACAGACATGAACAAAATTCATAACGATTGTTGAACAAATTAGGACTAACCGATGTCCTGTCAGATATCACCTGTGAAGGCAAATTAATTCTTGAAGTCAGTGAATAAATCAAATGGAATTACAAAGATATTTACCTCTATCACGATAGGGTTTTTCTTCCAATAAAACAAACTTTACTTCCGTCCACAACCAGTCACGTTGAAACTAAGTTTTAATCCCCTAAGGTGCACTAATTACTCAAATAATTCCAATTATTCCAATCCAAATTGGTAATTGATGCCTTTACTTTCAACGGAAGAATATTCCCAGAATTTGGTTCCAAACATGAGCTTGGTATCACCTCCCTGTTGAAATAACCTAGCAACACGACTTTCCGCTTGAATGATTTTCCCAGAAGTAAACGCCATTTTCTCTTTCTTTCCGGCGTTTCGATGTCTCACAGAACAACCTCGAAATAGAAGCGGTAACTACGGATCTGACACCGCACAACCATGACTCTTAGAATATACGGTCTAGCATAGCTGACGTCACAGGAGTTAACCGATTGTACTACAGCGGCCATTTCTAAGCCGTTAAGTGGAATTTACACGTTACAAATTGAATTGGTTGAAGAATTTAAATATCTAAGATTCATCATGTTTGACAATTCTCTGAATCTGAACAATGATTTCCATTATATTTATATCATCCATTTGACTTCTAAGTTCATTGTATCTAATTAAAATATTGTGATTTTCTCAAGTCAGGCTATTGACATACGTATTCCCTAATCCTTATACATTTTTCAATTTATTGTTGAAAATGAGTTGTATGTGAAATTTGCGGAAAACCTAAATCATGATAAAATCATACTACGTAAATTGAGTCCCGGATTTCAATATAATTCAGTCCCACTGATAAAATTATACTACACAAATTGAGTACCACTGATGAAATTATACTACGTAAGTTGAGTCCCGGATTTCAATATAATCCTCAGAATATTCTTCTTAGAAATGAGAGTGTTAAGATAAGCGCGATTACAATATCTGCATTCTACATGCTGTTACATGAATTATCAAAATTGGCCCCAGAGGAATTGCATAAAATATACTGTGACGTCACTTTTTTGGGCCGATTATAATACCACTATATACTAGGTATAGTGAGGAAAGTAAAAATAAGGAAATGTATGCCGTAGCATTTTTTGTTGAAATATCTGGGAATCAAATCAACAACAATCAGGTATGGTATATTATCTGACTACATGAGATATATTAAATAATATCCCGTTGATTTCAAAGGAGGTGGTGCATTCTACCTTTACTTCAACTGCTTTTAACTCTCAAATATCATGCTAGGGAACAGATCACAAATTGTCGTTGCTGATTTTATTGGACTTTACCATCCTCTGCTACTAGAATAATCAACAGGGTGTCATATGCTATTGCACATTTGAAGCATCGGTAAATAATAAATTGTGTTCTTTAGTTATTATATAAAATAATACAAATTAATTGAAATCTTAAATGTAATTCTCAAACAGTTCTAGTGTTTACCAAATGTTCGAAGAAAAAAGTATGTAATTATCATTTATAATAAGAAAAGAAGAACTCGAGAGTTACTCTACGCAGGTGGAACTGAAGGGCAGTGTTATGTGAAGTCATTCACATTGTAACATGTGAAAGATTCATTTATACTTCTAGTTTGACAAAACAAGTACCTCCTGATTTTAATTGTGATTTTCAATGATTTTTTTTTGTAAACAAAATTGTAAAGCAAGTTTCTTACATATCATTCGAAGGATACAAATGATGCAATGATCATTTGAAGCTGAGATATAATGATTGGGTGAATGTGATACAGCAACTTTGCTTTGCAGAATTGTGCTTCTGATATTTGTAAAGTTATAACTATAAAAACGGTCAGCCGAAGTTGGAATAAAGTTTCAAAGTCGCACAATACCCATCTATTTTTCTTTTCAGGGAAGCAGTTTTGTTTTCGATTAAACTATCTCACCGCAATAATTAACTTTTGTTATTATGAAACACTCAATTCCGAAGTTGGCACGGAGAAATGGCGGACACATACGATCAAGACCTTTTCGCAATTTATCATTTAGTCTAGGAGCCAGAGAGATATTGGTGGTCACAACATTAACCCAATGGCACTATGGTTTATCGTTAGAGGACTGTTCAATGACCAATTCTTCTCACAGACCGAATTTTCACCGGCTGCTAGATCTCGAGATACAGCCTCCGAAAATTGTTTATTTTTTGACTGGAGGTTAACATTTTTCAAGTTGCGGTTACTTGAAAAGCATGCCATTCTTATACACTTCCACCATGTGCCATCATTTTTTATCGTGTCCGTTTGTCAGGCTGACCAGTTAAAATTGCACCGAAAATGGACCTGGTGGAAAATACTCATTGGTGTTGGCAATTATTAAGATACCATATGCCATCAAAAGTTATCGGTTCATTTCCGAGTAATTGGTCATTATTTGGTCCAAAAATGTTTTTTTTTCTCATTTAGTGGCTAAACCTTGCAGATTACAAGGTAACATGATGACACCATGTTAAATAACTTTATTGGAGGTCAAATAGAGATTTAAAATTATTGCCATCACTCCTTGCCTATTTCAACCCCCCAAAGCTCCCTAAAACTATCCAAAAAAAAAAAACAAAAAAAAAAAGGCCGTTTCGATTTGAAACCCAGGCAGAATCTCTATAATTGACTAATTCATCATAAAATTGGTCAAATTATCCACATTATTCATATTTTTTGGGGGGTGGTTTTAGTGGGTTTTGGGGGGTTGAAATAGGCAAGGAGTGATGGCAATAGTTTTAAATCTTCATTTGACCTCCAATAAAGTTATTTAACATAGTGCCATCATGCTACCTTGTGATCCGCAAGGTTTAGCGACAAAACGAGAAAAAAAAACATTGTTGGTCCAAATAATGGCCAATTACTCGGAAATGGACCGATAACTTTTGATGGCATAGGGTATCTTAACAATTGCCAAGACCAACGAGCATTTTCCACGAGGTTTGGGAGGGTTAACTTGCAGTCCATTTTCGGTCCAATTTTAACTGGTCAGCCTAATAAACGGACACGATAAAAATGATGGCACATGGTGAAAGTGTATAAGAATGGCATGCTTCTGAAGTAACCTTAACTTGAATAGTGTTAGCCTCCAGTAAAAAAATAAAAAAATTGCGGAGGCTGTATCTCGAGATCTAGCAGCCGGCGAAAATTCGGTCTGTGAGATGAATTGGTCATTAAACCGCCCTCTAACGATAAACCATAGTGCCATCGGGTTAATGTTCAAACCATCAATATCGCTCTGGCTCCTAGACTAATTGGAGCGGATACAAATTACATAATTCTATAAATGCACATTGCATACTCACATAATCAGAAGAATTAGCGAACACCTGTTGTATCTACGGCAATGCATATGCACGGACTTATATTGCAAAGCCATTCCGGGATGGATGAATAAATTAATAATAATTAACTTGTATCTTAGTTTACTGCTGTTCTATCCATTACGCATTCCGAATGTTGTTCATACAAATAAGATAGCACGTATCAACAAAGTTAGGTTATTAGGTTAGGTTACAAGCAATCGGCTATAATAAACAACCGTTATTGGTTATTGTGCAAATACTTGCGTACCTAAATACTTGCGTACCTAAGGGTGGTTGGCCTACGCAGCAGCCAAATGCAAATTATGTCACCTGAGAACCAGGTACATACCTGGGACTCGGTTTACGTAGACCTTAAAATGACCCGGGACTGAAATTACCTACATAGAAAGGCAATTAATAGATGCCGGACTCAATTTACTTCGACCTGAAATTTGGAAGAGAGGTTATTGAATGTATTTGGTAGACTAGAGCCGCTGCATTAGGGGTTATTGTATCTAATAAAAGCTTGTAATATGATTAATTTCTCAAGAGTTTCTTTTCTGTTTGCTTTATATATTAATTCATCTATTATGATGTATCGTAACCTAAAAAGTAACAATATGTTAATTTATATCGATTTTCTAAATCATTTGATGCGATGGCAAAGGAAAAACGATTCTTATTCTTTGGTATCGCTGGGTGGATGCTATCACAACTTCAACATGTTGGCAAGGTACTTTACAATTGAATTATTTTTTAAGTTCTTATAAGTATAAGTGGACATAATGATACATATTAAACAGAATATTCAACTTTATAATTTGATAACATGAAGGAAATGAGTCAATAAATGATTTAAATTCCATTAATAATCGTTTCCTGAGAAAGCTAGGTGGCTTTATATTTAGAGAAAACTCAATCAATTCGATTCAAAGCTCTTAGAATCCTAATCCAACAAACATCTCGCGCCTTGATCAAGCATGCAGATTACTTCAAATATAAAGTAGGCCAAAAGCGTGCCGTCGTCATAAGAATTTTACATTTTACATCATCCCGACTCTCAATTTATTTAAGTTACTAGAAATCCCCTTCTCAATTCTATACGCATCGAGAATTTTAAAGGAAAACTTCAAAATGACAGAAAGCCCAAAACTCACAACGAATTTAAAGATAAAAGCGAAACTGTAACAAAATAATTCCAGGTCAGAAATATGTTATCCACGTTTCACATAATATATCGTTTTACACAATAGTATATTATACACCAAGGTGTTGAAGACTATTATTGACCGAGCATCAAGATTATTTCGCGAGGGGCTTTGCCCCTCGCGAAATAATCTTGATGCTCGGTCTATAAAGGTCTTCACCACCGTGGTGTATATACTATTTTTTCCACTACTAGCACATTAAACTAGAATTTAATATTTTTAAGTTAAATAAAAGTATATATAAATTTGATACGTATGCTTGCGTAATTTCTGTCTGATAAAAAGTAAGTAGGCTGGAAATCAATTTTGACATTTCTATTAAATGACATTTCTCAAAAACAATATTGTTGAAATATTTACGTATACATTACGTATACATGTGGAAAGCCGAAATGAGGGAAAATTTAAATTGCAAATCGCCATAAATGCGAGAAATCGCAGAAAAAGTTACTGTACAGACAGTTTGGTGCAGTACCAAAAACGTAGAGATGATTTATTTCTACTTACTACTGGCGTATTTCCACGATTATGCAAGTGATAAAAAGGCCTCTACTTTATGGGCACATTATTCTATGTTGAGATCAACTATTTCCCTTTTCTATCGTTTTCACCATAGTCAAAGTATACCAGGTCTGCCGGAGCCTCCCTTCCATCGTTTCTCGCGCTGGGTGACGTCACCCAGCTCCTCCAATCACAGCCTTGCTCTCATCAGCTGGTCGCCGGCACGTAACAACATCATATTATGTCGTCGTCTATGACATTAATGACATTAAATAAACTAAAATTTTAAAAAGAGTAGAAGGGACGCTCCGGCAGACCTGGTATACTTTGACTATGGTTTTCACTACTGAAATCTTGTTTTCACTTAGTCGAATACTAACCTAAAATTTATAAAACCATCTATTATCTGTAGTCTGTAGCAAGGTTACTCACTTGAAAAATCAGTTTTATTCAATGTCGTCTTCTGGTAATTCTGTGTTCTCGTGGTCTTACTCTTATTTTGTTTAAATAGTTTTGTAACATAACCAAGCTCGGCTCTGTCCGGCACTCGTTGTAGGTTACGGTCACGATTCACAAATGTCATCAGTCATTCATGTTGAGCGCGAATTTTAAACTAATGGCATTTTTTTATTCAAATAATTTTATCGTGTTAGGTAATTTCAAGCAGCAAATACGTTAAAGACAATCTCCTGGGTATACAAAATCACGTTGCACAAGTTTTTGTTAAACAACTATCCCGGGATTCTCAACACATTTGAGTTTGTTCATTATTAACCTAGGTCAACAATAGAAAAAATTATTAACCACTACTAGAGAAATTCAACTTCTCAGCAGGCTAGGAGACGCAATAATTGTCAACTTCACAGCTAGTAGTGGAAAAAATAAATTATTAAACGTTTTGCCTCTATAATACAATCATAAAGAAGGATATGCATATCAACTGCAAAGTATGGAATCAGCTAAATACAGATGACACCGGTATTGGAGAATGTGGCCAACACAACAGCATCAAATAATTAGGTTCTAAAATATTTTTTATCTCAATATAAATTAAATGTCAAACAATTGTAGTACCAGCTAGTTTCAAATGTTAAAGGTATAATTTGCGAAGGTTCTTTTTGGTTTTATAACTCACAACACAAGTGCCTCGGTCGCTTCTGCATTTCTTCATAAAGATTCTCTTCTTCGAACATCTTCACAACAACTCAACACAAAACAGCTAAATGGTCCACAGCGTTACTGACAATAACAAAAATATTATATCGCATGTCTTTGTAAAAAAAGATTACTTGAAAAGCCTAATTTTTCGAAATAAATAACGGACTAGTAGGAAATTAAACGTTGAAGGCACCACGGATGTTATAAGGATAATAAACCCTCGGTCGACGTATATCTTATCATACTAATAACACCCTTGATACCTTAGTTACTATAAGAATACCCACTTCATAAAACGATTTTTTTCTTTTATTTCATCTTCAAAAACAGTGTCAAAAATGCATTAGAAAAATATGGTTATTTGAATTGAACGACAAGTTCGAACTAGTCCAAACGCGATGTGACGTCACGATTCCGCTCTTGATCATCTGTCAATATACCCAATAACCATAAACCAATACGTGTTTCTAATTCAGTCGACGCAAAGACATGAATCCAAATTGGGCATTTTGAGCATTCATTACTGTTTGATGCACCTTTAATCTCAATTCTAGGAAATGCGTTAACATATGTGAAAGAATCATAATTCTTGAATTGCAGTTAAAGGTGTTCCTAGAAAATTACGTTATACGAGTATGTCCTTTGATCGGAGAACCCGTTAAAATTAAGACACGATGGTACAAGGTTTTACACTTGCCAAACAGACCGGCAATAATTAAACTATGGACCGCTCATGAGAAGCTAAGTAGATAGAAGCACATTGCGGAAGTTCTGGAAAGTGATGTACATAATCAGCTTTCATAAATCCTTTATTAGTCGAGTCAATTTAGCGAAAAAGCTCGGAAATTTTTCCAAACAGACCAATCAACTTAATTTTTTTTGAAAATCGTTCCTGGACGGATACTGGACGATATTGAACTTTAAGATCTTGCCGCTCGACCATTTTTCACCTGTTAAACCGGAAATTGGCCAATTTTCATGGGAAAATTTGCAAAATTGGTAAGTATTGCCAAAATTGGCGGGGATTTACCATGTTCGACCCCGGTAGCTAGAAATTCGCCAACTTTATGTCCCAAAAATGGTCAAATTTAATAATTTCGCAGTTTTTGTTGAAATTGACTAAAACATTTCACTCGGGAATTTTCGAGGTCGCTGATTACGATTCCGAAGTTAGATTTACCATTTTCGACCGCGGTATCTAGAAAAATGAGTAAATTAGATAATTTCGTAATTTTTGTTGAAAATGGCTAGAAAATATCGTTTGGGCGTTTCGTGATTCTGGAGTAAAATTTTATTATTATACCATTTAGAAATTTACCAATTTCATGGCAAAAAAATATTTCATACATTGGTCAACCGTCTAGAAACAAAATGGACAAATTCAAATAAGAACAAGAATTTATGAATATATGTTTATTAAACATTTTAATATTTAATTTATTTTTTTACATGTTACCATTTACAATTTATATTTTACAATTTCTTACATTTACATTCCAATGTATATAAATTTAAAAATAATATAAATAAAATTCTGGGTACCATTCCAAAACTATAATTTGCAAGAGACAGGTATATCAGAAATTACTGATTCTCGAACGTAAGCGTCATTTGATATTGGATATGAAACAAATGATTTGCAGTCACGGATAAATTCCCTGACTTTTGATAGCAGTGCCAATTTCAACATAAATTACGAAATTATCTAATTTATCCATTTTTCTGACATAAAATTGGCCTATATCTAGCTACCGCCGTGGAAAATGGTAAATCTAACTTCGGAATTGTGATCAGCGACCTCGAAAACCCCCGAGTGAAATGTTTTAGTAATTTTCAACAAAAATTACGAAATTAATAAATTTGACCATTTTTGGGACATAAAGTTGGCCAATTTCTAGCTACCGCGGTCGAGAATGGTAAATCTAACTTCAGAATCGTGATCAGCCACTCTAAAAAACCCCAAGTGGAGTTTTTGAGCCAATTTTGGCAATATTTACCAATTTTGCAAATTTTCCCATGAAAATTGGCCAATTTCCGGTTTAACAGGTGAAAAATGGTCGAGCGGCAAGATCTTAAAGTTCAATATCGTTCAGTATCCGTCCAGGAAAGATTTGCATAAAAAATTAAGTTGATTGGTCTGTTTGGAAAAAATTCCGAGCTTTCAAATTTTTAACGTCTAATTTGATCCGACTATATCCATTTTCTTACTTTCGTTTTATATACGCTTTTTAAATATCCGAAATCCCAATTTGGTGGTATACGGACATATTTCGCATTAAAATGCGAAAATGTAATACAAAATAAATTAATTAATTTATTAACCATCAATTTAAATAAGTATATATAAAAAAGAAATGGAATCGGAAAAATATGTCAAAGCCTAATTATACTCAAGATGCACATTAATATAGAAAATACGTATTTTAGCAACTAAATTTCGATCTCCTGTAGATCAACAAAATGATTGAATAATTCTTTGAATATTGTTCAAATAACTCTATTAAATTTAAACTCCTTGTCTTAGATCATGAACAAGTTGCAATGTTGCAATACAGTTCTTTAGTATCCGTAATTTTCAAAATTCACTTTAATTACTTTGCAATATATTTGAGGAGCCTTCAAGAAATACCAAATACTGTTGATGAAAATTGTGCAAAACCTCATATATACTAGTAAGTTCAGGGTCTGAATCGATGGTTTCATGCAAAACCGAATAAATTCTCTTTCAAAAACTATGTTGAGATTCTAAACGTGGGGACATTATAAATTGAATTTTTTGTTTCATGTTCAAATGAATTAAAATTCAAACGATCTATTTGTTTAATTTATACGCATTAATAATGATTCTTGACCCAGGTATGAATTATATATAAATTCTCGGCAAATAGGTCACACTAACACATACGCTTATTATTTTCGACTTTACGTACGTTTCTGTAAGATGTAGGAATCTGCAAGTATTTCATTAAAACTGAATCAAAGGATAATATGTTTTGCAACGTGCAAAATAAGAAGGCGTATGCTAAATTTTTAATTCTCGTCATAAAAATTGTTTAAGTTTGTGCTTTAAAGAAGCTTGCACAAATGTAGCAGAGGTTGAAAACAAAATTAAGCGCGTTAAACAATCCTTTTATCTGAATTTTGATAGCAACTCTATTACCCAATTTTTCCAAAACCAGCAGCACAATTTCGAAAAAAAAATAAACAAAATCAAAGCCATTCATTCAAAAACCTAACAGGCATAAAAATTGTGGATGAAGTGCAGCACACGCTAAGCTTAGGTCCGAAATTTGCATTGCCTGATAATAATAAAAAATTGCCTATCGACAATATAATTGCTAATTTAGAATGCGGAATTAGAACTAAAAATTTGGAAGAAAAAAATGAAATTAGAAATAAAATTCGTAACATCTTGACAAATAAAAAGAATAATCAGAAAGCAAAAATAGGCATAGCAAAAAATCGTTTCATCTATCACACGAAAACGACAAAAGAGTTCTTAGATGCTAACTCCCAAATATTAGTTTTGAACGCTGATAAATGTAATAAAACCGGCATAATGCATAGAGATGAGTATACGAAAACAAAATAGGAAATCTATTAAATGATAAAACAACTCATAAAAAATTTAATTCTGACCCTACATTATCAGTACAAAATAACATAAATGAACTAATAAATAAATTGTACAAAAATATGATAATCCCTATTGATTTAAAAAATAAATTAATTCTCCATAATGGGCAAGCACCTTATATTTATGGGCTTCTGAAACTGCATAAAAGTGATATACTTCTATAACCCATTGTAAATAATATTGAAGCGCCTACCTACAATTTATCAAAACTTTCATCAAAATCTATCAACAATATAATAGGAAAAAATGAATTGTATATGAAGGACTCATGCCATTTTAATTAGATTAAAAAAATCAATCCGTACCCGTAGATCATCTATTAATTTCCTTGGGCGTTGTTTCTTTATTTACAAATATACCAGTTGGTTTTGGTATTGAGTAGCATCAAAAAAGTTCAGCAAATATTAAAAATCACACAGCTCTAGATTAATCTGAATTTATAAATTCAGTAAAATTTTGTTTAGAATGAACTTATTTTCAATATGGTGAGCAATATTTTGGACAAATATTCTACACACCAATGGGATCTTCTATTTTAGCTACTTTTGCTAACCTAGTTAGAGAATGCCTAGAGAAACCTGTAATAAATTCATTAGATTTTCAACCCGTATTCTTTAAACGGTATGTAGATGATTGCCTAATGTGTGGTCCCAATGATAATATTCAGCACGTGATTAATAAATTTAACAATTTCCACTGTAAACTTCAATTTATTTGTAAAATAGAAGTGAATAAAAACATAAATTTCCTAGATATGAACATTAGGCATGATTCAGATGGAAAAATGAAAACTTCGTGGCTTACTAACGAAGCCTTACAGATCGCGCTGTTAAATTGTCCAACCCAGAGGACCGTCCCAAAAATTTGAAAATTGTTCGTAATACGCTGGAAATGAATGGCTACCCAAAAACATTTTTCAACCTCATCATTAAAGAAAGAATAAACAAAATCTATAATGGAACGTCATATATAAATAACATAAACGGTAATACAGATGATTTTATAACATTACCATACTTTCCGGAGACCTCAGAGAAAATTAAGAAATGTATAATAAAGTATGATATAAATGTTGCGCATAAACCTACTAACTGTGTTGGTAAATATCTTTCAAATCTAGAACCTTTAATACCTAGAGATAGTACTAGAAACGAAAACTTGGAATATTCCACAGCCACTGTTAAATATAGCGTAAACTCTGATGGTGGCTACTTGATAGCCGAAAGGTCCTCAGTACTTTAATAGTATTGTTAGTGGATAGGGGTGATTATTTCTTATCAATAGTATTTTAATTGATGAAATAATTGATGTCAGGGAAAGGAAATGTCGATATTTTTCAGAATGCGATTGGAATAATGATCCTTCGAGAGTTGCTGTTCGCGTATTATGCTGAAAACTATTCGTATTCATTCCGTGCGTTCGCTTCGCTTTCAGTATTTCGCGCTTTATCACTTTTCATGAAAAAATATGAATTCGTACCAAATACGAAAAATATAGAAGCCAAGAAAATATTAAGCAATATACTTATTAGTATTACACAGCATAGAAGCTGGAAAAAACGGATGTACGGAAATGAGAGAATGAAAAATAATAAATAACCTTCAGAAAATGTGTACGCGTAGAGGATACAGATGTTGACTTCAAACAAGACAACGTAATTCGCTTTTGGTTCGTACATCTCTGTAGGGTTAACAAAGATTACTTTTCAGATCAAATGTGAAATGACAGCATCACAGATTTTGTTTTCAGTGAGAATAACATATATTAATGCTCTTCTGTAAACCTTTTTCTTATGTGGAAAACTCCCTTTGCTACCTACTAAGATTCATTTGTTCTGGTTTCCAGCCAATTTTATCAAATATGCCATTATAGAAAATCAACAATCCATTAATTCATTCATTACTATTATTTTGATGGTAATTATTAAATTGTGGTCTCAAAAAGTCTTCCGAATTAAAATAATCGTATACCCGAATATCTTTATAAATCCAAGATTAAAACGTATAAATTGAATGATTTACTCTCAGGACTTTTGGATTACAAAGAATATATTCATGAATGGAAAAAATATTACAAATATGCATCTAGTGTTCTAGTGAAATTCAGATTATAGAAAAGGATGGAGTCAACTTGCTAAGAGTAGGCAGCTGTTTCGACCTGCTGGTTCTCGTAAGAACCCTGCAGCCATTTCTGTTTCCAACCTTTTGTATCCAAACGTTTCTTATATCTACACTTTACTTCAATTTTTCATTCGCTTTTCTTACATTTTCCGGTAAAAAGGAAATATGTGAATAATAAAACTAAAAATTACAAAAACCGACTTCCCAGAAATAATCAGGATATCAATAACCACTATAAAATTTAAAAAATTAATAACCAACAAAGCCTTCCTTATCTATATTTTGTGACTTCAAAGCATTTACTCTGAACACTTTTTTAGTAGATCTGGAACTTGTTAACTTCTCACCCATTCTTCTATCAGATAATATCGATGACAAAGTCAATATACTTAACATAATGTAACACTAATAAAGTATTAAAGAGTTCACACTGTGGATATATCATAACACTATTCATAAGATGATAAGAAATAATCACCCTTATCCACTAAAAGTACTATTAAAGTAGTGAGGACCTTTCGGCTACCCAGTAGCCATCATCAGAGTAAACTAAATTATAAATCAAAATGTGCTTGTTTAAATACTATTTGGGGATAATAATGGGTCACCCTCAGCTGGAGATAAATCGGACTTTAATAAATTGCTTTTTCGTTTATACATTTCGATCCCCTCTAAATTACCTAGATATTTGTCTGTACTGTGTTTTAAAAGTGATAAACTTTCTTGAGAAATGGTGTAACCTGTATTCAAAATATGTTCGGCTACCGCTGATTTTTCACCATTATTTTTCTTTCTATGTGCAAAATAACAAGTTAAAATGTTCCCTCTAGTTTGACACACATATCATTTTGAACACGTCTCACAATTGATTTTTTAAATCCCCGATTTGTCGAAATCGGTAACTTTATCAAAGGTGTTGCCTAATAGTCCAGCCAACGAACCGGAAAATGAAAAAAAAATATATATAGTAAGCTAGAATTTCAATTTTTTTTTGCCTTTTGTTCCTAATACTCCATAGATCATTCATGACTATAAATACCGCGGGGATCGACCTTTCTACCCCTCCAAAACGGGGTTTCAACCCCTCAGAGGAGCATTCTTATAAAAACAATCCAAAAGTCTAGAAAATTAATGAATTCAGAGCCGAAAATGACCCTTAGTATGTTTTTTGGGTCGCTGATCACGATTCTGCAGTTAGTTTTCTCAGAAAACTCCCTCCAGGTGGGAAATTTGGAAAATTTATATATAATATATAATTTATAATTTTGTTGTAAAAATGACCTCTAGAAGGTTTTTTGGGTCGCTGATCACGATTCCGCTGTTATTTTTCCCAAAAAAATAATAATGAAGTATAATTTTGTTGCCAAAATGGCCTCTAGTCAGGAAAAAAAGCTGATTACCTGTTTCTATTTCGACAATGACGCTCAGTGAATCAAATTGTCTATTAAGCGTATTCAAAAAGCCATGTGAATCAAAATCGTTACTTGTAATCGCGAAAATGTCTTCAACATATCTATACCAAACTTTTGGAAACTGATGCAATTTTGATTTTGAGGGGGTTTCAAGTTCGCTTAGAAAAATATTGGCCAAAAAAGGAGAGAGTGGATTGCTCATTGCACATCCGCTTGTTTATTCCTAGTAATTATTTGTTGAAAGTGAAATAATTTTGCTCCATACATAAAGAGGTAAGGATCATATATTCTGTGTAGTTTCTATCGGGGATATTAATATTTGAAATGTATAAACGAAAAAGCAATTTATTAAATTCCGATTTATCTCCAGCTGAGGGTAACCCATTGTTTACATCATCATCCCCAAACAGCATTCAAACAGGGACATTTTGATTTAGAATTTAGTTTACTCTGATGATGGCTACTTGGTAGCCGAAAGGTCCTCAGTACTTTAATAATATTTTTAGTGGGTAAGGGTGATTATTTCTTATCAATAGTATAACATAACACATTTTTCGATTTCCATGCCCCAGTAAGAACTATCAGGATTAGCCGACCAAAAGCTCCCTGAATTACTAATTTTATATAAAAAAAATCAGAGGTCGGGCTCTCGAAAAATATAAACACACGAAAGAAGTGAGACATTGAACTACTACAAAAATCTGAGAAACGGCTAAAGAATATGAATATCCATGCAACCTGGGTTATTCTGGATCATCTGAAAAACTATCAAACCATCAACAACTACTTCGTAAACTGGCTAGCTCATGAGAATAGCTAAACTGCTGTCTGAAGACTTGTTATCACTGTTCAACCTGGAGAACCAAAACTTTGTATCCAAATTCGCCGTTCGATAGAAAAATGAAATGCGACAGGTCTCGAGCTGGACAATGAAGGAGACACATTTAGTATACAAGAATGCCAAATAAGTATCATGAATTCGAATCATATTCTTCTGCTATTCGTTCTTCAGTGTTATAACTACGGTTCCTCTTGTGAATCTTCTCGTGCATCTAGAATGATTCCTATAATTGTCTTTTCTTGGGCATGCGTTGGAGAGCTCTATATTCAAGTTTTCCAAATTATTCAGTTCATTCCAAGTTGTTAGAAACTTTTAGCTAGTCATTTCTAAGCAACGAAATTGAAAATAACCAGAAGGACTATAAGAAATAAGTGTTCGTGTTCAAACTATAGTCGTAAAATGCCTTATCGCATTTATTGCGATATTTAGGGGATATCCCACGAACGCCATTGAGTTTTATGGACGCACGGCAGACATTAAGGAGCTACCGACGGCCGTTGAATCACAGCAGATAGCCACACTGGAGTCGAGACGCCGGCTGCGTGCGTCTGCACCAAAACCCATAAAATTTTATAGCTAAAACATCGACCCGTTGCCGGGGTAACGCGCACGTGTACAGTACATAGCAAAATAATACTAGACGCTAGCACGTGTTTTATGTCCATTTTCGTTTTGTTGAAGAGTGTCCCGTACCGGATTGACATGTCTTGAATTTTGATGGACCGCCTAAGGTTCAGTCAATATCTGGAGATAATGGGCTGATTTTGCTGGAATTTATTCATATTTTGATCTCACGAACTTTCGATTTAGGTTAAATAGACGACTGTTGATGTTCACGCTCATAACACCTTATCACCCTTATCCTCTAAAATTTATATTAATCAATTAAGCAATGTCCATCACCGAAATGTACAAAATTGAAATAAAAAAAATTGGTGTATTTGGTAGTTCAAAAAAACAAACTATATCAGCCTCAATACACTATAGCTTTAGGCACTTTTCGAATGAATGTAATCATCCCAGTTTAGGGCAGTCATCCGTTCGGGAATTTGTTTTAATTTGGTGGGCCCCCGGAGGTTAGTTCGGAATTGATCCGGAAAATTTAGAAACTAATTGAATGAACTTTTTTTGTTTGTGTGTATATAATGCATAATTTCAACGGAGAAAGAGTAAATGTGTGTTTATATGGAACGCCGTTTTGATATTTATTAACAGCAGGGTTATGGTTTCCAAATAAATGTACCATCCATTAAATCGCAACCAAGATCATAGAAAATAGTATGATTTTGTAGAATTGCCTAAATCATAAATCAGGTCATCTTAAAATAATTTTACTACATTTGGGGATGCTATTTCCATTCAAAACCTGTCGATTCCTTTGTATTTTAATTGAAAGCTGCTAGAGGGATTAATTTCATAACAATTACAGAAATTAATAGTGTCCACATAGAATGTTACCCGAATTTCTATGGTACTGGGAGTTCATAAGCTAGGGAAATTTCAATACCTACGAAAGTTAACATTTAATGAGCTTTTATCATAATCTATAAGAGATTCATTTCTATTGTATTCCTCCAGTTTTCGGCTCATTCAAATCTATAGGGTAATATAAATGGTTCGCTGAGGTCATATTAATCCAAATTAAAAATTTTTATATTCGACTAATATTTATTTTTTCCAATTTTTTTGGAAGTCTATAGTAAACCTTTGGATAGTTGGAATTACTTATAATAATATGTTCTCCAAGTTTTTTAAAGCGGTTCCGCGATGGACCTCCCATGATCTTCCCATGAGAGGGTGCTATTAGTGGTGATCCAGAGTATGGATTTGGAGGAATTCATAGGAATAGTTGTACCTGGCATCATCATAATAAGGATTGTAATTGTTATCAGTTCCACATTTCAAAATCGTTTGTCAGATCTTCATCAATTGCATCAAGCTGTCCCTGTTTCGCTCTTCTGACTTCATCAGATGGTATAGGGGCTCTGGATGAGGAGGCACTATGAAGTATACCATCATCTGCGAAGCTGTGGAAGGTACAGGATGTCACATGCAACAGATCGTTGATATGTATTAGAAACAAAGTTGGTGCCAAGAACACCAGCGTTAATTGAATCGGAGGATACTTGATCAAATGCTTCGGAGATTTTCAATGCTTCAGCTAGTGATTCCCCATATTTTTCAATAGATGTCTGTCATATATGTGCTACCTAAGCAAGTGAGTTTCCTGTTGAAAGCCATATTCATGATCTTGGAGCTCTCTAGTTATTAGGTGAGCTCGATTTTGATTGCTTCCTCCTTTACTTCTGAGTTTGTATGAGAAGGTGAACAACCTTTAAGACAATGTTAATCCTGGACACATTCCTGGAGAACAACAGGCGGAATTCCGTCTTTTTGGTCGACAACAATTTCAGGCGTATGGAAGCAATATTAAGAAGGTCCTTCCCTTGTGGATCGTCAGAGAAATTCGCTGTAAATATTTCAACAAACATTTTTTTATTGTAGTGTAGTAGCTGGTCTATCATCTTTAGGGTAGGGAATTAGCTGGAAGTGAAATTTCGGCCAATTGTCTAAAAGTTCAAAACGAACCAGACCCATTTGGGCATTCGATAGGTTTCGATCCTATTTTGGCGTTACATGCCTCTTTCGATGAGTCGATGAGATTTCATACATTCTTGGCCTCAAGATATTCTGTCCAGGCGCCAACGATAACCCCGATTACTTTGTTAAATAAATTTCAATTGTAAGCATGGTTAAATTTTGATTCACATGCTTATTTATATCGTTGCAAGATATCATGTCGTTATATTTTATTGCACTATTCAAATTTAATAATTAGCAAAAATAGAATTTTTCATGAATTCTCTCATTTATCAGTAATAGTAATTTCAATAGTATATTATTTTTCTTTTATCTGCATTATTACGTTATAGGAAATGAAAATCTTCCACCTTACTATAGAAATATTCAAATCTTTGCACCAATTTATATCATATGATATTTAATGACTTCCCATTTCAATTACCTTATGGGGTACTTGTCTTCTTAATTCAATCATTCCGAAACTAATAAAGTGGACGCATTTAAATGATTGTTGAATTTTTACGTCCTCGCTATTGACTGTTAAGCCATTTCTGATATATTGGAATTTTATGTTCAATATGGCCACAATTTATTTGAAGAATGAAACGTTATTCGTTTCCAATTTTATTTAACACGAGGTGTCTGCATACAATAAATATTTTTTATATGTAATAAATATTCCCAAGTAATCAAAATAATCTTTAAAACGATACGACTGACATCTGATGGACAGTAACTTAATGTGTTCATAAAAGATTAGTTGCAGTTGATTGATTTCCGAAATACTCACGAGAGGAGCGTCAATTTTCATTATTTACATCATTCTTTTGTTACCCAAGCAATAACGCGAATTTAATTATGCAAGTTATTTCCAATTTTATTTATCACGAGGTACAGAGTATGAAAAAATTTTTACAAAGAATGGAAAATCTTGTAGAATGTACACCTACTGAATATAAATATCGAAATTTTCCGAGCCGTTTTAATATTTATTTCATCGTGATCCTGCGTATTAAATAAACTTTTCATCCATTATTTTGATTTGCACGTTTCAATGTAATGTTCCATTTTTATTGCAAGCATGAACTTATTCATCTCTTAATTTCAATTGACACCAGCTATCTGTACATCATACAAATAGATGTAAATAATGGAAATTGACCCGCCTCTAGTGGAAACTTGTCATACTGTCCCGTGCGCTATAGAATATTAGCTGCCCGCCACTAGAGGAACTTCGATTTCCATTGTTTTGATCTATATTATATCGGAATTTTTACGGTATGCATCAACTATAATAAATAATGATTTGAAATCCAATTAATTATTTTTTCAAATAACAATATGAATGTATATATCATTGAAACAAGCAAACCGAAATAATTTCAATACAATATAAATAATTTAACGTCGAAATTCAGATAACATTGAAATATGACTATCAAATTATTTCAGCTCAAATGAAATGAGGGCTTGTAAGCTTGGGTTCGTTGAAATTTGCATATGAACATCATGGTTACATTAAAAATTGGCACGAATTGAAATAAAAAATATGAAGCCAAAATCGTGAGAGCTGGATATAATTATAGAAAATTGGTTAAAATGGAAATAGCAATTACATACAAATATGCATCAGCTGTTATATTTTCAAAGTAAATTCGTCTTCCATATTTCGATTCATATGGAATAAGTTAGTCAATATTCTTTTTATAATCATTATTATTTGGATGCTGTTTTAATGGAAAGTACGGCTCTCATAAAATTACATGGTATCATAAAAATTCGAATGCTAACAGTCTTCTACATTAAATTAAATTTGCAGGATTAACATTTACTCATATCGAACTACAATGCTCTTGAATTAATTCAAATAGTGACTTTTACCATATAAATGAAATTGTAACTTGAATAAACAATATTTTTAGTTTTAAAAATTGTACTTGTTCCACTTGCAAAATTAAATCTAGTTGCCAAAAAATAAAGTGGTAGGACATGATTATACATCAGGTTGGATATCAAAGAAATACACGCATGCATTTATTTTGGAATCCCATATAATAGCAGTCTACAAAAAAATTGAGGCGAATTGATTAGCTATTGAAAAATATAACAATGTCTTCATTAATAAGGGGTTGTCTATTTGAAGAGGAACATTTTTTCATATATTATGAACTGTAAAGTTTTGATTTCAATTCAAGAGAAGTAGTACGATCTCTATGATTTTTCTGTAGAGCTTAGAAATAATTTGGTTACAAGAAATAATTCCTTATGAGAACTGCAAGTTTTAAATTGAAAAACAATTCGCCTTAATTTCTATTAGAATTGCACTAAGGTGAAATTTGTATAAGACCTGGGCCTTTGTAATAAGTGTTCCTATAAATGCAAGCATATTATTACTTAAGTAGAGGAATTTTATAGGTCGAGTTTCTATTCTATGTAATTCAATTGTTTCCACTTTGTTACACTTTATATTTTAGGCCGAACACGAAGAGGACATTATTATATTCACAAAGAAAAATTGTTAAATAGTGTTATATTATGGGACGTTTTAATATTTATTAATAGCAAGCTTTGGTTTGAAAATAAATCGGCAACCAATTACTTACTTATCAAGTTGTTCATTACCAAAGAATAATGCATATAATTGAAATTGGTATAGATCATATATACCAATTACAGAGTATCCAGAGAAATAACTCAATTAAATATCAAAACGGCGTTCCATATGTTTACACTAATTACACAACAATAGACGAAATGAATGCGCGTTTGTCACTAGACAAACCAAATATAATTTCAATTTTGCGAATTTGAATTTTTTCCAGTTAATAAAAAAGTTATATTAAAGCCTTTAGGGAAAACTCAAAAATTTCAAAAGCCTGAAAGAGCAACTTCATTTCATAAAATGTAATAAGTTTATGTTTTTAAATTCTTTCATTATTATTAGATGGGTTAGTTTTTGTTGCTAAACAGAAAAAAGATTAGAAGTAGAATTAGATTATGATATATTTTTCCGATATCTTATTTTTTATATACTGAACTTAATACAAAATTCGTCGTTACTCAAACTACATCTCCTCAGCAGTAGTGTTAAGAAGAGGTGAACATATTTGTGCGTCTAGTTTCTGGTCTTAAGCAAATGTACTGTATTGTTAACTAAATTCTTACTGTTTTATTTTGCCCCACGTTGTGGTGACAATTATTAATTAAATTCTTATGAGTTTATTTTGTTTTATTTGTTATTAATAATTATATTTTGATTCTACCGGCTAGCTTTTTATATTTTTAATTTGATTATATTTGAACTTTGAATTAATGTTTATGAAGTTTTGAAGTTTATCTGAAGTTTATCTATAGAATAATTTTATATGGAATTAAACACAATGCTCTTTGATTTCACAATATTTAATTTCTATGACTCTTATTATCTCGGGTAATTCAATTTTATGTTTACAAAATCTATGACAGAACCTTAAAATCACTTTTACAACTAATATTTGTTTATACTGTTATAATCAACAATCTTCCTTTTACTTTACAGATAATACGGATAATATGATGTAGAAATTATAAACAAACTTACGTTTAGATAATATCCAAAAGTGTGTTTAACAATGTTGGCAATTTTCAATTTACTTCTTTTATAATTTCGTTGATTCACTTTTTACACAATACTATGCTATTTCACGATAATCACAGGTAACTAATTTTGGTTACTTCTTCTTGAGAATCAGGAACTGTTGATAATACTTTGTTTTATTCTTTTAGATAAGACATAAAACTTTTCGATGCTTTATTGAAATTATATTGAAGAATGGCAATCGTTGGATACTTCTTATAAATTGGAGGTTATTACAACCTTTTACTTGATGTAGATACTTGGAACACTCGTTGACTTTTAATAAATTTTATTAACTTCGGTTATTTGGAACTTATCGAAGTTTGGAACACTTGCGTTCACTGATGTTTATTTTTATAAACTTAAGTTAGAAAATTTTGGTTAGTTGCCAGAGAAGAACAGTCTCTACTTGGATATTAATGCAAACTAAACTTGGCTTTACTTTCAGACCCTTTTATAGGCCTCCAAAACCGACGCCAAGCATTTTCAAAATTAACCAATGAGGTGTTTACTTTTCATATCAAGAATGCCAAGTTAATTGTTGTTAAACTGACACAAGTACTCATTGTTACCAGACTGACACTAGAAATTCGTCTCGACCAATCAGAATTTAGTATTCTATAATTTTTGAATTATTGGAGATTTTCAACCTATTTTAATTGATAGTGATTCCTTCTTTTTAAATTAATATTGCCTACATTTTTCCCCACACTTTGGTATAATATAACCTATGATTGGGTTATTATTAATATGATTATTCCCATATTTATGGTTTTCTTGACAGTTACTTATTCTTAAATCTAATACATACTATATTATATCAATAACATTCTTTTAACATTACGTAACTCAAATTTACTAATCCTAACTTATATCTATAACATTATTCAATGTTTTGTACTATCTCATGATAGTTTTGTAATCACTTTAATTATGATTTCTGCCTTCGTTACACAGTACGTTTCTTCACTTTCACTGAAGTTCTTGTTTATCACTTCTTATTCTATTACATTGTTGTTTATTATGTTTTACATTGTTAATTTTAATATCCTAACTATTATTTAGCTTTTACTATTGTTTTTAATTCCATATAAATATCTTTTATTTGATCTTTTCTGATTTTCAAAGTTCGGTAAGTTATTATTTTTAAATTTTTTATTGTTTATGAAATGAAATCATAACAGTATATTATCTATCTTCTAAGTACTTGATGAATATATAAATATAAAATGAAAACAAATTACTATGTTTTTATTATTTCAGTATTTCAGTAACTACAGTTACTTACTTATAAGTTGTCCAATAATAAGTCGAAGTACCTACTATCAATTTCGATTATAGTCTTTGGATCAGGGATAATTGAAATTATTTGAGATAGAACCCCAAATATACGTATACTTTTTCGTGCATCAATGGTACAACTCTGAGATACGGCTATGTAACGGTATAAAAAATTACATCATAAATGTTTTGGGACAAGAAACAGTATTACTGTATTTATTTTAATATTTTCCAAACAATATGTATTATGGGAAGAGTTTAATTTTCACTACCTGATTTAATAAATAAATGTCACAGTACTTTATATATATATGAAAAAGTTATACGGTGTTAGAGAAGCTTAGCTACATTTATTTACTAAATTAGTGAAAATCAAACTTTTAATAGTTGTTTTATTTAAGTTTAGAATGGATTTTCATCACGTAATAAAAATGGTTATAACCTATAAAACAAACGAAAAATATAGGTTTCAAGAACAAAAAATATGTATAATAAAAATAAAAACAAAAAGTTGTCAATCAGAATCTGAAGAAGTTTTTGTACCTTTATGGCATACTTTGAATTGTTATAATAATTATATATTAATTATATGTGATAATAAATCTGTAGTATAGCCTTGTACTTGTAAATACTGGAGTTTAAATATTTAAATTTGGCTTTCGAAATAGGAATTCGAACAGTGTAAACTGTTACTATCAGTAACGGTAGCGTTCAGATTTTTTCTATTTCTAGTGGTTTGAGCATCCGGTTTTTTCTCATGTCGGAAAAGTCAAGTTATGGTGTTATATTTTAAACACGATTGCTTGTAGAATGTCATTAAACTCTTTTACAAAATGCGGTTGGGTGCCCTGAAACAAATTGTACCAAATATGGAAAAAGAGGGTTTCAGCATTAGAGATGCTAGGTACTAATTAAAAAATTAATATACAGGATGTCCCAGGTTTTAGTAGCAGAAACAGTCGATAGAAAATTTGATTTTGAGAAAAAAAAGCTCTCATTAACATACAGGGTGTCCTCGAACTGCGTGGCCAAAATAAAACCGAAGATTCTTTGATTCGAAAAAAAGTTGCTGAGCCTTTTTACTTTTGCCTCAAGTGTCTTGTTTACCCGGTAGAGGGCTTCAAAATTGCAAAAATAATTTTGTTTTTTCGGTATAACTTGAGAACGTGATTAAGAACTTTTACAATATTTAGCAGGTGAGTTACTGTCAATAATGGCCATTTTTGAGAGTGGAGCACAGAGCCTTAGAGAACATAGAAATGGCTCAAACTTGAGGATGTAACGGGAAAAGTGTCCAGAACTTTTTTGTGGTCAATGTAATTCAATCGATATTTCTTATGCTAATTAGATAGCTAATCTAATTTGAAAACTTTTCTTACTCTTAGAAAATTTTGATAAAATCAACGGATTAGTTTGAAAAAATTAATTTTCGAGTTTCTGCAATTTTGGCTTACTAATTTTACTTGATTAAAATACCTTAGTTGCCTTTGATTTTCTAATGTCATTTTGGCATTTGAAGAATTTATTCTCAAAACTGTCAGTTTTTACTTTGCTTTCCGTAAAAATTTTATAAAATTATGGCTCAAAATTTCACTAACACTGAAATGGTTGATATGTTATTGATTTATGGACTTTGTCGTTGCAATGGCCGGAGAAGGGAAAGATATCCGCATCGCAGAATTCCAAATCGGCAAACCTTCGCGAAACTGGCAAATTTGAAGCAAATCGCAGAGAAACTGGACGCAGACGGACAAGAAGGACGTTAGAGCTCGAAGAAGAGATACTGGAAGCGGTTGAAACTGAACCTGGGATAAGCACACTACGTTTGGGACTTCGTATTGGAGCCCCGAAATCATTAGTTCATAATGTACTGAAAGAAGAACTGTTGTATCCCTATCATATTAAAACAGTTCAAGACTTATTGCCCATGAATCCAGGTCATCGGCTAGATTTCTGTCGGCTTATTGTCCAAAGACAAAACGCAAACCCCAATTTTTGTAGAATTCTGTTCACGGACGAAGATACTTTCACGAAATGTGGTCTTTTTAACCTCCATAATGAACATTTCTATGCTGATGAAAATCCTCATGAAACGGAAGTTACATATTTTCAGAATCAAACTAAAATCAATGTTTGGGTTGGAATTGTGGATAACTTTATTATTGGCCCTACCGTTATACCCGATCGATTGAACGGGGAGAACTACTTGAACTTTTTGGAACAAAGGCTACTTGAACTGTTGGAAGACTTGCCCTTACACATTCGTCGTGGCCTGGTTTATCCATGATGGTGCACCTCCTCATTTCACATTAGCTGTGAGGTGACATTTGAATGCGGAATATCCAGATCGCTGGATAGGTAGAGGACACGATGCACCAGTGAACTGGCCAGCCCGCTCCCCTGATTTGACGCCCTGCGACTTCTTTCTATGGGGCGCTTTGAAGTCGAAAGTTTATGTAGCTCCAGTAAACACACGAGAGGAATTGTTGCAACGAATTAATCATGAAGCGGATTTATTGAAGAATGATCCTGAAGTACTAGCCACAGTTCATTTCCAATTTCTTGAAACGAATTAATTTGTGTATTCAGGAAAATGGGCAACATTTCGAACAATTGATGCCTTAGCGATTTCCAAAAAAGTTTTGTTGTTTCTTTTAATTTAGCATTTGTTTTTCCTAAAATAATCACATCGTTTCCCCATTTCTATTGTTTTTATTATTCGTGTTTTACCGAGATATTAACCATTTCAGTGTTAGTGAAATTTTGAGCCATAATTTTAAAAAAATTTTACGGAAAGCAAAGTAAAAACTGACAGTTTTGAGAATAAATTCTCCAAATGCCAAATTGACATTAGAAAAGCAAAGGCAACTAAGGTATTTTAATCAAGTAAAATTAGTAAGCCAAAATTGCAGAGACTTGAAAATTATTTTTTTCAAGCTAATCCGTTGATTTTATCAAAATTTTCTAAGAGTAAGAAAAGTTTTCAAATTAGATAAGCTATCTACATAAAAAATATAGAGTGAATTACATCGACCACAAAAAGTTCTGGACACTTTTCCCGTTACATCCTCAAGTTTGAGCCATTTCTATGGTCTCTAAGGCTCTATGCTCCGCTCTCAAAAACGGCTATTATTGACAGTTTCTCACCTGCCAAATATTGTAAAAGTTCTCCATCACGTTCTCAAGTTATACCGAAAAAACAAAATTATTTTTGCAACTTTGAAGCCCTCTACCGGGTAAACAAGACACTTGAGGCAAAAGTAAAAAGGCTCATCAACTTTTTTTCGAATCAAAGAATCTTTGGTTTTATTTTTGCCACGCAGTTCGAGGACACCCTGTATATGCACAGACGCTTAGTTTTTGAAATTGATTAAAAAAAATTTAGTTTTTTTCGAATATCTCTGGAACCGTTCATCGTACAGAAAACAGCTTGTGTAGGCATTTTCTACTCATAGTAAGCTATGTTTTGTGCGATAAAAAAAAATTTTTTTAGTCATAATTGGTGAAGAATTTGAAGGGGTAGTGGGTGTTTTTCTCCCCACCTTCTACGCCACTGGAAAAAGTGTGGTTTTGAGACAACCACTTGAATTGCCAATGTTTTCTACACAAAAAAGGTATTCTTGGTCATAAGCTCTAAAGTTGACCGTTTTCGAGAAAAATTTACTTTTATGTTGGAAAACATTGTCAATTCTTTGAAACAAAATTAATTTTTTACTAATTAAACAAATTTTACTTAAAAGTTAGAACAAGTAACAAAACCAAAAAATTGACCATTGGCGGTTCAAATGGTTGTCTCAAAACCGTACTTTTTCCAGTGGCGTAGAAGTTGGGGAGAAAAACACCCACTACCCCTTCCAAATCTTCACCAATTAATTTAAAAAAAAAAAATTATGGCACAGATCATAGCTTACTATGAGTAGAAAATGCTTGCAAAAGCTGTTTCCTGTATCTCAAAGACTAAGCGTCTGTGCATATATGTTGATAGGAACTTTTTTCTCAAAACCAAATTTTCTATACTGTTGAAGTTCTGCTACTAAATCCTGGGACACCTTGTATATTTCTGTAACTTTTGTAAAGTTCGAGAAAACTCAACTCAATCAGTCAATGTGGAACATTGCTCGGATTTCTTGGTGGGACATCTATTATTATTATTAGATGGGTGGCGTTAGATGTTATGGTTCTCTCTAGCATTCTGTTACTCGGGTTATTTAGTATATTGGGCAGAACGATCGCATAGTAACATTGCAAACTTTTTCGTTCCGCTGATGAGCTTGATGAGAGAGTGAATCAGTTGTCTCAAACTATTAGATTGTAATGTTACTGATGTATACTAGAGAGACATTATCATAAATCAAAAGCCTGAAATGAAAATACAAGAAAATAGTAAAAATGAGGAATCAGTAAAATTAACCCACATCCTTTTATCATGAACTAGTTGCTAATCGATTCCAATAATTATTAATTCCCTAAACGAAATAATTATTATGAAGACGCAACGTAAGGTTTTTATCGCGATTCTTAAGCAATGCGCGGAAGCACGGCTATGGAATTAATGCATCCTTTCAAATCACCTGGTCTAAACTGGTACTGGCAAGATAAAAAATATTTTGCGTCTAAACACTCACTTGCCCCGAGTAACTAACATGGCTAGCTACTGATACAAGTAACTTAACCAATGTAAACGCCGCATAAATTCCTCCTCATCTAACAAACTATCAGCATATAATTCAATGACACAAAGAGCCTTTTCACTTCCTTTCCCCTGAAAACTTCAATGAAGAATTGAATATAATGAAGGTTATAATCATCAACAATGGATTTCAACCTGAAATTATATCAAAAATAAAATTAATAGAAATTAACTTACTCAAGTATGTATCCTTTTACGAAAACATCTGTTTCTCAACAAAATACGTTTCCCTAATAACATATTATCGATCTGTAATGGAAAAAAATATTTTATCGAAACATATTCTAAAGGTAGGTAACTTCAAATCTGAAAATAAATTGTTGCATGTTTTGTTCAATAAGAGCGCCAAATTCCGAGGTTTTTGTTAAGTTTTGTAGAAATAAGGTACGTTTTCAATTTTCCCTAAATTTGACGACCTCAAATTTGTACCTTTAGCAGAAAAATCTGATACATTTTGAAGTGTTATTTGTGTAGTTGTATTCAATTTATATTTGACTATGAATATTTTATGTTCTACTATGTTTATTCATTCATTTGTATCGTTTTGAAGATGATACGCTAGTTGTCGAAACTATGGTTACGTCAGTGTTTCTATAATATAAGTCGTAAGAACAAAGTAGGACTTACTAATTTTCAGTATATATTAAACTAGCTGTTGTCCCCGGGCTACGCCCGTAGAAGAAGGCGTCGGCTGCGCCGCCGCAATATTATTCTTCAAGTTTCAATACTTAATAAAAATACTTCTGACTAGAAATAGGTAACGGCGTGGAAAGACGTCAATTTGTACTCTATTCCATGTGAAAGTTTATTTGAATTGCCAGGGATATCTATTATATGGAATGGTCTGTCATGGACATTATGTGACCGTCACTGTATCAGTTGTTTGACATGTAAACGTTGCCTGTCTTGTAGATGGGATATGTGTTGTCTGTCATAGCATAGATAGTCTGAACTGTGATAATGATTCATTAATCTATGGATCTGTTTGTCATGTAAATTGATTGATTATATTTGCAGTCACAAACGTCAAATATGTCGAATCCATCCCGTTTGGGATTAAGTTTTGATTTATTTAAAACCTCGATTGCGCATTTTATTTTTATTTTTTCATTGAAAGCACTATAAATATTTCTCCTGAAAGTATTATCTTGAAACAATTCACATCCAATACATATATTCAATGATGAACATTTTGAACTTTTCTGAGTTGTTAAGGTGTGCTTGTCTTCTAAATAGCCACAGTTTTACTAGTAATTTAAGCTCTAACACACGCTTTATGTCCTCCCATCAAAGTTTTGTGTAAGTAAAGTAATATAGATTGTTTATCACATCATAAAATTTTACCGTTCTATATGTAAGATGAAGATGTATTGTTCCTCATAATTTTCGTAACTATGTAATATATGATATACAGCATATGCCGTATGTTGCGTGTACAAAACAATATTAGTAGAGATATCGATCACATTCAGTAGGGGTCCCCTCAAGTTTCTACGAAGGCATTGTCTTTTTCTCCGATTCGCTCTATCAACTTAAAGAGCGGAAGTAACACATGACATTCTGAAAAAGTTGGTGTTATTAGAGAAGAATTCTAGTATACAGGAGATAGATGACACAATATGTTTGTTAACAAAACAATAAAATTAGAGATATTGATCATTCTTAGTAGAGTTCCGTCGACTTTATTGAAGACATTGTCTTTTTCTCTCGAATCGCGCTGCTTGTAGCAGCACATGGCATTGTGTAGAAGTTTGAGATATCAGACCATCAGAGGAGATTTTTTCTAGACAGAAACGTTAGAATACCGCGAAAGATTTAGTGTCAATGGTTTTAAATCAAACTTGAGCTTCATGTGGTTTCTATGACTAAAAGTGCTAGTGTTAGTTTACAGAAATAACCTGAAATGAACCCAATAACGACTACGACGCCAATGAAAATATCATATTACTAGAGTGCAGGCTTTCAATTATAGATATTCATCCCAGAGCTTTATATGAACATTTTTCACTGAAATAGACGATGCAAACAATAGATTAACAACATTAAACATTTTATTGAACTGAACTTTGTAACCACGCTAATTGGAGAAAATTAAACTATTCAAACTACCATTAATATTGTAAATTATTTCTTTTTATCGAGGGTTTTCTCGAAATTAACACTGCCATATTTGGTAACAAAAAATTGTTTTATATTAATTTGGATGATTTTGTGAAATAAAATTGGCAAAATTAGTAAGTTGATCCATGAGTACGTATTTCGTGCTTATTGTACTTATCGATGAGTTTGAGATGTTCGAAATAAGAATAATCATAAGATTTGAGGGTCAATTAGAAGCCAATCATATTTTTCACTCAAATGTTCACTAATTAGGGCGCCCTGAGCTAACACTATTTAGGGGGATACTGAATTAGCCATATAACCCAACTTTAGGTTAGTTGCATTCCAAAATTAGCCTTTTATAAAGAATTGTCTCTGATTTAACAATCACATAAAAGATGCAATTCGAAAATCTCAAATTCAGAGGGCCACTATTTTAAAAAGGTTTGACAAAACGGTTAGAACGTTATGAATCTGAATTTAAGATTTGCGGGATTATAGTTGTTACTGTTACTGAAATAGAGGATATATATATAAATGTATATGTCATAATAATGGCGGAGCTCACTGAAAAAAAAATATAATACTAAGTAAGGCATTTCTTAAATTAAACTTTTTAAATAATTATTGAAAGCTGAAACATGTCAAATAGAGCACAAATTAAATTGAAAGAAACAATATAAACCTTTACACACTAAAATTTATTTCTTAAATTTTACAATTGCTTCACAAAAAAAAGTAGATTATATGCACTAAATACACAATATGCATCAATATATGCAAGTTTTAATCGTTTTCAAAAATAAAGTCTCAATAAAAATGTACAAACATTTTTACTGTTTAAAGTTTTCTTAATTATTATAGCTTTTTTATAACAGTAAACAATCATAAGTTTTCAATATTATCCAATGTATTATTATGTCTTCGAACCATTACAATCAATTTATACGAAGGAAAAGATCTTTCAACGTGACAAGATGTAATAATAGATGCATACTCAAAGCTTGAAATTAAAGCCGGATCCATGTTTACTGCGTAAAATTTTCCATTAATGATATACCTTATTTGCGACATGGGATCTGTAGAAAAATTTACTTTCATGAATGACATTAATAGACTGAACGTTCACGAATGGAAAAAGAGTTAGTGAAGGTATTTTATTACAGAAAACATCAATTTAAAAAAGTATAAGCTACATGGTGTTAATTTTTTTTTTGTTTTGAGGTAAATCTACAATTCGCTTCTGGCAATTGGGAATTATTTTTTAGAGAGAGTATTATTTAATAGTGTACTTAAGCTTTGTCACAAATATGGCAAAAAAAAATATATCGTCTATAATTTTTAGTTCAGAATTGTCACCAATCCAGTTTTTTGAAAGAAATAATTCTTTTGGCAACAAATTCAATTACTTATAATTTTACATTCCAAAGTTTAGTTAATTCCTGTCTGCGATAAGCAACAACAAATGATATAAATTTCATAGAATCAAAATTACTAATACAAATTTTAATTTATCTTCAAAATTTGATAATCATGGAAATTGTATTAATATGAAAAGAAATGAAATAAACAGAAAAATAAAATGTAATGTTTTCATCTGTGTAACTGATGTTTAGAAATAGACCTTTATTCTAAATTAAATACAACACATCCTCTGCATATAAAGATTGATGCTTGTCCAAATTCATTCACGAAATTCAACTGTTTGGTTTTTAGATTTAAAAGTATAATTTAAATCAACAAACATACTATTCTAGGATTCTAGGAAACAACTATATATTTTACTATGACAGTATAGCTCCTAAAACAGGCAATATTCCTAAGTAAACTCCAGTAAAATATGTTATATTTGAATTGAAATTATTCTTTTTATCAGACTTTGAACTTTAGTTTTAGTTAGCAGACAAAACATTTCTATACAAACATATAATAAGAATTAATGTGTTGATAATTGAATTGGTAGATATTTTCGCTAAAGAAACAACAATTTAGACATTAAGGTGCCAAATGTTGTATAAAATTGATTACCTATAACAGAAAATATAATAAAAATAAAATTTGGCTTAATGGAAATTGAATTTTACTTACAAAAATGGTCTAATTTTTATTATCAAAGGTTTCAGTTCAATTATACCTAATTAAAATTATGAATTTTCTAATTGATTATATGAAAGAATAACTACTTTGTTTTTATACCACTTTTATTAATAATAACGTGAAAACGTAACTATAGTTTCAACACCGAAGTCCCATTATCAAACAATTATTTATTATATATTAAAATTATTATAATTGTTTCTAATTGTTTGATAATGGCACTTCAGTGTTGAACGTTTTCACGTTATTATTGATAAAAGTGGTATAAAAACAAAGTAGTTATTCTTTCATATAATCAAAATGATAAATTACTATAAAGTAACGGCTTCCACCATCGATTTTTTTTTTAATTTTCTAATTTTTCAATAAAAACTAAATAGGCGTTCCATAGTTTAAATTTAAATTGGGAATTATGAATTTACGTAGTAAATGCAGAAACGACAAACTATAGAACATCTCAAGTAATCTATACTTTTCAAGGCATATTCTTTTCACTGAGTACTGTAACCTATATACCATTTGAATATGAAATCAACATGTTTTGGTTTTCAACTGATGCGGGTGTAGGTGATTTTAAAACTGCCCTAAAAATGTGTAGTTCATCCAAATTTTCGCAAATAAATATTATTTTGTGGCTAATGGCCGCTAGTTATGAGACAATATCCATTTAGTCAGTAATGCCGTTTGATCATAGCAAAAATTGTGTTAAAGAAGGAATTTACATTTAGCTAACTGTGTAGAAGGAAATTACTTGGCTAACTACTTGGCGTATGATTTGTATGAGGTGGGCATTTTGCAGAAGGCACTTGAGCTATTATTAGTAATATGATCATTGAAATAATTAATCATTTAGAGAATTGAATGCGGTCGAGTATATTGCGTTGAAAAAGGACAAATTACATTTTGATTTGACATTGTTATGAAAATAGATTGCCAGAGATGTGGGAATGTAAAATCTGCAAAATTGTGTTTTTTTTTCAGTAGTTTCAGTATTTTGTATTGAAGGCGATTGCTCTAGGTAATCTTGTGATCCCCAGTTGTTTGTTAGTATTTTGATACGATATACAAATACAAGCACAGGTTACAAATACGCCTGCACTCTGCTACTCTGCATGACATTCATTACAATTACAAAACTGAAACAACAATCGTAGAACAATGAACATCTCTTTGAACAATACCTTGAATAACTAATAACTATAACATCTGAACTTTGATGATTGCTGCCAATGGAATCAAAATTACTAGGGTAAGGGAACTTTTCATTATATCGAACAGCAAATTATAGCTATTATTTCTCTAGAACTTCAGAGGTAAAGACTATCACCAACTATCAAGTGAATAATAGCTATTGAACTAGTCAACTAATGAACCCTGGTTGTTCAGCCTCACTGCGCTGCGAGCCATCGTTCAAGAACTGTTCATTAATTGGTATATTAATTCTCTAAATAGCGTTCGACGTTGATGTATTTCCAGATTTAGAATCAGTTGTGGATTAAACATATATATTCAAACTTGAATAACAATATATTGTGAATTGTTTCATCTCACACTGGCATCCTTAGAAAGAGTTATGAAATGAATAAAGAACACTTTATGTTGCACATGATAACTCCTATGATTAATGTGTTCACAAAACTACCTTAGAATTTGGTTTATAATATATTGAAATTTCTACAGATTCTAATAGATATTATATTCTTGTTGTACGTGCGAAATATCTAGTTAGGTAAAATTATGATTATTTTGTAAGTGTGGAGCGTAATTCGAATGATATTTCGGATGTCTATAACTTGTCAAGTGTTCTTGGTGCTGAGCACTGACACTGGGTCCTATCTAGCCAATGTATACAGCAACGCAAAGTATCTTTCTTTGACTTTGAATAATTAATAGATCTTTATAAATTGTTTGAAGATTCCAAAGCAACTTGTTTATTCTGGTTTCCTTTTTATCCAGACATTATTATTTGATTGCTTACCTCTTATATATGTTGAACCTTCAACATTTGTTGTTAATGAAGTAACAATTTCGGACTATACTATATATTTAGAGGTTCCATATTCAGTCTTTCTTCTAGAATATTGTTATGATCATGGTTATCGCAGATGACCCTATATGTAGAAAATTCAGAAAGGTGAAAGAACTGCCTCGCACATCATGTTGGGATGCCCAGCTTTGACATGCTTCAGGCTTTCGTTATTTCGCGAAGCAAATCTGCTTCCAGAGGAACTTATGTAAGCCAGCATAAACAATATTCTGGGTTTCTGCCGGGCCACAAACTTGCTAGAATAGAATAGACTTCTGATCGTGGGGCGCACAATAGGCCCAATCAAGCAGCCAAATGCATCTAGGGCTTAAATCTGTGCCCTTAATGATGATGATGATGTATCCACAGTTGTAAACTCTTTTAGTGTATTAGTTAGGATTATCTTCAATTTTGATTATTTGAATTTGCAAAGAATTTATATTGTAAGTTTCAATAGTGAATTCAATATTCTTTGATCATTAATTTATTATCCAGTTCCTAGTAATTCTACATGTAGTAAGTAACCGTCAAAAGTCTAGGATTATCCTAAATCTCGAACTTCAAATCAGTACCTATTACTTGAAAGTTGATCTCCGACATATTATAACTAGTAAGTAAATTGATTAACTAAAATTTTCCACTTGATTAACAATATCAATATATTGACAATTATTGTGACATCCTCAGAAATAGTTATTAACTGAATATGTGGTCAAACAACTGTCAGTGCCATATTGTGTTATTCAGAAAATCTCAGTCATTGCTGTTTCGTTCATCGCAAATTATTGTCTTAACCGTAAGGGCACTACGTTATTTTGCTCTGCGTGAAATACGGCTTGGGGTAGGTTAAGACCCCCACACTTTTTGTAGACAAACTATTATAAAGCGTCTTGCAGAAAAATATTTTTATTGAAGTAAAAAAACAGAAAAACAAAATACACCCTTAATAACACAATAAATAAAAAAACACTTCTTTGCCCAGCCCAGCAATTTTGGTAACTGCACCACATTTCCCATAGTTATTGCAAATTAACTGGTCACATGTATCGCATTCCACCTCAACCTTTTTGTCGGCAGTTCTGAGACAGAGGCTCTTCCGAGCTTTCGCATTTGTCGTTCTGGCTGTGGGGTTCGCTTACTTCGGTGAATGTCAACCCTACATGCCTGTATAGCTATTAACACGGGTTGATTATTTACGTACTTACGGAACCAATGTCAGCAAACTAGAGAGAATACAGTTTTAATAATGCAAGCTTCTCACTCCCTATCGTTATTTTCAGCTGTCCCGGTGGGTCCGGTTTGTTTCTTCTAACCATTGTCGAAAGCGAAATCTTATCTGGTGACAAAATAAAAAAAATATTTGTGGTATGACACCGCAGCCAGTATAGAACAGTGGAGTCATTAGATCCACCACAACTCGCGTTTTTTGGGTTTTCCGGTTATCCATTTGGAACCTTTCAGGTATAAATTTGGAAATTATGAAGATAGGACGTCTCAAAACAGCCAAGACCCAAATCTTTACCCCATATTGTGCAGCTTGGATTTCGTAACTATCGAAACAAGCAATTATTTCCGATCACACTAACTGTATGTGATTCACCTAGCATAAAACTTTTCTTATAGTTGAGATAAAAAAAACTAATGTCACGAGAATAACCCAAATACTTTCAGTTCCAGCCTAGGAATACATGGAGTTGCATTGTATTGGCTGTCTCTGGCCTGTGTGCAACTTCATTTGATTCGAATACATCTTCACGAATTCAAAATGATCTTCGTCTTCAGACACAATCTTGTCCTTATCTAAATCAACACGATCTTTATCAGATAACCTCAAAATCTCATCATCAAGTTCTCGATGCGTGAGCGGGGCTTCACGAAAATAATCATAATTGTTTGTTGTTGAAAAACTAAACTTGCAACCAATAATTGTACTTATAACAAGCAAGTTTGCCAACAAAATTGCTATTGGCTATTGCAACTAAAATGAGAATCATAGAATGATGGATGATACATCGAAATAATCGTTAACTGAAATAAATAGACTACATTTTTGGGGCCCAAAAGGAACCTCAGCCGTTCTTTAAGGGTTAGGTAAATAGTTACTGTCTTGCAATGTTTGATTGCACTATGTCATTGTTAGTAGCTATCGCCTGCGGCTAGGCTTTGCCGCCTTAAGCGTTCCCTACGCCATAAATGTTTTCATACCCAATTTTTCCCCCAGATACTACCTTTGACGGATTGGGTCTAATAAAATATCGCCTTGTGGTTGAAAATAAAAACATATCTTATGTGGGGACATTTGGTGTGGTTATTTGTACAGACATGCTTTTTCCAAGCAGCGAATTCATTTTCAATCTTGGGCGATTAACAACCATCAACAACTAAGTTAACAACAAATTTAATGAAGTAATTCATTGCATTGGGATACTTAGTGAAACATTTATCCACTGGTTTCACTAGAAATTTTGCCAAGGTGATATTCATATCTCGGCTAGGAAAATATATCGACCACAACAACTAGCCGTGCAGTTCATTGTTCCGCGTATGAGTTCGAGAGAGTGCAACAGCTGTCCGGAATTATTAACTGAAGTGTTACTGGTCGATCTAGAGAAAAATAATTACCTATATAAACAACTGAATCACCAATCATTGTAATGTATGCCGTCGTGCAGACAGTCCATGCTTTTCTCAAGGAGCGACTTTTGTAGTATGACGATGAATTTGCAACTCGTCTAAAGTCTGCCCACTGCTCAGAGACATAATGCATCATTATGCAAATTAATATTTCAATCTGTGCATTATATAAGGGTGTAGGTGTTATTAAGTAACCAACAGATTATCGCTTTTCTATACGTAGAGATATGATTTTAGTATGATACATATTTACATCGGTTTATACCTTGTTGGCGAACTCTACTACATCTCTAAATAAAACACGAAGCACATACTTTCTATATATTTACAGTTCTTCGCGAGAGTCTCTCAGGTATGCGCAATCTCGGCGTAATAAATCTGATCTTGCAGGTTCGATTTTAGCTTTTGACTTTAAACATTTTATTTATTGTTGCAGGGATCGGAGAAACTTCAGTTCAATTACAAGAACCTGAATCGGCTTCTTTTATTCAGAGAGGAAGTGACGTTATACTAAGGTGCCATCTGGATGCTTCCGGAGACATTCGTTACGAATGGTTTCGGTAAATACGTTTTTATTCTCGTTGACCATCCATACATGTATCTATACATTCAAATGCAAATGCCTTATAGGTAAGAAGAACAATAGTACAATAAAGATTGAATATTAATAAAATTTGTTAACAATATTGTTTTGAGATACTATCTAGAATGAGAATGGTGGAAGAGTCATTATAAACTATCAATTTGTTAAGCGAATTGAATAGTAAAATTTAAATACAACACAAGTTAACAAATTACTATATATTTACATTTGTTACACCACATAGTGACATCCTCAGAATGAGCTATTAACTCTACACAATTAAGATATACTTCCATACCTTGGTCTAGGTGTCATGACATACCTAGGCAGTTCAGAAGAAAAACATTTTGAAAATTTGTCTTATACTAAGATAAGATAAGAAATAATATATATATAGAAAATATTTAGGTATCGCCTATATTATATTATGTATTATGGTTATACTAAAGTTCCCCAAGTTGTGGTGATCACTTTATTAATGGATTAGTAGTGATAGTCACACGTTATGAACAGCTATTCCATTAGTGGTTGAATACATTATTATCAATTTATTGTTTTTTAAAGCCCGGCAGTTGAGATACACTTTATTATGCTTTTGAGGATTTAATGTTGAACTGGCCCCTACGTTGGATGCCACTTATTATGTCTATAGAACTTGATTTTATATTTAATTTATACCCTGGCTAGTTTCTTTAATAAGGCTATATTTCTAATTTGCTTCCACTACTATTATTTTCAACTTGCAGTGATCTATCTCAGATCTTGCAAATTAATATCAATTTGTTTTGAATTAGATAGATCAGATAACCCTTCAAATAGGTACCCTCAATGATTGATATTATCACTTACCTTTATTGGTCATCTGCTTCTTAGGAAACCTGTTTAATAACATTTAATTATCATACTTGAATTTCATCAGTTTCAGTTACTAGAAATTGTGCTATTTGTATGCATGACCATAGATTATCTACAGAGACAATCTTATATTGATTCTGTTTCACAGAACTCCTATTCTAATACCATTTAATACTACCGGGATATCAATAATTATCTTGGTCAAGGGTGGTTGTGGAATCTAAAACGTGTGTCTTACTTAACGTTTGAAATAATTATGTCACTGTCACACTGACATCATCAATAACCTACAAATTTCATACCTATCTATTTCAGTTGTAAAACATTAATGAACTACAAATTATGAAATAACGGTTTTAGTAACAAGAGAAACTAAATAACAGTAATTGTTGGAAATGTCCCCCGTTTTGTTCGATGCACAAGTTGACGCGCATCCTCACGCTGTGAAAACCGTTTTGCAGCATTTCTGGCGTTATGGTTGCACATTGCTGAACTATTCTTTGTTGATGTTCTTGCAAATTATTTACCGGAATTGCGAAAATCTTGTTTTTCAAGTAAGGAAATATAGAATAGTCCATAATTGTTTTCTAACTGAAATAAATAGGTATGCAATTTGTAGGTTATTAATGATGTCAGTGTGACAGTGACATAAATATTTCAAACGTAAAGTAAGACACACGTTTTAGATTCCACAACCACCCTTGACCAAGATAATTTTTGATATCCCGGTATAACAATGATTCTTGACTCAGGTATGAATTATATGTAAATTCTTGGGAAATAGGTAACATTAACACATATGTCACCTATATTTTCGTCTTTACGCAAGTTTCGGTTAGACGACCACCATCAGAAGAAGTTTGAAAACTAATTTGAGGCGCTAAGCGCAGGATAACTAATTGCTCTAAGCACTGAGCGTCTTTATCGCATTAATTTCATTTAAAAATGTCTACGTCGTAACATTTTTGATTGAAAAAAATGCGATAAAGACGCTCAGTGCTTAGTGCAATTTGTTTAAGGAAAAAATATTTCATCTTTTCAAATAAGGCATCAGTTCGTGCTGTAAAATCATGGAATTAAGGTTCAAATTTGAAAAAAGGATTGAAATGTAATCTCGAGTTTAATTATTTGAAAACCTCCCATTGAAGTTAAGTATCCCATACTTCATCAAGAAGATACAGCGAACTATTTCTTTATTTTAAAATTCTCAAACTACGGAGTGTGGAATTCAAATACAAATCAAATACAAACATCGTTGATGAGAGAATAAATTCATTTGACATTAAGTCCTACTTTTCCTAATGATTAATAAAATATATTTTTAAGATCTCTCAATTCACAAATTAATGTCATAAATAAAATTAATTTCTTGACAATTTACTAATAGTTGTATGTTCTCTAAAACACCAACTGTATATCTAATCATAATGACCATTTTATTATTCGAGCAGCAATGCAGAACGCTTAGTTAAAAGTTCAAGATTGGAAATAAAGAAGAAACGTTTGCATATAAAAGCCGTGGAACCTCAGGATAATGGAATATACCGATGTACAGCTAAAAATGATGCCGGTATCCAATACAGTGAGAAGAATTTTGCGTTAGCAGTTGCAGGTAAACAACTAATAGTTTAATAAAAATAAACTGTGATCAATCGATCACGTGACTTACCTCACTATTGTTAGGAAACTACCTTTCGGACACTCCTGCGTATCAAATGCATATGATTGCAGGAACAGAAAATATATCGGAAAATAAAATTAAAAGTAAAAAAAGATTTTGTAAGATAAGCTTTAATTGTAAGTGTACTAAAAATAAATAAAAAAATCATGATCTCCGACCCCGAAACCCCATACACCAATTTTGAATAGAATCTAACCATAATCACAAAACTCGTCCTCCGTCTTTGCCTCTATTATATTGAATTTTTGACTGAAAAATCATGATCACCGATCCTAAAAACCCGCACATAACAATTTTGAATAATATCGGACCATAGTCACAAAATTCGTCCGCCATCTTGAATATTTTGAATTTCGACTAAAAAATCATGCTCTTCGACCTCAAAAACACCCATATACCAATTTTGAATAGAATCGGATCATAATCACAAATCTTGTCCGCCAAATTGAATTTTTGAATTTTGAGTAAAAAAATCATGATCTCCTACCCCAAAAACCCCCATATATTAATTTTAAATAGAATCGGAACATAATCACAAAACTCGTCCGTCATCTTGAAGCCGCCATCTTGTCTTTCTCTTATGAATGTTAAATGTGTCATAATTCATTGTCACCCGAATGATGAACTTCCGCCAAATTTCAAGTTAATCAGACGACTAGAAATAGGTCAAAGTTCACTTGCAAAATTTCACTCGAACGTGCAAATAGATAGATCGATAGATAACAAGGCAAGTTGAATAAAAGCTTATAATGAAAACACATTATATTATTATTATTAACTCCATGTTTTATACTGACACCTACTGTCAGACTGACTTTCGAAATATAATCTTGTGTTATAATCTTTTACTGGAAAGTTGATGGACATTCTGTCCTTCTCGCACAGATAAATTTATAACCAATACTGGTTATAGATATGTATTATTCGGTGTAGAAGGGGAGACCATGCGAGTGAGAGCGCAGTACATATGCGAGAAGAACAGAATGTCCATCAATTTGCCAGCGCTTTCCTATGCTTAACACACTACTTGTCTACTCTATTGTCTATATATAGAACTCTTTGGTTTTATACTTAAGTTGCTGTCACATGAACTATCAACATTTGCCACAGAATAAAGACATAACATAGACAATCACGTCACATCGATTACGTCACTGGAATCTTAAAATAAGAATATCGGAAACTTTTGCGGGTTAAATATGTGCATGTGATATATATTTATAACCAGAAAAACACGGTTGTTGTTATGATTCGATAAAATATCGCGCCTAAAACCAATTCAGTTCATATTCCCATTAGTTTATAGCAATCTGCAAGATTTCAAATCTATACGAATAATAGAAACGGCGCAATCGTATCCACAGTTGATTACGCATGTGCACATACACAGACACCATGTCAAAAATAATCTAGATCGTTTCAGAAATTTTCTAAACGGATGTATCAGCGAAAATCCGGAACATTTTTTTTGAGCCGATACAGTAGTTCCGTAACACTATACACTTAGTCGAGGAAATAAAGCACAATGAATGATGAACCGATTTTGATAATTTTTTTTAATCGATTCAGGAAGTCATTTAGAAAAAAATTTACCATTTTTGTTTCTCTAATGTGCATTTTAACATTTCTACAGAGGAAAATGCACTTTCAGGAGATAATATTAAAAATGTTGAAAAATGTCCAAATATAGCCAAAATTTCTCACTCGGGGGGTTTTTGGGGCCGCTGAACACGATTCCGGTGCCAGATTTGAACTACGACGCACCTGGGGCTCAGGACATCCTGGTACTATCATCCTCTCCAGGAAATTCGGGAAAATCTCTTTTGCAATGGAGTGAAACTTATTGGGGAGGTTCTTTTGAGGTTGCCGGTTGTGACCAAGACTTTCAATAGTCACCTGGTGCTCAGGATACCCTGAGTATCTAGGTCATCTCCATGGATTGATTTTTAATATGCTCTGAAATGCAACCAAATTCGTCTCTCGGGTGGTTTTGGGGTCGCTGATCACGATTCCGGACTTGGACTACGACGCACCTGGGGCTCAGGACATCCTGCTACTATCGTCGCCTCCAGGAAATTTGCAGAAATACCTTCTGCAAAGGAACGAAACCTGTTACGGAGGTTCTCTTGACCATACGGGTCATGGCCATGACACTCAATATTCACCTGGGGCTCAGGATACTCTGATGACCTAGATCATCTCCATGGATTGATTTTTAATATGCTCTGAAATCTAATCAAATTCGTATCTCGGGGTTTTTCAAAGAGACATAAATTTATGCTTCAAGGAATAAAAATATTTGCATAAGTTAAAATTTGTATTATTATTAACAAAAAAAATTCTTTTAAATAATAGAACCTTTGTTATCGTAGATCGTATCTGGCACCGAAATCGTGTTCAGCGGCCCCAAAAACCCCCGAGTGAGAAATTTTGGCTATATTTGGACATTTTTCAACATTTTTAATATTATCTACTGAAAGTGCATTCAAAGAGATGCATTTTCCTCTGTAAAAATGCTAAAATGCACATTAGAAAAAAAAATGGTAACATTTTTTCTAAATGACCTCCTGAATCGATTTAAAAAAAATTATGAAAATCGGTTCATTCCATTTTTTGTTCTGCCTTTTCTGCTTTATTTCCTCGCCTAACTACATATAGTGAGGGAAGTAAACATAAATAGCATATTATTATATTTTATTCAGTTCTGGAAATTTTTCCTTTATATATTACATATCTGCCAAAAATAACCGAATTGGATATAAATTGTGCAGAGAAATGTTTATTTGCACGTACTGATTATAACCAAACAAATAGTGTTAAACAAGTCAATTAAATTCTTGTAGTTTATTCAGTTCTGTAGGATAACTAAAAATTACTTATTCATCAAAATCTGCTATATTTTGTTTTGGCTATCGATGTATTACTTGTTGAATACAATTCTTAAATAAGCGTTTTTGTTTCCATTCTTAGGAGACGAAACACCATCCATTCAAATTGTGCCAATGAATCAAATAGCTAGAAGAGGCTCCACTGCATATTTCGATTGTGTTTATGAAAAAGCTGACGACACGCAATGGTTCTTCAAAGAAACTGGACCTTTGGAAACTAACAAGAAGTGAGTATGCATGATAGATATTAAAAAATTTAATGTAAAGCAGTATTTGAAGCACGTGCGGATTGATTATTGCGTTGGATCTAGCATCGTAATCTGCTCCTATTAATTGTTGTGCTGAATGCTGAGTTCATTTTTCAGAATTATCATACATGATAACAAAACTTTGCAAATAAATGATGTTCAAGAATCAGACCAAGGATTATACAATTGTGTTGGATCCCGAAGTGATTCTCCAAATATATCTCAGAGCTACACGGTAGAATTAAAATTAGCCTGTAAGTTGATTTCATTAATATGAAAATATTTTCATACCATGTTTCGTTATTTCCTTTGGAACATGTAACGTAATTACCATTTTACAGATATAAACGAATTATCATCATCCGCATTCGAACCGTTGATAACGGATGTGAAACAGATTTTGCCTGAAGGATCTTCCTTTCAATTAAGCTGTTTGGAACCAGATAGTTTGCCCCAAGCCAAAAAGTGGTGGTTAAACCCAAATGGACATACAGTAAGTAGTAAATTTATTTGATTGAGACTTAGCAGATTATGTATTTGTACCTATTAAAATACAAATGAAATAAACATATTTGGAATGGATTATGTTATAATAAACTCAAATATTCGTCATTTAGTTGGAAATCTTCAGTTCCCATTTACATATACAGGACTTGTGAAGACCAAGATAAATAAATATCGGTCTACTGTAATAAAAATTTTGGATTTGGAAGTTTGATATCGGCACACAATTTCTCTCTCTACGCCAACTTCATGAATATATTTTTCTAGTTGCTTCTACATAAACGGATCTCCTATAAATAGGTATATTAATAAACAGTTCATTTTGAGCAATCAGTTAAGTGAGATTAGATTAGTTGAAGTGAAACTTGAAACACTATCAAAAAGCCTAATTTTGGATTTTTTTAAATCTTCATCTGCTCATCCTAAAGAGCCTCCGCCATTGGAGCTTGTTTCCAGCTCTTCTCATTCCCAATATATTTCATGTTTCAGTACAGAACAATTTTGACATCTTCTATTCTTGAAAAAAATCTGTCTTCACAAGCTTGGAATCATAAGTTGCTATCATCAATAGCTATTAATTAGTTCATAAAGAGATATAATATAATATAATGTATTTGACTGTATTGATCTGTCCACAAAAATTGAAGGTGTATGGTAATTTTTTCTCTTTATTCTAGATTTCAGATGCGGGTGAAGTAAGAGTAGATGATGATGGAAGACTTATTTTAGATAGCATTAAATCAATAAATGCGGGTAACTACACTTGCGTAGCCGAAAATATTGCTGGCAAAACGACAAGATATGTAGAGTTGATTGCTACAAGTAAGTTAGTTTCTAAACTATAATCAGTTTGTTCATCTAACATTCAGATCTTTATTGAAAAAACCACTGCCAATTGTCATAAACAAATACAAATATTATCGTATATTGTATATTTTTAATAACGTTGATACCTGCAAGCACAACTATATGTGAAGACCGAGTCTCAATATTATTTTCAACACTTCTTGATCATCATCATCAAGAAATTAAAATATCTGGAAACATCTGATTGGCATATATCTGAATGTAAATGTAATTGTAAATATCTGATTGGCATGTATTTCACTTTTTGAAGTGAAAACTTCTTTAGGCGCGTTGAGCTATTTCAGAGGGGGGGTAAAACCATGAATCCGTCTCGAGCAGTCACGCTGTAGCTGTATATATTAGATATTATGTATACTGCCACCAGCGCAACTACTTGGTCAGGCGTCATTCTCTATACGCTTACACACGTGTGCATATCTGAGTCGACTCGACGTTATTTATTTATGTGTATTTATTATAATGACGGGTTACATTCTTACTCTTTACAGAGATTGTACCTCCCATTATACGTTTTTTATTATTAAATATAAAAATGTATATAATTGTTGATTGAAATGCTGACAGTTGTGAAAACTAAAGAGAAACTGATTATATTAATTTTCATTTAAAAATGATAAAATTGTAATTTCGAGTAACGAATAGAACAACTCCATACTAAACTCCGTAGACAATAGTATTTGTGGCATCGGATGTCTTCGTTGGTTGTCTTAATGCTGAGCAACAAAATTTCGTCAGGCAGAAGTTGCATAAAATGAGAACCGATGATACGGGTGGATTACCATACGAGTTAATTTTGGTTCTTAACCGACCATACGTGATAACCAATAACATAGATGTTGGGGATGGATTGTCCAATGGCACTGTCGGAAAATTGTCATGTAGAAAGAGATGATACTGGTGAAATCATACGAATTTGGATGAAATTCACAAAATAACTTGGTTACTTCATAATATCAGTTTTCACTTCTGTCAGCAGTGCTCAGTGACTGCCCGTTTTTTTTTATGAAGAGTTCAATTCATAAGCTATTTGCAAGGATAATGGTTTCAATTACATACACTCTACACTGCCTTAACCCATGACACCTACCCCGCTACCGAACTCAAATCTAACGTTAAATGAGAGCTGAGGCTCTAAAGTTTTCTACTATGAAAAAGCACGACTCCTGGATCTCAACTATCGTGATCAAATATACGGAAAATGTAAATTTCTGGACTTTGCACGAATTCAAGTGTTCCAAATGCTCTTACAACCTGGAAAGTTAAAAAACTCAACTATTGTCCTCCGTTCAACACAGCTAACATGGGTGGCTTCATTAATCTTATCCACCTTGCGAGTCAAAAATAAACGACCTCCCAAATTTCTATATCACTCACCGTCCATAACGGCCAAACCACACGAAACACAGAAGCAAAGTTCGCGAGTCAAATACATATAAAGCATAATATTCATATTGTAAAATTAAACATTACCATGTCGATATCAGTTTTATTTGTGACTTCCGTTACTCGAGTTTCAACGTATTACACCATCTTCAGACGGTATTCAAATACAATTAAAAATACATAACTTCAACTATAAATAATTATCGTGAGACAAAGGATTAGGGTGATCATTCATAAATTAGAGAAACTGCTGTAGAATTACATGGTGGGTTACTATGCCTAAGAGCGAATTTAAACGTGCATCGTAGTGGAATAAAAAATAAAAACAATTGAAATTAGTGACTTTATATGGGGATTAAGACAATCACAAGAGCAATAATTTAATTCTCTGTTAATCGCGAGTGAAAAGTCCTGTCCTATGTGCTTTTCAAACATAGAAATTGTACGGTACAGTAAAATCGTTCGTAAGTAACACGGAAACTAAAGAATACGAGGCGAAAACAAAAAAGTTGAGTACTAGTGTGGAAGAGGAATACAGTGATTCAAAAAAAGAGATGTATTGCTTCAAAATTCTCGTATAAAGGACAGTTTCGCTAAATGAAGCAGAAAAACGCGAAACGTTGCGTTGGATAAGTTGATACTGGATTCAAACAGAAAAGAAATATTTAAATTTCTAATGGATTTGTAAGATAAAATAAAGAAACTATTGACCTGGAAAGAGCATGCACCTCATTGGTTATTACTCTTATAACATGAACCAATATTTACTTATTTATAAGGAATACATTCAGTTGAAATCCTCTTGCAGAATAAACGTGATTCTTAGGAGTCATGCAGTGGTGTATTAATGTAATTTATGAAAATAAACTAGTTGATGTTTCTGAATTGCTATACAATCTTAAAAAATTTGTTGCCATTGCCAATCACCTCTAGTAAGGCAGAGCGGTTCTTCCGTTGGATGTCCTATTTAGAAGACAAATACAGTACAACAATGACGAATAAAAGATTAACTTATTTATAAATTCTTTCCATAAACATTTAACTAAAGAATTGCAATGTGATAATTAAATAGAAGAATTCGCCGTGCAAAAAAGCAGAATACTTCCCTTTAATTTATTATTAATAATAATTATAATATATCTCTTAGAAAGTTTCATATATTTTCTATTCAGGAATAAGTTTTATTTCAGTTACTTTTTAACTTGAGAAATTGTTGTTTCATTTCACTAAAAATATTACTTTATGTAATTTACTTTTTCTTTATGTTTGATATTTGTTATGTGTACAATTTTTTTCATTTTATACCATTGTATATATTTTTTAATTTTCTACAATGCCTGTTTGCCTATAATTTTTTCCATCAAAGAAGAATAAAACTAGTTCTTCGGAAGAACGGAGAATGAAGAATGTGTCGCCAGCATTATTAGGGTTAATTAGGTAGGCCCCCAAACAATGTTAGCCATGGCCTACAAAGTTCACGGTCCACTGCTGATTATACCCTAATAATAATAATTTTCAAGGCAATAACAGAGTAAAGAAGCCATCTGAAGATGACGTAATACGCTGAAAATCAAGTAATGGAAGTCACAAATAAAATTGATATCAACATAGTACTGTTTAATTTTACAATATTGATAAAATTTCATATCAATGGGTGAGGGTGAAACAGAATGTTTTAAAGCATAATATCAAATCTCTAAACAGCAAATAAGTTGGAAACTACTACAAACCAGCAAGTTAAATTTATGGAACTGCTACTCATTTTACACTGTGTACACAATTATTAATATGTACCTATTTAATTTCAGCAAAACCAGTAATTATCGCTCCGCCAAAGAGCATTACCGTGAATGAAAATGACCAGTCTATGTTAATATGTAAATATGAAACAAATTCTGAATTCTACACTGTAATAAAGTGGAAAAAAGATGGGAAATACATGAAACATGATTACAATGATCAGTCAAGTCGATTTCAAAGAATTAAGATATTCAAGAACAATGGTACCTTGATTATTTATGCTACACAAATTGCTGATCGAGGTGAATATATATGTGAAGTTTCCACTATAGGGTTTGAACCAGTTACATCCAAACCTGCTACTATATCAATTATTGGTAAGATATTACATAGAATTCATCATAGATGGAATATATTTTTTGAACGGTACTTTTCAGAAACTTTAAAGTTTTCACCACCACCTGTGAACAAGAAGTTGGAACTTGGGAGTATTGGAAAGGTTCATTGTAAAGCCCAAGGCACTCCACCACCCATGATTTCTTGGGAAAAGAATGGTATTTCTTCTGAACACTTTGCTAGTCATATATCGGATACAAATGGATCTCTGCATTTTAACGGTGTATTAGCTGAAGACAAAGGGAAATATATCTGTATAGCTGCTAACAGTCAGGGAGTAATTAATGTAACAGTCTTTATCGATGTTGTGGGTAAGTAACTAATGCTTGAATGGAAAGGGGTTTAGAATGAATTTCATCAATTCATCAAGTAGTAGGAATATTCAGAAACATACGTGATATTTCGATTTGGTCTTTCTGAATTTCTTTACAGGCTATGCCTCTACGTGCTGATATAAAATTGTATGAGAGAGAATCAGAATATGTACTCCATCATATTATTCTAATTTGGCAATTGTTGACAATTGGTTATTGTAGTAGTAGAAGTGAATGCCGACGTTCCGCAAATCATTCTAAGATTTGTTGACAAGTGAGGTTAGACCTGCATTGTTCTGTCCTTTTGGGAGAGAGGAATATTCTAGCGTGAGGTTTTCCCAACATTAGGAAGACTTTGTTTCATACTTTGACCATACGAGAGGAAAACCTACAATGTTCCAAAAACATCGTTGAGTCAGCGGCGGTTCTTAAAAGTTCGGAGGGTATAAGCATAAGGAAAGACTGCACTAGGTAATGAGTGTGATATAAAAAGGGTCTGGTAGGAAGACGTTCGATAGGTCTCGAGCTTGTCAATGAAGGGTTAGCTTGAGCCCGTCTGCCTACCTGGAATGTCTCGTGATGGAATAATAGACAAGATTTCTGATTAACAGCGAATATGGAAATATCTATATAAAATAGAGAGAATGCTTACCTTTCTACGATGTTCTAGAGAAGTTAATGAATTCGTTAGTGTGACATCATCGATCAGACGAATATCTCTCTTCCGAATATAATTTAAGAGCTGAACTCCAAACATGTGAACACTACTCCAGGATAGGTCGAATATGTGCTTTGTATATTATGAGGCACTCTTGGTGAACGAAAAAAAAACAAGTTTTTGTGAAGCATAATGGACCTCACATGATCGTCCCATGAGAGGGTGTTATTGATGATGATACAGAGCATCGATATGGAAGACTTTGAGAAATACTTGTTCCTGACATCATCATATTAGGGATTGTGGGATCCGCCTTCCTGGAAAAAATAAAAGCTTAAGATGTGGTTGCATTAAACTTTACTAGATTATCAGATCACCATTTCAAAATTGCCAGATCTTCATTAATTGCGTTTAATCTGTGTCAACTCTGGCTTCATTGGATGATATTGGGGCTCTAAATGACAGAGCAATATGAAGTGCACCATCATCTCCAAAGCTGGGGATCGTTGATATCGAGCAAAAACAAAGGTGGTACCAACACAGACACCAGCGTTAATAGCCATTTTATCGAAGGAGACTGCGCCAACCACCACATGGAGCGATCTATTTGAGAGAAAACTCGATGATAAGTGATAAAGTTGAGGCGGCAAACTATATGACGGAAGTTTTCCAAGAAGACCTTGGTGCCTGATTCGGTCAAATGCTTTGGAGATATCCCCATGTTTTTCAATATATTTCTGCCATATATGTGTTGATATCTGCAGACGTAAGCCATATTGCCGTTCATTCACGATTCTGGAGCTCTCTAAGTATTGGATGTCATTTCAATCTTTGAAGATTTATATTGCTTCATAAACGTTTCGTTGATTGAAATGATGGTGAGCGTGTCTTCTAAGCAGCACGTACAGTGCTGCTGCAATTTCGCAAGAATGGCCTTTGTATGACCAGTTTCGCAAATGAAGATTTCAGCACAAGAACTTGATGGTATATTATAAATAATTTACAAGTGGATAAAGAGGATGTTTGCATCTTCTCTGAGGATGTCACCTGCAATGGTTAGCGGAACATCGGCATCTAGTTGGGATCCTTCAAGAAACTCTTTTCACAAAACTTTTTTCAAGGAGTGGTTAATGTTAAATAACACTTCTCTTTCTAGTTTCTCCGAAATTCAGTGTTGTTCCGAAAAATCCAACGGAAGCAATCGAAGGTCAACCAGTTATAATAGACTGTGTGGTAGAGGGGGACCCGACGCCAACTATTCATTGGGACAAAAACTCGGTAATGAATGGGTTCGAGCAAACCCGATTCCTAGTGCTTCCAAACGGAAGCTTATTCATATCCGAAGTACGTAAAGATGATGAAAATAAATATGGATGCACTGCTGGCAGCAGCGCTGGTTTGAATAGAAAAGAAACTCAGTTGATTGTTCATTGTAAGTACATATTAATTTCTTGTCGATGTATAGAAACAAAAATGAATTTTTTCTTCGTTCCAGCTGCTGAAGACTCTACAGTCACGAAGGCAGTTTTAATAACAATGTCTGTTGCTGGAGCATACATAATATTAGTTGTAGGATTAATGGTGTGGTGTCGATATCGAAGGCGATCGAGAAAACTCCCTGTTGTTGAAGGTAAGAAACAGTAACATAGGATCAGTGCAAATTCTAATATAATCAACTATATTCATATTTTTTTATTAACTTCATTTAAACCCTTCACTTAATTCGACATGTCGTCATTGTTAAAAAGTAATATAACTTTTGAAATGTGATATGTGTGGAGGGTACAAATAATAAAAAAATTGCAACAGTCTAACAAACAATAAACTCAATTTTCTTCGCACGACACCAAATTTACAGCGCTGAAAAATAAAATATTATTCGTAAATTGCAGATTTTTGCAACATATGTGATGTTCACTCATTACATTGAATGATTCTACACTATTTTTAACCTTTGTGAACAACTCATTCTGTAAAATGCACTTTTTTCAAAATTTCATAATGACCTGCGATAACGTTGCCGCTTGGAGTTTCGATCCTACGCTATCGCACCAATAAAATATGCGGATCAGGTCTAATCGGCTGGGCAACCATCACCGTTGCAGCATCGACATTGAAATCGGTATATCAACGCATGAACCGCTCGCCGCTATGTGCTTCCGATATCTGAGCGAATAAGGATAAAATTATTCTTCCAGTTACGGGATGAATAGATACATTTTTTTCATAAAACTCTGCGCCCAGCAGGGAAATAGTAGTCATGGTTAGTGGAATCATTATGAACCACTGTATCATAATTGATGTCAAATGGTCAGACAAGATATGTTAGGGGTCGTTGGCGATATTATTAAGATTTGTTGAATTACGCGCCGTTTTCGTTTTGTGAATGGCGTTGGCGCCGTATGCAGAGAAGTTGATGCTGATTATTGAAATAAAAGTTGTGTCGAGCGATGAGGCTCATTTTCATTTGATTGGCTATGATCCCCGCTAGTCGAATTACGGCGTCTTACGCCATTTTCAGGGGTATTCTAATATAATTAACGATAAATAACTTCGGCCATAAATGCTTATTGGTAAACAAAGCATTACGGTGTTCATTCATAAACTTTGAGGATTACTACTACAGCGTTACAAAGTGAGTTTCACCAAAATGAAATATTCTAGGTAACAACAGTGTATAGAACAAAGCAAAACCAAGACCATGACTCATGAATGACCAGTGTAATTCTTTGTTTGCCGATAAGTATTTACAGCTGAAGTTAGGTATATTCAATAGTAAAGAGGGTGTTTACAAACAAATGTGGTAGTTACAGTATAGTTTACATATGGAGAGCCTATACAACTAAATTGCGATCGGTGGCTTATATTATGGCCCGCGTTTATACCTGCCCCCTACCTAGCTTTATATAACGTATAGAGAAAAAGGCTAACCAAACATGATTTTTGAAAATTGTAACTTTCGCAAATACCGCATGTTAAAAAAGACGGATGAGAAAGTGTGGTGTTGCACAAAAAAAATATATATTATCTATATTATTCCTTTTATTACGCAAAAAAGTGGGATGCATAATTATCAGTTGGAAGAAACATTATCAGAGACAAATTGCTCTAGAATTAATGTCATTACTCAAATATCTGGGTAATTTAGAAGGGATGAAAATGTATAACCGAAAAAGCAATTCAATGAATTCAGATTTATCTCTAGCTGAAGGTAAATCCCTCTACAGTTCTACAGCTCCATATCAAAAAAGTGGCCCCGGGTACGGCGTATCGGCTGGCTGGTCTGGGACAGTGGGTAGTTGGATCCATGCCTCGCGGTCATGGCAAAATCTGGGGTTGCGCTGCCGAGAACTGCCCGATCCTCCGACTGACGTAGATTGCCTAGGACTGGTGAGTCTGGCGGAGCCGGAGTCTCCTCGTGTACACCCCTGTGCCCAGGAAAACCTGAGATTAAACTACCGAGGTAGGAGGATTTATATCTGCACTGACAGTCGAGCGGCCCTGGGCGCACTTCGCGCCCACAGAGTAACTTCTAGGCTTGTCTTGGAGTGCAGGGAAACTCTGGCTGACTTAGCCAGAAAGAAGAAACTCCAGCTAGTGTGGGTACCTGCCCACTCTGGCTAAAAGGGAAACAAAGTGGCCGATGAACGGGGTTCCTTGAGTGCCCCTGGCCCCGGTTCAACAATCGGAATCTCAACGGCCACCGGGCTCCACGCCCTCAAGGAGCTACTGGATAGACAGTGGCTCTCGGTCTGGCGTGGTGCCTCCGGCATGAGGCAAGCGAAGCTCCACATTAGGAAATTCTCGCCTAAACTTTCTGAAACCCTACTCGCTATGAGCAGGAGAGGCCTAAAACTGGTGAATTAACATCTACACACGATGGACATTGTCGAAGACCCAGTTTGAAGTAGATGTGTAGAGGCAGATTAAACTACCTCTCACATCCTAACACAATGTCAAGCACTGGCTTCTCTTAGGCTACAACACCTCGGCAGCACACATGTGCTGCTTGAAGCCATAAGAGATATCAGTCCATGCAAAATCTCAGCCTTCAGTACTGCCTTAAGCCTGCTGGACTGATTCTTGTATCAAGGAGCGCACAATGAACCCAATCAAGCGGTCTAAGTGCTCAGGACTTGTCAGCCCCCGTCTGGATTGACTGATTGATTGATTGATTGATTCATTGAGGGTAAATCCTTATGTACCCTACTAATTCCAAATATAATTGAAACAGGTACATTTTGATTTTTAATTTAATTTACTCTAATGACAACTACTTGGTAGCTGAAAGGTCCTCAGTACTTAACAGTATTATTATTGGATAAACTGTTTGTATCTCATTTATAGTGTTACGGTGTATCTACAGTGTGAACTTGTTTATAGCTTATTAAATTTGTTCAATCGATGACATCTATATGATATTTCGATAATTTTCTTTTGTTACTTCCCATACTTTTATAGCACTGCGTAATAAGTAAGAAACAATCACCCTTTATCCACTAAAAATACTTTTATAATGTTATTTCATCTTGGTAATCCCATATTATTAGCTGTAGGAATGTTTATATTTATACAGTTGCTGTTTCATGTTAATTCACTTTACTAGTAGTATTAAAGTCACATCGTTGACGAATCATGTCGCCAATTTTGTTTTATAATTATTATAATATAGTGGAAATCTATTAAATAGTTGTTTTACTTTGTAATTCGACATGAACTTCCATCAAGTAACGGCTTCATAAATTCAATCTTCGATTGTATTCGAATACTATCTGAATAAGGCGAAAACGCTGAAACTCGAGTAACAGAAGTTACAAGTTAAAGTAATATTCCTATAGTAGTGCTCAATTTTACGATATGGATTTTTTTGACAAATTTCAATTTATCATGAAATATTAAAATGAAAATTATTGAAAAATCTGGGACACATTTAAACCATAATATTTCATATATTTGACTTTATATTATTGGGTAAACTAGTTTCCATAAACAAAGTTTTGGTTTTCCTGGTTGAACACCGACAACACGTATAATAGTACCAGGTAGCGTTCCTGACGATGAAATCACTAATTAACCATCTCCGGCAGAGATATAACTACCACTTTCGAAAAAGTTTGGAGAACCAAGAACATGGAGAACCGTTGTCTATTGATTCTAACACGAAATTTGTTGTATTCAATTTGCTTTGTTTCGGGGCCGTCAAATGACGGTTGTATATCCAACTGTTGCCCCGTCAATACTTTGAATCGCGAGATCTGTTTTATCAATGCGTGGAATTCTGAATAAATTCTTGGTTGGGACATCTGCTTTCCGGCAGATGTTGTTGGAACTTCTAGGTTCTCCAAACATTTTCGAAAGTAGTAGTTATACCTCTGCCGGAGATCAGTGACTCCATCGTCTTCCCCGTTCCATCGATTAGCTCATGAGAGGAGCGAAACAGCTGTCTGCAACTAATAGCGTTTTGTGACTGTTCAACCTGGAGAACCAACACTTTTGTGTATTGATTCTAACAGAAAATGTGTTCGTATTTCACTTTTCATGGTCTCCATGACCTCATTAAGATGAAAATAAAATTACATGTTGTTTTTAAATCTTAGTATAATATAATTCCCTCTGTATAAACTGTTTTCGTTCTTATAGGAAGTAAAGTAGAAAATGGTGATTTAGAACATACTGAATTAAGAGATGATGTAAACACCCAAGGGGTCAGTAGTTCTAAACCTGAGGCTAATGGTATTGAAACTCAAAAAGATGGACAGAAGAGTGATGGTGCTGAAACTACACATTCGCAAAGTTCTAGTCAGTCTAGAAAGTCAAAATCCAGCTATGACAAACTTACCTTACCCAGAAGTCAACTGAAGGACGTTAAACTAATAGGTAACTACATTTTTAATTATGGCTACCAAATTACATAATCACAATTTTACAACTTTCCAGGAAGGGGTGAATTCGGCGACGTTATGATAGGAAAAATTCCGAAAAGTGCTCTTATCGCTCCGGATAAACGGAATTCTGCTTCTAATGGAAGCACAGATGACAAAGACGTCCATGTACTAATCAAAGCTTTAACAAACACCAAAGATGAAACCGTACTAACAGAATTCAAACGAGAAATAGATCTCTTCCTGAAGTTATCTCACGAAAACATTACTAAACTTCATGGACTCTGTAGAGAATTAGAGCCTCATTACATGATATTAGAGCATACTGATTGGGTTAGTATTCGATCTTCATCATTGAATGGCATTACTTTTGTCCTTTTAAAATTTTAAATTACTATGAACAGAAAACATCAAGAGGGCGAAGAATACGTACGTTTGAGACTTTCACTTAAAACCGCGGTTGTGCAAAATGTAACCAAACTAAGTGGTTGTTTTCTTCAGGAGGTTGAGCCTCATAAAATGTAAGATGAATAAAGAGTATCTTCTAGTAACCACAACAAGATGCATCTGGGTATAGAACTCTAAATAATCCCAAATCATAATCCCATAAGACCTTCCTCGTCTGTTAATAATGAACTACTTAATATGAACCTAAATGATTGAGTATTCAGTTAAAATTATTATAAGACAATTGAATTAATGCATTCTTCCAAATTTCATAAGATGAATGATGTGATAATTACAAAATAGCAAGTGTAACAAAGGAAAATAAATATCGATTTGAATTCTTACAGGGTGACTTGAAGCAGTTCATGGTGGCAACACAAAAAGGCAATACACCTCCATTAACAACAATTCAGTGCGTTGCTATAATTCATCAAATTGCTCGGGGCATGGAATGTATGTCATCTCTACGAATAATTCATAGGGATTTAGCTGCTAGAAATTGTCTAGTCACATCATCTTTAGTTGTTAAAATTGGTCTGCCAAGACTGACGAGAGATCCATATAGTCAGGAATATTGTAAACATCTTAATCAGGTAGGTGATAAAATATAGAATATTTTACGTTTTTGAGTATGGTTTTGAGGGTCTATACTTCGAAGTCACAACCGACGATTTATAAAATAAATAGCGTGGCTTCCTTCATGCAACTAATAACAATATAGCACTTGATTTCAATCAAAATGAACTAAAGTGAGAAATTATGTATTCGAACAAAAGAGCAAGATTCTTGGTAAAATAATTATTCAGGCAGGTTAATTTAGTTATGTTGATAAAAAAGCAGAAAGAAATTACGAACGAAAAACAAGAATAATTATTATATATCATTAACAAACATTCCACAAACTTCTGAAACATGTAATTTGAAAATGATTACCTATAATATAATTGCTCATGAATATGATAAACATTATTTCGCGGTATCAAAACCTTCAATTCCATAAGAAAAACAAATTCAGGCTATAATTAAACTGACATTTTTAATCCGTCCATATCCATTAAGTTGAACGAACAAAATAGTACCTACTTGCATGAAACTTCAGAAATGAATATTTTGAAAATCCAATTACTCTTTTATATTTCCTTTTGATTTGGGTGGTACTTCGAATTAAGACATCTTCAGGTATCGGCTAACACAGCAGTATCAAATTTGATCTCATTTCGATTGATGATCAAAGTCTCTGGGCTAAGAAATATACATTGAGCTGGAATGAAGGAATGAAAGAAGAAATCACGCATAGTACATATTCAGATATGGGAAGTTATTTGGCAAAAAACATCTATTGTATAATCTTCATAGTTGAGAATAAGTCTATTTTCTTAGCTGAACTATAATTTTAATTAAATTGTGTTAGTTAAAAACGTGATATAACAATTTAAAACTATTAAAATTTTTAAATGGGAGGCGAAGGTGACAAATTTAGTCCCGGAATAAGCAAAAATAACAGACTAGTTTGTTGATTTTGAAATTTCACAACAAAATAACACCAAATACAATAGTTCATATAACATTCAAAGCACGCGGATATCGGAAAATTTACAAATACGAGTATATACCTTTTTTCGATAAAGATATGGCCGTTTATCTGTGACAAACCTCTCAAATAACCAAAATATTCAAGGTGGCGCATTCGTGCAACAAAATTAATTTACGTTAATTTTTACGTTTTTCATACACCGTTGTAAAGAGGCTTCCAAGACCTTCCAAATTCCAAATCACTCAACCCCTCTCCCCTATTCAATTCTGAGGGGTTGAAGCGCCCCCTATTAGGGTGTTGCTCGTTCAAGCCTCAAATATACGTCAAAAGATGTCCCCCAAACTAAGTCAATCGACATGTTTCGGGAGATTTTTCCACTCACTATGGGAGAAGAAATATACGGGGTGGCTCGTCTGAGATGGAACATCCTGTATATAGCTGCAGCGTGATATCACGTAGCGGACTCATGGTTTTACCCCCATCTGAAATAGCTGAACGCGCCTAAAGAAGTTTTCAAATGTACAATTTGGTTGATATTACTAGGAAGTCGTCGGTCAGACGCTGCGCATATTCGCAAGGGGTTAAGACGGAGTGAGTCAGTTACGCTCACTCCGTCTTTCTTAAATTAGCCAAAATCAAACTCATATTTATTTTATTCGTGCATTTTACTGTTCGCTATGCTCACTCCCTTTTAAGCGAAATTCCGTCAAATTAAATTAGTGAAAAGCGCCCTCTGTCGGGTGCCCTCGACGGAACGCGCTAGCGCCTTGTCGGGCGCCGCACCAGAAGGTACGACCTGCAGTGAATGTGTTATTTTTCTCTCTACAATCGGCCAGATATATTTAGCGCACCGAACGACGCGTTAAACAGAACAAAATTTAAAAAATGTTTAGGCCGGTTACAATACCTACTTACTTCCTTTATACTACTTAAGTATAGTAAGGGAAGTATAAATAGCTGCGAAAAAATTGAATTTTGCTGGAACTCGATATGTAAGTATCTGTGATTTGCAGTATTCGAATCTCTTCTAGCATATTTCGGGAAGATGGTCTCGTTCATATCTATTTCAATAAAAATGCTACAATCTCTACGACAGGTTTGGCACTACAAATATTTAATCGTAATAAACTGAACAGTTACTTAATTCATTACGTACATTATAATATTACAGTTAATAAAATATTATAAAAGTAAAGTTAAAATGGGATTTTGGAGCAGTAAACTAACTATTTGGTCAGTATTTCTATTTCCACTATTGTGAATGTAATCGGCAGTAAAAGTTAATAAAATGTATGGATTAGCTGGGAATAAATCTACAGTTGTAGGTACAGTAAGAATTAATAAATGGCCAGTATACAATAGTCGGTAATAAATTTACAAAAAGAAACCTACCTGCGATAACGTTGTCGCTTAGTTACCTGCACGTTTACAAGGGCAAGAAAAATCAATCAATTACAAAAAAAATGCAGGTTAAATAATGAATTCGGTATATCAACAGTTAATTCGCTCGCCGCCAAGAGCATAATATTAACTTTATGGGTGGAAGGTGTTGGCGTTTCCGAATAGACTCTCATCCTATTTAACATTAAACGAGCAAAGGGGCTGAAAGAAGAACCGTTATATTGTGTTTGCGGTTTTTAACATGTGAATATCTGTCTATCCTATCAATTATTTTTCAGATCATTCCATTAAGATGGCTCCCTTATGAAGCAGTATATGAAGATGAATATTCTTCAAAAAGTGATGTGTACGCTTTCGCAGTGGTAATTTTAGAAATATTTAGTCAAGGCGAATTACCTTTTCCAAAGATTAATGATAATAGTTTTCTAAGTAAACTAAAAGAAAAAAAATTAGAATGGAAGTCACACTCGGCAACTCCCACAAGTTTGCAAACATTGCAGGTAAGAGTTTAATTTACTTTTACCTACACTGATTACATTTTTTGGTTCATATCATCCCTCAATAATATTCTTTTAAACATTATTTTTTCAAATAACACAGTTTTATGAATTGCTTTTTTGGTAAGGTAAATACATTTACCATTTCACCAGAAGACATAAAAGTTATTTCCAAAATTGAATGAAAACACCATTTTCGCTAGGTATTGTACATGAATTTATAGAGCAAATATATAGAAGCTTACAGCAAATGGAAAATATTCAGGAATACGGAGGATAAAACTATATACACTCTGTGTCTCATCTTTCTAACACTGATGCTTTGATGGGTGAAACATACTGCTATACTGTAACTAGTAATCAGAGTGCTATAGAAGTGCAGTACAAACTGATAAGACGGGATTTAGATATGTCGCAGAGGGGAAAATAAAATAATTAGTCACTAGTTATACCAATCAATTAAATCATTAAATTTTAGTTGACAATAGGCCAAAAATGTTCTGTTAAATGTTATCTGGAAACGCTGCCACGAAGCTAGATAATGAAAATTAACTGAGGATCTTTTTTAACGCGTTTTATTTGCGGGTGTAACCCCTGATTGGATATATATTTATAATAAAAAAGCAATACCAACTGGAATTTATTCGATTATCATTCCTATTGACAAACATATCTGATGAAATATTAATGTTATTGGTATGCTGTCGCGGGAATGTAACGCTCTACAAAGAATGCGCCGAGCAATTTTTTTTGATCGAATTAGTTTAGCAGCGTTTCAATTCGCTTGGAAAAAGAAACAAATTTTGGTACTTCCGCACCGTATTCATGTACCTATCTAGCTATTATCTGAAATTAACTTTTTACTTTATTGTAATATAATAATCTTAAAAAATTGATGGAGTTCAATTATTTTCCAGAATACATGTTGGGAAATGAATCCTCAATCCAGGCCACCATTTTCAGACATAGCAAAGGAAGTTTCTGAAATTCTTAAAACCATGTAATATATTTGTATAATTATTAGACATTTTAGAAGATTTCCTATGCCACATATGTTTGAAAATTATATAATCGTAAGCTTCCATTATTCATGTTGAAAAATGTATGCCTTATCGCAATGTTTAAATTGTTTTTATTTCATTCAATTCAGAAATTATTATCTTCGAATTTTTATTCCAATTTGATCTCGTGAATGCAGCTAAATTATAATCCCTATAATTTGTATATTTATTAATTTATTGTACATATGATGTTAATTTAATTCATAATAATGTATAAGCCATATCATTAGCGTAATCTTAAGTAATGAAATTATTAATTGTATATTTACATCTTATGCCACACTACACTGCCAACAATACTCCCTATAAAACTCTGAATGTTGACTCTTTTATATGAACTATCTAAACAATATTAATTAAGGATATATATATATATCTGACTTTATACAATTTGTGGACTTTCTATAGCTGACTTCTCTAATAATGTCAACGGAATTAAGTGCAATTATTTAGTAAAGCTATTTTTCCATATTTTATACATTAATAATTTGTGCCAACTTATGACATAATTTTAAATGTGCTGTTGTACAATCGAAATATCATTCTTAAGTAGTGATATTCTCAAAATTGTAGCCTCAAAGGCAAAAATTTAGGTTTATAAATATTATTTGTATATAGGGTGTCCAATTTTCATTTAAATGAGAAGGAATCATATGTACAGAGCTGAGCTAGACAATATCTAGCAACAGTTCATGATTTCCCTTTCTAGTGGTCTACTTAAATGGTGATATAAAAATTCGATATATTTATTCTAATATTTTCGCGATTTTACATAATAATTTGTAGTTTTAGAATACATAGTTTTGACATATTTTCATCGTGTAATTTATTTTTAATTTGAACATTCAATTGGATATGTTATCAGGAATTATATTATCTTGATTGGAAATGATGCAGTCCATAAACATATAAAATTTTTCATTAATCAGGACTCAACAATATGCCACCCAATATTCAAAATACATAATCAAAAATTTTGACAAAGTTAATGACAACACATTGCCATTACTATATTGAGAATTTAATTTATTCAAGTAGCTATAACAAATTAAAATTTATTCTGACAGGGATATTTCTTTACGAAATGCCAATTTAAATTAAGAAACTACTTTTGAATCACCATTAATGCTTTAAGAAGTAGAATATTTGGAAGTTGACAGTCATTGAGTAATTTGAAAAACCTGTTATTTAAATATTAGAGCATAGAACGTCTCTGCGCCGATTTCTCTGTTAATCGTATTGAAAATTGAACATTCCGTAGGTTTTTTGTTTTTGTATATTTTATTTTCTAGATTTTTTCACCATGTTGACTGTTAGACTGAAATGGTATAATCTGTGAAAATACATTTAAAAATTATTAATCAAATAAAGTATCTAATGTAAAATTTGTAATATAAGCTTTTTAAGTGTCATCCAAATTAAACTTTAAGATTTGTTGTCTGAAAAAAATATTGGAAAACTGCTAATTCAATTGCTATCAGCATGAAGTACAGACTTTGCAGTTAAGTCTGATATACAGATTGGGAACCTGAAAACAGGAGTATCGTGAATGTAGGAATAGTGTATCCGTTTTAATCGAGGGTAAGGCATAACAGCGACCACATTTAGTGGAGGAGCGCTTTCTTGAACTTGAATTGCACTGACAGTTGTTCTGTGATAACTCTGAACGAACGCATGGTTGTACATCGTTTGTATCCCTTCGACTACGAAATAATAAATTACGTAAATTGCTAAAAAGTACTATTAATCTTTTATTAAATTTGAGTGAAAAATAAGGAAACTATTACTTGTACTTCTTATTGATAATATTGAACCAAACAAAGCATAACATCAGAAAATAAATCTAATGCTCGAGATGACATCCTTCATTGGCAAGACAATGCCCCAACCGATCATCAGTTTTTTACCCAGGTCAGGAAGATCGTTGGCCCTAGATTCCTGAAAGTTTTAATCGTCTCGCTGTTATTAATAGCCAATGTCGATCATTGCCATAAGTGCCAAATGGCATCCACGACTCCGCTTACTCCATAACTAGGGCACTATTTCAGCACAATGTATCTGTAGTGAGCAAGGCATCAGGTTAATCTCCGAGATCTGGTGAAATTTAGACATACAGTAGGGGAGAGTGACGACACTCCCTTGAGATGCGAGGGAGACACGGTGGAGTCGTCAGCCACTTTCTCTGTGAGTGCCCTGCTCTCGTTCGAACCAGGTTACTCTCGCAAGGTCCGGGGACCATCACGGCCGATGACATAAAGGACTTAGGATTCTGTCTAGCAGCGGTGTATTCAAATACCCCCTGAAAAACGTAGCAAGGAATAATGTACAAGGATCTTTGGCTTTATGCACTAAACTTTCTATTAAGCCCATTGTTTTTATTCTTAATTAAAGAGAATTGTCACTACCGCAGATCCGACAATGTTTGCGATTCACAGTCATCTAAATGAAAAAGACCATCGCTCAACAACAACTTCTCACAAGAATCACTATCAACTTCAAAACGCAAACTGCACGCAAGTCAAACCCAAAGTTTAATTTGTATAACCCTTTAGGATGAATTTAATGTAGACTTTACCCGTGATTGTAATATACTTGATCTGCCCATACTATATATTTAAATTATAAGTATCTAGCTTTTTATAATGATTTTATACCGTATGTCCATTTTACATAATTATATTTGTGCATAATCATTTCTTATGATTCATCAGGAACCCACAAAATTTGAAAATTGAAAGTAAAATTAACTTGACATTTTATTAAATGAGAAATATAGATGATAATTTTCATGACAGATTTGCTAAGTTCTTTTAAAATATGCTCATTATTAATTAGGTTCAAATTACGTAAATATAGTAGCAAATTCAGACTAGATAACCGTTGGTTCTTGAAAAACTGGACTATTAAGCAAACTACAAAGTGTGGGAAATAACAAACAGGTAGAAAGTTGCATCGATTTTTTTGTACATGAATAGTTTCGATTGAAGAACGCATTGGTCTTTGCGGTTTGCTCTCAGCTGATATTATTTTCTTGAATGTTTTGAATATAGCATAAACCAAGCTTTTATTTTGTGATCTGGATTCAAAACCGAGATAAGATTCATGATTAGATCTTACTAGCAGAAGTTAAATTAAGTTCTTTCAAATAAATTATTTATATTCTGAAAACATGAATAAAAATGTTAAGTCAGTTTGAATAATGCTTGATAATTTCTCAGGATAAAATTTGTGGGTCCTGTACTATTAGATGTATCTAAATAAATGATTATTGATGTGTGTTTCCGTGTTTTTTTTTCTTCTTGAAATTCATTGCGTTCATATCATACTCTTGAGATGGGACTTACACCTTCTAGTCTCGACAGTGGGTCCGAACCGAACTAGTCTTTCATGCTAGATCTAGTAAAATAGTTGATTCCAAGGATAAAATTATCCGCTTGATACATTTTCAATGCACCTATCGGCACACTTATCTGCAACATAACAATTTGAACGAATTCTGCAATTAAAACAAAATAATCTTCAGTCTCAAATTCAGTTCCCATCAGATAGCTCTGATGTTGCGAACTGCAGTGGTCCTCATTTAAACATGCTGTTGGGAAGTGGAATCCAACCGGAAACGAAGATTATTCGTAATTCATCGCTGTTATATGAGTCGAAAACTTGATACAAGGGTATGACCCCGTTTTCTAGTGAATGTACTCTGAATAAATTCGATTTCAGATAGCAGATCTGCCTGTTCGGTCTCCTACGCCGTTCAATGAGAACTGTGTTGATTTTGAAACAGCGAATTCGTTATTCTAAAATTATAAGCTCCAATTATTAGGACTTCCAAAAATGAAATAGAATCAGCCATTACGTGAATATAAATTCTAAACTTGAATAAAATAAATATTAAAAGTTTGATTCTCATTAATTTAACTAAATTACCTTATAATATTTGTTCGACGAAAGCTATTGTGTTAGTGAAACTATAGTTACATTTATTTATTATATTAGTGGAAATCCAACTTTTAATAATACACTAAAAGAATTCACAACTATTGATACACTATTATAACACTAATAAGTATGAAATGATCACCCTTATCCATTGATTATTTCGTACTTATTGAACTTTTATTTGAGTATTAAGACTTTATAAATAAGAAATAATCGCCCTTATCCACTAAAAATACTGTTAAAGTAGTGAGGTCTTTTTGGGGATAATAATGCAAACAAGGGAGTATCATTCATTGGAGATAAATCGGAATTTGAAAAATTGCTTTTACATCTATACATTTCCATCCCTTCTAAATTAACTAGATATTTTTGCGAACTATGTTTTAAAAGCGATAAACTTTCTTGAGAAATGGGGTGACCTGCATTTAAAATATGTTCGGCTACCGTTGATTTTTCAGCATTATTTTTCTTTATATATGTGCAAAAAGTTGTTTATACCGAGTTAAAATGTTCCTTCTAGTTTTACCCATATAGCATTTTGAACACGACTCACAATCGATTTAGTAAATCTCGGATTTGTCGAAGTCGGAAACTTTATATGTTGGTTCTTTCCATAATTCACTCGGAATCCTTTTTCTGATGGAAAGACTCCGGCGTTTGTTTTGCAATCATTACACCCCTTACCTCATTATGAACACAGTACATGAGTTAACAATTACAACAAAAGAAATTTTTATAATCTACCTGAGCTGCAAGTTGAGATTGAGCTGTGGTTCAATCAGCGGAAATAAAAGACCTTGCGAAAAGAAGAACTAAGAGCACTCGACCTTGTTGACATTTTGAACGATGCAGGGAATAATTTCAAACACAAAAGAGGTAGGTACAGGTAGTGATGATTAGTCTTGTACAGGAACTACTGAGAGCCTCGATGAGACGAAATTTTGAGGCGTGTGAAGACATATCTTAAATCAACTATGATACAATACCGCCTCAATGCTGAGCATGCACAGAAAATTGGTAAAAAACGACACACACAAATATTGTAAAAAAGTTGTGTCGCTATTTTCAGAAAATAAAATAAATTTTTATTGGTTTAATGTTTTACAGTTTCTATGTACCTATATATATAATATTACACTTTTGAAAATTCATATGAATTTCATCAATCTATTCTCTATGCTGAAAATCTTGCCATGCCCAGAAAAGTAAAAAGCGTAGAAAAAAAATGTGGAGTACCTAGTGTCACTTTTCCGCGCATATTGCAAAAATGAGATAAGGTATCTGCTTCGTCCCCTAATTGTGTTTTTGTCCTACCATTACTATTTTTTAAGGCAGATACCTGAATGGTAATAATGCTTATTGATAGCAGCATACATGTATACTTCACCGTACTTGAAAGCAAAAGGTAAGATTGACAATTCGATATTTTTTTAAGTTTATTTATTAGTGTTTTGGAAGCTTAAAGTCAGACGAGAAGTAAAGGATCTATAAGAAACAGTTTTCTTATATATTTTTCAGTATTCTATATAATATACTAACAAACATTTCGATAAGCGTTCTGTCTGTCTATATAATATCTCGAAAAGCTTGTGGTTGGCTGTATGTCACGAAAGGTCCTATCATATTAAAAATTTGACAAACAATCGTAATAACAACAATCTTTTCTGAAGGGTTTAAAATTAAAAAAAAACGTAACTCACGGAGTATACATTGAATCGATTCAAAACTTGTACAGTGAATTCAAGTCAATTTAAAATTGCTTTAACCCTAATTTCAACAAATTCGTTCAACATCAACAACAAGAATAATTATTGAAGTAAATTTAAATTTACACGATGTGGTATAGGGGCTAAGATAGGCCTCCCACTCAGTAGACTGCTTCGACTCCCAGAAACGGAAAATTAATTTCTGAGCATTATTAAGTTGAATACTATTTAGTTGTGTAAAGATATTGAAAGAAATAATTTATTTTTACTCAAATGCTTATCTTATAGAATGTGAAACAATTATATGAAAATCAGTAACCAATTCAAATGATTTGCGAAGAATATCTGGGATCTCTCGTGGTGGAACAAAAGACGAAATTTTTGATGAACACGGACCATGGAAATATCCATAAGAAAAGGGAAAGATCTCCCACCCGTTCTACGATTTTCTAGAGAGATCAATGAACTCGTATATGTGAGATCATCAGTCAAACGAACTCTCTTTTGAATATAATCCAAGAGCTTCAGCGTATGTTTGGGAGCCGAACTTCAAACATGTGAACAGTACTCCAGGATTGGTCGAATCTGTGCTTTGTAGATTATGAGGAGCTGCTGGGCTGTATAGTAGCCCTTGACATAGAATAGAAAACCAAGTTTTTCTGAAGCGGTTTTAATAATTCATTACATGATCGTCCCATGAGATGGTGTTATTGGTGATGATACCCAGCATCGATATGGAAAACTTCGAGAAATACTTGTTCTTGACATCATATTAGGGATTGTGGAATGCGCCTTCCTGGAGAAAATAAAAGCTTAAGATTTGGTTGCATTAAACTTTACTAGATCACCAATTCAAAATCATTACCAGATCTTCATTAATTGCGTCGCTTTGTGTCTCCTCTGGCTTCATTGGATGATATCGAGACTCTAAATGACAAAGCGGTACGGCATAGAAGACCAAGTTCCTGTGAAGTTGTTTTCGCAATAGGCCTCACATGATCATCCCATGGGATGGAGCTGTAGGTGGTAATCCCGAGTATGGATATGGAAGACTTCATTGGAATAGTTGTACCTGACATCATCATATTAGGGATAGTGCGATCCGCCTTCCTGGAGAAGAGGCACGCTTGAGTTTTGGTTGCATTATACTTTACTAGATTATCAGATCCCCATTTCAAAATCTTTGCCAGATCTCCATTAATTGCGTCAACCTGTGTCTGCCTCGCTCCTCTGGCTTCATTGGATGACATAGGGGCTCTAGATGAGAAAGCGGTATGAAGTGTACCATCATCTGCAAAACTGTGGAAGGAACAGTTGGTCACTTCCACCAGAGCGTTTATATGGAGCACATCCCTGTTGGACATCAGCGTTGATAGATATTGTATCGAAGGATACTCGGATACTCCGCCAACCATCACATGAAGTGGTCTATTTGCGAGAAAACTCGATAGAAGGCGACGAAGTTGAGGCGGCAAACCATATTACGGAAGTTTCCCAATAATGGTTTGGTGCCAGACTCGATCAAATGCTTTGGAGATATGCAATGCTGCAGCTAGAGATTCCCCATGTTTTACAATAGATTTAGCAGGTCTCCTGTTGATCTCTGCTGACGAAAGCCATATTGCCGGTTATTCACGATTTTGGAGCTCCCTAGGTATTAGATGAGCTCGATGTCCATCACTTTAGATATCACAGATAATAGTGGAATGGGTCTATAATTATTTGAAAGAGTCTTCTTCCCATTTTTTGTAACTGGTTGGACCCTAGCTGTCTTCTAGGTGAAATGAAACACACTAAGTTTGTATGAAACGGTAAACAACCTGCAGAAAACTGGTGTTAATTCAGGCTCACATTCCTTGAGAACGACAGGTGGAATTTCATTTGCCCCATAGACTTTTTAGTATTGAGATCAAGCAGAATGCGCCTAATTGTGCGCTGACAATTTGAGGCATATGGCTATCAATGGCAGCAATATTAGGAGGGTCCTTCCCTTGTGGATCCAAAGTGGAATTTGCTGAAAATATTCCAGCAAAAAGGTTGGCTTTTTCTTGTGGTGTAGTAGCTAGTGTGCCATCATCTTGGGTTAGGGGAGGGAATGAACTGGAAGTGACATTTTTTTCTACCAATTGCTTTGGCGAAAATTCAAAACGAACGGTAGCTAATAGGACATTCGATAAGCTTAGATCTTATTTTGGCATTATATGCCTCTTACAAGCGTTTATTGGTTCATTGCACATATTTCTGGCTTCAACAAATTCTGTTCTGGTCTCCAGACATGGGTTACCTCGCCAACGACGATATGCTGTATGGATTGTTTTGAAGCCGCGAAGACCCTAGAATAGGTTTTATTAAACCATCAATATGATGACGGTGATTTGTCGGTATGGGGTATGTAAGTTTCCATTCCTAGCCTGATAATATCCGAAATCTCTGTGGCATCTGAGCTGAGTCACCTTATTCAAAACATACACTTCTCCAAGAAAACTCGGAGAAAAACATGCGAAGACCGTCCCAGTCGGCTGACATGTTTTACCGAACTGTGCGTTGGATTGGTTCGTGGAGTGATAAAATTAAAAAATTTGTGCCAGAGGTTGCGGCTTAACAAATAATGCAATATAATACTTTTTGATAAAATTAATTTATAAAAAAATTAAATGTAAATTCATTAATTGAAATTTAAAATTTGTTAAAATATTAAAACTTCAAAATAAAATTATTATTTTAGTTGTAAAAATTGAATGAAAATTTGTAATAGTTACGTTCTTAAAAATTAAAAATTTTGGCGGTATTTTAGTATTTTCACAGGAATCTGACCTATAATTGATAATCATCGATTAATTAAACTTTATTTATTAATGCGTATACCATCGTAGAAAAGTATGTTATAAGAATAAGAAATTAGCTTATTCTTCTGTAGCATATATGGGAATAGTTTTGTGCTTATAACTTTAATTTGTTGAGGAATAATAGGAGCATTTGTTATAATAATTGCTCATGGTTTATATTCTTCTGGTCTTTTTGCTTTAGCAAATATTTTATATGAGCGAATAAGAAGTCGGAGTCTTTATTTAAATAAGGGTTTGATTAATATTATGCCTTCTTTATCAATATGATGATTTTATTTTGTGTTGCAAATATGGCTGCTCCACCTTCTTTAGATTTACTATTTTATCAAGGAAATCATAGAATGAGATTATATTATATTTTATAAATATGCTTCTTTGTTAAAGTGTTTTCCAGAGATAATTTTATTTTGTTGAGACTTTCCTCCTTAATAAAACTTATTGGCATTTTCTTATAAATTTTCAGTATATTGTAAGAAATATTTTTTGGGCTTATCTCTATTCATCTTGTCCTTATTTATTAGTATAATACGAATGCAAGATTTCGGGATTTTTTTGATAGATATTATGGATTCATAGATATAAAGACCGGTATTAGTAAGTATATTTTTATCAATGAAAAAATGCTTGCAAATGTCAGTTTTTGACAACAGAAGTATGTTTCGTAAGTATTTCTTCCGACGTCTGAATATTCGTTTGATTTCTGACGAATTTCCCTAAACAATTACGCCGTATTTTAGGCGAGATACAATGTATGCTAAATAGGCAATAAAGGTTAAAAGCTGTTTTCTTATTTACTAAAAAAACTCAGAGTTCTTCGTGCAGATGATATATAATATGGAAGAAAAAAATCCCTAAGTAAACCATAGCCAACTCCTATTAAAGTAAATACAACTTAATATGCTTTAACTCGAAATTGCATCTTTTTGAAATTTCTCGACGCCACTGTAGAATGTAAAAGTTGCTTTTCATAACTTTCGAAGCAACTACGATTGACATGACTAAAAGTAAAAAATCGAACTTCTGTTTATAACTAACAAAAGACGGTAGCAAATTTTTGTTTTCGCCAGTGGATTAATTGCAGAAAATAAATCGAGAATGCGGAGAATGTTTCTTCTATTTTTGTATCTATTTAATTTACCGAGTTACCCCATATTATACAAGCTTCTCAATTTGCCCACTGTGTACATGATGTCACTGTATATTATTGCCCTTTGTCTGTTATGATTGATATGTTCAATATAAAACTGTGCCAACGTTAAATTGTTTCTATTTTGAATACAGATTTGATTTACCAAACTAGTACCACATATGTTTCTAAGTTAGAATTTTTATTAAATAATAAAAAGATCCATTTAATATAACCACCGCTCAGGTACATAATCTTTTGTTAACTGTGATATATTTGCAACCTTGGCGAGGTTGACTGTCCACTTGTCTTATCTTTGTTTACACTTGTGTCAGGTGGGTTTGAAGGAACTGTATAAGTATTATATTATGATAATGTTGAAAACAAGTCGATAACAGAAGACAATTTATTAATCGATAGTGGAAGCCGTTATGATAATCTATTAATCATATTGATATAATAAACAACTTTTTATTTTGTTTTTATCACTCAGATTATAGAAAAACTAACGTGACTACAGCTTCGACAACTAAGCGTATCATCTTCAAAACGTTACAAATGTATGAATAGCATATACTTAGTTATTTATATTCAAATATAAGCTAAAAACAAAGAAGTCAGGTTTCAATTTGAATATGGGGAAATACATGATCGGATTGATTAATTAAAATAGGATAATAAGGTACACATTTTTTAATGTAAAAAAAATAACGACAGAAAAATTGTAAACGATTTAATAGACTTGTACTACAGCATTCTTTTTGAAGTGTTGATAACATACAATTTCCTCGTACCTAATACAATTATTTGTACCTGCCTAAACATATTTCCGCATTATAATTTCCTAATTATCTTTGATAACTTTACCCAATTCCATTTATTCATTATAACTATATGGAATTGAGCTTGAACAATCAATATAAAATGTATTGACCAAGGAATTAATTATCAACCCATACTTACAAGCATTGAAGCTTTTGAGCTTTAATAATTTCTATTATTAGTTGTTCCATGTTCATTCATTTATGTTGTTCTATGCTCTATCATCACATCATACAATAGTCACAGATGCCGATCGTGACTGTGCACATCATTAAATTATTCTTTACGCTAATCCTAATTTAAACGAACTAACCTGAAAAAACAAAATAAAAACAACCTCTAAAATTTTAATTTCTCATAATTTGAAAAAGTTCGCTTAAGTAATGTTTTGTGATCCTGAGAGTGAACTTAATAATGATAGTGGCATGGGTATGATTGGGAGTACAGTTCACCACTTAGATTGAGTTTTCAACTTCTATTTGTTTTAGATTTTAAAAGTAATTCCATTGAATGCGGCTCAGCAAATTTATGTTCACATTATGATATGGAACATTCTAGCTTCATGGACGAGAGAGCTTTCAAAATGATGGTAATCAAAATAGTAGTAATGATTATTGATTAATCCCAGAAAGTTCATGTGGAATGTGTTCATCCATAAAATAAGTCTTGTCATTAGAGCAGAATAGGAGTTGGGCATGAAGGATTACATCTATATCTATATGTACATGCAAAAATTGTCTAAAAAGGTTGTTTATGAAGAAACTATTGTGTATGTTACTGCAAGCTGCAAATAACATTTAGAACATACCTTTGCTTATGCATTTGATAATTATTGTTGAGTAGGTAATGTGTTTTTATCCATGATAAACACATATTTGAATTTTTCATCACTTTGAACAAGAAACCAATTTTGTTCATTACCAATTGATTTACTATCATAGTGTTGGTTAGTTTACTTAATGATAGCTTCGCATGAAAAGACGCAAAGCAACTTATAGACTAGATAAAATTAATCCTCTGTAGCTATTCAACAGTTTGACGGTAGGTGGAAAGACCAGCCTAAGGATGGTGGTTGTTAGATATCATTTTATGTCGCATCTGTGTCCTTCGGCTTAAAGAATTGTTTCATTGTAATTTAATTGGCTTTGTTATTTTCCTGAATTAATAATTTATTTTACATGATAACACTATATTATCATAATATAAAATTAACATATTATTCAAACACTACAATAACATACAAAAACCTGACTATGTAATTCAGGAACTAAGTTGGCATATTTTGAGTTATATTCTGTATTGACCATATATACAGGGTGTTTCAGAAAGACCTCCCCTAAATGCAGGAGACGGTAGATTTTACAAATATAATCAGATTTTTCAGATAAACTATCTTCTTTCGTTTCGGAGATATGAATTCAATTTTTTTTAAACGAAATTTTGCTGAAGCTCCTGTGGTTACAGATATTTTGTTGAAATCTGGTACTCGGGGGTTTCAGAGGACACCGAGTAAGATGGCTTAGTTAGTTTCAGGTTATGCGGTAGAGGGTGTTGGATGCGCGACTTTTCGGCGATTCTTTTAGCCTTGACATTTTTGAGAATAATTTTTTGGTTTTCTTTGCACATTTTTCTAGTTTACAATGGTGAAATTTTGAGACTCTCAACAAGAGCGCTTTATTTGTTTGCAATATAATTATGAAACAGGAAATGTGAAAAGAAAACAAAAAATTATTCTCGAAAAAGTTGAGGCTGAAGGAATCGCCGAAAAGTCGCGCACCCAGCGCCCTCTACCGCATATTCAAAAACTAACTAAGTCGTCTTATCCGGCGTCCTCTGAAACCCACTAAGTACCAGATTTCAACGACATATCTGTAACTGCACAGGAGCTACAGCAAAATTTCGTTTAAAAAAAATTAAATTCAACACTTTGTTTAATATTTTTGTCTTTACGTACGTTTCGGTCTCACGACCATCATCAGCAGACTTATTATGTCAAAAAGTTTTTTTTTTAACTAATTATAGCACTAATCGTCCATATCGCACAAATTTCAATCAAAAAAGACCACGAAGTCTAAACGAACAGAACCACGAATAATCGAAATTATACCGTCAATATTTCAAGTATAAAATATAATAAGAATCCACTATTCAGTAATATTCTTATAATATACAAGCGCATGTTGGTATAGTCTCTCAACGACTGGAGATCAAAACTATTATGTTAAGTATCTACTCTCGAACCAGATGTAACGATTTATGAGGTGCTTGAAAAAGGTTGCAGACCTGTATTGGAATATTACTTTTCAGCATTCTTCCTAAAATATACTTTTAACATTATAAAGACGCATGTAGGAATTTGCAAGAGTTTTAATTAATTAAGTTAGTATAAATCTGACTTAATGTCTGAATATCAGTCCTATTATTTACAGATTTAGAGTTTTATGTGAATCATCTCAAGAATAGATCTTTTATAATAATTGGTTTCCTTAGTTAAAATATTAACATTTTTGTAATCAAATTATAATCAAAGCAGTGTTTAGCAAGGGCGGTGGAATTTACTAAGTTTTTATTTCTTGTGCTATACTTATGGCCATACATTCATTTTTGTAAATATTGTTTAGAGATTCCAGTATAAGTCCCATCGCAATCTAAACAATTTAATTTGTATACTGTGTGGGTTTGTTTATCTTTAGGTATTAAAGGTATTAGATTTAAGAAAAATTTTCCAACACAATTAGTAGGTTCATGCGCAACATTTATATCATTCTTTGTTAAACATTTTATAATTTTCTCTTAGGTCTCCGGAATGTAAGGTAACGTTATATAATTATCTGTATTACCTTTTATGTTCCTTATATATGATGTTCCATTATAGATTTTGTTTATTCTTTCTTTAATGATGGGATTGAAAAATATTTTTGGATAGCCATTCATTTCTAATGTACTTATTACGAATAATTTTTAAATTTTTGGGACGGTCCTCTGGGTGGGACAATTTAACCTCGCGATCTGTAAGGCTGTTTATCACACTTTTTTTATAAGCTGTTGGTGCAACGGAATTGAAATAAAGATAACCACGAAGTTGTTATTTTTCCATCTGCATCATGCCTAATGTTCATATCTAGGAAATTAATGTTTTTGTTCACTTCTATTTCACAAGTAAATTGAAGTTCATAGTGGAAATTGTTAAATTTATTAATCACGTACTGAATTTTATCGTACAACACACATAAGACAGTCATCTACCTACCGTTTAAAGAATACGGGTTGAAAATCTAATGAATTGATAACAGATTCCTCTAGGCATTCCATAACAAGGTTAGCGATAGTAGCTGAAATAGGAGATCCCATTGTTGTGCCAAATATTTGTCTAAAATATTGCTCACCGTATTGAAAATAAGTGCATTCTAAACAAAACTGTACTGTATTTATAAATTCAAATTGATCTAGAGGTATGTAGTTTTTAATCTCTGCCCAACGTTTTTTGAAGCAATTCAATGCCAAAACGACTGGTATATTTGCAAATAAAGAAACAACGTTCAAAGAAATCAGTTGATGATCTACGGGTACGGATTGGTTTTTAATAAATTGATTAAAATGCCATCAGTCTTTCACATAAAATTAATTTTTTCCTATTATATTGTTGATAGATTTTGATAAAAATTTTAATAAATTACAGGTAGGCGCTCCAATATTACTAACAATGGGTCTCAAAGGTATATCACTTTTGTGTAGTTTTGGAAGCCCATAGATATATGGTGCTTGCCCATTATGGCAAATTAATTTATTTTTCAATTCAATAGGGATTATCTTATTATTATACCACTTATTAGTTAATTTATTCATGTTATTCTGTACTGATAATGTAGGGTCAGACTTTATTTTTTTGTAAGTTGTTTCATCATTTAAAAGGTTTCCTATTTTATTCTCGTAGTTATTCCTATGCATTATGACGATTTTATTACATTTATCCGCGTTCAAAACTATAAAAAAGGAAACCTTTTAAATGATCAAACAACTTACAAAAAAATAAAGTCTGACCCTACATTATCAGTACATAATAACATGAATAAATTAACTAATAAGTGGTATAATAATGGGCAAGCACCTTATATCTATGGGCTTCCAAAACTACACAAAAGTGATATACCTTTGATACCCATTGTTAGTAATATTGGAGCGCCTACCTGTAATTTATCAAAATCTATCAACAGTATAATAGGAAAAAATTTATTTATGTGAAAGACTGATGATGGCATTTTAACGAATTTTTAAAAAATCAATCCGTACCCGTAGATCATCAACTGATTTCTTTAGATGTTGTTTCTTTATTTACAAATATATCAGTCGTTTTGGCATTGAATAGCATCAAAAAACGTTGGGCAGAGATTAAAAACTACACACCTTTAGATCAATCTGAATTTATAAATGCAGTACAGTTTTGTTTAGAATGCACTTATTTTCAATATGGTGAGCAATATTTTAGACAAATATTTGGCACAAGAATGGGATCTCCTATTTCAGCTACTATCGCTAACCTTGTTATGGAATGCCTAGAGGAATCTGTTATTAATTCATTAGATTTTCAACACGTATTCTTTAAACGGTATGTAGATGATTGTCTTATGTGTGTTCCCAACGATAAAATTCAATACGTGTACTGTAAACTTCAATTTACTTGTGAAATAGAAGTGAACAAGAGCATAAATTTCCTAGATATGAACATTAGGCATGATGCAGATGGAAAAATAAAATTTTCGTGGTTTACTAAAGAAGTTTGGCCTCAACGTTATCTTCATTTCAATTCAGTTGCACCAACAGCTTATAAAAAAAGTGTGATAAACAGTCTTACAGATCGCGCGGTTAAATTGTCCCACCCAGAAGACCGTCCCAAAAATTTAAAAATTATTCGTAATACATTAGAAATGAATGGCTATCCAAAAATATTTTTCAATCCCATCATTAAAGAAAGAATAAACAAAATCTATAATGGAACATCATATATAAGTAACATAAAAGGTAATACAGATAATTATATAACGTTACCTTACATTCCGGAGACGTCAGAGAAAATGAAAAAATGTTTAATAAAAAGTATGATATAAATGTCGCGCACAAACCTACTAATTGTGTTGGAAAATTTTTCTCAAATCTAAAACTTTTAATACCTAAACAAACCCACAGTATACAAATTAAATTGTTCAGATTGCGATGGGACTTATACTGGAGTCTCTGAACAATATTTACAAAAAAGAATGTAAAGTATAGCACAAGAAATAAAAACTTAGAAGATTCCACCGCCCTTGCTAAACACTGCTTTGATTATAATTTGATTACAAAAATGTTAATATTTTAACTAAGGAAACCAACTATTATAAAAGATCTATTCTTGAGAAGATTCACATAAAACGTGACTCCAAATCTGTAAATTATAGGACTGATATTCAGACATTAAGTCAGATTTATACTAACTTAATTAATTAAAACTCTTTCAAATTCCTACATGTGTCTTTACAATGTTAAAAGTATATTTTAGGAAGAATGCTGAAAAGTAATATTCCAATACAGGTCTGCAACCTTTTTCAAGCACCTCATAAATCGTTACATTTGGTTCGAGAGTAGATATTTAACATAATAGTTTCGATCTCCAGTCATTGAGGACTATACCATGCGCTTGTATATTATAAGAATATTGACGGTATAATTTCGATTATTCGTGGTTCTGTTCGTTTCGACGACGGGGTCTTTTTTGATTGAAATTTGTGCGATATGGACGCTTAGTGCTATAATTAGTTTAAAAAAAAACCTTCTTGACATAATAAGTCTTCTGATGATGGTCGTGAGACCGAAACGTACGTAAAGACGAAAATATAAAACAAAGTGTTAATGTGACCTATTTCCCGAGAATTTGTATATATAATTCATAGTGGGTCAAGAATCTCTATTATTATTTAATTCGATTATTTCTTAGAGTAAACATTCAATGGTTTAATTAAAATATCTTTCTACTTTCCGAAATTTGAATGTGAGATCTGATTTCGATTCATCTACCAATATATTAATATTAATTCTGTATCATACTGATTCCAGCAAAGAATGGGATATAAAAATGGAGCTGGCTTAGGTAAGTTTGAGCAAGGAATTACTGTACCAATCGAATTTGATGTTCAATTTGATAAATCTGGATTGGGCTTAAGGATAGAAGCAGAAACAAACAAAGATTGGCATTTTGATAATGAAGTAAGTGATTTTTTGTCCGTTAAAGTATATTTTTTCCATGACTAGTTCTTACATTATGAGTTTATTTTGCACTTCTGAAAATAGGTCTTCTATCCCAAATAAATAACCCTGTCATATTGAGCTGGACAAGAGATGAAGTGAACTATTCTGCTTGTCTCAACAAAGGCACAACATGTAGTTTCTTTGTAGGAATTATGGTTATTTGCTATTATCTGTTTAACTCAAACTGACACTTCTTTCACAATAAACTCTAAATCTTTCCCTATTCAAGAAAGTTGTATACATTTGTTTTGACTGAAATATATACTTAACACAATTGTTTTACAGCACATCGTCGTGGAAGAGAAGGTAGAGTGGTTGGAAAATAATGAAATGTTGAATTTGTCTAGTGAATCATTGCAATCTTTTGTCAAAGAAGTTAATCCCAAAGAATTTGTGAATAACGATTGTGATTTTTGTAACAAAGATGTTTTTGATTCTATTGCCGAAGCTAAGGTTAGTATGTTCAAAATTATGTTAAATTAGAAAATTGACAAATCTTGGCTTCCGGATGGATTCCGCGTCACAATAGCACGACTTGATGCCGACGTTTCGCCAACCATTACAGGTGGCATCTTCAGGGCAAGCTTGAGTCTTGAACTGAAACTGTTTTTTTCTGGTTTCTGTAGCCGTATTTATTGTAGGAAGAAATCCTTCACGCTACGCTTTATTCCGGTGGTTAACTCGGTTCTGGCACCTGACGGTTGTGTGATCATGTGCGAAGTGGAATTTTCGAGAATCGGTTTCCAAATGTTGGGAAGGTAATATCTTGGGTTACGATTTAGGTTTTAGGATTTCTATAGCTTCAATTCTTCTAGCTCGAGCTAGAATTTCAGTATTTTCTATAAGGATTTGATGATTAGTGTCAAACTTGTGTTCCGCAAGTGCAGATCTACTGGTGTCACGAAGCCTTGTACAGCGCTCATGTTCTTTCACACAACTAGCTACTGTACGATCTGTTTCACCAATGTAGACTTTGTTACATTTCAAATTCAGTAGTTCGTATCTTGTGGATGTATTATGCTACAATTATTGAATATTTCAATAATAATTATAATGGTTGGTTGAGAAATGTTCAGCATGACCTATGCCAGTTGAAATTTCAACCAACGTTATTGTGATTCGGTGAACCATAGGCGGGCCATCGTTGTTACAGGGTTCTGTAATGCATCTTATGTTATCTGTTCATTTGCAGTTAACATTTCATTTTTGAAGATAAACGTGGTCTCGTTTTATAACGTTTGAGCCCTTTTCATGTAAAAGGGTAGGTTTCTTATTTTTTCTCCTTAAGCTATCAACTTATAGAATGTGTGTATTGTAGGGTTTTTCTTCCTCCTGGGGTTTTCCAGAGAGTCAACTTGGAGGGTAACCGACAGTTCCTTTGTGCTCAGGTGACGTTCCTGTATGTTCTTGGGGCACCTCAACACTACACATCTTAACACATTTATGTAGCGGCAAGTCTTAGTTAGTTCCTAATTTTATTATAAGCTAATATTGCTATAGCTGAACTAGTTATCTAGAAATTTATTTGTTTCACATTTGAATTCAGAATATTAATTTAACTGAATTGGGGAAGTCATCATTATTTAGTTTGTAGCATATGGGAATAATCTAATATTTGTATCTTCACTGTACGCCAAGAATATAGCTATATTTGTGGTACCATACTAAAGCGTTCCATACATGTTGAGTTTTGTCATACACTATCAATAATTATTATATCACTATTGATTATTAGATGTTTTTTTTGTTTACCATAACAGAATAATATTTTGTTACAAGGGTTTCAGATTTTATTTCTTAGTTTTCGGTTTGTAATAGCGTTAAACTTGTTTGGTAATTTATACAGGTTGGTTGCAGTTCGCTACGAGAGAGATTAATATAACATATTACCTGGCGCTTTTAACATTTTATAGAACCACCCCATCTCCACTGCCTAGTCTAGTCGCGTGCAGTACCTCTTTTGTTACATATGTCATAATGAGCTTATGAGTGGAAAGTAGGTAACAACTTTACCGTAATGCTATAAAATCCTTTTCGAAAAGACTAAAATCTTAGCCCGAGCCCCAAACTTCCATCAGCTAAAAATCCTTGAAGCTATAGAAATCCTAAAACATCCAAATAATCTAAACCGTGACTCAAAATATTACCTTCCCAACATTTGGAAACCCATCCTCGAAAATTCCAGAATAAAGGCAGTGAACTGTGTAACGTGAAGGATTTTTTTTCTACAATAAATACGGCTACAGAAAGCAGCGGAAGTCTACTATTCAAGATAGAATATTGACTTAAAATGATATGCCAGAAGCAAATTATTTGTCATGTGTTAGCTAGCACTACAGAATTTTATTGTTGACAGTATTAGGTACATGTTTTCCTAAATATGTCAGCATAGTCTTACGCCGGGACTGTTCCATACAACGAATAACATAATAACAGTAATATAATGATAAATTTAGCTATATTCAGAGTTAATTTGTAATTCCTTATCCTTTCAGGACATTTTTTCCAGAGTAAACATAACAGACATTTGCCTCGCTAGAGCTAGAGCAAATCCCTTTGAAACTATAGGATCTTCAATCTTCATAAATAGAGCAGCTTTGAAATTGGCAAATATTGATGCAGCAACCGATTTTATGTTCACAAGTATTGATAAAAATGTAAGTATAAATCCAGATTATATACTCTCTTAAGTTGATTAATTTAGATTATCCTAATATGTCCTAACATGAACTGTGAATAATTCTTAAACAACTACATTCTTGGCTGATACCTCGACTTATTTATTTATTTATTTTTTTAAAAAATTGATGGTGGAAGCCATTACTTTATGGAAATTTATCATTTTGATTATATGAAAGAAAAACATAGTAGTTTTTCTTTCATAATTTATTTATTTACTACATAATATAGAATTTATATAGGCATGGCCCTCTCTAGTGAAGAGGTCAGAGTCTACTATCTGGCAAAGCTGCAATCTTGTGAAGCATTAGTCCTATGACTTCTACTGTCCTACACTATAAATGAGAAACAGTCTCCCTCATCCTATGGTCCTAGTTGTGTCTCTGGTGGAAACTGCCAATGCCGTTCGTTTCTCCCTCACAGCCTCAATGAATGAAGTTTAATTCCGTTTTAATAAAAAATTCAAATGTATTCTATGTTACACAAACAAGTATCTTGCAAGTATTCTATTTTTAACAGACTGAATTTTGCCAACTTAAATGTTATATTATATGATCTCGAGAAACCTAAGTAATTTATATTGAATAAATTAGTCCCTCTACAAGTATTTTTCAATTATCTTCATTGTAATTATGATCGAACTTTTGTATCGAATTCAAACATTTTCTAGTTGTGACCAATGATAGAACTTTGAGGCAGAACACCCCAATTTAAAAAAAAATAGTAAACAATAATTATTTTATAAAGTCAATTCTCGCTACAAAATTTACGTGTCGTGTGAACAATAAAATTTTAGTTATTTACCCAACTTCATTACTTCTCTCACTATACCTAGTATAAGGGAAGTATAGTAATCCGTCTAAAAAAAGTTACCGGATTTTCGCAGATATATCTGTTTTGAGTATTTCTGACTATTCTTGAGATAGTGTCTGTCTGCGTGCGTAAAAACTGGATATGATTGTGTCCTTCCTATTGGTCATATGGAATTTAAATTTTGCAGATCGTGCAATATAGGGATCCGAAATGACATTACCGCCCTCTGGTGTTTTCTACGCCGAAACAACGAATTGTCACAGAAAATATTATTTACATTATAAATATATGTATTATTAGAGTTTTTGGAGTATTTTGGAGTAAAACTTTAAAATTTATTGTACATTCAGTAGCTTGTAAGAATAATAAACAATAAATGAAACCTGTTTGATAACATTTTTCTGTGCAAAAGAGTAACAAGTTGTATTTCTATTATTTACCTAACTTAACCTAACAAGTTGTATTTCTTTTACTGTGTTATACACTTATAAACATTTTCAAGCTTCCTCAATTGGCATTTCTGATCCTTTTACAGGCAGGATATTTTATTTCTAGTAAAGACTTGGATTTACTATTCTCCACAACTACACCATCAGCAGAGTAAGCGAGCCAATAATTTTTTGTAGAAATAATTTAACCCACTTCGACTACCTCTGTTGTTGAAACTGAGATGAATTTTTCTATGGCTTTATCTTCACTCGCAATCCCTGTTTGTGTACTCACTCCTGAACTCTTGCGGATTGAAGTACATATTACTTTTTTGATTCCAATTGGCATTTTTATTAGTGGCATAAGTGTATATTTAGTAAACTCTGGAACCTGTTATACGATATTTCCTATGACTTTTCCAGAAATCATAATTAAACTACTTTCCTCACATATGGAAATATAATCTCCTTCTAAACTTTGGATTATTCTTTTAAAACAGTCGTTCATTTCACATACCTACATTTAATTTGTCAAGCCAACTGTGCAGATTGCTGGTTGACTGTAAGCTGAAAACGTTCCTTATTACTTCTTTGATGTTATCAGTCAATCGGTAACTTATTTTCTTTATAATAATCACAATATTAATAATCATATATTGATGTTTTTATGTTAACATAACCTCTTACTTGTAGCAATATAATAATGTTGCCATGACATGTTTACACTGTCCCCCTTGTCCTGCCTTGCATGAACATTTCATGCTTAAAATAGAACCATTATTTTTATCAATTTGGCCTTCTATTTTGTGAGGATCACCTCTTAAATTAGAAACAAAATCAAGATATACGCATTGCTTTATATGTACGTAAACAAATAATGTGACAACTCGTCCGCCATACTGGAATGGTAAAGCAGGTACCTAACCATCATTTCAGATCCCTATAGGAACTGTATTGTTTTTGGGCAAGGTAGCCCATTTTGAGTAATATTTTTGTCAAGTGGAGTTATAGTATTTTATTGATCCATAATGACAACAGTATTAGAAAAAATCGATGGTATAAAGTCGTAACTTTATGGTAATTTATCATTTTGATTATATGAAACGATAACTCCTTTTTTATACCACTTTTATTACGTCATATTACAGTATTCTTCTGCTTGTAAACATATGTCACGCGCATATATTTAACCTCCATAATTCTCATTTCAAGAGTCAAGTGACGTCATATACAGTATCGGAAACAATTCTTCTGGGGTATAGACAGAAATCTACACGAGTAACAAGGAACGCAAAGATATGATATCACATAAACAAGAGAGACGCACTACTTTGTGCCACTCCTCTTACCCCACCCGACGCGTTAACTGACCACGTGGCAATGCGAGCTGACCGCCCTGACTCCTATCTCTGTGTTGTGACGTCGATATCCTATCCCTTCCTCGAGCGAGTTGAGGAGAAATTGCAATGCTCTCTCAACATATTCTTTACGCTCTCATGAAACCACCATACCCAAGATAAATACTTTCCGATACTGTATATGACGCCCCTGTCTATTTCATGTGTGTTTACTCCAGAGAGATGTAAGCTCTGGTTGCAACTTTAGATAGCTCATGTGACAGCAGATGTCAGTATAAAACAAGGTTATTTTTATTATAATGGGAATATTTCGAAAGTCAACCTGACAGCAGGTGTTAGTATAAAACAGAGTTGCGATATACTTTATTTAGACCATTTGAATAAAATTTCAATGTGACAGAGTGTAATTTAATGTCTTTCTTTAGTTGTTTCTGAATCATTTCCATTATATTTCCTGTTCCTACAATCATACATTTGACCTGCAGAAGTGTCGAAAAGCAAAAATTGTACTTAAAAGTGATTCAAGTGATCGATTGATTATAGATTTTTCAATATGGTATGCAAGAAGTCTAGAGACTTCTTGATTTTGTGATGACTGTTTTAAGTGTATATTTTCCTTGGTCGAATAAAATATCGTATTAACCCCCTTGCAGAACGATTTGAACATCCCGTGTGCGCGCCTGGATTACGTGTCAAACCTTCAAAATTTGAAACATTTTTGACATAAGCTCAAAATATACTTATGAAGTGAACAATTCATTTTAGGAAACCTTGTTTGGAACTTTGGAGATTAATTTACATTATATTTTAAACTTCGCGCTATATTGCATAGACAAATCAATCCCTTCCATACTTCCACCACATCGCCACTACTTATAATATACTTGATAATCACATGGAAATGAAACAGTAAATATCCAATAAATGTGCATTGAAACAGATTGGAATTTACAAGGCATTAGATACCAAATTGTGCTAATGTTAGAATACAGCCGCATGTGTATCCTATCTTCTCGAGCGAGGAAGAGGAAAGACGGTGAACACCTACAACGACATTGGCTATTATTAATAGCGACACATTACCTGCAATACGCTCAAACTTGTATTGGCTGTCTGAGCTTTGGTAAGGAAACTTATTCACTTTTATTTTTAATAACTAAACTATAAATGCCTTAAGAATTGGCGGAAATAATTGAAATAGTGCAATGGTTTAACGGGGAAATTCTTGTTTTCAAATTGTCAATAATTTATTACCGCATTTGAAGGTCGTTCACCGCCAACTGAAGCCGTGGTGCGGAGTATTATGAATACTTTTCAATCTTAAGGATGCGTCAACCCATCCAGTCATAAAACTGCTCAACCGGTAAATGCTGATAGGATACATTAATTTGTTTATCTGCTTAGGAACATCCCTGTCAATCAAGCCGTAAAATTGCGGAAAATCTTGATGTGAGCCTTTGATTTTGATTTTGTAATGACAACCGTTCTTATTAGCAAACTAATGACATTTTACCTTAAGAAAATGTAGAGTTCGAGACATTAGAGAACGTCTAGTAGAGGAATGTGGGTCGAGATCATAATATCTTAATATCTGTCTAGCGCAGTTGCGGCTCGCTAGGTGCAGCAAGTGAAGCACTGATTAATCTTTAGTTTTGATCAATTACTGAGATTACATTTATCTCGTCTCATATTATCCCGCAAAAATAGTAGGAACTTTAAACTTTGTTTTGTAGTAAAATTTAGATTATTATATATTTTCACATTGTACAACCATTTTATATGGCAACATTCCAATAGTGTCAGCTAAATAACTAGGCGAAATAGTCTTTCCGTTAGAACGGTGAACGGCAGAGAGTGATTCAGTTTCCAGACAATAGTGTTTGATGCACGTGGTCGACCGGTTGCCATGGTAACGGCGCGTATATACTATCACAACAGCTGTACTATTCAAGGATAACCAGCGTTTAAGGAATGATCCAATGCGAGGGGGAGTGGGAAGAATGAGAAAGACGAGGATGGATGAGACCGTGCGGTATTTGTCTATTTTATCTATTATTGTCTCACTCTGCCGGTTGTTTTGATGTGTAGAATTATTGGTACAAAATCGGGAGTATGGAATACAAGTGGTTTTTATGAATTTGGCGATGTAAGTAGATCTTTCATAAACATGAATCTTCTGCGGAGATTTTACGATGTGCCTTAGGATTTGAGCGGTTAAAGTTAAATTTTACAAAAATTTAATGGAAAAGTACAGCATAACTAGATTTTTATGCAGTTACCTATTCGTGCAACACTTTACTTGGGAAAACCCGGGAATTTTAAAGAACTTTTGGATACTTGTGTAACTCCCATTGATAATAATAATAATAATTCCACTTCACATCTTGACAAACGGTTAGTAGGTGTAACAATCAATATTGATCTCATTGACTGTAACTCTGTATGTCCGTTGTGGCGAAAAATTAATTTTTTATGTAGTTTTTCGTTGCCACTCAAAAATTATTGTATAATGTTGATAACTGTTTATTTTAAAATAATTTTCACTGGTGAAAAACCTCGCAAATAAAACAAGGAAAAACCCAAAAAATACATAATAAAACAAGTTTCTTTCGCTGGGATTGCTTCACCAGTTCTTGCACTCACGAGCCACCACTGGTCGAGCGGTAAAGATTCCTTTAATAACTCTGTTTGTTGAAATCGTGTTTCAATCATAGATAACTCTACTACCGGTAGTAGAGTTATCTATGGTTTCAATACAACCACTACAATGTATCCTGATGCGCAATGTTACCTCTCCCGTGCCTCACGGGCGAACTCTGTCTCGAACTATACATAGGACGGATTTTTGTCCAACCATAATGAAAAGAAAAACAAAGATGATATTACCATTACTATTATTTTATTTAGCGACGTTACACGATCGGCACAAACCATCTGTTGTGTGCTGTTGGACTCAGTATCCCCAAAAATAAATGTTTGGGTATAATATGTAGGGAAAAACGTCATTGCGTATTTTATTGATTAAACTTCAAACGGCCAGAAGTATTACGAGTTGCTGCAAACGGGTGTTATTCCCGCATTGGAAGCCATAGCTAATATTAATTCGAATCAGGTATGGTTTCAAGAGGATGTTTGCCCTGCACATAATGTACTGCAGGCGAGGAGTTTATTAAACATTCATATTCTAAATCGGATAATGCAAGATTCCCTGATTTGGGAGTTATAAAATCATAATTTTACAGATTTCAGGAATCTAGGACGTATAAATATTGAAAATTCTTTGGGTGCGATTAGCGACGCGACATTTAAAAATGTGCGTTGGGGTTTTCATCTTCGTTTGGGTATTGTCTTGCCAACGGAGGAGGTCGTTTTGAGCATTTGATTTAATTTGGAACATTCATTTCAATTCCTAGTTCTATTATTATTTCGAAGTTATTTTTAGTTTTGTGTAATATTATTAAAAAGTAAAAGTAATAAGTGTTTCGTTTCGTATTTTTTTCGATCAGAAAAGATAAAAGGATTAATAGCATTAAAAAAAAAGTAAACTAACGAAGTGCACCAATGCGTTCGTTCACAATTAAAGAAACAACGTAAAGTTCAAGACAGCAATCTCCCACTAGAGACGGTCGCTGTTACGCTTTATCTTCGTCTAAAACCGATTACGTTATTCTAACACTCACCATACCCGACTACTACTTCCCTCGTGAATGGAACTTTATTTATAGTAACTTCTCTTTCGAAATCACAAAAATGTTATTTATAACATTGTATATATTTTTATATTGGAAAAATCAATCCAAATTTGAGGGCAGATATTGAAACATTTCAAAATTTCATAAAATGTTTAAGGTGAATCATAAGCAACGAGCTGGTCCCTATTATTTTGCTGATGTATGTGCAGGCCCTGGAGGTTTCACAGAATACATTTTGTGGCGAAAAAAGTGGCTGTTCAAAGGTTTTGGATTTACGTTGAAAGAGAAAAATGACTTTAATTTAAATAAATCCAATTGCATCTATCCAACTACTTTTCAAGCATTTTATGGTATTGAAGAAGATGGCAATGTGTGTTGTCCAGATAATATAGAAGATTTCAAGGAGAAAGTACTATTTGAAACTGAAGGCAAAGGTGTTCATTTTATGACATCGGATGGGGTAAGAACGATTATGATTATGATAAGTAGAACTCGCAATTTGAAATTATCTTGGAAACATGTAATTTTGAATATTGTTTGTCAAGTGAATCGTCCGTAAGACCAATAAATATGATATAAGTATTTCATTTCCATAGGATAAATAACAGAATAATTTTATTTTTTTAGGGTTTTTCTGTAGAAGGAAATGAAGACCTACAAGAGATATTATCAAAAAATATTTATTTGTGCCAATGCTTGGTTGCTCTCGAAGTTGTAAGAGTTCATGGACATTTTGTTACAAAGTTATTTGATGTTTTTACACGATTTAGTATAGGATTGTTGTACCTGATGTATAAATGTTTTGAGAAAGGCAAGTGCTTTAATCATAGTTTAGTTGTTGGCTTCCGTAGACTCAAAACATTTGGAAGTTAAAGTTAAATCCATATAATTATTTGTTCCATATAACTATTCCTGTAGGCCAGTTATGGTGCCGAAAACTGAAATTTTGTTATACTAATTTATAACATGGCGAGGACCAATGTAGTGTTATTTTTTCACCAATGTCATCTCTAGTATTGTCAAATTCTTTGATTATTTCTCACTCTGATAACTAGTAGGGTAGCAATTAACGGTTTTGTTCATACTTCCTTGTACTCCCTGTAAGCTCGCTATCATACAGGGTGCGTCCCTTAATACAAGAATCAGTCCAGCAGGCCTAAGGCAGTGCCGAAGGCTAAGATTTTGCATGGACTTATATCTCCTATGGATTCAAACGGCATATGGGTGCTGCCGAGTCGTTGTAGCCTAAGAGAAGCCAGTGCTGGACATTCTGCTAGGATGTGAGAGGCAGTTTCGTCCGCCTCTCCATATCTACTACAAGTTGGGTCTTCAACAATGCCCATTGTATGTAGATGTTTATTCAGATGACAGTGTCCTGTCACCAGTTTTAGGCCTCTCCTGCTCATAAAGAGTAGGGTCTTAGAGAGTTTAAGCGAGAATTCTCTAATGTGGAGCTTCGCTTGCCTCATACCGGGAGCACCACGCCAGACCGAGAGCCACTGTATCCAGTAGCTCTTTGAGGACGTGGTGCTTGGTGTTCGATGAAATTCCGATCGTTGAATCGGGGCCAGGGGCACTCAAGGAGCCCTGTTTGGCTAGTTCATCGGCCACTTCGTTTCCCTTCACGCCAGAGTGGCCGGGTACCCACACTAGCTGAAGTTTGTTCCTTCTGGCTAATTCAGCCAGAGTTTCCCTGCACTCCAAGACAAACCTAGAAGTCACTCTGTGGGCGCGAAGTGCGCACAGGACCGCTCGGTTGTCAGTGCAGATGTAAATCCGCCTACCTCGGTAATTTAATCTAAGGTTTTCCAGGGCCCATGTCCGTATTGCACAGACCTCAGCCTGGAAAACGGTTAACCTAGTGAAATCTCCCTTCTGGGTCTACACGAATATCTTAGACCGTCCGTGAACCACACGAGCCCCCCTAGCGGAAGCGGCCCAAAGTCCTTGTTCTCCCAGGCCGCCCTCTGTGTTAGGAAGATGTCTGGTGTTTGAAACCTGACAGCAGGCGCTATCGCATCCTGCGTCATTCGAAGGATCGGGCAGTTCTCGGGTGCCCAATCCCAAATTTTGCCATGACCGCGAGGCACAGACGCACCGACTTGCGTGGCCACTGTTTTGATATGGAATCGGTCTCAATTTCCTATATTTATGCAATGACCATTCCATCTTTTCATTGAAAGAAATGAATATTTCTGCTGCCAAACTTAGCTTATAACCGACACGGATGTTTCCTTGAATTTATTTTTTATGTTGAACAAAATAGTCTTTTAGCATTAAGATAAATGTTGATGGAATTGCCCCGTACAGAGTAAAATTTCGTGTTACGATTCTATCACTATCAGTTTGTCAAACAATTTTTTTTGTTCATTAATAATCGTGCTTAAGCACAATCCCGAATTTCTCGTAGATTTATTAGTAGAGGAAATGAATGCATAAAAAGACCCTCATCTCTTATTTTTTTGTAATGGGATGGATTTGAATGAAACCTTTTGCATTCGCTTCATTTTTGGATCAATAAACCTTCAGATTTTGGCGATCGCACCCCCTCTTTTTGCGCTGAGTTCTGGACCAAATTCCTTCAAATTTACATACAGGGATTTTGAGGGGTCAGGGATTACGAATCCGACGAGAAAATTTGAAAATTCAAAATGGCGGGTTAAAATGTAAAAATGCATTTTGTAGCCTAACTGATGATTTTAGAGAAAAATACCAAGAGTCCAAAAGTGTTTTTAATTTATGATGATTTTTTCGTGATAAAATATGAAAAAAATAGTCATTTTATTTCGTCTTGTATATAGCCCCCACCCCTTGGAGATCTATCTGATAGGGTGCAGAATGAAGGGATATTCTTCAAATATAATTTTCAGGTGTTTTTATATAACATTTCCCTATTTACATGGAAAAATCCGGCTCTTTTACCAAATAAGTAGAGATGTTCACCCTCTCAAGGTAAAAAGGGGTTGAAAGTGAACATATGAATATCCTTTTATTACGTAAAATTGAATTCTAAACACTTTTGGTCTCTTGGTATTTTTCTCTAAAATCATCAGTTAGGCTACAAAATGCATTTTTATATTTTAACCCGCCATTTTGAATTTTCAAATTTTCTCATCGGATTCGTAATCGCTGACCCCTCGAAACCCCTGTATGTAAATTTGAAAGAATTCGGTTAAGAACTCAGAGACTTGGCAACCCCTCTAGCAAAAAGAGGTGGTGCGATCGCCAAAATCTAAAGGTTAACAAAATTTATTGGTCCAAAAATGAAGCGAATGCAGAAGGTTTCTTCAAATCCATCCCATTACAAAAAAATAAGAGGTTCTTGCATTCATTTCCTTTACTATGTATATGCATATCCCGCGGATGCAATGCCAGCGAATTGCGTGATATTGTACTTACTTTAAATGATAAAATTAGGTACTGTCCCACTTTACAGTCGAAAATTGAAGGCAACCCTATTCTGGTATGGTGATAAAACTTATGATGGATTTGGTTTTCTATTACATTGCTCTTAGTAAAATTCCTGTATTATAGAATACTGGTTTCAATTCCGCCAAAATTGTGCTATCAATTTAGACATTTCCAAAGTCGAATTCACTTCTTGATCTTTTTCATTTTACTAAGCAATTTAAATGAATCTAGTGTAAGTTGTAAGTCTAGTTAAAGCAAATTCCTCCAAAAAATGTTAACCATGTTCGTTTTAGGTATTTATATTTCACTGATTCAATTGATACAGTTGCAGTGATTAAACCTAATTCATCAAGGCCAGCGAACGCTGAACGTTATTTCATTGGCTATGGTCTCAAAAATAATATAGATGTAATCACGATACGCCAATATTTGAAGTACATAGCCGACAGATTATGGCAGCTAAGACTTCTTGAAGAGTTGGATATATTGGAGATATTTCCTTTGGAAGTGATTAAAAAAGACGAAAGTTTCAGTACATACTTCATGAATAGCAATAAAAGGTAATCTAGTCTTGTAATTCTACAGTATATGTCAACGAGGTTTCAACAAAAATGTGACTATCCAAAAGTCAACTCTAATGTTAATATCATCACTACATAGTATAAAACAAAGTCGCTTTCTCTGTCCCTATATCCCTATGTATGCTTATCTTTAAAACTACGCAACTGATTTTGATGCGGTTTTTTTTAATAGATAGAGTGATTGGAGAGGAAGGTTTATATGTATAATAACATACTGTTATTTTTGAGGTTTCTAATGTGATGTCGTAAATAATTACATTTTTTCCGCTTACATTGCAAACGCAGGCTGAACCCTACGAGATATATCAAAATAATGTACTAAGTATTGTACACATTGAAAAGGTCTACAGAAAACTCTGGGATGGTATATGTCTATCTCTTATGGTTATCCCACAATACCATTTTCTTGTCATTTACTTTTTACGACAAATAATGGCTAATTTTCGAAGCGATTTTAACCAATACAGCATTAATCCTTATCCAATTAAATACCTTAAATACATTGTTGATTTAATATAGATCTATATGGTCCTTTACAGCATATGATTTAAATGAATATTTTCGAAGATATAACAGATTTAAAAATTGCGGGACGTAGCGTTTGCGGCGGTACCGGCTGGCCGGGCGGGAGCGTGCCTATAAATAGCGCGTCGGAGGCCGCGGTTCTCCCTATAGCACTCTGAATTTATCAGCATTGCACCCGTGTGAAGCCGGGGCGGGTCGCTAGTTAATCATAATTCTAAATAAAATGCTATAAAATCGAAGCGTGGTATTATGACTTTTAATCCAATAGTGTATTAGAAGGCGTCTAAATACACGGAAAACACGTATCAAACCTTCTTTCCTTAGTGATCGTGGATGAAATGTATTAATTTAACTCGATTTATAACGAGAAAAGGCATCTCCAATCATAAGGTTGAATGAAGCACAAATTAAACCTCAAAGAATAGTTTGGTGAATGGTTATTATCTTCACATATCACTTCACCATCTAGTGTAACTATTCTATAATGTCTCGACCTAAAACAATTCTACTTAATTAGTAGTTTCATCTAAAAATGTAATAAAATTATTGTGGTTATTATTTCTAAAATGATTGTTTAGATCTTGTTGAAATTAGATAATGTTATTTTCAATTCAAATTTATTTTATTTCAGTATTGGTAAATCCCAGATTCAAGCACTGAAGAAAATAGCAACATTTTGTAAAAATCCAACTTTAGTTGAATTTCGGCAAGAATCGCTGCGAAAAAAATGTTTACAATATTGGCAACTTCCTCATGCATCGAAAAAATATAAGAATAAACAACATAATTTGGCAAATTTATCTAATATGAGAGGTAGTATAAAACATTTTTGAATAATTCACTCTTTATTAAATAGATCCTATAGATACAGGTGCATACACTATTTTTTCTATGACCATTCGTAATAAAATAAGAAAATTTAAACTTTATTTATGTTAGGTTAACAGTAAGTCGGAATTGTAAAAATTAATACATTTTAGATGTGTCAGATGTTCAATACAATATTCGATATTGACAGAATGATGCTGTATGTAGTGTTTCTATTGGCCAAAATCTTACATAATGAGAATCCGTGTTATAATGGACCACATTAACGTTTCTATTGGCAAAAATCTGTTACATAATGAAAATACGAGTTATAATGAACCACATTAATAAATCGGTAGCAGATATTTAATTCGCGTTCTATAATATAGGAGAAGAAAAATGTAAACAAAAATTATGGAATTTATCAATATCAAGGAGGAAAAGTGAAACTTTTGAATTTTATTGAACTATTTGAATGTAGTGGCTCTAATTTGATTAATTGATTGCGTTCCTCGTTCATTTAGAAATTTAAGTTATTGATCAAAGATTTGTCGTAACCATTGTCCAATGCTATTTGATGAAGTTTCTCAACTTCGTTGTCATAATTTCACTGACTCACGGACGTTTCTAATCTAAGAACAACACCATTAAATGAAGCTATTTCATAATTAATTGGTGTAACTGAATCCAGGTGTATACCTATTTATTTGAGTGGATTTTATGTATCTGTCGAATCAAGTGATTACCATCTTTTGTAATGTTATTATCAAGGAAAGGAAGGTTGTTATCTGTTAAGCGTATTCAATAAGCCATGTAAATAATCGCGAAAATATCATCGACTTGATTAAATAATCTTATTATAGTTTTCTAGTGTATCCACAGTGTACACGCTTTTTATTACTTTTATATTAAATGCACTCAAAATTTACGATCACTGTACTCCTTACTGTCAGGAATATTTTGTGAGAAGACAATCAGCTCCAGGGTTCAAATATGGCATCGGCATAGTAACGCGTCATCATGTCAAGAGTTTTTGTATTCCAATAATTGAACTATTACTTATTAAAAAATAATCCAATTCCCAAAAGAAGTAGCTGTGGGGTCAGTGATCGCTCTAGAGAGACCTATACTAATTTTGCAATTTGCTCAATACTGAAAATATGTATCAAATGTCTTATTCCAGGGAGAATCTTGTATATGAAGGATGGATTTTCAAGTACACTTTGTGTCTTGCATATGTTATATTACTCGCTAAGTAGAGAGTGAACGTGTCTAAAAATTGAAATGTAAATAACATTTCATTGAATTTGTCGGTTCAACGATTTGAGAGAGATTTCCACTGCCCATAATTTATTACTTTATGGGAATAAATATACTAGTTCTTTCAAATGTCAAATTGTTTTTGCCTTCAATCAAATATTTTTAGATAAAAAATTTGTTTTCTTCTTGGAAAATGTACTATTCTACAATATCAATTTTCATCCGTACAATTTGAATTTCGATTTCTTTTCGTGAAAATATAAAAATATATATCATATTGATAATAAAAATAGAATTACCTTAACGTGTATTGAACTATTGATTTCGAATTTTCGAACGTCTAAGTTTTATTTTTTCACTCTGATTTTATCTACACAACGCTCTGGCTCTAAAAATCTTTCTGCCCAGTATTTATTCATGACTACTGCTATACAATGATGAACGCCAATATCCCATACGGTAATGTTTGATGCTAATCCATGATTAAGCAAATCCTTATGTACATACAATTACTGTTGATAAGCAATTATCACCCTCATCCACTAAAAATACTATTCAAGTATTGAGGCTGTTCGGCTACCAAGTAGCCATCATCAGGGTAAACTAAATTATAAATCGAAATGTGCCTGTTGAAATACTATTTGGGGCCAATATTGTAAACAATGGGTTACCCTTAGCTGGAGATATATCGGAATTTAATAAATTGCTTTTTCGCTTATACATTTCCATCCCTTCTAAATTACTTAGATATTTGCTTGTACTATGTTTTAAAAGTGATAAACTTTCTTGAGAAATGGTGTGACCTGTATTGAAAATATGTTCGGCTACCTCTGATTTTTCACCATTATTTTTCTTTATATGAGCATAATGTTCTTTATAACGAGTTAAAATGTTTCTTCTAGTTTGACCCACATACCATTTTGAACACAACTCGCAATAGATTTTGTAAATCCCGGATTTGTCGAAATCGGAAACTTTATCAAACGTGTTGCCTAAACGGTGTTTTACCTTGTTCTTACATCTATAAACTGGTTGTATTGCAAATTTAGAAAACAATCTATGGAATTTATTAATTACTGAAAAATGATAAGTGAACCTTTTAAATTTTATTGAAATATTTGAAGGTAATGGCTCTTTATTGAGGTTGAATTATGAAATATTTCCACTTAAATCAAAAATTTCACGTACCCACCATACATTAGCATTGGGATTGGTGACATGTCCCTTTCAGTTCCTTTATAGTGGAATGCAAACAAAAACAAATCCATATAACAATAAAATTAAATTAATCAAAAATGAATGATTAATCACTTGAAAATGTCCTTTGTCATATTTGGAATTGAAAGAAATATTCAAATTGTTACAGATTTACAAAAAAGCAAGATGATTTTCATTTTGTTTGAATGAGGCTATTGCTGATGAGTAAATAATACAAAATCATTTAAATTAATATCAGGGTGTGTTTTTTTGCAACTAGGATTATGTCCATGATGATATAAGTAATGAAAGTTTTACTAGTATTTAATGTGAAATTTTAGACATCGACCTATTTCAGTATTATCATTGGCGTCAAACCAATGGCATTGTAGTTTTAATGTACTTTAGCGTTGTTAAATATTTCTAAATAAATCGTATATTTAAATATGCTTCTTTAATTCTCATAAATGATGTAAACAATGTGTAGGTGTATAGTGGAGTGTCATATCGGTATATAAAGATTACCATGAAATATATATACTGAGCCTACTTCTCTATCCAACTACTTGGAAAATATGCATGTAATTTGGTTAGTTGGCTACGTTACAATTTCCTTTTTTGTTTCAAAATTAAATTATTGATCAAAGATTTGATTGGTAACCATTGTCCAACGCAATGAAAATTTTTACTATACACACCATTTCTCAAGAAAGTTGATCACTTTTAAAACACAGTATAAGCGAAAAGGCAATTTATTAAATTCCGATTTATCTCCAGCTGAGGGTAACCCATTGTTTACATTATTATGCCTAGATAGTATTTAGACAGGCACATTTTGATATATAATTTAGTTTAGTCTGACGATGGCTAGTTGGTACCCGGAAGGTCCTCAGTACTTTAATAATATTTTTAGTGGATAAGGGTGATTATTTCTTATCAATAGTGTTGTAATATATCCACAGTGTGAACTCTTTTATATTTTATTAAAACGTACAATTAAATGAATCGCGCTATTTAAAACAGTTGGCTGTGAGGTATTTTTTTATTGTGTCGAAAGAAAATGAGACGGACTGGAAGAATCAATTAACTTTTGACATTTATCTTTTCATTTTCAGAATGGGTCTTCAGTGCACCTTCGAGAATTATGGACATGAACAATTTTGCTAAAACATTTTCGAATTTAGAGGGGTGGCATTATTGTCCAATGTATTCCTTCAATGAACATACCGTTTGTAACATATATGCAGGTAGGTCAAATTATTGTGTTTTTAATCTATAAATATAATAAAGTATTTCTATATTTATAGCTTTCACGAAAAAAGTATATCGATTGAAAGGATGTAAATGGGTTCAAATTAAAAATATTCATTTAGTAGATGGCACATTATTATTTGGCGAGATTGTTAAAGAACGAGAAGAAGTAGATCAATTGTCACTCTCAGAAAATCAGAAATTGTATAAATACAGTTTACATGTTATAGATGCTCTATATTTAGGGGAAATTTGCCTAGCTGATTTGGAGTTCCAACAAAGGTAGTCTAATATTAATACAATTATGCTAATATTATTTCTCACCCACAAGTGTTTAAGCATCGATATCATCTTATTTCATTACCAATAACCAACGCCAAAAATTAAATGATCGAATTAGCCGCTGAAGTGCAAAATTAGAAAATGCACAAATATATAAAAATAGTCCCAACAAAACTTTTATTCATATGCCAAGAGAGGTTAAACGACGTAAAGAGAGAGTCGACGCAAAGACATGAATCCTAATTCGACATATTTTTGTTGCGAATATCGTTTTAATGATAGTATTGATCATTAATTCACGTTTTTTACCTTTGATGTTAATTGTTAGAAATGGGTTAATATTTGTTATTGTGTCCTTAAAGGCTTCCAGGTTTGGGTTTAGTAAAACATATTGTTCCTCTGATGTGTTTCATTCTATTTAGACTAGTTTTGTTAAACACTCACTACATGATAATGCAACAAGACATGCAAACCACATGCATATAAAAAACTATAGGTTAGCCAAATATAGAAAATCACCCTATTGCAGCATGAGATAGATAGATAGATAGATTTATTTCATCACATTGAATACAAAATGTACAATAGTGACATGTCAAACTGGTAAATTAACAAAAGTAATAGTTGCAGTTAATACATACTAATTACATCTAAAATAGTTATTTCTAAAAGTAAAACAAAACTAACATGTTAAAAAATTAATGTCTCACAATTTAAATACTCTTCGATGGAGTAGAAACAGTGCCTCAATAGTGAGTGCTTTACTCTAACCTTATAACGGTTATAACTCAAACCAGTAATGTCTGCTGGTATTTTATTGTATAAATGTAAGTTGAGTGAATTTCGAGCTGATAGATCCAGTCGATAAAATTGAGGTCTTAGTTGTGCACCTCTTCGAGTTGGGTAATTATGAAAATCAGCATTTGTGAGGTACTTAGTATTATTTTTGTGTATTTCTAAAACATTGTAAAGTATGAAAATACATGGCAAGGGTAGAATTTTAAGTTCTTGAAATAAAGGACGACAGTGTTCTCTGTAAGAAACATTGGCTATGATCCTGATTGCTTTTTTTTGCATACGAAAGGCTTTAATTGCATGTGAAGACTGGCCCCACAATAGTATGCCATATGTTAGGTGGCTGTTAAAAAGAGAAAAGTATATCTGTAATACCATACTTTGACTAAGACACAATTTCAGTTGTCTTAGAAGGAACAGTTGTGTAGAAAGTTTTTTGCACAAACTAGCAATATGTGCTTCCCAATTTAACATGTCATCAATTCTAAACCCCAATAAATCTACATATTGCTTCGTTGTTACTTGTCGATTTGATGATATTATAATTTTCTGTGTCTTATCCCTGTTTAGTTTGAGATAATTTGAAGTAAACCAAGTTTCAGCGTTTTTATCTATTCTAGAACATAGGTCCATTAAGTCGTTTATATTTGAGTCTGCTTCTACGGTTGATACATCATCTGCATAGCAAAATGATAAGCTTGGAAGTAAGAAATGGAAAATGTCATTAATGTATATCACAAAAAGAGTTGGTCCCAGAATGGAACCTTGTGGTACACCATGCGAAATGGATCTACATGTGCTAGAATTTCCAGATGTATAAACAGCTTGTTTTCTGCCACATAAATAGGTTTTCATTAGCTCTAAAGCTGTGCCACGTATACCATAGTAATCCAGTTTACCTAGTAGGAGCTCATGGTTTACACTGTCAAAAGCCTTACTTAGGTCACATAAAGTTAGAGCAGACACTAGGCCCTTTTCTATATTCTCTATTATTGAATCAACAATAGCCATCACAGCTTGGGTTGTTGATTTGTTAGACCTAAATCCGAATTGATTTTTATTAAGTACTGAATGAGCATTTAAAAAAGAAATTAAGCGGTCTTTAATTAGCATCTCAGAAATTTTACCAAAGATAGGTATGATAGATATGGGTCTATAGTTATCCGGAATATTTGGATCTCCCTTTTTAAATATGGGAATAACTTTACTTGTTTTAAAAATATCTGGAAATAAACCTTCACAGAGGCAACGATTGAAAAGAGTAGTTAATGGACCGGAAACAAGGTGTATGGTTTCTTTAATCATTCGACTGTTTAAGTTGTATATGTCCAAGCAAGCAGAGTTTTTTAATTTAATAATTGCTTGTTTAACTTCGACCTCAGTAACTGGACTGAGGAAGATAGAGGTGCTAGGTTTGGGGAGTGTAAAAAGGTAGGTTTGAGCATTAATGTTGCAAGAGGGTAGAGATTTTACAATTTGTTCAGCTACATTTGTGAAAAAGATGTTATATTCATCAGGGGAAATGCTGCTTGAGGCTGAATTTTTTTTATTTGAATTGCGCTCATAGTTAATTAACTTCCAAGCGTCCTTGGATTGGTTATTTGATTCATTAATAAAATTATCGTATGAAATTCTTTTGGCATTTTGTATATCGCTCTGGTATTGCTTTTTATAAACTTTAAATGCGTTGTGGTGTTCAGGCCTTCCAGTTGCAACTCTAACATTATTTAACACCTGGAGGTTTTCTCTCATTTGTATTAATTTGTCATTGAAAAATGTCACTGGTCTTTTGTGCCCGGTATTGATTCGTTTTAGTGGGAAAACTTGATTTACAAGAGAACTGTAAGTCATGTTAATAAATTCTGCTATTTTATTTATGTTGTTATTTTCGTCATAGGCAATTTTCCAATCAACTGATTCTAACGCTACTTCGAGAGATTTCAACCCTTTTTTTGTGATACATCTATTCACGGTGTTTTCGATGCAATCACCAGGATACGTAGATATTGTAATAAACTGCCCTGCATGATCGGCAATACAGGGATCAAAAATTCCCGTTTCACAGATAGAGTTTTCTAGATCAGTAAAAATGTTATCAATGCAACTGGAAGACCTCGCAGTGCTCCTAGTTGGTAAATCAATTTTAGGTTTAAGATCAAAAGATTCACACAAGTTAAGCCAGTATTCTGAATTTGCGTTTTTATCTTTAATGTTAATATTGAAATCTCCAGCAAAAATTATATGTTTGTGCCTACCTGTTATTGAAGTTAAAAGTTCTTCAACTTTGTCAAAAAATAACTCAAATTCCCTAGACAGTGAAGATCTATAGGATATAATAAGAACTGTTTTTATCTTCCTGATCTCTAGTGCACAAAATTCAGCGTGCTGTTCAACACAGAAATGATCCAAGGAACGAGGAAAGCACTCAATATTATCATGGGCAAAGATTGCTACTCCACCGTGTTTCATATTTTCCCTACAAAAATAAGACTTTAAAACATAATTATTTAAATTTAGTAACTTTAAACGATCTGTGTTTAGCCAGTGTTCACTAATGCACAAAAAATCAAAATGGTTTGTCTCTAAGTACAAATTTAGTTGCTCGATTTTATTTGATATACATTGTACATTAATATGACCGATTTTTAACGATTTGTTTACAACTGGTTTACTGTCACAGAAACGGGGTTTTTTCCTACCAATTTGTGTGTGCGTGTCTTCTGAAGAAATAAAAACTCTATTGACGTCGTCAGTAGATTGTAGAGGTCTTATGACTGAGGATCCTCCGTTGCTGGTGGCATCCTCTTTTTGGGTAAAAACCTCGAGATAACCGCTCCATTTGGCCAAACTTCTCGTTTCCAGGCCGCCTTGACATCATCCTGTTTTATAATCACTTTCATTGATGCATAATATTCGGGGTACTTAGAAGAATGCTCTTCACATCGGACTCCTGGGAAATTCGGCTCCAGAAAAGCCTTCAGTTGTTCGGGCTTAGTGCCGGGCGTTAGTCTGGTGACATGAAATTGAGCAAATTTTGGGACAGCTTGAATTTGAGTGATATCCTCATTGCGACCTACAACAAATCGCCGCGTCCTTCGTTTGGTTACATGCCACTCATTGTTTCTGTCAGATATCTGAGTTTGATCTCCCATCTGTTGAATCTCTTGCATGTTATTCATCATCTGGGCCTGTAAAACGGCATTGTTTACTTCTTGTTGAGCGATCAATCTTGTTTTATTATTATCGATTTGAGGGTTATGTTTATTTGAAGAAGAGGAAGAATAGTTTCTGACACTGCCAAGGTCACTGCTTTCACTAGCTTGCAAAACTGGTTTCTGTTTCTGTGGAACTGGCTGTTTGCTTTCCAAGTTTGATGCCGTTTGACTAGCATAGGTCGTCTTTTGTTTATCACTTTTTTGTTGGTGTTGATCTTCGTTATTCCCATTTTTTGCTTCTTTCTGCTTTTTGTTAAGATAGTCTGTTTTTTCTTGTAATAATTCTAAATTTGTGTATAATAAGATTTCCTTGGCTTTCAACTCAGAAATTATTTCGTCTTTACCTTTTAAAATATCATCTTTAGCTTCTAATAATTTATGTATGATTTCTCCTTCTGTAAATTCTGCATTTGCTATCTTAACCTCAACATATCTTGAACAGCATTTCACATGGTTTTTCTCTCCTAAGGCCATTAGTCCTGCTATTCTTAAAGCACATGAATTATGATACACTGCTTCACAAGTTATGCACTTTACAACTGAATTTACCACGTTTTTTTTACAATATTTGCATATTTTCGTCAGATCACTTTTACTCGCGTCTATATCACCCGCCATCTTGGATCTTGGATATGTATTTAACAACTTGCCTGTGGAGATAAGATCAATGTCTAATTTGAAATTTTTTAAAACCAGTTTCATGCGTTATTTAGTTGAGAGTTGTATCTATAATGTACATGAGTTTCTAAGTTGATGTGAGAAAGAACACTAATTTTATAACTGAGATGTGAAATTTTGTATGTCCTTTATATTTTTTAAGTATTATTTTTATCTGTTTATTATATTAACAATTTTAATGGATTTTAAACCTGACGATTCTTTGTGATGTGATGTATGTCCACAGCTCTTAAGATAATAAATTGTATCTATCTATCTATCTAATAAAACGGAGGTCCAATACATACATAGATACCTATATGTTTTTCAACTTTGAATTCACTCACTTGAGTCTTCTTTTAGTTCACTTCGATTGGCCTTTGATCAGAAATTGTTTATTTTCTACATGTTTAATCTATCACGCTTGAGTAATAGTAATTGCTTCATAATATGTTTTGATCCTATTCCTATGAACTACAATATTTTTGCCTGAATCATACTCTATTTGAAGATTTGACTCATATTCTTTTACTACATTATACAGACCCTTATTCAAATGTTACAATCTTTACATTTTTATCATACATTAATTTTCTTTTGATTTTTGACTCAATTAAATTGTTCCAACATCTTGTAGTGCGGTTTGTAGTCTATATTTCAATTCAATGTGATAGATTGGTTCCACCTGTCTTGTAAGATTTGTTGCTGATTATGTTTTTTTTCCAAATACAAGTTCTCAAGGGGTGTATTTCGTATCACCATGTACAGTATTATTATAACTGAAATACATGTGCTCAAGTATAATCACTCTTAGCTATCTGAATTCTTAAGTAACATGCTAAATTTTTATGAGAATTTTTCAATGCGCAAATTGTTTGATGGTGATGACTTGTAGAATTTAATATTTCAATTTTTAAAATACCGCAAGTTTTTTTCGATTGGACCTACAATGCCCAAAAATACCTTTCCAAATGCCGTAGATTCAGTTGAAGATAGTCATTGGTTCTTTATGAGGTTTAGAGTGTTTGTAACGTTGACAGTCATCGCATTGTTTTATAAATTTGTCTATGTCTTTTCTCATTTCATTTCATGCAAACTGCTTTCTGATACTGTTATAAGTTCGTTTTATTCCAGCATGACCACTTATAGGTAGTAAATGAAAGTCGTTGATAATTATTTGTCTAACTTCTTTATCAGATATCGTTTCGACATTCACAACTGATATAATGCCTAGTTTGTGAATGTTTTTACACATTTTAAAACGTTTTCAATAATAGCGCTCTTTTTTCATTTTTAAAAATTATTACTTCCGGAAGTTTATTATTTCAAAAAATATTTTTCAGGTATCTCAACGACTCTTCGAAGGCTACGCTAATCGACATACTTGATTATTAAAATAAACTAATTCTTTACCATATAGGCAATCTGTTGTTGAGTCCAGAGAAATATACATGTTTCCAATACGAAATTCAAGAAGCTGCTTGAATTTCATATTGGAAACAATACGAAATTCAAGAAGCTGCTTGAATTTCATATTGGAAACAATACGAAATTCAAGAAGCAGCTTGAATTTCATATTGGAAACATGTATATTTCATTATAATAACACGTAACTGTGATTTATATAATCAGTAACAATGGTCCACATGATCTGGTACAAAATTTATATACAGGGTGTTCCATCTCAGACGAGCCACCCCGTATATTTCTTATCCCATAGTGAGTGGAAAAATCTCCCGAAACACGTCGAATGATTTTGTTTGGAGGACATCTTTTGACGTATATTTGAAGCTTGAACTAGCAGCCCCCTAATAGGGGGGCGCTTCAACCCCTCAAAATTGGATAGGGGAGAGGGGTTGAGTGATACGTCATTTGAAAGATCTTGGAAGCCTCTTTACAACCGTGTATGAAAAACGTAAATTTGATGAACCGTTTTCGCCAAAGATTAATGCGCCATCTTGAATATTTTGGTTATTTGTACAATGTACAAGCTCATTTTTATTAAGCCTTTTTTACAAACTTAAACAATCTTCAAAAAATCACATTCGTAAAAAAATTGAATTGTGTTGTCATGCTTACAATGAAAAAAATTAAATCTGCGTGTTTAAATCAAATGTTCAAATTGTCCTCCATTGACTTCCATACAATAATACAATCTTGACTGAAAACCGTCTCTAACATGGTTCTGGAGTTATTTGACGACACTCATTTACAATTCGTTGGCGTAGTTCGTCCAAATTTTCAGGCTGAGTCACAAAAATCTTGGACTTACTGTTCCCACAAGAAGAAGTCCAGAGGGTTAAGGTCAGGAGATCGGGCAGGCCACTCCATAGGACCTCTTCTTCCAATCCAACGACCGGGATATTGCAAATTGAGGTATTGGCGAACTAGTGCGGCGTAGTGAGGAGGAGATCCGTCTTGTTGGAAATGCAATTGTTGTTCAAGTAGTAGAGGATCGTTTTCTACTTGTTCAGTTATTAACGGATCAATCGCATTTTCCAACATTTCGAGATAAATTTCGCCATTTCAATTACCAGGAATAAACAGAGGTCCAATTAGGTGGTCTCCCAAAATTCCTACCCAAATGTTTAGCTTTTCCCGATGTTGAGTGTGAGCTTCTCGAAATACATGAGGATTTGTATCGCTCCAAATTCTACAGTTTTGCCGGTTAACCTCTCCATTAAGTAAAAAAGTGCATTCGTCAGAAAAGCAAACGTTGTACAAGAAATTTGGGTTATTGTTGATACGCCCGACCATAATTTCGCAAAACTCTTGCCTTCGATCCCAATCATCATCATTTAATTCCTGAATTAATTTAATTTTGTACGGATGGAACTTGTGTTTATGTGAAATTCTGAAAACGTTAGATTGTCTAATACCGGAAGCTGCAGAAAGTTGTCGTACAGATTGCGTGTTTGGCATAAGTTGGACATGTCCCAATACCGTCACAGCTCCTTCATCATTTACAATTCCAATAGGTGCCCTTTCTTTATCCATTACTGAACCCGTCTCCACAAATTTTGAAATCAATTCCATTACGTACTTATGGCGAACGCTACGTTCAGGATGGTTTTCGTTAAATATCCTTGCAGCCGCTCGAGCATAATTTTCATTTTGGTAATAAAGGCTAACTAGCTCAACACGTTCTTGCAATGTGTACGCCATATTTTTTGAAATTTTAAACAAATCAGGAAAGTAGTAACTCAACAGATTGATTAAAATCATAAAATGATCGAAGAAACGTTAAAACCAGATAAACACCTTCTAAGAACAAAAAATGTGATTTTTTGAAGATTGTTTAAGTTTGTAAAAAAGGCTTAATAAAAATGAGCTTGTACATTGTACAAATAACCAAAATATTCAAGGTGGCGCATTCGAGTAACAAAATTAATCTTTGGCGAAAACGGTTAATCAAATTTATGTTTTTCATACACCGTTGTAAAGAGGCTTCCAAGACCTTTCAAATGACGTATCACTCAACCCCTCTCCCCTATTCAAATTTGAGGGGTTGAAGCGACCCCTATTAGGGGGTTGCTCGTTCAAGCCTCAAATATACGTCAAAAGATGTCCCCGAAACAAAATCATTCGACGTGTTTCGGGAGATTTTTCCACTCACTATGGTATGAGAAATATACGAGGTGGCTCGTCTGAGATGGAACATCCTGTATAGATAGTTGTCAGCATAGTAGGTGTCGCCAGAACTTCCACGTCATCCATTCTCAATTGAAAATTTCAAATTCGTATAACCGATAGGAACGGCGAAAAAAAACTTCTTCTCAGATGCTCACGTTGCTATTCGAAAATAGATAGATAGATAGCCGTGGTCTTAATCTCGTGTTTCGGGAGATTTTTCCACTCACTATGAGATAAGAAATATATAGGGTGGCTCGTCTGAGATGGAACATCCTGTAATCCATTTCTTATGTAAACCTGAGTATGAAGTGTAATTATAGACCTCAAACTGGTAGGTAGTAAAATTTTTAATGGATTGTGACATTAAACCAACAATATCTAAAGTGATAAAAATATATGAATTGTCTTCATTTCATATAAGCAATGGTAAACTATCATAAGATAACTGTTGGCGGAATGGTGTATTCGGACTGAAACTCTATTAACTTAGTTTACCTATATCTAAAGTGATAGAAAGATATGAATTATGTCCATTTCATATTAGGAATGATCAACTATCACAAGAATCAAGATAACGATTGACAGAATAGCCTATTCAGGTTGAAATTTAAAAACTTAGTATGTTTATACATAAAGTAATAGAAAGCTATGAATTGTTTTCATTCTGAAATAGGAACTGCAAAGTTTAATCGTTGACAATCGTTTCGTCATATAGTGACATTTTCAAAGTGGTTGTCACTGTAAACAATTGTCTGCAATTGAACTTTGCAGTTTCTGTAAATTCAAATTGATGTTTTATTTCGTTATTCTACATATCTTTTAAAAATGAACTTACATCAAGTAAACGCCGAATCCATAGATATGTTTCATCCTATATTAGTACCTAATGATTACCTAATCACAAATCATTAGCAGAATGTATCATTGAGATTAAAAGTAGATATATTAAGGTTTTATAAATATAAAATTTTGATGTTCAGGAACTAATATAGATTATTGATATGTTTATATCACAACCATACTCAATATTAAAAAATCTTGGCTTCCGGATGAATTCCGCGTCACAATAGCTCGACTTGATGCTGACGTTTCGCCAACCAATACAGGTGGCATCTTCAGGGCAGGCTTGAGGCTTGAACTGAAACTGTTTCAGTTCAAGCATCAAGCCTGTTTCAGTTCAAGCCTCAAGCCTGCCCTGAAGATGCCACCTGTAATGGTTGGCGAAACGTCGGCATCAAGTCGAGCTATTGTGACGCGGAATCCATCCGGAAGTCAAGATTATTCAAGATAAGCTATCCGCGAAATACTACTATTCCAGATATACTCAATGTTATACAATATTAATTGATATAATTGGATGAACTACATTCATTAAATTATGCTCAACAAAGTTTTTTCGAACTGTTCGTTCTTATTTTTGTGAACACGTTAATATGATTAATATGTATTTTCCAACATCCAACCTTCGAATCTTTTTAAGGTAGGCCATCGAATTTAATGTCAGAGTTCAAATGATTTCAGGATTGATTTAATAGATACATATTGTAGAGCAGTAAATCACGAATTTCAAAGTAAAACCGTTAGAATTCGCAGGAAGAGTATATATCCACTTCAAGCAATCCTGCAGATTGAAGAAGATGAAGAATCTCAAAAATGTTGGTCAATGTTGCCCACTCTTGGTTTTAATACACAAAAAGAAATTTTCGATGTAAATTCGATCTTGTTTTTAAATACTAATGGTGAGTATTTTTAATATAATTTATGATATAGAAAATCTTTGATCTGCTCACATACCGCTGTATAATTTACTTTACTAGACTTTGAAAAGAGTTCACACTGTGGATAATACACTATAACACAAAATAAGAAATAATCATCCTCCTTATCCAGTAAAAATACTGTTAAAGTACTGAGGACACACACTTTTGGCAAAAACCAAAATCATTGTTACAAAAATTGTTACAAAGAACTCCTAGAGAAGAAACTAAGAATATAAACATTATCCACAATAAAACCGATATTAATTTCAATGAAAGGGAAATGAGTTTGTTAAATAAAGATTTAAAATGTCCAATTAATTCTAAAAAATTACCTATGGAGGATTTAATTAATGGTATTGAAAATACGATTTGGTCTCTCAACTTTCAAGATAACGCTGTTATTCCTAAGAAGTGCAAGACAGTTCTTCAATATTCAAATAAATCATTAAAAGAAAAAGACTGTTATTACTTGAAAGCAGATAATGGAAATTTCATTCTAATTATAGGCAGAGGATTATCACATTTCGGTAAATACCTTGTTGAATGATGGTCTCTATAAACAGATTACCACCAGCAACCCTTTATCTAAATTCGTTAAATTAGTAAATTAATCATTAAAATCGTGTACAACTATAATCTCCGATAATTTGAAATACAAACTTGGTCTTTTGAATCATAATCTTCCTAAACTATATTGCTTACCTAAGATTCCGTGAGACCAATCATTTCTGTTGTGAATCTATAATATAATACTAACAATATAATGTTCATGTGTGCTAGTTCAGTTACATATCAGTCATAGTTTTTCGTTGTTAGTTGTTTAGTTCACCTTTCTTTGTTTTGCATGAATGTCAATCTTTTAGCTAATTTGTTTTTTAACTTCACTTGTCATATAATATATAAATATAATCCTACAGCTCTCGTTTTTAGTTTTAAAATATAATAAATCAAACATTCTATGCGTGTTTCAATATGACAACAATTCATTAATTGTCCCACGAATAATAGCAAAATGATTTGTTAAGGAATTTAGCAAATTCCAAGCAGCACTAACTTAGTCTGGAAAAAAAATTTTGGAACTAATTCCAAAATTGAAAGATTTCAAACTTGGTGATACTCTCTTCATTTGATTTGATTTGTTTCGCTATTTACAAATACTCCAATACTATAGTGATAGAATTAGCTTTTTGGAGTTTTTAATTAATTTTAATTTTTCTGAGAAAAAAATTGCTTCGAGTAGATAATTATGATACAAATTGGAGGAACTACAATCGAATACTTTTTGATCGTCGCAAATGGTCCAATCGGGTTCATCCGCAGCTCATTTTTTCCATCTTTTCACGGCGCATAAGCTTATTAAAAGCTTTTTTCTTTTTAACTCAATCCGACGATGTCCGATGCGAAAAACCGGTTTTGGCCATTTTTACCATTTTTTTTGGACCATTTGCGACGATCAAAAAGTGTTGATTTTAGTTCTTCAATTTGTATCATAATTATCTACTTAAGGCAATTTTTTTCTCCGAACTCAGAATTATGCAAAAATTACCGACATTTATTGCTAATTCTATCACACTACTATTCTGAAGAAATGGCTTTCAAATATTAATATCCCCGATATAAACTGCACTGAATATGTGATCCTTCAGTAATTAAAAATTCCATAATTGATTTTCTAAATTTGCAATACAACCAGCTTATAGATGTAAGAACAAGCTAAAAAACAGTTTAGGCAACATCTTTGATAAAGTTACCGACTTCAACAAATCCGGGATATACAAAATCGATTGTGAGTCGTGTTCAAAATGTTATGTGGCTCAACTAGAAGGAACATTTTAACTCGGTTTAAAGAAAATACAGGCCACATCATTTCTGAAGAAAGTTTATTACTTTTAAAACTGAGTACGGACAAATATCCAGGTAATTTAGAAGGAATTTATTAAGTTCCGATTCATCTCCAGCTGAGGGTAACCCATTGTTTACATTATTATCCCCAAATAGTATTCAATACATTTTGATTTCTAATTTCTCTGATGATGACTAATTTATAGCCGAAAGGTTCTCAGTACTTTAGCAGTATTTTTAGTGGAAAAGGGTGATTATTTCTTGTTTATATAGTGTTTGAAAAGGGTTGTTTTGAATTTCCAAAAATAAAAATCCTTGCTGATGTCTATTTTCTACATTCACATTGTATTTCTGGGAAATGCACAGAATAATGTTTGAATTACTACAACTTGTCGTTTCCTTGAGTATGTTGAAATTATATTAACTGTTTATTTACTTTCGACCTTAGGAAAATGGAAAGTAATGTATATCGGCATATTCAAATGTAATAATTCGTAATTGTTATTGTAACTATTTGAAATAGAACTCTTTCCATTTGTACTTTGCAAGTTTTTTCAAAACTCTAAAACGAAGAGTGAATGAAAAGTCCACCGAGTCCAATTTTATCATTTCCTCTCGCCACATCTTCGGTAACTATATGTCATCATCTTGTTTTTCATCAACCTCCAAAATTATCACATTAATGAATAAATTTATAAATCAATCAAGCTAATTTGAATACTGAATTATCTGAATCTTCTATTTCTATGAAAGATAAATGAAATTTAGCCCCTTGATTTGTGGGCATACTCTGAATACTAATACTTTTCATTCACGTATCAACTTGTTCAGTTCTCATATATCATATATTTAATTTTTTTTGCACTGAATAACTGGATTCTATATTCTTTCAAGTGATGAACCAAATTGCTATATAATTTACTGTGTTGAGATAATAAGTGGATTACACAGAACTTGACTGTACAACTTTGATTTGGATGGATATCAAACGTCGTTGCATTCTGTTAGGTATTTAAACTTGTTGGGCATGGTGCACTATGGTGTTTCAAAATTATTAATACTGTGGTCGGGTGAAGGTTCTTTTGTAATTTTTACGAGAAATATGGGATATTTGAAGGTAGCCTATTTATATATCCACTTTGATTAAAACTCCTGTCAACCTTTATAAGATGATACGCGCTATCGAATTTTATGTAGACAAGTAGCCCTTTCATTTGATAATGAAAATAACCGACAGGTTGACACAAGAAACTTCAGAAAATGCTCATGCCTGAAGGACTTGAATAGCTTTTTTCACTAAATATCAATATCTCAATAATCCACTCATCGAGTCCTCCCATTTGTTACCCATGATGTCATAGTTTACAGAAATAAAAATTTCGAGCTCATATTTTCTGATAACAAACAGCAAATACTGGATTTAAGTTGGCCACAAATACTTTAAAGCGTGCAGATCACTCATACATACCAACGCTCCATTATTCAACTGTGTCGACAAGTGCTGCATCAGGTGTTACCGTTCCTGATATCCTGCAATATCTGGTAGCTTGTAATAATTACAAAAATTCAAAGTTCGGTATACATAGAATGTTTTCCTTTACCTTTAAATGTTTGGCTCAATTGTGTAATATTGCTTCTATGCATAGTTCTCGAGACTGATAGCAAATCCTACGTATAGATTTGGGAAAATATAGAACCAAATCATATTATAAAATGATATGACTTTGCATTAATAGATGATAATCCATTGTCATTCAATATAAATTGTCTTATTATTATTTATATTTTTTTTTAGATGATACATTGGAGTCGACACACATTACAAGAGTTATAATATTTTTACGAGAAAATTATGATAAACAAACTATTACGCTCAAGGAAATAGTGAATTATATAGCTAGTAAATGTTAACATAATATTTTATTTCAATACAGTGTCATAAAGCTAGCTGGTGTGGATATGAAAAAACCTAAGAACTTATACAGATAAACTTGATGGATATAGAAACGTGGGGAAATCTGCCCACCTTTGCTCCAACTGAAGAGAGAATATTTCCAAGAATAAATCAAATTTGAGGCAATGGTCATTACCTTGTAAACTAAGATTAAGTTTGTTTTATTTATTTATTTAGTTTAAACGAAATTTTAAAATAAATCAAGGCTTTCGTATTTTTCATTTCACAGGTAATTTAATACTTGGTAAAGTTTGTTAGATTGTCTCAATTAGAAAAACGTGTTAATTGTATTGTAATTGAAACCCGGCGTCAAGTTCTCGGTACAGACTTTTATTCAGAACATATATGAAGGGGTTAGAAGCAAAAGGGTGCAAGTGATAAATTTTGAAAATGGAAAAAATTGGGTTCAAAGTCTAAAGCTCATTGTAAAATCTAGGTCAAAAAAATTAAGGAAGTATTTTAAAATATTAAAGTACATAATCAAAACGGACTCAACTCCTTTTGCTTCCAAATAAAATAGTCAAAAAATCACTTGTATCTTAACATTCTTTAATAATAATATCTTATTAAACCAAAATAAAGTACAACTATGAGTACAAGTAATATTAGAGAAATATTGAAAAAAACTATTCTTATTCATCATAATCTGACACCATTTCTTCATCAATGTCTTCGAGGTTTTCTACTGTGTCTTCAATATTTTTGGTGCTGCTTTTTTTTATTTTTTTGTTTCATGCTTCAAAGATTTATGTAGTCGTGGTAGATTGGTGGAATATAAGGTAAAGGTTGGATTAAGTTGTCATATTTTTCTTTGGAAATCTTTAAAGAGTTATTTTCATAAAGCACTTGACTTAAATGAGAAAGTTTTGTATTCGGCCTTCCTTTTTGAAGAATGGAAGTTGTCTCAGATTGAAGAAAAGGAAAAGTAGTGTTTATGCCTAGCTTAAATAAAAATGACAAAAAAAACATCTTTTTCATATAGAAAGCCATTTCAAGGGTTTTTTGTTGATGTCTTTTTTAGAGTCTTTCATAATAGAGTGTAAAAATGTAAAGCTCAAAAAATCAGTTGCTATCATATTAACTACTGGAAAGTTTTTGGACGACCTTCGAATAAGATCTGACCAATGATCAAGAATATAAACATGCAAATTTCTTTTTTGTCTTTCAATGAAACCAAATGAGCGATCATATTCCATGTAGGAATGTCCTGATTCAAAAAATTTGTGATCTATGGTTTTCACGCATTCGCTATATTTATTAGCTGTTCAACCGTTTGGGGTAGATCCTTGATAAACTATAAAATGGAAGAGATTATAATAAACTATTTTAACCTCATTATTATACACTCACCTTAAGTAGACAAGATCCAAATTTCTTGGGAACCTCTAGACACGATGGTCTCATTCCACACGTACATGTAAGATTTTCCAGAAACCATATCAAACAAGTTAATTTTAAATACTACTTTAATACCAAAACAACTGAAAAACTAACCGTCAAGTGGAAAACTAGGAAAACATGATAGTAAACAACCGACAAATGGTCAACTAAAACTATTCTTTTGTTATTTATATATAATTCTCGGGAAATAGGTCACATTAACACTTAAGTCCATTATCAGAAGACTTATTATTTCAATAATCTGATTACTTAGAACTAATTGTATTAATACAAAGCGTCCATATCGCACCAATTACGTTTAAAATGCCAACATAGCCCAAACGAACAGAAACACGAAATCGAAATTGTACCGCAACGATAAGTTCATTAGATTTTCAGCCCGTATTCTTTAAACGGTATGTAGATGATTGCCTTATGTGTGTTCCCAACGATAAAATTCAGTATGTGATTAATAAATTTGATAATTTCCACTGTAAACTTCAATTTACTTGTGAAATAGAAGTGAACAAAAACATAAATTTCCTAGATATGAACATTAGGCATGATGCAGATGGAAAAATGAAAACTTCTTGGTTTACTAAAGAAGTTTGGTCTCAACGTTATCTTCACTTCAATTCCGTTGCACCAGCTTGTTATAAAAAAAAGTGTCATAAACAGTCTTACAGACCGCGCGGTCAAATTGTCCCACCCAGAGGACCGTCCCAAAATTTAAAAAATTGTTCATAATACACTGAAAATGAATGGCTACTCAAAAACATTCTTCAATCCTATCATTAAAGAGAGAATAAACAAAATCTATAATGGTTCTTCATATAAAAATAACATGAAGGGTAATACAGATAATTATATAACTTTACCATACATTCCGGAGAAAATTAAGAAATGCTTGTGAAAGTATGATATAAATGTTGCGCATAAGCCTACTAACTGTGTTGGGAAATATTTCTCAAATTTAAAACCTGTAATACCTAAAGATAAACAAACCCACACAGTATATAAATTAAATTGTTTAGATTGTGATGGGATTTATACTGGAATCTCTGAACAATATTTACAAAAAAGAATGTATGGCCATAAGTATAGCACAAGAAACAAAAACTTGGAAAAGTCCACCGCCCTTGCTAAACATTGCTTTGATTATAATCATCAATTCGATTACAAAAATGTTAATATTTTAACTAAGGAAACCAATTATTATAAAAGATCTATTCTGGAGATGATTCACAAAAAACGTGACTCCAAATCTGTAAATCATAGGACTGACTTTCAGACACGAAGTCATATTTATACTAACTTAATTAATTAATATTCTTGCAAATTCCTACTTGCGTCCTTATAATGTTAAAATTATATTTTGGGTAGAATTGTCTAATGTCTAAAGTATATCTCAGAGGCCAGACCTTCTTTTATTACCTAATATCTGGTTCGAAAGTAAATACTTGAACTCGTCTCGTTTGTTAGTCGTTCATAGAATGTGTTCGTATTTTTTGAGATTTCTACTAAATAGTGGATTCTTGATATATTATACTTTAACATTGTTGTGTTACAATTTCGATTTCGTGCTTCTGTTCGTTTCGGCAACGTTGGCATTTTAAACGAAATTGGTGCGATAAGGACGCTTTGTGTTAATACAATTAGTTCTAAGCACGGTCGTACATACAGGTCTGGGAACTCTATTGTTTGACATGAGTCTCTTACATGTCGCCAAAGTCGTAGTCCCTCGCTCAGCCACCAACTAGCGCTTGGATCGAAGTTTGTTGTCAGGATTAGGCGCTATATCGTTCAAACACGGTCGTATACGTGTCAGAGCTCATTCTTCGACTACTGCGCCACCCTTTTGGTATTACGCGACAGTTGACGCCTAGCGGACTCACTTCTCACATAGAAAACAGCCTCGAGTTCCCAGACCTGTATGTACGACCGTGGTTCTAAGTAATCAGATTATTGAAATAATAAGTCTTCTGATGATGGTCGTGAGACTGAAACGTACGTATAAAACATAAGTGTTAATGTGACCTATTTCCCGAGAATTATATATAATTCATACCTGGGTCAAGAATCTTTATTACTATTCGTTTACTTCGCGGCAAAATTAATCAAGTGCAGTTGAATCCTTTTGCTTCCAAGGAACCTTTGTTTTTATGTATCAAGGTTTTTCCCCCGTTGATAGATGGGCGAATATCTCCATTTCTATGATTGAGAGAATCTAGATTATCAAAATGAAAGATAATCAAGTTCCCTACAAAAAGGTCCCAATTATTTTTTACGTACAATGGACTGTTTGCGGGATATGTTAGTACATCCCGCCTTTCTACGCCATCTTGGAAAAACTTCAGAATCTATTTTCTTGTTTCCCATTGCCCGTATACGGAAACGTGGAGAAAAAACCTTTTTTGATCATTGAAAATCCGTATAGTTCATATTTTGGGTGTGAGAGGGCGCATTTTTTCTCCATTATCCCCGTGAATGTAATATTTTCAAATATATGTGTATATGAATGTTGCAATCATATAATTGCTGCAGATAGTCATTCAAGGAATTGATAATCATGTGATACTTGTTCCACCACATCGTAATTCAATATGAAGCTCTTTAGGGCTGTCGGCCGGTTCCCGTTAAGGGTCCTCAATTTCTGAAAACTTAATAGATTATCATTTTCACGGTTTCCATGAAATCATGAACTGGTAACTGGCTGTTTTAACCGGTTAAGCGGACATGAAAACATAGCCGATCACGTCAATTTTCTTTTATAAGAGAAGAATGACCGAAAATAGTTGCGATAGTAAATAATAATGCAGTTAATATTGTGAAATCTGTATAGGAAAACCGCGACAAGTATATAGAATCTGTACATTGTTTAGCTCACTCGTTGCAGTTATGATTTAATGAGGGGTTCGATATGTGAGAAGAATTTTAAAATCTCATTGGTAAATCTAGTAGTTGGTATTAAACATTCATCTATTGCATCAAAGTGTTTAGAAGCGGCAAAATGATGACCCAACGCGATGTGCTAGAGAGATCTCTGATATTATCAAGCTAGGAATGGAAACTTACATACCCCATACCAACAAATCACAGTCATCTGGTGAACGATGGTTCAATAAAATCTGTTCTAGGGCCTTCGCTTCAAAACAAACAGCATACCGTCGTTGGCGCGGTAACCCATGTCTGGAGACCAGAACAGAATATGTTGAAGCCAGAAATATCTGCAATGACACAAAAACACTTCGAAAGAGGCATATAACGCCAAAATAAGACTTTTGTTTTGGACATTCGCCAAAGCAATTGGTAGATATTTCACTTCCAGTTCATTCCCTCCCCTATGGCACACTGGCTACTACACCACAAGAAAAAACGTTGTTTTTCTTTGCAGCTGGAAGACAGCTAGAGTGCAACCATTCCCAAAAAACGAAACAAGACCCTTGCTAATAATTATAGACCACGACGACCGTGTTATAGTACATGACACTATTATCTGCGATCTCTAAAGTGATGGAGAAAGCAATCAACATCGAGCTTGTTCAATACCTAGAGAGCTCCAAAATCGTGGATGACCGGCAATATGGCTTTCGTCAGCAGATATCAACAGGGCACCGGTTTGCCTACGTAACACATGATGTTGATCTATTGAAAAATATAGAGAATCTCTAGCTGTAGCATTCGATATCTCCAAAGCATTTGAGGGAGTCTGGCACCAAAGCATTCTTTGGAAACTTCCGTCATATGGTTTACCGCCTCAACTTTGTCGCTTACTTACTATCATGTTTTCTCTCATATAGACACTCCACGTGGTTATTGACGGAGTACTTCCGATACAATGGCTATTAACGCTGGTATTCCACAGGGATCTGCCTTGGTACCAACTTTGTTTATGCTTCGTATCAACGATCTGTTGAAAGTGAACACCTGTCCCGTCCACATCTTTGCAAATGATGGTACACGCCATTCCGCTCTATCATCTATAGCCCCTATACCATCAAATAAAGTCAAAGGAGGGAGATAGAAACAGGTTGACGCAATTAATGGAGATCTGGCAACGATTTTGAAATGGGGATCTGATAATCTAGTAGAGTTTAATGTTACCAAAACAACTTGGTGAAGCTTGTATCTTCTCCAGGAAGGCGCATCCCTCAATCCGTAATATGATGATGTCAGAACTATTCCTAAGAAGTCTTCCATATCCATGTTCGAGATTACCACCAACAGCAACCTCTCATAGGATAATCATGTGAGGTCCATTGCGAAAACCGCTTCACAAAAATTTGGTTTTCCGTGATAAGATCTACTATAGATCCCAGCAGCTCCAAATAATCCACAAAGCACAGATGCGACCTGACCTGGAGTACGGTTCACATGTTTGGAGTTCGGCTCCCAAACATACACTAGAGCTCTTGGATTCTATCCAGAAGATGGCTATTCGTCTGATTGATATGTCGCACTTACAAATTCATTGACTCTAACATCGTAGAAAGGTAGGCTATATCTCCCTTTTCTATAGATATTTCAATGGTCTGTTAATCCACCTCGAGAGATTCCAGATAGTCGGACTTTACGAATTGGAGCTAGTCAACCCTTTCATGATACCTTTTTTTTTTCTGTGGAGAGTAAATGCTTTAAGCACACCGACAGCTTTATCTATCACTTCAGGTAGTGCAGGACTCACTCTATATTACAGCATACCTGCTAAAACCTCTCCGATCTTCATCCATATCCCAGATCCGCTTTACGCATTACTTCAGGCTATGGACTGCGCCTTTCTCTTTGTTTCTCGATGTTATATCGAGGTGAGTTTCCTCTGATGTTTTATGGTTATATTTACGTTGATTAAACGTAAATATCTACATTGTTGTATACGTTGATGTTCACGTTCGTGTTTACGTTGATGTTACGTTTTGTGTCACTAAGTTCTTATGTTTATACCGTAATATAGTTGATACCCAATTTTACGGTATTTTTTGTCTTGTTGTTTCTGTTTTGTACCAAAATATTGTTGGTTCCCAATATCAAGGTACCTGTGTTTCAGTACTATATCGCTTTTTCGATATTTCCTATATGTTTCAGTAAGTTATCTATGATGGGATAACTTACTCTTCCGGAACATATGGTTCTCCGTATCAGCCGCAATCTATCCGTCACCTTCTTCTCAGGAACATGTGACTGGGAGTCCCATAATCTATCCAGGGTCTGGGTGCCTGTTGGTCCGCGGGAGCATGTCTACTCCTACCCTTGACCCTGCTGGCAACAGGGCCATAAGTATTCCCCTATCTGCCACCTGGGGACGCGCCTGGTTGCGGTTTTCAGGCTCCGCACAAGAGAAGAGGCTCCTGCTTTCCAGGACACTCGAGACCTGCCGAAGTTCTTCCTAACAGACTTCAATTATGTATCGAACTGCGAAGTTGTGGAACTCTTTGTCTAGTAAGGTCAGTAGTATATACAGGATGTTTGTAAAGAGTGTTTATGTTGTATATACAGGTTGTTTATAAGAGAGGTCCTAGACACGTGGTTTTGAAAGAGGTGTCATGGCAGCTATCACGTGATCCTTCGGTGGTCAACGAGGTGTCATGGCGTCTCTCACGTGGTGTCGTGTCATGGCGGCTATCAACGAGGTGTCATGACGTCTGTCACGTGGTGTCATGTCATCTGTTATGAGGTGTCATGGCGGTCAACGAGGTGTCATGGCGTCTGTCACGTGTTACATCGCCGAGGTGGCTATCATGTGTTCCTTCAACGAGGTGTCTGTCACGCAGGTCTTAAACGAGATGTCATGGCGTCTGTCACGTGTTACATCGAAGAGGTGTATCTCACATAGGTCTTCAACGTGGTGTCATCGCGTCTGTCACGAGGTATCATGGCGGTTGTCACGTGTGAATCGATCATAACGTCCACGACGTGTACATCAAATGAATCAATTAAAAAAAAATTGTATTCTTTGGTGAGAAAGATTGAGAGGGATCCGAACCCGCGTCATTTTTATCTGAAAATGTTCATGATTTTATTATTTTACATGTATACTTACCAGTTCGATCGACCTCTTATCTCTCACCCGCAAGAATACCATTTAGTTTTGATTGTATATTTTAGGTTGGGAAAGTCAATAGCTTGACATGGGCAGAGTATGAGGGAGTGTGTTGTTGTGTGTGACTGCTCCAACTAAATCGAACTCGAATCAGTTCGTGATAATGTCGCCTCGATTATACAACAGTTTTATTCATAGTGTGCTTACCACCGTGTACGATGCAAATAATTCGTAATAAGCGTATGTCCTCCGAATTTGATGGAAATCCTCGAAGAATTACAATTACCATCCAAAAATTGGATAATCGCTGCGGAATTCATAACTTTCCTTGTGGGGGCCTCGACCAATTGGGCATATGCTGATAATTTCTATTTCGGAGGAGATTTCGATCCACCTCCAGAAGATTGGAAGATAATCGATATGAATATAGAAGGTCAGTTCAAATATAAACATAGAAGAATGAGAAAAATCATATTGCATCAAATTTCGGGTATCGTTCCGAAACCAGGATTGTATATACTTGATTCTTTTAGAGTGCTACATGATATTGATGTTGATTTTTATCGGATCGCACTTCTACCGTACTGATGTGAGATAATGGACATGCGCAGCATCCGAAGAGATACTTCCAATTCTTACACCTTTAAGATGTTTCAAATGTTTTCCGAGATAGGAGGGGAGGTCGATGACGTCAACTATAGAATAAGTCCACCATCACTACACATTTTGTGCCTCGACGTGCTCTTTCAATATTTCGATAACATCAAAGAAATATGTCAATGATCTACGCATGTGCAACTAGATATTTTGGATAGTTTATAATTCTAGTTTGAAATGTCGTCTATACCGCGAGAACGTTACCTTGAGCGAGAAGAGTGGGGACCGCTAATAGAGAAAATTTCATTCGAACCCTGCGTGGCATTACGGCCCGCTTTACTCCTCTATCTACTATATGATCTCTATGGTTTCCCGATTTCTTCAAACGTTTATAAAATCAAGGAACTCTCTTTGTTGGACTGTGAGAAAAGGTTGGAGAAATATTTTCTATTCAAACCATCAAAATCGATGGATCAACTATCCGAGAGGCAAATGAAGAAAATATTTCATTGTGAAAAATATCACGGGATTCCATGGAACTCGGGCTATCAGGAATATGATGAATTGTATGAAATTTTGAAGGAAAATATCGATCCGGATGCTACTGTTTATGTATGTGGGAAGATAAAAGCTAAGTAAGTTTCTACGGAGGGCGGAAATTGTGAATCTATCTGTCTACATCACCCCAATAGTGAGAATCCTATGTGTTCTAGTGCGAATAGCTGGAAGTTATTCGAATTTCTTACTGTGGCTCTTAAAATAATAATATAGATATCTAGTAAGTCTACAAATATATCATTATGCATATATCTTTTGAAGAATACACACGCAGACTTTGCGAATTCGTGGAAAAAGTTCATAAACTAAGAAGAGACTTGAATTTTTACGCAGATAAAAGTTATAAAACTGCTGAACAAATTAAGTGTAAAAAGTGAGGATGATGGGAGTGGGGGTGTTAAAAACAAATTTTCTAATTCTAACCACAATTCTGAATGGTATTCTATACGCGAACGTTCCCCAACTAGTGGCTTCTGTGAGTCGGAAAAATATGAAAATATTACAGAGCCTAATGAGACTCTGTCCCCTCCCAGTTTTCGAGGATGCTGAACACGATGGCGGTGGTTTAAACTCTTTCTGAGTTGACCGTCACCCTCAAACGGCCAAAAACAACCTCCAAAAAGGGTGAAACGCGGATATACCGACATATTCCGGGAAAAACCGCGTCACCTCCCGTTTTCGAGGATGCTGAACACGATGCCGGTACTTTGGAATTTCTCCGAGTCAACCCCACCCTTTAAACGGCAAAAAACAACCCCCGAAAGGGGTGAAACTCGGATATACCGACATATTTTGAGAAGAATCGCGTCACGTTCCGTTTTCCAGGATGCTGAACACGATGCCGGTACTTTGGAATTTCTCCGAGTCAACCCCACCCTTTAAACGGCAAAAAAAAAACCGAAAGGGGTGAAACTCGGATATACCGACATATTTTGAGAAGAACCACGTCACGTCTCGTTTTCGAGGATGCTGAACACGATGCCGGTACTTTGGAATTTCTCCAAGTCAACCCCACCCTTCAAACGGCAAAAAACAACCCCCGAAAGGGGTGAAAAAAATGTTTTATATGGATATATAGTGGATATGTAGTTATGTGCGTCAATGAAACAGTTTTATATTTATATATATAGTTAATAAGTAATTGTACGAGTGAAATAAAAATGTTTATGATTTAATAAAATAAAATATGTAAAATTGTACCACCGATTCCATACAGGAGATTTTCTCACCTAAAAACCACCAAATAACCTAGCCAGACACGATGTATACGCCTATTTTTCAGGGTGAACAGTCAGTCAACAAATGTGGAAACATCATCCGGTGTGTATTCAATGATTCGTTATACATTTTCTCTTATCGGATTTTTCTTATCCACTTCATAAATTCAGGGTATCAAAGGGGTAGTTGTTGTCCGTTTCAGCGGTTAGTTTGCTTCGGGGAGAAGATCCAGAATCACCATCGTGTTCAGCACACTCGAATACGGGACGTGACGCGGTTCTTCTCAAAATATGTCGGTATATCCGAGTTTCATCCCTTTCGGGGGTAGTTTTTTGCCATTTAAAGGGTGGGATTGACTCGAAGAAATTACAAAGTACCGGCATCGTGTTCAGCATCCTCGAAAACGGGAGGTGACGCGGTTCTTCTCAAAATATGTCGGTATATCCGAGTTTCACCCCTTTCGGTTTTTTTTTTGCCGTTTAAAGGGTGGGGTTGACTCGGAGAAATTCCAAAGTACCGGCATCGTGTTCAGCATCCTCAAAAACGAGACGTGACGCGGTTCTTCTCAAAATATGTCGGTATATCCGAGTTACACCCCTTTCGGGGCTTTTTTTGCCGTTTAAAGGGTGGGGTTGACTCGAAGAAATTCCGAAGTACCGGCATCGTGTTCAGCATCCTCGAAAACGGGAGGTGACGCGGTTCTTCTCAAAATATGTCGGTATACCCGAGTTTCACCTCTTTCGGGGGTTGTTTTTGGCCGTTTTAAGGGTGGGTTGACTCGGAGAAATCCCAAAGTACCGGCATCGTGTTCAGCATCCTCGAAAACGGGAGGTGACGCGGTTATTCTCGAAATATGTCGGTATATCCGAGTTTCACCCCTTTCGGGGGTTGTTTTTTGTTGTTTAAAGGGTGGGTTTGACTCGGAGAAATTCCAAAGTACCGGCATCGTGTTCAGCATCCTCGAAAACGGGAGGTGATGCGGTTCTTCTCAAAATATGTCGGTATATCCGAGTTTCACCTCTTTTGGGGGTTGTTTATTGCCGTTTAAAGGATGGGGTTGACTCGGAGAAATCCCAAAGTACCGGCATCGTGTTCAGCATCCTCGAAAACGGGAGTTGACGCGGTTCTTCTCGAAATATGTCGGTATATCCGAGTTTCACCCCTTTCGGGGGTTGTTTTTTGTCGTTTGGGGGTGACGGTCAACTCAGAAAGAGTTTAAACTACCGCCATCGTGTTCAGCATCCTCGAAAACGGGGGGGGGGGGGGTACAGAGTCTCGTTAGGCTCTGAAATATTTGCCTTTTTCGGCCTTTTTTCCGACTCACAGAAGCAACTAAACACGTTGAACGCATCTATATTTGCCTGAAGGATGTCGGCCGTTGGTGGTGGTGGGGAGTGTAACCGTACCGAATGGATTCCGATGAATTTTCAAAAAATTAACGATAACCAATTGGAGGTATTCACATTTAACATCCCACAAGACAATCGTACAACCATACATTATAAACTTAAACTCTTATTCTTCGATCGAAGTGAGGGGGATATGGCTGAATGGCAAATGATCCGACAATCATCATGTTTACCACATCTCGTACAAAAGACAACATCATCTGCAATAGAAGAAGAAATACCTAAAATTTTCGCAGTTTTGTATGCTATTTTATCAGTGTTATTATTGAAAATGTTTATTAAAAATGTGAAGAAAGTTAGTTACCATTTGAATAAATAATAATTATTATATAAAGGAGGTGTTTTATTAAAACAAACAAAAGATTGATAATAAAAATAATATTTATTTCAGAATAAAATACATATCATTTAGGTAGTATTACATTCAGAAACCACTGCTGTAATTTATCCACATGGTGAACTGAGAGCGATACGACCAGGCCGACTAGTTATTCAGAAGTATTTGGTGGAAACTACGTGTATCCTTCTATTTTTATACCCCTAAACCACCACTAAAACTCTAATCGCATCATCATCATGAGAATCGCATTAGTTGACATTCAGGGGTTCTTCATTAACGATGCCTTCCATCCGAAAGAAATGTGTATACAAATTGGATTCAAACGTCATTATTCCTTATTCAAACCGCACACATCTTATTCGTCGCTAAATGCAAAGGAGCGTATGGTATTTACAAATGTCTTATCATGGACTCGATTATGTATCTGGGAATGTGGATTATGAAGAAATAAATAATATTCTTAAATCGATTCTCCTGTGTGCAGTCGACTATATTTATGTCCGTGGACAGCAAAAAGCCGAATTTTTGAGAAGGAAGTGTATAGAATTAGATATTTACCCACACATCGTAGATGTTCATAGTTTCGATGGTACTCAATGTGAAACGGGGAAATTCGAGCAAACAAACAATTTGACCTGTCTGAATCATCGTTATGACGGTGGAAAATACATGTGTGCAGTTCACCATGTGAATAAATTACAGCAGTGGTTTCTGAATGTAATACTACCTAAATGATATGTATTTTATTCTGAAATAAATATTATTATTATCAATCTTTTGTTTGTTTTAATAAAACACCTTCTTTATATAATAATTATTATTTATTCAAATGGTAAATAGCTTTCTTCACATTTTTAACAAACATTTTCAATAATAACACTGATAAAGAAGATAAAATAGCATACAAAATTGCGAAAATTTTAGGTATTTCTTCTTCTATTGCAGATGATGTGAGTGTAGATGATGTTGTCTTTTGTACGAGATGTGGTAAACATGATGATTGTCGGATCATTTGCCATTCAGCCATATCCCCCTCACTTCGATCGAAGAATAAGAGTTTAAGTTTATAATGTATGGTTGTACGATTGTCTTGTGGGATGATAAATGTGAATACCTCCAATTGGTTATCGTTGATTTTTGAAAATTCATCGGAATCCATTCGGTACGGTTACACTCCCCGACATCCTTCAGACAAATATACATGCGTTCAACGTGTTGGGGAACGTTCGCGTATAGAATACCATTCAGAATTGTGGTTAGAATCACAAAATTTGTTTTTAACACCCCCACTCCCATCATCCTCACTTTTTACACTTAATTTGTTCAGCAGTTTTATAACTTTAATTTTATCTGCGTAAAAATTCAAGTCTATTCTTAGTTTATTAACTTTTTCCACGAATTTGCAAAGTCTGCGTGTGTATTCTTCAAAAGATATACATAATGATATAGATGTATTATTTTAAAAGCCACAGAACATCTTCCTTCGTAAGAAATTCGAATAACTTCCAGCTATTCGCACTAGAACACATAGGATTCTCACTATTGGGGTGATGTAGACAGATAAATTCACAATTTCCTCGCTCTAATTTTTGACATTTACCTTTCAAATTCACCACTTCTACTCAATCTAACCCCAATTTTTGGAACGCCATATTGGAAAAGTTTCACGAATAGATATGCTATCATCGGCGATTGAACTCTGTTTCAATTCTTCGGTAGCGATAACTTTGTTTCGCCCGCTAGAGTGTGATTTTCTAATAATGCAATAGCGAGAAGCTCCATAGTAACGAGAATAATAAATAAAAAAATGTGTTGTCATAAGGTCAATAATTGTATGTATTATTTTTTTTATAAAAATATAACTGGATCTTAACACTGGTAAGTTATCAAATTTTTAGATCTTAAATAAGCTCCTATTCCCACGAACAGGTATCTGGTTGGTTGATACTTTAATTATGTCAGATGAAGGAGTTAGAATACTCTGATAGGCTCTATCATGGCTTAGATTTTGAACTGGATAGACATTTCTCCATACTTAGAGCATATTTCCATGAACGTTAAACATTTCTGGACAATCAGCATGATTATATTCAGTAGCTAAATAAGTATTTTATAAAAAAAAGTTGTCGTTCACAGTTTGATATTGACATTGATTTCCCAACATTCTAATAGATATATTACCATTATAAATAGAGTCCAATCAAACGAAAACCGGATAGAAGAAACAGTTTTGAAACTTCTGATGAGCACTTACTCTGAAGATATGAAAATATTTTAATTGAATGTAATGATCTTGCAACTATTGCCAACACAAATCATCTACCTCTAGAAAGTTTTAATAGGTGTAATAACATTCCCAGTGTAGTTAGAAACAACCATTTGTTATTTGCATATGTATTATTTTTATTGTTTATTGTAGTTTATAGAGCCTTCAATAATCATTGTTGTAGTGATCCCAAATCGATATGTATATAAAAAAGAGAAATAACTAGACGTAACTGCTTACACCCATTTATCACGAAATCGTCGAAACTATAAAGCCGTCAGAATTGAAACTGGGCAGAGAGGTTTGTTATACGATGTGGGAATCCTCTAAGAACCGATTTTTCGAAATGAAGCCTCGAAGGGGGTAAAAGCAACGAGGTCTAGTAGTATAGACCTCGTTGGGTAAAAGGGATTGACTATTCTTACTTTTGACAGTGTATCATAACTACGTAACATTTACATGACGTTCACCCGATAGATTGATGTCTAATCACAGCTCAGACTCAGATAATGTCAGTGTCAGACAGTTTTTCTGTGGTCAGACCTTTCATTCTCATACAGATATTCCTGTCAATTCAAATGAACTTTATTGTCATGACATAGAGTACGCATTCAGTTGTTTATAATCATTATGGAATCAGACTTTAAATAGTGGAATAGTGAAAACTTCCCTGTTACTTCTTTATAAACTATTGAATTTAACCTTTCAGGTGTGGGAGTCACGATTTATGTCAGCTTGTTGGAAAGAAAAAACTTGGGTCAACATTTAATATTATAAAACAACTAAAGCTGTTAGAATAAAGAAATAAGTACAGAAAACCTCCGAGCAAAGTTAGCCTTGATAAAATCTTGTGCTCCTGAAGCTTGAAGCTGGATTGAACCGAAGTACAAGTACGTCATAAATGCGACTGATTCTATTGATAATTCTTTATTGAAGTAAAACTATAACCACGGGAAATATGGAATTGCTGTGCCGCATAATTGGCGGGAAGTGATAAATTTGTTTAGTACGCTCAAAACTTTACCTGTTGGTTTAATTTGGTTAATAATACACTTCATTAAACATTTATTTACACCAAATGCTGCATATGCAGAGCACCCTGATTAGTCCTAAATACAAAGCTGATCCTCGGTTGAATATTATGAACAGTTAAGCTATTGAGTAACTTACAATTATAATAGTTCTCATCAGTCTTCTTTCAAAAAGATTGAACTTAACATGAATCTAGGTGAATGGCTAAGACGGGCATCGAATCACAGAATGATCTAATATAGCTTCAGACACGGTCGTACATACAGGTCTGGGAACTCTATGTTTGACATGAGTCTCTTACATGTCGCCAAACTCGTAGTCTCTCGCTCAGCCAGCAGCTAGCGCTTGGATCGAAGTATGGCAACAATCACATTATTAAGTAAAATAATTTTTCTCGTAACGCAATATTTACTATTCTGATTTGAGAGAGGAATAGAACTGTTACTCTTGTCAAAATGTATTACTCACCTCAAAAATAACTTCCCCTTTTTCGTTATACATGCTCGCACACATAAAAGACCTCGTTAAAACGATTTCTATCGGGAATCGCAAGCATTCACTTTTTTCGCATTTCCGCATCTTTCGGCACTTTAAAAACAGAAGTTTCTTGCTTTACACTTTTGTACCCCGTTTTGCATTTTGGCACAATGCACGGTTTCGTAATTTTTTTCTAAAAACGCCGGTATTCCTTTTGTTTACAAGTCAACAATGACAGTTGCCAGAGAACACGGTCGTATTCGTGCCAGAGATCATTCCTCGACTTATGCGCCCCCCATTGGTATTATGCAACAGATGACGCTTAGCAGACTCACTTCTCACATAGGAAACAGCCTCGAGTTCCCAGACCTGTATATACGACCGTGGCTTCAGAGCTCTGTCTGTAGTCATCAAAATAACTTTGATGGCGAGTTGGCGACCAATATAACTATTTAGCTAATTCTTATGCAATTGACATTCTAAAAAAGATGGAGACATCAATGAGGTCGTTGGGAGACATTACTTCTTGATCAAACCTTGTTATAAATTCTTTAACATCAATATGTGTTCGAAAAATCGAGTCTAAAGCGGCCTAGTATAAACTGGGATACAATCGGTGGTATCTTTGTATTTCGGTTGTTGGTAGACTGAACAGATGTTACTGATATATGAAAATCGGTCCACTCGGAGATTCAGTCGTCTGACTGACTGGATACTGTATATAATGTTTTACATCCACACTGATTTTATTACTTAGTTACAATGGCTTCTAAAACAGTGACTGGTGTTTGTGCTACGTTTATTATCTCAAAAAATAAAGAAGCTGTGATCAATTGATCCCTTGTCATCCCTCATTCTTTTATATTTGTTAAGTTGTATTTGGTTATATACTTAATTGCTCAACCGAAGTCATAATGAACTTGAAGTAGTTTTAATTTTTAAAGCGTTCTTAACTTATGTTGCATTATATGAGAAATTGTTATTTTATATAAGTTCTTCCGATTCTGAAGATTAAATGATGTTTATTAGGCCAATCACCGTAGACACAAAAATCGTGTTAGGTCGCAAAAAAATTATATAACTCTGTTTCTGCTCCATATCACCGATCTATTAGAAGTGTCTTCTCCACCATAGTTTTGCGGAATATATTACACTTCATATGGCTTTCTTCTCTAGAGCCCCAATGAAGTCATAGGTGCAAGACGGAGAAATTATGATGCAATAAATAAGGAACCAACAAATATTTTTGAATGGAACTTTGGTAATCTAGTGCAGTTAGATAAAACCAAAACTCAAACTTCTATTCTTTCCAAGAAGTCTGATTCCACAACCCCAATTTGATAATGTCAGGTACAACATTTCTTATCAATTCCTCAAAATCCATGCTCGGCATCACCATATAAAGGACCCTCTCATGGGATGATCACGTGAGGTCCATTGCGAAAACTGATTTACAGAAATATGTTTTTCTATTCCATGCCAAGAGCTATTTTACACCCAGCAGCTCCTCATCTTGTAAGCATAGATTCGACCTGTCCTGGTGTACATTTCACACGTTTGGAGTTCAGTTTCCAAACAATCGCTGACGCTTTTAGATTCCATTCAGCAGAGAGGTATTCGTCTGGGCTTCATTGTCCTCTGTAAAACATCGTAGACAATTCATACTATGCATCGAGTTTTCTCGATTTTCTTGAAAATTGGGAACTCTTATTTCAAACACTTTCATTTTATAAAACTTCAGCTGATACAAGTCTCTTCGATTCTGATAAATGTATTAAAATGATTAAAATCACATCTAAATGGAACTTCGAGAGCAGAGTTCAAAGTTCGAACCCTAGTCTATAACTAGCTTTCGGGTTCTAACTTATGCTTGATCTCGTGATTAACAATTACCTACAACCTCCTAGAATTTCGGATCGCTAGCGTCGATTTTATATCTCTTATTTCGGTTTTTCGGATAGAAAAGTAAGGTTGGGAAATTTTACAAAAGCCTAACACAAAAATAATGTAACCATCGTTTTTAGCACGTCGATTTACAGAAGAATCTACTATTGAAAAAAACGCTTAACTAACGAGTCGATCAGTTAATTTGGTTTCAATGCGATTTGAACTAGTTATACTATGTTTTACTAATGCTCATTAATTTCTGAAGATCAGATTTATGATAATTCTAGTTGTTACCAGATCAAAATGGCGGAAGAAGAAGAAGACGAAGATTATAATATGATGATGGGGTTGGCGAAGCAGATAGCTGGTTCTGGTAAACGGAGAGCTAGTACCAATGCTTTGGCTATACAGGAAACAATTAAGGAAAAAATAGTAATGACAGCTTTATTAACACAGGGCTTCTAGTCGAGACAAATAGGTATTTCATTACGAAAATCGAAAGATATGGACCGATTTTGATGAAACAAAGTGCATTCGATTCGGGATGACGTCTAGAAAAAAGCTTACCGGTTAGTTTTATGTGCAAATTTGCTATTTTTTTTTAAACGAAAAATTGACCAATTTTTGGCTAATTATTGAGAAAATTTAGTCGGGGGTTTTCGGGGTCGCTGATTACGATTCTGAACTCAGATTGGCCAAAATCGAACTCCCCAGCTGGTAATTGGCCAGTTTAATTGGACAAAATTGATCATTTTTTCTTAATTTAATCGCAGACAGGGAAAATTACTCGGGGGTTTTCGGAATCGCTGAGTACGATTCTGAAGTCAAATTGTTAGCTTTGATGAAATTTTCGAAATTGGTCAATTTTGTCCAATTAAACCTGCCAATTACCAGCTGAGGAGTTCGATTTTGGACAATTTGACTTCAGAATCGTACTCAGCGAGTCCGAAAACCCCCGAGTAATTTTTCCTGTCTATTTGCGATGAAATTAAGAAAAAATTATCAATTTTGTCCAATTAAACTGGCCAATTACCAGCTGGGAAGATCGATTTCGGCCAATCTGAGTCCAGAATCGTAATCAGCGACCCCAAAAACTCCCGAATGATTTTTCCTGGCTATTTTTGATGAAATTTAAAAAAAGGTCACTTTGTCCAATTAAAGTGGCCAATTACCAGCTGGGTAGTTCAATTTTGGTCAATCTGAGTTAAGAATCGTAATCAGCGACCCCGAAAACCCCCGACTAAATGTTCCAAATAATTATCCAAAAATTGGTCAATTTTTCGTATAAAAAAAAAATAACAAATTTGCACAAAAAACTAACCGGTAAGCTTTTTTCTAGACGTCATCCCGAATCGAACGCACTTTGTTTAATCAAAATCGGTCCATATCTTTCGATTTTCGTAAGTCGGTCTGTTTTAATACCTATTTGACTCGACTATTTCCATCCTTTTCATGACGTCGGGCTTATTTCTAGAATCATAGTTATGAGCATATTTTTTTAATTCCATTCAATTCAAAGAAAATGCACAGAATAAATAAAAGTTAAGTAGCGAAACGTTTCTAATATTAATGTTAACTTTCACGCATGCTTTGTAGTATTGATACTAAGATAAAGTATTGCGCTGGAAATAATTCCAACTGCAGATTATTTGAATGCATTATTCATCATGACTGTTTCACATAATGTGTGACATTTGTGAGGTTGGAGCCATGCGATGTCAAATTGACAGTTATTGAAAAAGAAGTCGTTTAGGCAGGTCCATATTTAGGATCTTTCCTAGGCCGAACCTGTGGTGTGGGCCCTCCCGGGAGGGATTCAAAATTAAACTGCAACACGGTTTATTAATATTACTTCGTACAATTTTTATTCTACCTTATCCTACCTTCTGTTAATTAATAACCATGAACAACCTGAACTCATAGTGTAAAATATTGTAAATTGTTCATTTAAGGTTACTGTTGAATATTGTTCAGTGTTCAATCTGTTTCTTGTTTCTTGTAAATGCATGCACCAACCTTGGTGAACAGATATAGAGAGAGGGGGGGGGGAGAGGGAGAGAGAGATAGAGTTGCTTAAGAAACCACGCACGTACACATATACTACTTCGAATGTAAACAAACGATACAGTCCATGTAATTAAATGTTTAATTAAACATTGCTGGTTTATTTATCACCACAACAGCACAGTGCTAACATAACAACAAAACAGTTAGGTACGTACGACAAACAAAATATTATTTTAAATCTTTTTGTTTATGGATTAATGTTTTGTAAAAACATGTGCAGTCTGTGTAAACATATATTTTGTTTAATTGGCTTCACTGTATATTGTAATAATTGTTAGAACTGATAGATCATACACGATTGTAACTGTGGGGGATTGCTCCCCCTGCCCACCCGTCATTAGACTTTAGACATGTCTCCTACTTTCAGCAGCACGCCAACTGCCCGGCAGAGACCAACGCCTTTATTGAAGAAGATACGGTCTTTTGAACCATCTGGGCCCCTCTCCCCCTGCCTACTCGTGTTCGCTTTCGTTTGACGAGTAGCCGTCGGCCTCATATCATCGGCCTACCACATATCATTGCCCTGGCCGCGAATCAATTGCCCAGAAACTTGGGATAAGAAAATAAGAAGCACAGACACCGGACTTTAGGAGTAAATCCATGTGGTGCAGCATTTTACCCATGCATGGACAGATGACTTGTTCGCCCCCGGCGGGTCTAATTTAGGCCGACCCACTAGGGGCTCTGTTTGCTAAACTTATAGATTGCCCCTTCTGGGTTATAGTCAACTCCACCTCCTCGTGTTACTTGTTTTACCAAGAACGTTTAAGGAGTCACCGTTCGGCTTCGTTCAAATAGCCTACCGCATATGTCTACCAAGCCCGTAAATTCATTTCGGCCAGAGTTCTGGGATAAGAAAGAACGATATCATGGTTTTAGTGGTGAAAAGTATGTGGTGCACAGTTCACCGAATCTTATGCATTGACAACTGTTAGTTTCTCCCCGAGGGGTTACTCATCTCGAGACCCGCGCAAAGGACGCTGCTTGCTGAATCTACTCCCGGAGTCAATCCGGGCCAAATAGTTCTCTCTCGAGTGATTGATCATACAGTGAACTGATATGATCAATCAGTTCTAACAATTATTACAATATACGGTTGAAGTTAAATAAATTTTAAGTGAACCTGTTAGGCAAATGCAAGATAAAAAAGCTGTGATCAATTGATCACGTGACTTCCTTCACTTTTGTTAGCAAAATAACTTTCGGACACTTATGTTGGTCAAATATAAATTATTGTAGGAACAGAAAATATATTGGAAATGATTTGAAAATCGTTAATGAAAGACGTTAAATTATACTCTGTTACATTGAAATTTTATCGAAATGGTCCACTGCTGCTGCTAAATGGTCTAATGTATTTTGTCCACGACTATTGTATAAAATATGCATTATGCATGTGTTTCCTCAAGCATAATGATATCCATTAATCACTAGTGAATAATGAAATCATTATTCACTACCATCAATATGACAAACATGATAGACATTTTCTAGACAAATACTATGAAAATAGAGTGTGTTATGAAACGTCAAGTCAGATCGAATTTAATTTGAAACGTCAACAATTTGTTGGTTCGACTTGTTTCAACAGCAAAGTTTATTAGTATCAAAGTAATCCAACCAAAAACATTCTGTAAAAAACTAGCCAAGTCTCGATGGAGCTGCTTGTTTATCTCTAAAAAGTAATGAAATCTAGACAAAGTCGTGCCAAGTCTAAGGTTCCTTACTGCGATTTCTTTATTATTATAGTTAATGTTGTGTGACTTGGCCGTTGAACATTCTTTATACGTTAGTGGGTACAAGTCAATTTTGTTTACACGTAATGTTATCTGTTGTAACTACTTATGTTTGTTAAGCGAGATAATAGCCCATACTGGTATTGGTAATTGGACGCTAGTGTCTCATTTTAGGCTGTTGTTGATTGTGCAACACATGCATTCAGCATTGACAATGCTGACTTCTGCTCTCTTTTTTTGGAGCGTCAAATCGATCACCAATCTAACATAAAATAGACGTACAGACAGACTTCTATCAATGATTAGAAGTCCGTCTTTCACTGGAAATAATTTTTTATACTGCTTGTTTCAGGCTCGCCTACACATAAGTATTATTGAAATACGCAGCTTTATCAAGCCTTCAATTGACTGGTTATTGAATCAACGTTTTCCAAGTGGCAATTTTCCATCGTCAATGGGTAGCGGTTCTGGCGACAGATTGGTGCAATGGTGTCATGGAGCACCTGGTTTTGTACCCTTGTGTACCCTTCAACGGCCAAGTCACACAGCATTAACTATAATAATAAAGAAATCGCAGTAAGGAACCTTAGACTTGACATGACTTTGTCTAGATTTCATTACTTTTTAGAGATAAACAAGCAGCCCCATCGAGACTTGGCTAGTTTTTTACAGAATGTTTTTGGTGGGATTTCACTTCTTTTTGTAGAAACGTGGGCATATTGATTTATTTCATTAGATTTTCTTATTTGACACATTTTTTTTTTAGGATTAGTTTTTTTATTATTACAAATCTTTTTTTTCTTTTTTTCCGGTTCTGATTCTTATACAGTAGCAACAGTTTTTCGTATTGCCCATTCGCGTTCATTATTTATTCATTTAGACGGTTTAGACGGTTTAATTTCTGAAAGATCGGCGCGGTATTTACGCCTAAGCCGGTTGTATTCGGCGATCGCTGAAGCTTGAGCTTTTATACTCTTGAAGTCAACATTTATGAGGTGCACCCCATGAAGATTGGTTACTCGTGAAAGCGCCACGTAGGCTTGGACACAAGAGAATATGGAGGTGCCAATGTCCATGAGGGCATTTTTTAAACTTACGACCTTGGCTCTTGTGAATTGTTAGGGCATACGCCACACAGATTGGGAATTGTTCTCTGTACACGTATGCCCGGGGTATGATCTCAAATTTTGACTTAATAGGCAATAATTCGTGAATCAAATTCACGGCATTCTTTTATGTACCAATAGTAGAAGGGGGCATTACCATATCTCTAATACAGCTGAGACAAGCTGAGGGTTCTTCATCAGATACATCAGACCTTCGATTTTTGACATCAAATGAAGAGGCAAACAAAGTTGAATATTTTTTGTAAAGGCGATATGTCGATCTTTAATAGTTTGGTTGGGCTCTTGTGTTTTCAAATAAGGGTCACCAGGTATTCCAGATCTTCGATTATCCTAGTTTTTATAGTTTTCCCTTTATGTGGCTATTAAACCCTAACTCTGTACCAAATTTCAGCTTCTCTGAGTGAATGAGTATCATAAATGCGAAACTTTGCTTTCTCTTAACTTCGGAACTAAATGACCTACAGACTTCTCAAATAGGGGCCTGAAAATGCGGCGAAATGGTTCCAGTAAAGGATGGTACGGCAGTGTTTGCTTCGCGCTCGACTTGGCGGGGGCACTGCCGTGCCCCCCGATATTTATGGGTCCCGGACAAAGTATAGTATTCTACTTGCATATTATGGCTATTATTCACTTGGATGATTTACGACACTCGCCTGAAACTTCATCCACGTGAACAATAGCCACCATAATATGCTCGTTGAATAATATACTATTGTCCACGACTATTGTATGAAATATGCATAATGCATGTGTTTCCTCAAGCATAATGATATTCATTAATCACTAGTGAATAATGAAATCATTATGACAAACATGATAGACATTTTTCTAGACAAATACCATAAAAATAAAGCGTGCTATGAAACGTCAAGACAGATCGAATTTGATTTGAAACGTCAACAATTTGTTGGTTCGACTTGTTTCAACAGCAAAGTTTATTAGTATCAAACTAATATTTATGGGGCGTGGACAAAGTATAATATTATGGCTATTATTCACTTGGATGATTTACGATACTCGCCTGAAACTTCATCCACGTAACAATAGCCACCATAATATGCTCGTTGAATAATATACAATTGTCCACGACCATTGTATGAAATATGCATGATGCATGTGTTTCCTCAAGCATAATGATATTCATTAATCACTAGTGAATAATGAAATCATTATGACAAACATGATAGACATTTTTCTAGACAAATACCATAAAAATAAAGCGTGCTAGGAAACGTCAAGTCAGATCGAATTTGATTTGAAACGTCAACAATTTGTTGGTTCGACTTGTTTCAACAGCAAAGTTTATTAGTATCAAAGTAATATTCATGGGTTGTGGACAAAGTATAGTATTCTACTTGCATATTATGGCTATTATTCACTTGAATGATTTACGACACTCGCCTGCGGCTCGTGCCGTAAACGTGAATAATAGCCACCATAATATGCTCGTTGAATAATATACTATTATAACACTGTTTCATATTGACACACCTGCTGTTAGTTTGACTCGTAATTATTCACACTATAAATATAACCTTGTTTTATACTGACACTTGCTGTCACATGAACTACCAAAATGAACCACAGAATTAAGACATAAAATAGATCGTGACGTCACACCGATGAAGTCACTTGCATCTCAAAATGAGAATTTCGGACACTTTTGTAAGTTAAATATATACGTGTCAATTATATTTATAACTAGAAAAACACTGTTATCTTCATGGTTTAATAAAATACCATAATACCACTTGAAAAATGAAGATGAATGTCAGAAAAACCACATGAAACGGAGTTTTTGCGCCCAAAAACAATACAGTTACTATTTCAGTACTTCAACGCGATCTGTAAAATTTGAAATGCATACCACCAATAGGAATGGCGCAATAGTTGCCACAGTGGTTTTGGCACACTGTTTTTACACTTTGACCACACGAGAGGGAAACCTATAATCAGTGGCGGCTCCTCGAAGGAGGCTAAGGAGGCTCAGCCTCCTCACCAATTTATCTTAATGATCATTCTCCATTTTATTTCCTGTTTCTCTGATAATTCTTTAAATTTTACAATTAATTCCCCGTTCTCAGTAGTTATTTTTAATCTGGCAACAGTGGCCAGAGGCTAGATTCTCTATATATCTCAAACGCTAAATACGTGTGGTCAACACAGTTGACGTTTTTCCAATCAGTCCAATTGCCAAATAGGGTAAAACAGCGAATATGGCAACACTCTATGTAGGCTAGCTTCTCGTACGCACCCGGCGGTCGATGAAATACGATTACTTGCCGTTGCCGCCGCTGCAAACTACGACACGTGCTCTGTCAGTTGTTGTTTCTGTTTCGCCAAGAGATGTAAGGTTAAGCTATAATTTATCTGTTCGGTGAGTTATTAACAAAGAGTTCTTTGGTTATTAAACGTTAAAATGAGTAGTGATTTAGTTGCTGAAAAGATTAGTGATGACAGGTATGTTTCAAAATCGATCATTTGATACTGATAATTGTAAAAAATATTTATGGTTAAAGGGATCTGAGGTACACAATAAATTATATTGCTGGTATTGTGGTATTGCTTGCTATTTACATCTGATACAACTTCATGTTGGGGGCACTCGGGTTATGATGATTTGAAAAATTTAGCTCGTGGTATAGACAAGACATGAAAAATCGCAGAAGCATATTACATCGAGTATTAAGTTTAAATTAACCGGTAAACAGAATATTGTTAAAGGAGGAAAACATATAATTTGGTAGACAAGAAACTACATTATAAACACTTTTTTTATGAAATTTTAGATACTATTAAAGGTCAAATTGAGATTCGATTTTCCGATTTACATGAATTGAAGTTTTTTGTATAACTTAGTTCTAAAATATAAATTTTTTTATGAAATAGCACTGCACAATGAATTATGCGTTATATAATACTCGGATAAAGATATTTTAAGCCAGTACGACATTCACGCCGATATGATAAAATATATGATAGACAATGATTTGCAACAAGTTTTACCTCAGTTTTATAAACTACTTTGTTTGACAGTTACCATTCCTGTCACGTCGGCATCAGTGGAGAGATCATTTTCTACTCTCAAACGAATTAAAACTTACATGCCAAATACAATGGGCCAAAATCGTTTATACAATGTTAGTTTAATATCTATTGAAAAAGATTTAGTAAAACACTTAAAACAAAATGATACATTTTTTGATAATATTATTGATCATTTTTCGCAAACTAAAGACCGTAGAATTCCGTTAATATATAAAAAAAGTTAATAAAATTAATAAAAAAAAACAAAATATGAAAAATTCCAAAAAAAAGAAAATATATAAAAAATCCAAAAAAAATAAAAGACAAAAAACGAACAAAAATTTTTTTTATACCTCCACGTTGGTTCTTGTTGGGTAACAATTAATTATGTTACTGAAGTAGCTGGTACGGTCGCTGTGCAAAGGTTAAAAGGCTGTGAATAGAGTATATTTTTACAAAAACGTTTCATGTTCAGCCTCCTCTCTCAAAAATTCACGAGCCGCCACTGCCTATAATGTTCGAAGAACATCGTGTGAGCCAGCGGCGAAATGGTGTGAGAGGAGATAGACACACGAATTGTAGAATGGTGGACGATCTCTCAATTTTCTATATATTTTTTCATCGGAAATCTCGTTTTCTATTCCGCCGCGAGCGACTCCAGGTAGGTAGACTAGACGAGCTCCGACTCTTTCTTGGTCAGCCTCGAGACATGTCGAACATCTTCCGAACGGCGAAGTTGTGGAATTCTTTGCAAAGTGAGGCCATTCCTGATGGCCATAACTTCCTCACTTTCAAGAAAAATTCCAATGCCTACTTCCTCTCTCAGCACTGTACTACTGGCTCACTACTGAAAGAAATACATATATAATTATCATTAATTATACACTATGTGAATAATAATAGAACACGCCACAAATAATACGGACTAGGTTCTGCAAACCTCCACTGAACACCGCACCAGTTATAATTTCACTTAATAAATTGTTGATTATATTTTAGGTGAAGTGCAAGGAAAAGAGAGCGCAGCGATTGCAACTTTTAGACCTTCCACATAGACATATATGTGATATGGTTTCCACATATCTAAATATTGACTTAGCGTTTGTTATGGAAGGCGTTGCAGACTCCGATATCCACCTAGCATGTATTGACAGTTTCTTGTCCAAAGATGGTACCATGGCATTGGTTTTTCATTATCAAGATGGACCCCCGTATGAAATAGGTATATATTTTAACTCCAATTCGAGTTCAAGTGAACATCGTGATCTATATGAAAGAAGAGTTAATATATAGACTAGAATAATCCAACAACAAAAAAAGTTGTTTAGAATCTATAACTTCAGTTCTGGGCTCTTTAGTTTTGGAGATATGTATTCTGACGAAAATCGCAGATTCAGCTTTCGCAGTTAGGTATATTATTAGAAATGTTTTGAGGAACAACGGGATAATAGGAGCAACTACGTTACTACTCAATATTGATAACATCGAGTTGATCCAAAGTTGATCTCACCAAATTAACGTCGTGAGTACGAAGGAAGAGTTTACGATGAAGGCAAGAGATAGCGTCTCTAATAAATGCAATCCTTTAGCAAGTTTCCAACCAGCCGCGTCATTCAGTTAGTGTTTGACAGTTGTTGAAGGCGATCAACTTCTGCATTATTACAAAAATGAGTACCGACAGCAGTTCTGAAAAAGAAAAAGTTAAGTACTCTGCACCTTCATCGACGACAATAAAGCATTTTTGCTGGTGATGTAACGTAATACGGTTCAAGCTTGATAATCACAAATAGGTAAAATTTCACTGTAATCTTTGTTTATCACCAAATGAACCAGCTCGTGGTGAACTCTTGGAATTTCTTTCTTCGAAACTTGACCTCATTCAGCAGAACTATCCAGTAGCTGGAATTTACATCATGGGGGCTTTCAACGTTCACAACTCGCTTGGCTTAAGTTCCCAAACAAGACGGATGACGCAGGGTGACAGGCTGAGGCACCTCCACGCACAGTTTGGTATTACAACTCATGGGACGGTCTTCGCATGTTTTTCTCCGAATTCCTTGATCTGATGACCCAACGCAATGTGCGAGCGAGATCTTGGATATTATCAAACTAGGAATGGAAACCTACACACCTAACCCTCATACCAACAAATCACCGTGATTTGGTGGTTCAATAAAATCTGTTCTAGGGCCGTCGCTTCAAAACAAACAGCATACCGTCCTTGGCACGGTAACCCATGTCTGGAGAACAAAATATGTTGAAGCCAGAAATATGTGCAATGAAACAATAAATGCTTCGAAAGAGACATGTAATCCCAAGATAAGATCAAAGCTGATCGAATGCCCGAATGGCTCCAGTTCATATTGGACTTTCGTCAAAGCAATTGGCTCTCTCTCTCTCTCTCTCTCTCTCTCTCTCTCTCTCTCTCTTTCTCTCTGACTGTAGGTTATCTAAGGCGCTTGTCGGCTGTGATACGGCCACTGGCGGGGATGTGTGTAGGCCTGTACAACCAAAGAGGTATATTTATAGAGTAGACAAGTAGTGTGTTAAGCCCGGTCCAGACACAACGACTAATTGAACGATATGTCGAATCAGACAAAATGTATCAAGTAAAATGGAATGTGTGGACCGCAAAACGTACGTTTTGTCTAAACGGAATGAGGTTGAACGATAAATCGAAAGACTGAAGGCCCAGGCATCATTTTCCGAGAACTGATGAGACAAGTCGGAGCATATAGACGGGTGCTACAACTTATCGTTCTTGTTTTAGTATAGAGTCGCAACATGTCTGATCTACGTCAATGCTCTCGCCAATTTTTGGGAGAATTTATCGAGTTGTATCGTAGTTTTCCTTGTTTATGGCAAGTTAAAAGTGCGGAGTATAGTGACCGGAATAAGAAAAATCAGGCATACGAGATTCTAATTGAGAAGTTTAAAGAAATTGACGCATCCGCTAACAAGGAAACGGTTACAAAAAAAAAAAAATTCTTTACGTACAGTATATAAAAAAGAAGTAGCCAAAGTTATTGCTTCAACTAAAAGTGGTACTGGTGAAGACGATATCTATAAACCAAGCCTCTGGTATTTTGATAAACTAGAGCTTTCAAACGATCCAGAAAAAGTACGACCCTCCACAAGCACCATTGATGATGAAACGTCTCGGGACATTGGACAAGAGGTAAGGAAAATTTCACTATTATTCAATTAAAATAATTTTCAACTAGTCGAATACTCATAGTATAATGTTTAATGTTTAGAACTTGTCCTCTTGTTCTTCGTTGAATGTTATGCATTACATTAAGATCACATCTTTCACCCAATTCGAGAATACATTCGACATTATTTTCACGGTCTATACTTTCTGCGGGGGTGTAAGTGTTTGGAGATTTCTTACGTAGAAAATTGTGCAATGCACAGCATGTTAGAACGATTTTATCAATGGTATCCAATTTCAGATTTATAGCAGTATGGAATATTCGGAATCTGGATGCAAGTATTCCAAAACTGTTTTTAATAACACGTCGCGCCCTGGATAAACGGTAGTTGAGGATTCTTCGTTCTTTAGTTAGAGCTTCTTGACTATACGGCTTTATAAAATCTGGGCGCATAGCAAAGGCTTCGTCGCCAATAAATGTATATTCCAAAATTTCGTTAGAATTTGGAGCACATGCAGGCTTTGGAATTTTTAGATCGTGGTTGATCAGTTTTTCATAAAATGCAGTATTGGCAATTACTCCTCCATCAGAGATTCTTCCATTCGTACCAACATCACAGTAGATAAACGCATAGTTGGCATTAGCTATTGCCATCAGTACAACGCTATGTGTTTTTTTATAATTGAAGAAATACGACCCACTGTCCTTGGGCGGAACAATCCTGATATGTTTGCCGTGAACGGCTCCCAAACAGTGTGGAAACTGCCATTTTTTGTCGAAGTCAGTTGCGATTTCTAACCATTGTTCTTCTCCATGAGGAAACTGTAACAAACAAAAAAAAAATACAGATTCATATGATGTATAAAATGTAGAGCATTATTGTACTGTAGTTCTAACTTTTCTGTTTCAGCGAGAAAACTTCGACAGTGAGAGTGATGTTGATTTGCCTACGGCACCTTCTACGCCAGCACCATCTACATCTTCTAATTTGACCGAATCGGTTAACCTCAACACTACTTATTCAAGAACTCCGAATCGGAAAAGGAAAGTTCCTAGGGCAGAAGACAAAACGGATGCAGTTATGATGAAAATTGGTGAAAGACTACAATCACTACAAGAAGATTCATTTGACAGATTTGGAAAACACGTGGCTGATAGACTTCGAGCAGTTGCAGGCGACCAAGTGAGGTTTGCTATGAAACTGATTTTCGATGTCTTATTTGAGGCAGAAATGGTGTCACTGAATAGAAATTGCAAAATTGACATAGTTGGAGAGAATCGTCTTCAACGGTTTCAACAGCCTCAGAACATTATACCTGAAAATACACAGCAGCAGCAGAAGCAGCACAGTTCTCAGATTAACAAAGAGAAGCGTCAACAGCATAATTCCAATATTGGATAATATAATTCTTATATGCAAACTTCACAACAGTCAAACCAACAACGTCCCTATTCATTACTGGAAATTGGACAACATCCATATACTCCAATCTGCCCATCGGAATATGAAAATTCAGATTCGTCTTGCTCATATTTATCAGAGTACGTTACAAATTTTGACCCCGACAATAGTGCTACATGATTATTTTTTCTTAATATTAATGATTAACATATTAAAATGTACTGACAATGTTTTATTTTATTTTTTCTTATTCTTACTTTCACTTGTTGCTTAATAAAAAAATATAACAAAGTATGTATTTCACACTTACCTTCAGGTAGTTTTTCTTTAAAACCTTGTAGATTGCTTCACAGGTGTCTGGTATAATCTCACTCAATGCTTGCTTGGACATTATAGTTGTATATTCCATATCCTTGTAGCTTCTTCCAGTTGCAAGAAACCTTAAAGTGGCGCTTAATCTCTCGTGAGGTGAAATCGCTTTTCTCATGCAAGTATCTTGTTTCTGAATGTATGGCGTTACTGAATTTAACAGATACATGTAAGTTTCCACATCCATTCTCAAATAATTGCGCCAATCATCAGGTTCACTACGAAGTTCATTTAATAATCTGATATGAGAATAGTCGGATCTCTTTAACAACCATTCCTGGACCACTTTGTTCTTCGATTTTTTCTTCTGTTTCGAAATTTTCGTGCAAGCCATACGGCATAAATTGACCATAGTAGCACTTCTTCCATAGCGATCGTCACGAAACTGAAAGTCGAGAAGTTTGAACGATAACTCGCGACTGTATGGACACG